>CM061535.1:104118012-104824573 GCA_030545055.2 Neoaliturus tenellus
GAGCAATTGAATTCACCCAGTCTTGTTGGTTGAAACCATATATTGATTCCAACACTGCAAGAAGAGCTGCAGCGACAACAGCATTTGAAAAGGACTTCTATAAATTAATGAACAATGCCATCTTTGGGAAGACCTTGGAGAACAAAAGAAAACACAAAAATGTAAAATTAGTGAGTGATCCTAGGAAATTGGAAAAATTAGTGCAAAAACCAAATTTCGGAACATCCATGATTATAAACGAAAATCTAGTCGCTGTCAGTATGAAGAAAACAACAATAGTCATGGACCGTCCGTTATACATAGGTATGTCGATTTTGGATATAAGTAAAACCCTGATGTATGATTTCCATTATAACAAAATGGTTAAACATTACGGAAGGGAAAACATTGGAGTCGCATACATGGATACGGACGCGTTTATCTACTGGATAAAGACTTTGGACATGTATGAAGACCTAAGGACTTTTCCATACAAAGAAGATTTCGATTTTTCTGACTATCCGAAAAACCATCCAAATTTTAATGAAAAATATAAAAAAGTAATTGGAAAATTCAAAGATGAAGCAAATGGAATGCTTTTAGAAGAAATAGTGGCGCTGATGGCGAAATTGTATTCATTTAAGATGTACCACGAGAACAACACACCGACAGTGAAGAAAGCAAAAGGAGTGAAGACATCTTATTTGAAAAAACACGTGACATTTGACCACTACAAGACTTGTTTGTTTGAAGATACTACGATATCAGCAACATTCAACAATATCCGAAGCTTTAAGCATCAAGTCTACAGTGTCACCGAAATTAAAAAAGCGTTGTCAGCTCGGGATGATAAAAGATACATTATGCCCGACAAAATCCACACTCTTCCTTTTGGCCACTACTCTCTAAACCCTATCAACTAGTAACCTATTCTTCGTCCTTCTACAACTACGACCTTATTCCTTTCTCCTTCCGTAAAAAAATGGGGAACACGGCAAGTCCAACGCCGTGTTCCCCATTTTTTTACACAAGTTTGGATGACCTTGACCCATATAAATGATGTGAATATTTAAAACAACATTCATTGTGATTATACATGTGATACAACAAACATTGAAACCTGCAATATGAAGGACTTAAAGCAACAAATTGTCAACGAACTTCATAAACCTGCAAGAAGAAAGTTTCCACGAAGAAATACGGTGATAAAAGGAATTAATGATTTATATCAAGCGGATTTAATCGAAATGATTCCTTATAGCAAACAAAATAAAGGATATAAATACATATTGACTGTTATTAACTGTTTTTCAAAAATGGTAGATGCTTTACCACTAAAAGATAAAAGTGGTAAAAGTGTTACAAAAGCAATGGAAACAGCTATACAAAGAGACAAACATACTATTAAACATTTACAAACAGATGATGGAAAAGAATATTTTAATAAGGAATTTGCAAATTTAATGAAAAAACACAATATAAACCATTATTCAACCAATTCAGAAGTAAAAGCCTCAATAATCGAAAGATTTAACAGAACTTTAAAAAGTGCAATGTATAAAATGTTTTCCAACAGAGGATCGCACATATGGATTGATATGTTACCAAAACTTATAAACGATTACAATAACAAATTTCATAGGACTATCGGGATGAAACCAAACCAAGTAACTAGTAAAAATGAAAACCTTGTATTAAAACGTATAAAAACGAATACTAAACCAAAAGTTGAAAAACTAAAGCCTAAAAAATTTAATGTGGGTGATAAAGTGCGAATAAGTAAATATAAAGGTGTATTCAGTAAAAGATACCTGCCAAATTGGACCAATGAGGTTTTTACTGTATTCAAAGTACAACCTACAGTACCTGAGACATATATTTTAAAAGATAATAAAGGACAATTGCTTGAAGGAGGGTTTTATGGACATGAAATGTTAAAATCAACAGTAGGCGATGTATATTTAGTTGAAAAGGTGTTGCAACGGAAAAAAGATAAGGTCAAAGTACGATGGTTAGGATTTAATAAGACGGAAGATTCTTGGATAGCTAAAAAGGATTTGATATAACCATAGAGAATCATTTTAGGTTGAACCATTACAAAGGATGGAGATAGTACCACAAAAAGAGAGTTTTACTATTAATAATATAGATGAACTCACAGTGGATAATTCAGAATTCAATAGTGGGAAGCATGGCAATTTGTTACCAAACACCGTTCGTTGTCTGGTTACCGGACCTTCCAACTGTGGAAAAACTAATGTAGTATTCAATTTGATTACAAACCCTAAAGGATTACGATTTAACAATCTATATGTATTTTCAAAATCACTACAACAACCAAAGTATCAATTATTGGAAAAAATACTGACTAATGTGCCTGAAGTTAAATATTTAAAGTTTAATGCAAGCGAGAGTGTCATGCAGCCACAAGAAGCTAAACCATTCTCCGTGTTTATATTCGACGATGTATCTTGTGAAAACCAAAACACAATAAGGAATTACTTCGCTATGGGTCGACATAACAACATAGATAGCATTTATATTGGCCAAACTTACAGCAAAATACCTAAACAACTCATTAGAGACAATGCAAACATGTTAATTGTATTTAAACAGGACGAAACCAACCTAAAACATATATATTTTGATCATGTAAATGCGGATATGACATTTGAACGATTTAAAGAGTTGTGTGGAAAGGCTTGGGCTGAAAAGTATGGGTTCCTAACAATTATGAAGGAACAACCGCTAAACAATGGTCGATACAGGATAGGATTTGATAAATTTATATTAATACATTAAACGTGGTATAACACATTCATTGTTGTACAACACGTCTTGCTACAAACATGGTTAACCAAGAAAAATTAGTAAAAGAAATAAAATCACTTAGTGATTCTATTCGGGCTAAAAACAGAGCATTGAAACTAGGTATTAGCGAGAGGGAGAAATTCCTTGAATCTACTTTTAAACCTATTACTGAACCCTTGAAACAATTAAACAAAAAATTTGCTAAACCTGTATTGGAAGGAGATGCGATTGCACCTATTACGAAGTTTGAAAGAGAAAATGTAAAGTCAGAAGATTTTAGTGATGAAGACCTGGAATCCTCTACGTATAGTGGTTTTACCGGTGGAGAACCCGAAAGAGAGCTAGAATCACCGGGCTATAGTGGAATAAAAGATTTATATGAAGTAAAAGCCAAAAGAGGACATGAAGTTGTATCAACTGCTAGTGAAGAGGAAAAAGAAGAAGAGACAAGGGAAGGTCCGTCAAACATAAGCTTATTGGGTGAAAACATTCATAACAAAGGACCTTTAGGAAGGAAATACATGGTAAAAATGTTACTCGGAACAATTCCTAATAAGAATTACCATAGTTATGGAGCGAGATTAACAGAAGACGGTTTAATGATAGGTAATAGCCCGTTAAACGTTGACGAACATGATAATATTGTCATTGGTGATCAAAGGTATAAGGGCACAAAAGGATTATTTGAATTATTATTTGAAAATAAGCCTTCAGTATCGGTAGTGAAAGAAAAAGACATGGAAGCATATAAAAATATTTTGGAACAGACAAATGCATATAGGAGAAAGTATTTACCTGACCAGCCTCCTTTTAGATCTAAGTCTTTAAAATATAAAGAATTTGTATCCAAGTTAATACCAACTAGAAGACAAACAATGCCGTTAACACAAAGAAAACCTGTAAAACGAAGATTTATGGCATCCACTTTGGATGTAAGTGCTCAGGAACGAAGAAAAAGAAGTAAGTCCGTTACGGGTACAGGTTTAATGAAGAAACTATATAACACAAATGTGATTTATTACAATAATATCAATAAATTGGTGGATAGAATGAAACTAATACATGAAGCTAAAGAAGCGGGTCATACTGGATTGGAAAACGAATGGGTGGCTTTAGTGGATGAACTCCGAAACCGTGGGGTAATCTCATAAAAATGCGTTACTCCCTAGAATACTATTCAGTTGCACCATGAGTGTCGACAAGTTCGGACGTTACTCCTCGGATGGGTTATATTATGCCAATAGTTTAAAAAGAAGTGCTGGTTTACCACAAACACCTGATGGAGATTATGATATGAGTAATAAAAGGTTAAAAAACATAAAAGATCCTACGGATGAAAACGATGCAATAAATCTAAAAATATTAAAGGAAAAGATATCGCCAACATTAAAACTACAAAATAACACATATGACGCAGAAGATCATAGAATTATCAACGTTGGTAAACCAAATCAAAACGGTGATGCGATAAACAAAGGTTATTTGTCATCTGAATTAAAAAATACGTTAAAATTCAATGGGAAAACGTATAGTGCCAACAATAAACGTATATCCAACGTAGATGACCCTAAAGATGCAAAAGACAGCGTAAATAGACGCTATTTACATTCTTTGATACCTGAAAAGACAAAAGATGGATTTTCTTTTTATAAATTTGTTATTAACGATATAGGTTATCCAAAAAATGAAAATGATGCTGTAAATCTCAAATATATAAAAGATCATTGTGTCATACGTGATGTGGGAGTTATCGATTGTCTTGGCAATTGTTTGGCGAATGTAAAAGATGGTTCAGCACCATCTGATGGTGCAACAGTGGGTCAAATGAAAGAGACTTTAAAACAAGAAACAACTGGATTTGCAAAACGAGATGAAGTATTATCAAAGCAAGGGGATGACTTTATTCAAGGTAATGAAAAATTTCGTTTATTGACATACAAAAACGCTTATTGGGATTGCAGGCATGGAAGGTTATCAAATGTGTCATGGGGTCATGCAGATAGAGACGCGGCTGCCTTAGGACAAACAGTACATCTAGATCCAAATAATTACTATGCGTTTTTTATATGTAGTAATAAAAAATTAACAAACATGGCGCAAGGAAGAGAAGCAAATGATGCTGCAACTGTAGGACAGGCTATCACATTATCACAAATGGATAGCAAAGTGTATACTTGTAATAATAAACGTATAACAGACCTTAAAGACCCTGAACATGTGGATAATGCTGTCACTGTTAATTTTCTTGTAAAAGTTTTAGGAAATGCATTATTTGATGTATACAATCATATTGGTATTGGTTCAGGTCGTACTCCTTTGTTGGAATCTGAGAGAGGTACTTGGATTAAACGGGAAATTGTTCAAAACTATTTTATCAACCCTCGTACAAAAAAGTTTAGATCATCGGATTGGGGTGATTTTGATATTTAATAAAAGAACACAATAAACGACTTCATTTATGTCCAACTTGTCATAGAGGTAACACATAAGTTGTACATTGCGATTATAAAAGGACAATAATGACGTTCCAGTACATCAGTCCATATAGAGACACTGTAAGGAGAGGAGGTGGGATCACGTCCACAGCGGTTTCTCTGTTAAGTAAAGCTTTAAAACGAATTCCAGTAGGATCCATAGTAAATAGAGCAATAGACGCATTACCATACGAATTTCATATACCGGGAGGTTATCAGTATTGCGGACCAGGAACTAAATTGAAAAAACGACTGGAAAGAGGCGATCCTGGCATAAATAAGTTAGATCAGGCTTGTAAAGAACACGATATCGCATATTCCACGTTTGCCGATTCAAAAAATAGATCAATAGCTGACAAAAAGCTTGCGGACATAGCTTGGCAACGAGTAAAATCAAGTGACGCTAGCATAGCAGAAAAAGCAGCAGCTTTAGCAGTAACAGCAGGTATGAAGGCTAAAACAGCAGTAGGAGGTGGAAGAAGGAGGAGAAGGAGAGTAAAAAGGAGGTCAACCACAAGAAAACATGGAGGAAATATAAAAAGAAGACGACGATCTACAAGAAAAGGCAGGAAGAAGCCCACCGTGTGGTCAATGGTAAAAAACGGGGCAGGTCTTTACCTAAGACCTTATCGTGCATATTAAATGAAAGAAATCAATTGGTCATACCACATAAAGCATTAACCAATATTGAATTATTTAAATATATTTCCTGTTTAAAAATACCATTTTTCCGCGGTGTGTTTATGAAAGACAGTTTACCAAAGAAAATGTGGCAAAATGAGACTGGAATTGTAAATTTGGATAATACTGAAGGGCCTGGCACCCATTGGGTTTGTTATAAGAAACTAAATAACAATGTATATTATTTTGATAGTTTCGGTAATTTGCCACCACCAAAAGAACTTCAAAATTACTTTAAATCTGCTAAAAACATATATTATAACTATAAAAGAGAACAACCTGATAATACTTCAATATGCGGCCATTTATGTTTGGAATTTCTAGCTAAAAGTATCAGTCACTATTGAGATGTCTTCCTATACGGTATCATTAACAGGAAAATCGTCCACTTTACGAAGTATCCTTTTTCCAGCGTTACGCTTGCAAAAGGAAGGTTTTGGGAGGCGGCACTATTGGATTTTACAACCTACAACTCTATCCCCAATGTTACGGAAGGTAAAAATAACGTATTGCATTATTATAAGGGAAAGGATGCCAGTGGAAAATTTACAGACTTACAAGAGTGCAGGTTACCCACAGGTTCTTATGAAATTGATCATATAAATGAATTTTTGCAAACTAAAATGGGAAAAGACAATATAACATTAAAAGGTAATAATAATACGATGAAAGCTGAAATTACTTCCAAATATTATGTAGATTTCACTCAACCAAACTCAATTGGTGATTTATTAGGATTTTCCAACGATGAGCCTGTTTTAGAACCAGATGTAACACATTCCGGTAAGAAAACAGTAACAATATTAAAAGTCAATAGTATAGACATAACTTGTAACATTATACAAGGTGCTTACAGGGATGGGGCTAACACCCACATCATACATACTTTTTACCCAAGTGTACCACCTGGATTTAAAATTGTTGAAAAGCCACAAAACCTGGTATATCTACCGTTGAACACCACTTTCATTTCAGACATCGTGTTGAGCGTATTGGATCAAGACGGTAACTTGGTAGACTTCAGAGAAGAGCCTATTACGATTAGATTACATTTAAAATCGACACTTTAATACAAAACCATGGGTTTAACATTTAAAAGCGAACAACCTACGGGAAACCGCATTAGTAGCTCTTCAGCTGTGGAGGAGTTAACACGCGAGAACATTCGTTTCTTAGAGAGAATTGGATTAAAATTAACCGAGTATGGATATACTGGATATAGCGCAGGGTCCAACATTCGACGAAACCCTATGGGAAAAAGAATATCACACCCACAACCCTTACACTTCATCGAAATTAAACAATAACGATGAAATCCGTATTCCCATACAAAATCAAGACATTTACACACTACCATGTGAAAGTTACTTGTATATTGAAGGACAAGTTACTAAAAAGGACGGTACTACTGTTGGTACAACAGTTCCATTTATAAATAATCCTATGGCTTTCCTATTTGATGAAATTAGATATGAAATATCAGGTGTAACAGTTGATTCCACTAAAAAAGTAGGTATTACGACAACTTTAAAAGGATTAACATCTATAACACCCAATGAAACCAATTTACTTAAACCTGCCGGATGGGTATTACCTACGATTGACACGATCACTCCAAATCCAAATGGATATTTTGATTTTCATATTCCATTACGTTTGCTGCTTGGTTTTGCTGAAGATTATAGGAAAATAATATTAAACGTTAAACAAGAATTAGTTTTGTTGAGATCTTCTAACGATAAAGACATTATTAAAGCTGCAGATGCTACTACAGATGCGACTTTAGAATGGAAATTAAAATTAGACAAAATTGTATGGAGAGTTCCACATGTTAAATTGGCTGACGAGCATAGAATGCTACTTTTAAGAAAATTAAAAGCCGATCGTGATATTGTTATTCCATTTAGAAGTTGGGAATTTCATGAGCATCCCAGTTTACCTACTACGGATCGACACACTTGGACTGTTAAAACATCGAATTATGTAGAACGAGCCAGGTATATTATATTTGGTTTACAAACAGGTAGAAGAGACGCCATTACTAAACATGCAGGACAATTTGATCATTGTGACTTGAAAAATATTAAAGTTTATTTAAATTCACAATTCTTTCCATACGACAATTTAAATGTGTCATTCACTAAGAAGAAATACAGTATATTGTACGATATGTACGCGAGATTCCAAAGTTCATATTACGGTAAAACAAATACACCTTTATTACCACCTGACAAATATTTCGATGCCTACCCAATAGTTGTAATCGATTGTTCTAAACAAAATGAATCAGTAAAGTCTTCAAGTGTGGATATAAAAATAGAAATGGAATTCAACGATGCTATACCGGCTAATACAACTGCATACTGTTTAATTCTACATGATAAAATCGTAACATACACACCTTTAACTGGAATTGTTAAAAATGTATTGTAAGAACCGGTTTTGTTTCATTCCGCGAGTATAAAAGCAGAGCGTACAGACCGCTCCTCATCAGTTTGTTGCCTACTGTTGTATGGGTAGCATCGTATTCAATATGGCTTCTCCTAGTGGTACACCTGAAAATGTGGTAGATATTGAGAAGGAGATATCTGAGTTTTTAGATCCTCAAGGTCACCAGGAAGGAGGTGAACAAAACGTTTGCGGACAACTTCACGCCAGTAATAATGTTGAAGAAAAAGGTAAAAGAAGAAAGACTATACAAAAGAGAAAAAGGGATATTGAAGATAATATTTCTCCAAACATATTGAGTGAGGTATTTTTGCGAATATTTTACCCAATCTCTTCCAGTTTGGATAAAAGTGTTTTAATCGGTGTTATGAAATCTACAGATTATTCCCCTACTGTAATTTTAACTCATGGACCCAAAATGATTTTGTTTACGGACAGTGCTTGGGAATCGTTTATGAAACATTTGCATCTACTAGAATGCTATTTAAGTAGTAACATGTTTGGAAGAAAGACAAGAGTAGGACTTTTGGATTCAAATGTGGAAATTGATATCATTAAACAACGTGGTGATCATCAGCTACGGTTTAGAGACACAACAAGACATGATAACAAAATTCAACTTAATCGAGAGGAGTTTTTCATTTTAACTTGTGCTACTGAACCTATAACAAGATACTTGAGACAACTGGTGTTTTCAAGTTCGATTATTAAAGATTATCTGGAAGACACTTTGGACAAACAACCGGACGCACCTATATTATACGGACCTGTGGATACTTCTATATTTAATAGAGTTCCTCATGAAGTACAGATGTGGAGACAATTGGAAAAGTACGCTCAACTACATAAGAAATCAGTAAAACAGGAAGAAGAGGAAGATGGAGGAGAAGAATCAAGTGTTAGTGATGAAAATGAAAATAAGGAAAATATAAAGATGGAAACTTAAATGACAATGGTTAGTTTTTAAAACAATAGCCAACATTTTGTGGGGTTAGGCCTATTGGGGACGGTGCCCACGTTAAATATACACCAACGCGCCAACAACTGTACGGCCTGGTATAAAAGTAGTACCTACCGTGGTGTGGAAATCAGTTGACCTCCTGACTTCGTAATGAGCAGACGTGTGACCTTCAAAATGGACAAGGGAGAAGAACAACAAGTAAAGTCCAAGCCTGGTATTATTGAGTTTCAAGCGTTTCGTGGTAATGATGATAGATTCATTATAAAAGAACTTGTGTTTTTGGACATGAATACAAGTGTTCCTTATTCGTTTTTATTTAAACCACCATGTTCTTATTCGTCTTTAACTAGTAAAGCCGCTACTACCAACAGATGGATTTCAAAACACTTCCATCATATCGATTGGTATGATGGATTTACAAGTTACACGGACTTGTATCACATTATGCATCACTTTTCAGACAAGTTTACCAATATTTACACAAAGGGGCTGGAAAAGAAAAGATGGATCGAAGGATTTACTCATGTTCCGGTTAATGATGTGGAATTGGATAAGAATTATCAATACATGCTGGAAACCATATGTATTTGTACAAAAAGCCCAGAACATGATAAAGATAGACATTGCGCTTTGAAAAATGCCTATAAACTCGCCTCTTACCTTCAAAGTGGGGAATTGGGGAGTGGTGGGGGTAACGGAGAGTATATAAGTGGGGAGCAGACAGGGACCTGGCATGAGTATTACTCGAGATTCCGAGACGACAACATCTCCGAGCAAGAAGACGATCTGTAACCTGACCATGGCATCTCACCAGTTCCTTCAGACTTTGGTCGAGCAGTTCAATGCTCACTCCAAGTCAACAATATTACCTGTAAAGAAGTGCTCGGAACTAAAAGACGAGAAGCACTACATAATCCATGCTATGAAGAAGATGGAGACTACAGTTGGGGAGGCCATCTGCTGCAGTCTCAGCGAGGCACCGTTTACTCCGGGGGATGAACCAAAGTTCCAGGTGTACCTGCCCAAGAGATTCGTCCATCTTCTACAAAACGAGGATCTTCGCTCTATTCAACCCGGGTGTCTATACCTGGTGTCCCACGGCTGCACGGGTAGCAATTCTACAGAGTTGACCATCCACATCGCTGACAAGCAGCAGTGTTAGATTTAAGTTTTAATGTTGTACATATGTTGTTGTTGTAATGTTTTATAAATAAACAAATCATAAAAGACAAAAAAATAAAAAAAAACAAAAAATGCAACATATCAATATGTGACAGACTTCACGTATTGATATGTTGCATTTTTTTTAAACTTCGCGGGTGACCTTGACCTTTGACCTTTGCATTTCACAATTACCCCCACTACTGTAATTACCCCCACTACCGCACTAGGATTCAAACCTGCTTGAATGCGAAAAACGGTCAGTCTGTTGCCAACTAGCAAACGATGAGCACCTTGTACGAGCTTTGCATACAACGAGTTATAACTCACAAGGACTTGTTCCCAACATGTTTACAAGACAACATCCCACTAACAATAAAAGAAGATGTCAAACGCTACAGGAGGGAAAATACAGGGTATTCGGAATACTCCTGGTATAAGTTCCACGACGGGGAAAAGTTTTGTAGGCCTTGTGGCGAGGCCGCCGTCAGAGACCTTCGGCGATTCGTACAGGATGGTGGTATAAAACAATTCGGATTTCTAGCGCCACTGTTTCGATTTGAAAATTACAAGGACACCTGCGCTATTTGTTCCATTCCATTGTATCGATGGAAAAAGTTTAGAACTGTTTAATTGGATTTTCTATACCCCCACCACTATTACCCCCACCACTTTTTCATGTACCTCCAAGCGCTGTGCCTCGGCTTCATTTCTACTCCAGCAGCCAACCTAGCAACATCAAGATGTCTCTGAACGTTAGTTGCGCAAGTTACGAGGAGGTGAGCATCAAGACTCAGCAGGAGCTAAACGACTTATACAAGGAGTTGCAGCTGATGGTGGCACGAGGCTACCGTATAAATGTGCAAGTTTACGCTTGCAATATACGGAACACCCGGCAGTCAAAGGAAGAGCCTGGACACTCCTCGACGGCTTCCTCACCAGCGTCCATGAAGACCGAGCCAGACAACTTGGACTACTTCAGCTGACTAGCAGTTGTATTTCTTGTCCTAACCATTGTAGAATATGTATATTTTTTCATTATATTAAAGAAGTAAAAGAGCAGAAACACCTATCTTGTTACTGACATATAAGCTCAGTAACAAGATAGGTTTTTTTAAAACACAATTTGGATGACCTTGAAACTTCCCCCTCCACTGCTTTGTTACCCCCACCACTTGACTATTGGTGTACATGGCACATCGCAATTGGAAACCTCATTCCATCTTCAACAGCCACACCGACAACATCAACAATGGCAAACCTACCAACAGATGAAAGGTGTCCTCACGCATGTTGTGACTTCGTCCACGAGTTGGAGAAGAGGATGCAGGAGAGGGCGATAAGAAGAAAACAGATCCACTCAGAAAATATCATGATAGTCAACGGCTATCTTTTATTGTTCGGCCTTATTATGGTTGTACTTTTCATACTGTACGGCATAGTCACATGTGTCGGCAAGGTTGCAGAAGAAAACGCTCGCCACCATCAATTGGAAAGTTTCAATGTTACTTTGTAAGTTTTCCTTTTTTTTAAAACTTCGTTTGGATGACCTTGAAAATTCCCCCACTACTCCACCACACCCCCCACCACTTCACCATGTTCCTGCATGAGCATCACATCAACCGTCATTCCTTGTCCGACAAGCAACCATGGCAGACAACAACACCATCAGCCAAGCTGACTCCACTACTGATGTCGGTACAAGTACGGGTTGGACACTGTCGGTCGATAGTGTACACTATTTGGAGTCAATTTGCGAACGTATGAAGGAAATACTGCGGGACAACCCTGGGATCATAATACAAATGAATTTAAATTATGATTGGTCCCAAGTTAGAATGCAAGGGGACGACAACAACGGTCAACAATCTCCACAATATTCGCCCATGTCCCCGATCTATCCTTACGGCGAGTCTGACGTCGATGAAGATGAGGCTGATGAAGATGCAGGGGACAACGAGGCTGAAGAGGAGTAAGCTTCATTCCTTTTTTTTAAAACCTAAATTGGATGACCTTGAGAATTCCCCCTCCACTATTTCCTTTTTTTTTAAAACCCAAATTAAATGACCTTGAAAATACCCCCTCCACGTACTTTTGGTTTACCCCCTCTACTTTTCAATACTGTTACCACAGTCTGTAGCTCACATCATTCCTTGCTTAGCTATCATGGCGGACAGCACTCTTTCTCGAGTTGACTCCACTACGGATGAAGAATGGCCATTTTCCTGGAATGTTCATCTGCAAGACTCGGCAGAAGTGGATATGTTGCATGAGAAATTGGTGTATGTATTAAACGAAAACCCCAACATTGAATGTAGAATGACTATGGATTTCGATGCGACAGGGGTCCACACTCAACCTTCCACTTCCAGCCAGCCTGAACCTCAGCTACAGCCAAAGAACTTTACACATCTTTACACTCCAATACGGCCGGAGGATGTGGTTATCAGCGAGGCAGACTCTACTACAAGTTATATTGAACCAACGAATTGGAAGCTTGTTGTTGACACCTTACACAAGGTCGACTTAGTATGTGATAAATTAAAGGAATTGATGATGCAAGATCCTGGTCTTCGTTTTAAAATTGATTTGTTTTTCATCTGGGGAGCACCTGCACGGGGCTCTTCGTCTGACAGCTCTCTAAGTACAACGGATGAGGAGGAGGAGGAGGACGACTAGTTATCTTTTTTAAAACTCCGTTTGGATGGCCTTGACCTTTCCCCCTCCACTGAGTTTATTTAAGGTGCACTCTCAATGACTGCAGCATCATTTCATCGCGCACCTTCACCACAGCAACATGGAGAGTCAACTCAACTACTGTTGCGAACGGAAATGTTTTTCATGGCCGAATGACATTGATGTTGCGGATGGCCTGGCGTGTAGAAAATGTGAAGCTTTTGGTCAATGCATGTGTAAGTGCAAGTCTTGGAAGAAGCCGAAACCGGAGTTGAAGACATTCCATGTGTACCAGATGAGAGGGCATAAGTACACTTGTTGCCCTGAACGTTGCATTGAATTCACATTAAAACAGCTAACTGGCTGCAAATTGTGCAACAATCATTTTGCAGGTTTTTGCAAACATTATTTAGGAGCCTGTCAGTACAGATCAACTTGGCATACAGAAGCACTCACTATCAATGAAATCGCTATAGATACACAAGAGTAGTCTTTCTACTCTTTTCTTTTTTTAAAACTCCATTTGGATGACCTTGACCTTTCCCCCTCCACTCACCTTAGTTTATATAAGCTCCATTCCCGCTGACCACGGCATCACTTCATCTTGCTCCCTCGCCGAAGCAACATCAAGTATGGAAACTAAGCGTGTCTCATGTTGCGAGCATAAGTGTTTAGAGATACAAGGCGTCATCCATTGTGCAAAGAAGCTTTGGGAGGAAGAGACAGGGACAACCTATTGCTGCGAGGGCAAGTGTTTCCTACTACCAAGATGGCAAGTGGACGGGCTGGCCTGCCGGCAATGTGAATGCTTCGGATGTTGCAGGTGTAGATGCAAGAACCAACAGCTGCCACCACCGGTACTACAAACTTTCAAAATCTACAAATCCAACTACTTTTACACTTGTTGTCCGCAGCGGTGTATTAAATTTCACTTCTCCAATCTTACCAATTGTCGGAAGTGCTACGGACAACCTGATGGGTGGTGCACCTGTTTTCTGGACTCCTGCCGCTACAGATCGGATTGGTTTACAGATCCGTTGGAAATTGATGAGGTCGCCCAGGAAGCACAAGAGTAGTCTTTCTACTCTTCAACTTTTTTAAAACTCCATTTGGATGACCTTGAGATTTCCCCCTCCACTTCCCCATATACCTAGAGTACACAGAGCCTGACAGTCAGTCACTCGGTGGCTGTCGTGGGGTGCGCATCGGTGTCGGCGCTCCGTTGTTAGGTTTTCAAGGTCACAGTAATATCAAATTGTTGGTGTTGTTCTGGTTCAAGGTCACCTGAGGGATAACCGATTGCCCATTTAGGCAGGGTCATGTCAGAAACTCGAGTTTAACTTGGCACTTTTGCCGTTTCTCGTCGGAAATTCGCTCCAAGTGGTCAAGGTCACGGGGACTCTGACTGAAACTCGGAGCGTAGTGCGAGAAACGGCAAAAGTGCCAAAAAATTTTAAGTTTCGGCGTGACCTTGACCTCAGTGGCGTCGGTGACGTCATTTTGATGACGTAAGGGGTGATGACGTCATCAGCACGTCATTTCTGTGACGTCATGGGTGTGACGTCATAGAAATGACGTCATTAGTGATGACGTCATCGATGACGCAATCGATGACGTCATCGATGACGTCATCGGTGAGGTCATTGACCTCGATGACGTCATCCCTCAGGTGACCTTGAACTGGGCCAGCACCAACAATTTGACACTACTGAAACTTTTGATAATTTTAATTTACAGTGTACAAATTTAAAATCTGACGATGAGATTTTGGTCTCGAACTTTTGTTTGGATCTGTCCAAATTAGTTGCGAATTTTCCGACGGAAAATTTTGACAGTCTAGTAAATAAAGCAGCCGATGTTATTTTGCTTTTTGACAGCATGTGTGGTGAAAAGAATGAACTCTCGACTAAACTGTTAGCTGTGGAAATGGATCTAAACAATCTAAACTCTAATTTAAATAAAGATAAATTGCGTCACCGTAACGAAATGGTTACTCTCTTAAACGACCAAGATAATATTGTTGAAGAAAAAAACTCATTACTTAAAAAAATTCAAGATTTGAATGACAGTATAGCGGAATGTGAGACCACGAATCGGTCATTGAAATCAGCAATGACTGATCTTGAAAAACTTTCTGTTAAGTATGAAAGCCTCCAAGGTGCTAACAGTAAGTTAATTGCTGAAAATAGTAGATTTCAAAAGTTACTCAAGAAAAAAGATGCTTTATTGGATAAACTTTCAAATGACCTAGACGATAAGGTTAAACTTGTAAATAATATGAAAGCATCTTTTAATGATAAAAATAAATGGATAAGTGACGATCTGTTGACTTGTCATCTCGGTATTCTTGACTATGAACTTTCTAACTTTACAAACGAAGTGTTAATTTTAAACCCAGGAGCTACTCAACTATTAAAACTTAAGCCCTACCATGAAATACAGGATATGCTGGGTGAAATGCAGTTCAATGATAAAAAAACTGTGTTTTTTTGCTTAAATAACTGTGAATATTTAACACAAGCTGATGGTGGTAAACATTGGAGTTTACTTGTATTCTACGCTGATCTACAAAGCGCAGTTCACTATGACTCTGTCCATGGACTCAATTTGAAGCACGCTAAAACGTTACTGGACAACCTCAACTTGACTGATGTGACTTTGACCGAGGGACGAGTGGCGCAGCAGACGGCCGGCCACGAGTGCGGACTGCACGTCATCGCCAACGCCAGGATGTTGGCCGCCCAGCTGTGTGCAGGCGTTCTGGTGCCGCGGCCGCCCTCCACCGACTCTGCCACTGGCAACCGTGACGTCCTGGCCCCGGCCCCGACACCGACATCGACACAGACACAGCATGTGTGTACACATACTGACAGCCCTATTGACGACCCTGACTGTAATGTTAGTAGCCTAATAGATTAGATAGTCATAGCTTAGATCACATTTCTGGAGAGAAAATTTTGGATGACACATGGCATGTAATGGGTGGGGACAGGTGTGGGAAATCTAGACATAAGAAGAAACCTGTAAAATTCAAATACTAAGATGGCCCTGAATTCCGATAAAATTCCTTTAAAAAACAAGTTTTCAGTGCTGAGTGATGACTGTAATTTAAGTTTAAATTCTGAAGTTCCTTTTCCTAACCAGATTGATAGTGACTGTTGTAAACAATTAATACCACAGCTCTCTAAGAGCAACAGGAAATCTAAAAAGCCAAAGGAAAATCAAATAGGCCTACAGTGTAAAGGTAAAGATCAGTCTGTTGTTCTTGACATTTCAGAGAAATTAAAAAGCTGTAAATCCACTGATCCTGATTTACTTACTAGTTCTAATGTATCTGGTGCTCACGGAGTAAGTAAAAAAAATACTCTCTATCTGTTCTCTGATAGTCAGGGGAGAAGCATAAGCGAATTACTTCGATGTAAATTAAGTAGCAATTATAATGTTGTTGGTCATGTTATCCCAAGTGGTAAGATGTGTAACATATTAGAATGGGCCCATCAGGCTCTGCAGCAATTGTGCCAAGATGATATAGTTGTCTTAATGGGTGGCACTAACGACATAATTGACAATGTAAATGAAAGTACTCTGCTTCAGGTAAAACAATTTATTGAAAAAAAAAACAATGTATGTAAAGTGTATTTTATTGGAGTACCGTATAGATTTGACAAAGTATCTTGTAACGATCACATTACTTGCTTTAACCAGAGTATAGAGAAGATTTGTACAGATTATGTAAACATTGAATTTTTGTCATTGTTGTGTTTGAAACGAAACCATTCAACACGACATGGACTACACTTGAATAAGCAGGGTAAAGTTATGGTCTCAAATTTGGTCTCCAATGCAATTATGTCAAAACAGCATGTAGTTAATAGTAATGGTTCCTTATCTAGAGATATGAATCAGATTCTACATACACCTGCAGCCTCTGTACCTGAGCAACCTACACAATACATACCTGTTCGTATTTCAACCTCTTTCAACACAATGTCCACAAATTACAAATCAAATAACTCACGACGCAGACACAAATATACTTACAACAGTAATTATTTTTTAGGATTAACACACCCAGGAATTTGGTGGCCATAAACACGAATGCTAACAAAGCCTCATTCAAAACCACTCCGAATTCATTCAGAATTGTTCACCAAAATGTCCAGGGTATAATACCAAAGCTAGGTTCGTTGGAAATATTTATTGATTTAGTTTCCCCCAGTGTAATATGTTTGTCGGAGCACTTTCTCAATTCGACTGAGCTATCCACATTTTCTTTGCCAGGGTACATCACAGCGGCTGGTTTTTGCCGCTCCAATATCAGTAAAGGTGGAGTCTGCATCCTCATTAAGAACAGCATAGCCTTCAATGTTGTTAATGTTAGTGACTTCGTTGTTGAGGGGTTTTGTGAAATGGCAGCCCTTACCTTTGACCTAGAAGGTGTTTCTTATCTTCTTATTGCTGTATATAGACCTCCTAATTCCTCGACTAAATGTATAGATGATTTCATTGAAAATATCCAAGGATGTCTTTCAAGGCATGCTAAACCCAAACATAGAACTATTGTTTTAGGAGACTTCAATGTAGATCTATCTTATTCTGATAATTCATCACAGAAGTTGACCGAGTTATTATTGTCTTATGGTCTACGTCAAACAGTAAATTCTTACACCAGAGAGTTTTTGGGTTCCAAAACACTTATTGATCATGTTTATTGCAACATCAGTCGATCTATCATGAGTACTGATGTAGTCATCACGGGTATATCAGACCATCACGCTCAAATATCAGATATATTGATGTCATCTCCTATATCAAATTTGTTTCCCAAGTATAGATTCAAAAGAGTTTTCACTGACACCAATATTCATACTTTCATGATAAATCTTAAACAAGAAACATGGAATGATGTGTACTCTGCTGTTGAATTGGATAGTAAGTTCTCTTGTTTTTTAACTATAGTGCAGCACTATTTTGAACTCGCTTTTCCGTCAAAGAAATCAAAAATCAATTCAAGGCAGTATTATACGAAAGTCAAACTTGACGCTACCCTTATTGAGCTTCGAGAAAACATGCTTGAGATGTATTTTGCATCGAGAAACTTACAGTCCAATGATCCATTAAGGCAATCATATCTCGATTTGAAGAGGAAATACAGGGCTGCTATTAAATCTTCTAAGGCAAAGAATGTTTTGAACCATCTTGAAACGGAAGGCAATAAACAAAAAGCTATCTGGAATGTGGTTAATGAGACTATCTCAAACAAGAGTGCCAGGCCTTTCAAACAGATAACTGTTGAAAATGATTTTGGTAATCTTGTTTCTGATCCCAAAGAGGTTGTTGATTCATTTAATATTTTTTTCTCAAGTATTTACTCAAAACGTTATGGATCAAAAGATCCCGATGCATTGTCTAACTGTCAGAGACTTAAAAGGTTAGCCCCATCACTTTTCTTGTACCCAACGGATGAGAGAGAAGTCTTCAATATTATACAATCCCTCAAAACAAGTGACTCTTCTGGACCTGATGGGATTTCTTCAAGAATTCTAAAAACGGTTGTGGAGTTCATTGTTCATCCGCTATGTCACCTAATTAATGTTTCTTTTGAAAAAGGAGGTTTCCCGGAATGTCTGAAATCATGCATAGTAAAACCATTATTTAAGAAAGGCGATGCCTTAAAAAAGGACAACTATAGACCGATTTCTATTACATCCACTTTTTCTAAGATCCTTGAAAAGATCTTTCTCAACCGCATTTATTCTTTTTTGTCTTCTCATGATGCCCTCTTTTCAAAACAGTTTGGCTTTAGGAAAAACACCTCCACAGTCGATGCCCTTTATAGTTTCATTCACAGTATTTCTACAGCCTTAGATGATCATAAACACTCATTTGGGATATTTTTTGACCTAAGTAAGGCATTCGATATGGTAAATCACACATTGTTACTGGAAAAATTGAAATATTTTGGAATTAGGGGGAAAGCTTTCAATTGGATCTCGTCTTTTCTTCAAGGAAGAAAACAAGTGGTTGAAATATCTTTCATGAATGAAAATCGTTTCTTATGTAATCAAAAATCAGAACCGGTTGTCGTTACTGCTGGAGTTCCTCAGGGCACGGTTCTTGGACCTATCCTTTTTCTTCTTTTTGTGAATGATATGCCTCAAAATATCCCCTCCTCAAATCTTTTCTTATTTGCAGATGACACCTCTTTGAGTGTTACTGACGAATCTCGTGAGAACCTGGAACTAAAAACTTTTCTCCAGTGCAGTCTTCTGCTACAGTGGTTACAGGAAAATAACCTAACCGTCAACACAGGGAAAACCAACTTTATAGACTTCCGCCTACGTGATTCCGATGATACGTCAATTATTCCAGTTGGTGAGGATGATATAGAATCCTGTTCCTCTACGAATTTCTTAGGTATTATCATTGATTCACGTCTGAGCTTTGTGGAGCATATCAATAAAGTATCAAATAAAATTAATAGCGCCATATTTATTCTTAGAAGATTATCAGATTGGTCAAGTAGGGAAATTCTAATGACTGCTTATTACTCATGCCTTTATCCACATATGTGCTACGGTGTGGCAATATGGGGATCGGAAAAAGTCAAAGTCAGAAAGATCTTTTCTCTTCAGAAAAAAGCTTTGAGGCTCATTTTTAAAATACCCATGCAAGAATCCTGTAGGGGTATATTTTCATCTAATAACATTCTCACTTTTCCTTGTATTTACATATTAGAATGCATCACTTTCTTCTTCAAAAACAAACACTTATTCCCCGTCCGCACAAACACTAACCGATATAATTTTCGCAATAGAAATCTCATACAAATTCCCCACCATAACACAACTTGCTTTGAAAATCAGACATTTTTTTCCTCAATAAAACTTTTCAATGCCCTTCCACACAATCTGAAAACCACCACAAATATTAAATTCTTCAGAAGAGACCTAAAACAATTCTTAATTGCTAAGGAGTTTTATAGTGTTAGTGATTTTTACAAATTTAAAGAAAATGTTTAGTTGAGAGATTACCATATTTTTTGTTATGTTTTATTTATTTAAGTTGACTAAAATTGTAATGACTATTGTCCATGCGGTACTAATGTGAATGTAACATTATACAATAATAGACACATACAATAATATACAAGATAACACTAAGTTTTACAGGAGAATTAATGTGAGCTTTAATGTACAATTATATACAGTAGTGAGGATAAGTACAATTCAAATATTCTTTAAATATTTTCCCAGCACAACAGCCAATGAAAGTCTCTGAAATCTGCATTGCCAAATTAAGAACTACTTAGAAGCTTCCTCTTCATCGAAGCTACACTGTCCATGAAGAAATCGACAGTCTCCGACACGCTGTTGCCTGCCCTTTGCATGCGGAAGAGTGCGGCATTCATCTCGTAGTTCGTGCGGTGATGCTGTCTAACAAACAAGTCTCTTGACCGGGTACGTAGAGGAGTTCGGAACTGAATCTGCTGAAGAATATCTGGGCAGTCGAGTGTACCATTTAAGAGTTTGTGTAATACAACGAGATCAGCAATGTGTCTCCTGGTTTCCTAGTGCTGAAGACCCAGTTCACGATAGATGTCATCAATCGGGACTTGGCGGTACAAGTAGCCATTCCTCACGCCAACCATCCTGGCGAACCTGCGCTGCACTCCCTCCAACTCATCGCAGAGATAACGTTGATGTGGGCTCCACACTGTTGACCCATATTCAAGCAACTGCCTGACCAATGCACAGTACAACGTTTTAAGTGCGGTCAAATTGGTGAGGTTTCTTGAAAATCGAAGAATGAAACCAAGCATTCTGTTCGCCTTCCTGCAGATGGCAGCAACCTGAGCTTCAGGATTCAAAGAAGAGGTCCAAATAACTCCCAGGTCTCGTATCTCCGTTACTCTGGAAAGCTCTTCTCCTCGAAGACTGTAGTTGAAGACCAGAGGGTTGTTGCAACGATGGAAGGTAATTACTTGACATTTCACAATGTTAAGTTTCATGTTGTTGGTCAAGCACCATTGGTCCAAGGAATCCAAACTGTGCTGGATTCTCAGGCAATCCTCCTCTTCTGAGACAGCTGAAAAGAGTTTGACGTCGTCAGCAAACAGTAAAGATTCCGTCACAATGGTCTCAGGCAGATAATTTACAAACAGGGAAAAAAGTGAAGGCCCAAGAAGAGATCCCTGCGGTACCCCTGAGGAGGAAACAAATTCTGAGGACAGTGCGCCTGCAAATCTTACATATAGTCGCCTATCTGAGAGATAGCTAGCCAACCAACGCACCGAGGGGGTATCAAATCCCAGGCTGACAAGTTTTTTGAGGAGAAGGGCATGGTCCACTTTGTCGAACGCCTTTGAGAAGTCCAGATAAACTGCGTCCAACTGGCGATTTGATATGAAAGCCTCATGTATTCTAGTTTGGAAAGCTATTAAGTTCGAGACGGTGGAACGACCTGCTACAAATCCATGCTGGCGAGGAGAGATGATGCTGGCTACTTTGTGCTTGATACGGTCAAAAAAGAATTCCTCAAAAACTTTGGACATCGCAGAGAGGATAGAGATGGGTCTATAGTTAGAGATAGGATTTTGCGGTCCAGACTTGTGTATGGGTACAATAAAAGCTTTCTTCAAGGCATCAGGGAAGACTCCAACGGCTAATGACGAATTGAAGAGTCTGCATATCGGCTCCGCCAGAATGTGTCTACTGTACTTCAGAACATTAGGCGGGATTTCATCCGGACCCCAGCCTTTGGTCTCGTCAAGCTTTGCAAGCATTGCCAAGACATCAGCAGGGCTGATATGCATGTTAGATGAATTGTCAAGCCTGTCAAAATAGTCAGGTGTGAAGTCCTGAGAAGATCTGGTAAAGACAGAGGAAAAATACTCTCGAAAAGACTCATACATCTACTGAGGTTCCGTGATAGTACGGCCATCATGAACAATATTTGGGGACACGGAGGATGTTTTTCTCTGTGCATTGACGTAACTCCAAAAATATCGAAGATTGTTGGGGATGCCTGCTTCGATTTTAGCCAAATACTGGTTAAAATCTCTTTTGACTGCGACCTTGCATGATGCTCTAGCATTGGAGAAGCGTAAATAGTTTGAAGCAGATGGTGCTTGTTTATAACGCTTATGCAGCACCTTTTTTGAGATAACTAGGTTCTTTAAATCAGGAGAAAACCACCTTGGAAATGGAGAAAACCCTGTTCTCCTCATAGGTGAATGATTATTGACGGTATTGGCAATGACTGAGAGAAATTTATCAGTTGCTTTGTTCAGATCGGGTTCATTCAAACAGATGGTGAAATCCAGCTCAGAAAGAGAATTATGCGTATCAGATAAATTACATCTTTTAAGGTCATACACATAATTTTTATGGACTCCAGTTTTCACTAGGGTGTTCAGGCGCACACTAAAAGACAGCGGAGGATGGTTTTTTATTAACAATCACATCATGTTATTTAAAAATAATCGTATATAACAATTTTAATATAGGCCTACTAGTTTTTATTTGTCCTTTTGGATTAAAATTGGGTAAACAATTTTTATAAAAGAAAATTGCAAAAAAAATTTAAATAAAACAGTAAACACCACTGTTTTGAGGAAATTATTACCATATACTTTATAATAACTTGTTATTTTAAAATCCCTTTGTTTGTAAAATAGAAATTTTTTTACGGAAACTCAAAAATTAGTAATCTGAAGGTTTGATCTCATCTCGTTAAAAAACTTAACGAAATATGAAAATTTCCCTTGTTATTCTACTATGCTATTAGATTTGGATAAACCTAGACAGAACTATATTAATTTACTACTCACACCAAAGACACCCCTGTTGCAGAAAGATTAAATGCTCAGACTTGAGAAATGCATGTGTAATAAGCTAATTGCGCTTGAAAATAAGTTTTTGCAATTCTGCTGTGAATGTTATTAATGTTTTATTTGATTACATTTTTCTTATTATAAATTACAAATGATACTGTAGTTATTCAACGAACTCTACGTTATAATCATAAAATGTGTACTGAAGTTATTATATAACATTTTATGAGTCCTTAGCTCTCTCCTCTCCTTATCAGACCGTAGGCCTATAACGTGGCTAGGTCTGCTTAAATAGTGTACACAAAAATATTAAACTTAAAATAAAAGGTAAAATAATGTTTTTAGGAGGACTTTGTAAATTTTGGGTTTGTGAAGTAGTAGAGTATTATGGGTATACTAAGAAATGTGTTGGGTAGTTAGTAGTGTTATTACGAACTACCGTAATTTTTAACAAGTTATTTGTTTAAAATAATTCATAAAGATTTACATCAATTGGTCGTTACTGATTTCGGTAATTTTTATTCAATTGTGGTCACTCCATACTCGACTTACTGTTATCAGATGTTAAGGTAGTGTAACAGTAAATCATAATAATGATAATGATAACTAAATTGCCACTAATCCTAAACTCGCATAAGTTAAATAGGTCTTTATTAAAAGAATTATTAAAATATTATTTTTCAAAATTTGTTATTCTACATCCAAGTATCATTTAACATGATTTGGGGTGGAACCCGAGAAAGTGCATTTCAAATAGCAAAGGCAATAAAAGTCAAAATTCTCTAGATCCATGTTGTAAACTTACGCACTATAAATACCCTTCCCAATTTAGAGACTAACTTAAAAAAAAAAAAAAAAAAAAAAAAAAATCATATGGATCTATAACCCATGCATCAACTATATGGTTATAAACACAGGAATAACCGAAAAGTTGTTTTAATCGGAATATTTTGTTCGACTCCCCAATTTTAAAAATATTTTAAAACAAGCGGGGGTAAAATATTCCATTTAATTGATCATATTACGAACGTAATTGAGAAGTAAACCAGCTATTTTTAGAAACAATCAAGTCAGTATTTGTGGCTTGCAATACAACACACTAAACTACATAATGGTTTCGAACCGAAGGTTTTCCGATACAATACCCAAGTTAATTTAATTAGAACAACTCTTCAACGAGAAACCAGGAATTCAACACCCACCATATAGTTTTCTACACCTACTTCATCCGGTCGCTTTATCCTACGGAATATTTGAAACGATAGGTATATTTCAATGTTTCATCCTAAAGCATATCATCTAAAGCATATTTTCGTAAATATTGCAATGGTTAAAGGATTTATTTGTCGACTAATTCCATTATTTATTCAAAGCATATTTACTGTAACGGATGATTTATAAAAGCCATGTTATTTTTAAAATAAATAAAAAGGTTCAGCAAACATTTCTCAGGCAAAACCGCTGTATTTTCCAAAATCACTTTTATCAAGAAATATTTAAATTACTGAATCAGAGAATATTCATTATTAATACTTTGTTATTGGCACTTTTTGGTAATGGTACACAAAAATATTATTTTGCTTGTAAAATTTAATGTCTGAAAATCAAGCATATTACTTTTTATCTACATTTACATTTAATATGATTAGTTATCCTCATAGAAATAAGAAATTATGCTAATGTTATACGACAATTTTCGTCGAACTGCAGATATATTTAATCGACTTATTCCGGACGTTTTGTGCCAGAAGTGGATTGGTAGAGGACTGTGTAACTGGTGACAATTTAGCAAAAACAAGCCTGAAGGTGAGGATATTGAATCACAATTTTTTTCAATGGATTTGAGCAAATTTGACAATTGCCTAGGATAAACCGACTTTGCCTCACATGCTGAAGAAAACTCAAAACGAATATTGTGTATAATATTGTCAGAGGTCCAATTTAAGATACTAGTCCAAAATAGGAAACTCGCTGGTCTTCACTAGGCAACTTGGACCGTTTACGAGGTGTTTTAAAAAATTTTTTAATTCTTTACTAAAAAATAAATTTTTACTTCTATTACTTCATTGTATTAATACAGGTTTTTATTTAAAAAAAGATAGATTCAATGGTATAACATTTAATCTTAGAAATTCGAAAGTAAAAATGTTTGTTTAAAAACGGTTCAACATCTCCCCCCCCCCCCCCCCTTTAGTTAAAATAATTGTATATATCCCGTACTGAGTAGAGTTTTGCAACGGAAAGCGGGAGGGGAGATGGAGGTGTGAGAAGCTTTATCTTGTTTGCCCAGCTTTTCTAATCGACACTTGTCTTGCCTTAGGCCTGCAAACGCATAGTATTTTATTTATTACTTTGATTCAGATTTGTGTAAATCTACTTAACTTTGTGTAATTTATCATAAATAATCATTATAGTTAGCAAGAAGTATTTAATGGATTAAATTTTAATATACATAAATAATTATATTAAAATCAATATTTTAACTTTTTATGAATAGCATATAAAGTTTGTTGTATTTGTTATGATTATATGATACGATATGATTATAAGATATGCATACAAAATTCTTAAAACTCATTATTTAAAGTAGGTACTTTATATCTTCAGTCTCAAAGCGAATGGTATTTTCAACAGTACGAGGATCGTAAAATCACGTTATCATTTGAAGCTAAGTCGATGCAACATATCTGTAACAGTAAATTTTCAACAATCATCTGAAAGTGTAGTCAACTTGCTAGTGAACAATGGCGGTAAAATTTATTTGTACATTTTAAATAGATTTAATGTTTGTTTTATGGTTTTGAAATAATGGTTTTTTTCATCTAAATATACAAGTAATAAACATAAAAATGTTATTTTTGCTATTTATTCAAGAGATTTGTCTGAATTAATAGTACTTGAAATAAACTATTGGTTAGTCCATATCCAACGGTGTAACGGTTCCAGTTTATTCACTCTGGCCCCGAATAAAATGAGACTGTTCACCTCATGTATGGATTTATCTAATTGAAGAGCCCCCCTACAATGTTGGGCCAACTCTAAACGGAAGCGTAAGTCATTTGCCTACCCTCGCCCTGCAGGAGTAAAATAATTGCCGCAAAGCCTAATTTGGCCAGGGTTTGCCGAACGCTTTAAAGTGAAAGCTGTTTATCGGAATGGCCGCTGATTGTCTGTACATGCGGAATTCCTTTAAACTCTTCCAAACTGATTGCGGGCCGTGTGGGATAGAGTGACTAATGGAGTTCACACCTGGACGTCGCGGCGTCGCCATGTTCAGCCCTTAACACTTATATTCGGTGAATTTCTATATTTTTTTTTGTCCAACATTACTTAAAATATCTAGAAACTTTTGTTCTTTAAAATATTGCTAAAATAAATATTTTAATCGGCCGTTAATGAAACCTGTTCAGTAGGATCTTTGAAAATAAAATAGGATATTAAAATAATGTAAAAACCAAATGTGTCAGTTTGTAGGTTTGTAATTTTTATGAATTTTCTCGAGCTTTAAAAATAATATAGGGGTTTTATGTCACAAATTTATGTAGTTACATTTGCCTTGTTCATGTCGATGCAAAACAATTCATGTAGGAGGTTCATGCTTCTTGTACATAAATTCTGGTTCACCGCTTTTATAAAACCGTTATATACTTTTTAATGGCAGTACTTATGTTATAAATGGGAAAATGTCAGTCCATAAAATATTAAATCTGAGTCGATTATAAAAATAACAAAAATATAGTAGGGGATAATTTTATTGCGATTGTAGTCTATAAATATATTGTATAAACAGGGTTCTCTTTTCCCCGACCTCTCTCTCTCTGGGAATCACCTGGCTGGACTGTTCTACCCTGGAGGCTGCCTGGGGACCCTGGATGTCCGCACTTCTGCTACCGCTGCCTGTCTCATCCCGCTCCCGACCAACCGCTGTCGCCAACCTGTCGCGCGATCGGTTCGAGGTTGGCGTGCCGTCTATTTGCTTGTTTCCGGCAAATGTACAAAAATCAAAAATGCTGTAGTACAAAAATCAAGAGTTGATGCTCAACTCATCTAGGTGTTGTCTACCTCTTAGCAAACATTACCAGTACATATATTTCTTTTTTTTAACTTAAATAGTGTCCCGATTTAAAATTAAAAGCTATATACTAACTCTAATGTGTATTTATATATTTTTTTAACAACTTATTCAAATTTAACTAACAGGTCTTTTTGGATTCACTGTACCTAAAAGAAATGATCCGATGATTCATGTGCAATTGAACTACAGGAACCGAGGGATGAGGCTCAACTCATCTAGAATGGATGTAATGCAAAGGAAGTCGAAGCAATTGCTCAAGATCCGGCGATCAATCCATCCTGTCGACAATGATACAGCTGATTAATGCTCTGCTTGTATCAGCTGAATACACAGGGCGCCTCGTTGGTTCAACAATAACCGGACATGAACGCACTGAATATTATTATTATTAGCCAGTTGACAGCTTTTCATGTTTGACTCCAAAATCTACAAACATCGCCACAAGTTTCGGCTGGATTTATAATTTCATGATGTGGGTTAATAACCTATTTTAGTGAATAATTACTTCTGTAACAATTCTACAATTTCTTTTAGCGGCGCAGTGGCAAAGTGGTATATCACTTGACCTTGGCCGTCCTCATTGAGACAATTCAAAGATGGCTTCGGTAATGATAAGTAATGCACATTTCCATAATAAATGAAATTAAGATGATCCATTAGGAGACTGAGTACTTTTGAAATACAAGGGTTCAAGTGATATGATGAAAATAATTGTCCGACTTTTAAATGTTTAGATTTAGGCATGAGAAAAATCTAAAATTGACTAAAAAAATTGACTAAAATTGAGCATTTAGACTTTGCTGATTTTAGTTTTCTTCAGTGAAATCTTTTATGAAGAACTAATCAAAACATTTTACACACTAAGTAACAACGATGTTACAACAGATATAAATAAAAAATATCAATCTTATTTTTTATGAACCTTTTATACTATTTACTTTTCCTATTGTTGTCGCTCCCCAGTCGTTCATGATAAAAGACTTATTGATTTTAAGTAAAACTCTTATTTTTAACTACCACCGAAAACTTTATGCATATATAATTATTCTAAAACCCAACTAAATGCTTACCAAGACTAGTTCCATATTCACAGGATGGTGTTTAGGTCTACTAATGATATTTCTATTTTACTTGTTTGACATGGATAAATATTTTTGTATAACGTATATTTGCAGACAAAATGAAACTGAGCCCATACTGTAGATTCCCGATGTATTTCTGTTCCCTCTCCCAAATACGTACAAACAATTGGGATAGGTTGTTTTTTAACTATCTTTTGATTATGACTGTTATGGTAGAAACGCTCTTTATGTAGTCTTTTAGTTAAGATAAATTTAAATACAATATAGTAACACTAAGTAAAGCGTCATTCAAGGATTAAAAACATTTTTTTACGATATTTACTAAAAATATATATTTGCTCAGTTTGTTTTAGTACAGAATCTGATAGATTTATAACATTTGGTATCTAACATTCAAAAATTATTAGTATATGTGTTGCTCGAAATCGAGCAATTTATTTTAATAGGTCTACAATTCAAATGTTACTTTTAGCTCTAAATGACATCCGACCAATACAATATTGTGAATATCAATAATCACAAAAGTTACACGTATTTACAGCTGATTATTAACAGATGTTTAAAATGTTTATTCGGTCCCAATTTTATTTTAATAGTAAATTTTGAGATTTCAATGGTGGATAGCGCCTTTATTTTCAGTCCGATTCTCACCAGTTTTTTGCGGAAACAACTACAGACCAAGCCCTATCCAATGAAACCATAAACTTGAAAATCGGCTGAAAATTGTAAGAGGAGTTCTCAACACAAAAACCCCTTAGCGTATTAAATAAGTATAGATAATACACACCATAATTTAAGTACATTTTCGAATATTTTATATTTTTCAAAAACAATTTGGGTACATAACACCAGAGTGAAAAATGATCTTAAAGTAATATTATTAGGCCAACTTGAAATATGAAATCTTACTTGAAAACAAAATTGATATAAACATTGACTTTGACAAAAGAAGCTAATCGGTAGCTGGGTAATATTTAGTACTTTTGTTTGGTACTTTACCATTTTATTTTAATTAAAGAGCTACTAATACTCTTATCGCCACCGCCGACGTCATGAAGACGCCCCCCTCCACTTCCACTGTGCACTCCGCCTCCAGCCACGGCCGGTGACGCATCGAGTTGACCGCGCCGACGCTACTCAATGGACAATTTAAAATGTTTTCTTTCACGTATCTGTTATTAAGTTTAAATCAGTTTGTTTATTTAATGTATCAATATATTCAGTAATTTGTAACAATCGAGTCAGTCATTGTGATTCCCGATTTATCCGCCACCGCCTACGAGATGACAGACAGAAGCTGCTTCTACCCACATGACGACGTCGACGCCGCCTGATGTACCGCCCGCTCAGCCCTCGACCATGGCCCGACATCGCAGAGGAACACCGCAATACACCAAGACTGCTGTACAAGGTATTAGTAGCTCTGCGAACCCTCTCAGCAAGTAATTAATTGTCAATTCCGCAATTTTATTTTATATTTGTTTCAACCGCTATTTCTAACATTTTGGTCCTAGACGCGCCGGATTATAAGTAAAACCTATAAAAGTTGTCATTGTCCGCTTTATACAGTCCATATTTAATGCTTTTTTAATTTGTATTGGGTTTATGATATGAAACATGTCTGTAATAAGCAATATTTTATGTTAAAGCAAAACAGATAAATAAGTTTTTAAGCAGGATTAAATCTGCAGTCTGCCGCTTATCGGCGCTTTCTATCTTGTCTAGCAGCGATAACGGGTTTTAATTCTATTGTAGTCCGACCTCTCCAGACGCTAGTGATATTTTCGGACTTTCCGGTCTTTTATCGATCAGCTGCTTCGCTTGACAATAGATCGACCTTGATATTGTTGCCCAAACGTCATTGTTGACTCTCTGTTTACATTTCAATGTTTTGATTTTGCTATGTTCGTTTTTTATATCTGATATTTGGGGTATTATTTTCTTTAGTGTAAAAATATTATAGTTTTATTAATATTGTTTGAAAATGGCTGACATTAAGAAAAAACTTAATAAAAGTGTTAAGAGACGAGAAAGGGTTTTTGTAAGACTACAATTGTGTTATGATTTAATTAAAGAGTTACCCGATGAGAAAAATGTTTTCACAGCTAGATGTTCAGAATTACCTCAGTTGTATAAAGATTTTGAAGACATTTCTCAGGAAATTGATGAATATAACGAAAAGTTAGATGAGCCTAGTGAAGTGATAGACACTGCAGCCCCTAGCAAACAGTTTGATATTATGTATTATGAGATTAAGTCAGCCTTTGATTTGATTATTGCTCCACAGAATGTAGTTCCTGAATCTCAAGCTAAAGCTGAATCTGTTGTGAAACCTAAACTGCCTAAAATTGACATAAATAAGTTTGGTAGTCAGTTAGATCAATTTCCGTCTTTCAAGTCTTTGTATGATAACTTAATACATAATTCCTCAATAGCTCCTATTGAAAAGTTTAGTTATCTAAAGAGCTTACTTGAAGGTCCCGCTTTGAATTTAATTGAAGGTATACCTTTTGATCCAGAACATTATCAGTTAGCCTATGACACATTAGTTGAACGCTACACTAATCCTAGAATTTTAGCGACGCATTATTTGAATAAAATCCTTGATCAACAGCCAATTAAGCATGCTAGCTTAAATAGCTTAAGACTCATTTCTGATTTGTTTAATATCAATGTCCAAGCGTTAAAGTCTCTACCCATTGTTGATTTGTCAGGTTTTGTATTTTTACAACTAGCTCTAAGGTTGTTAGATACAAACACTAGAAAGGCATTTGAGTTAGACATTAAATCGGTCAAATTTCCTACTATTGATGATTTATTGAAGTTTCTCCGTGCTCAATGTTCAATATATGAGCTTACCAATGATTCATCAAAGTCTGCCGCTACCACAAAACAGCTTACACCCTCTCATCGGAAAGTTTTAATGATAACTCAGCCAAAGTCAGAAATTGTACAGCCTACTCAGCAGTCACCATCCTCTCCTAAGTGTCCTATGTGTAAAGACAGCAACCATCAACTCTTTCGTTGTGAACAGTTCTTAGCTTTGTCACCTAGTGACAGATTTAATACAGTGCGCTCCTTGAAAAGATGTTTCGCTTGTCTGGGTACACATATGCTCACAGTATGCGCATCTACATCAAGTTGCAGGCACTGTAAGAGTAAAAAACACCACTCTCTTCTTCATGATGATAAGCCCGCAAATCCTACATCTAACAACGTCTCAGTCTCAAAGGTGAATGTTAATGTCGCAACCGCTAACCCAGTGTCTCCCGCAATATCAGATAAACCCGCCAAGAGTTTAACATGTAGTTTGAACCGCAAAACCAACCACAATATGGTAATTTTAAGCACCGCTCAAGTTTTAATCCAAGACGCTTTTGGTAACTGGCAAAACTGTAGGCTTGTTATTGATGGTGGTAGTGAAGTCAATTTCATTACCAGATCTTTGGCACAAAGTTTGAACTTACCTCTCGAGAAATGCTCAGTTGATATTATGGGCATAGGCCACTCCGCTAATGTTACCGCTAAAAATATTGTATCATGCAATATTGCTTCCCGCTATGAGCATAATGACTGTCTCAAACTTGATGCTATTGTTATACCGCAAATCGCTTCTGATCTCCCTGCTACACCGCTTCCGGAATCCATTAAAAAGGAATTCTCCCATTTATTGCTGGCTGATCCAGATTTCAACTGCCCCGCAAAAGTAGATATGCTCCTCGGCGCTCAAGCCTTTACGGATATAATGACTAACAAATTCCCGCTACTTAAAGGCCAACCTTCCGCTCTCCACACTATTTTTGGTTGGGTCTTATTAGGAAATGTTTCCACTGCATTACCAGCTAAGCAATCAAACTCGCTCTTTGTTTCAATGTTTTCATTGAAACAAATCAGCTACTACAAAAGTTTTGGGAACAAGAAGAAATTAACTTTCCTAAACCTCTTAGCTTAGAGGACCAAGCTTGTGAAGATCATTTTAAATCCACGATTTATCGAGATGAAACTGGTCGTTACGTAGCCTCACTGCCCTTCAAGGATGGAAAACCTCCTGATTTAGGTTCTACTCGAGACTTAGCCATGCGCAAATACCACTACCTTGAAACTCGATTCTCTAATAATACAGAACTTGCAGAGAATTACAAACATTGCTTACAAGATTATATCAACCAAGAACATATAGCGTTGGCATCTAAATCAGTCCCTTATGTACTAACTCACCACGGTGTAGTTAAGAAATCTTCCACTTCCTCTCCGCTAAGAATAGTTTTCAATGCATCTGAGCTAAGTAGTACAAACCAGTCACTTAATAAGTCCCTTATGACCGGACCTAAACTTCAAACAGACATTGGAAAAATAATTACTAATTTCCGCCTACACCGCATCGCATTGACTTGTGACATAAAACAGATGTACAGAGCAATTCGATTATCCGATGAAGACTGCAAATACCAACACATCTTTTGGCGCTCTGACCCATCTGGTCCAATTCAAGAATGGGAACTACGAAGATTGACTTTTGGAGTTTCATGCAGTCCTTTCATCGCACAAAGAACCATACAACAGTTGGTGACAGACGAAGGTTCCAAATTTCCTAAAGCCGCAAATGCGCTCAAAGATAACATATACATTGATGATCTTGTGTGTGGCGCTGCATCAGTCAATGAGGCCCTCGAACTGTATAGTGAATTAACTGGGATGTTAAAAGCTGGCGGCTTTGAACTTCATAAGTGGGCAAGTTCTAGTGAAGAAGTATTACAGTCAATACCAGAAAATCACAGGGAAACCCCACACTCTCTTGGAACATCAAAATCCATAAAGGTCCTAGGAATTGAATGGGATCCTTCAACTGATTGTTTTAGATATGCCATCACCCCTATCGATCGAACTCCAACCAAACGCAACGTTCTTTCTCAAGTTGCTAGAACTTATGATGTAAATGGTTACATTAGTCCTGTAGTGTTTACTTTAAAACATTTACTACAAGAGATCTGGGCCAATAAACTTGAATGGGACGAACCTCTTCCCTCAGAATTGGAATGTAAGTGGAATAAAATCACCCAAGAAATTCCTTTACTATCACAATTATTCATTCCACGTAACATCCTAAGCACTTATGTTTTCGCTCAGTTTATAGGATTCTCAGACGCCTCAAAAATTGGTATGTGCGCCACTCTTTATTTAAGAGTTAAATTCAATGAAAACAAATTTGAATGTAATTTAATCCAGTCAAAAACAAAGGTTGCCCCGCTAAAACCGCTAACTATCCCACGCCTAGAATTAAGCGCAGCTTTGTTACTTTCACGCTTAATTAAAGCCAATGAAAGTCTAATACGTAATCTCAAAATCACACAAACTTATCTGTTCTCAGATTCTATGAATGTGTTAGGTTGGATAAATTCTCCTCCACATGTCCTTGAAACTTTTATATCCAACCGAGTATGCAAAATACTTGAAAACACCTCGACTGATTCTTGGTATCACATCCCGGGAGACTTAAACCCAGCTGATTGTGGGACAAGAAATTTAATGCCATCAAAACTGATTAGTCTTGACCTATGGTGGCATGGACCTCCCTTCTTGATTGAACATGAATCCACGTGGCTGATTCATCGCAACATAACACCAGAGCGACCTCAATTAAAACTTGAAACCTCCGAAAATTTAGTTTTGTCCCTCAACGTTATAAAAAATGATTTGTATGATCGTATGAGCCACTACTCGACCTTAGGCAAGCTACAAAATGTTATTGGATATGTCTTACGATTTATCAATAACGTTCGACAAAGATGTGATAAGCGCAGCGGACCACTCTCTGCCACAGAACGAAATGAAGCCTTAAAGTTGTGTATAAGAATAGTGCAACAACACCACTATTCTACAGAAATTAATTTAATTAAGCAAGGTAAAGAATGCTCACCTGCACTAAGGAATTTATCCCCTTTTCTTTCTCAGGACACCCTCATGGTGGGGGGACGATTAAGGTATGCTCCTTTACCAGAATCAGCCAAACATCCTTATCTAATACCTCCCAAGAGTCATTTGGCAACACTTTTATGTGACCATTATCACATTTATTCTTTACATGGTGGCCCCAAACTAGTACAGTCATTGCTCCAGTGCCGTTACTGGATCCCTGGTGCTCGCAACTTAATACGGAAACGCATATTTAAATGCTTGCCATGCTACAAGCTAAAGGCGAAACCGTTACAACCTTACATGGCCGATATTCCACCATCACGGTTTCAACAAGGCAGATGTTTTATTAATGTAGGATTGGATTTTGCTGGCCCATTCCTTGTTAAGGAAAGCATTAGAAGAAATGCAAGGCTATCGAAGTGTTATATTGCCCTATTTGTCTGCATGTCGGTGAAAGCGATTCACTTAGAATTGGTTCATTCCATGACAACCGAATCCTGTTTGGCATCTATTGATAGATTTATTGCAAGAAGAGGTCTACCACAAAATATATACTCAGATCAAGGAAGAAATTTTATTGGTGCCGCTAGAGAACTCCATGAAGTATATGAAGTGCTTAAAAACTCGAACAAACAGTTTTCAGAACATTTGGCAAAACAAGAAATCACATGGAATTTTAACCCTCCCTACGCAGCAAATTTTGGTGGATTATGGGAAGCCGGAGTAAAGTCTACAAAACACCATTTGAAGAGAATTCTTGATACACATCACTTCACAGCCGAAGAATTTCAAACATTTCTCTGCCGAATCGAAGCTGTATTGAATTCCAGACCATTGTGTCCACTCTCCTCATCTCCTGATGACGGTTTCGATTGTCTCACACCAGGCCATTTCCTCATCGGTGGATGTCTATTATCTAGACCTGAAGAAGATGTTTCCAGCGCACCGCCTCATCTTCTCACAAGGTGGAAGCTAATTAGCAAAGCCTCTCAAATATTCTGGAAATGTTGGTCCAAGGATTACCTCCACTCTCAAATACAACGCCCCAAATGGAACACCAAGTCAACGGATGTCAAAGAAGGAGACCTCTGTTTAATCTATAGTTCTAATATGCCTCCCTTATCTTGGCCCTTAGGTAGAATAGTTAGGATTTTGCCAGGAAAAGATAATGTAGTAAGAGTAGTGGAGATAAAAACTCCCCAAGGTATTTTTACTCGCCCTGTAAATAAATTAGTTTCTTTGCCCATGAATTGAACCGTTTGATGTTGTTTTAGTTATAATAATTTAGCTTTTTATAGACTAACCGCAGACATGTTTCATATGTTTTCATATGTTTTCATATGTTTTCATATGTTTTCATATATTTTCATATGTTTTCAAATATTTTCATATGTTTCCACATGGTTTCTTAAGATTTTTCGTTTGATGCTTTGTTTTATAATTTTTTTCGCATTTTACAAAATTTACATTTTGGGTGGGGGGAATGTTTGGTACTTTACCATTTTATTTTAATTAAAGAGCTACTAATACTCTTATCGCCACCGCCGACGTCATGAAGACGCCCCCCTCCACTTCCACTGTGCACTCCGCCTCCAGCCACGGCCGGTGACGCATCGAGTTGACCGCGCCGACGCTACTCAATGGACAATTTAAAATGTTTTCTTTCACGTATCTGTTATTAAGTTTAAATCAGTTTGTTTATTTAATGTATCAATATATTCAGTAATTTGTAACAATCGAGTCAGTCATTGTGATTCCCGATTTATCCGCCACCGCCTACGAGATGACAGACAGAAGCTGCTTCTACCCACATGACGACGTCGACGCCGCCTGATGTACCGCCCGCTCAGCCCTCGACCATGGCCCGACATCGCAGAGGAACACCGCAATACACCAAGACTGCTGTACAAGGTATTAGTAGCTCTGCGAACCCTCTCAGCAAGTAATTAATTGTCAATTCCGCAATTTTATTTTATATTTGTTTCAACCGCTATTTCTAACAACTTTTATTTTTCGTCCCTTTAATATTAATTACTGTGCAACGTTCAATTTAAGTCTTATTGTTATATACATATACCGTTAAAAAACTCGATCGCATTGTATATCTTTAATTATAAATTTATAATATTCTAATATAATATTATTTTTGAAAGTAGTTAAAATATTGGTTATGGATTTATTGCTCTTTATTGTAACATCTCCACAACAAAATTAACTTTGTAGATTAGTCTTTTAACTGTCAATAATATTGTGATAGTAATGAGGAAAACATTTCAACCGTCTAAAATAAAAAATAAGAAAGACGAGTGGTTGTGTTAAAGATATTTTAAGCCCGTCTGTCATCATTTAACTGAGACGTTCCTCTCTCAAAGAAAAATCTCATAATTTATTTTTCACACTTTTCATTTATTTACTTCCTTCTGACTTGTTTTAATGTTAATTATCAACGGTGAATCACGATCACAGTACAGCATCATAGTAGTGTAAAAGTGGGGCTGCTGGGACGTGACGTCATCACGATGACGTCAGCAGTGATGACGTCATCAATGACGTCACGAATGACGGCACCAATGACGTCATATGATGTCACATGACGTCACATAAATGACGTCATGGTGACGTCACTACCGCTGACGTCATCATGATGACGTCACTGACGTTAATTAGGTCAAGGTCACGCAAGAATAGAAAAATTTTTTTTGCACTTTTGCGATTCCTCAAATTTTGTTGAGAAATTGAAATTTCTCGAGGAACCACAAAAGTGCAAAAAAATAATTTTTTTATTCCCTAGCGATCAGACTCTCGACCTAATGTATCCGTCAGGGGTCATTGACCCGTCCCAGCAGCCCCACTTGAAAAAAAAATAATTTTTTATATTTTACTTACCCACCGAGAGACTTAGAGCCGAAGAATAATTTCTTCAAACACCCGACATTGCGACAAACGACACGCGATCCGAACAGCACCGCGTCCGAAGACGTACTGACTTGGGTGCAGGCGGTTCCCCAGGTACCCGGCCCAGTGGTGGGGATAAGGAGGTGGTGGGGGTAAAGTGGTCAGAAGGAAGAAAAATTTATTTTTTTACAAACAACTCGTCCCAGCCGGTCCTTTACCGGACCTCCGTAACTCGGATTGGAAATATTTCCTGAGAAATATTTATTTTTTATTCTTTCTCAGGTGATGTTGGAACTTGGTCGGGAATTGGAGTCACCAACGTAACCTTACTGGCAAAAGTTAGCTCGTCTAAAAGTTTCTGAAACATTTTATCATCCATAGTGATATTTGTGTCCCTTGAGTAAAATTTTGGATTATTTTTGAAGCAACGTTTCATTTTTGTTAAAGTGGAAGTCTTGGACACCTTATCAGAATTATTTTGCTTGGCCAGCAAAAATTTTACTCTTAATAATTTTTCTCGCAAAGTTTCAGCCATAAATGTGTCTCACAGTAAGGTTTGGATAAAACTGAAACACTTAGTCCAGTGTTGTACCTTAGCTGGAAGTAGTGGGGGAACAGGGCTATAGTGGGGGAATGAGTAGTGGAGGGGGTAATGCAGACTGTTGTTGACAAGTGTAGAAACAGTTTGCTGGGAACTGTCCAAGGAGTAACACGTACTGTGCAGAAAAATTAACCGAGAGACTTGTGTAAAATTTAACTCCAAGAAATATTTAATGTAAGACTAAAAGAGGTAGAGCCAAATGAAAAATAATTTTGTAGGAGACGGGTATGGATCAGTTTTGTAGTAAAGTTCAAAATCCACTTGTGTGGAATAAAATTAAATTGTGAGCGAAAAATATTTAGCCACACCTGCAAAATACAAGTGTATGAAAATATTAGGAGACCTGTATAGCTAAATAAAAATTAATTTTGTATCAAACAGTCTTCCAACATTTCAGTTTCTAAGTCTTAACAAGTAAGGAATAAAATATTAAATAATGAGTGGAAAATAATTTGTTAAGTAAACGTAATTGTAGCAGTGTAACAAAAATTAATTTTGTGCAAAACAGGCTAGGTTCTGTTTTGCTAAGTTTAATAAGAAGGAAAAATAAAAATTTACTCACAGAAAAGTCGAGCGGTGGCGAGGTGTGGCGTGTTTGTTGGCTTTCAATAAACTGACTTACCTTCTGTTGAGCTACAGTTGGCCAGCTGACAAATAAACCAGTCTGTTATATAAGCATTATGTAACCGTCTCTGCCGGCTGTGCTGAATCCGGCAAGCTAAAATATTATTCTATAGTACACCTGACTTGGACTGAAAATATTCTAAGTCCCAAGACCCCTCCCCCTCCCCCCCCCTCGGCTCCGGACGAGAAGTGAGCCCCCCCCCCCCCGGGGGAGGAGGAGGTGGCATAGCCCGAGGCGTTGCCATACCTTGACACGTGTTGTATAATGAGATCCGGTTAGTAATGTATTCAGGTGTGGCTCTTGGAGATTGTCCAATGCCGCAAACAAGTACGTGTCGAGGTCTGGCTGTTTACGTAACCAGGTCCGGTTCCACCACTCCTGACCGGCCCAGCTTCGATTCTCTGAGGCTTAGCTTCTTCGCAGTTGCTTTCAAACATTTCAGCTGAGTGGTTGAAGCTCTGCCCTACAGGATTCGCAATGTAATGTTGGCGCCGCATTATATTGGGAATTCTTTTAGTCTAAGGCATGGCATGTGTAGTTTTAAGAAATATTTTATTTTGCGCTTGCTGCTTCTGCTAGGTCTTGGTGTTGGATTTATTTAGTCTAAGTGTTGTGTGTTGAAAAATATTATTTTGTACTAATCTTCACAGGTTGTCCCCAAGTTGAAATTTTTCTAAATTCGTATCTTGGAGGTACTCCTCCGTAAATTGGCAGTTAAATTGTTAGGCTTTTTGAGACTTTACAGTCTCTGTAAAATAAAAATTTTTCGAGGTTTAGAACCTCAAGAATTAATTGTTACCAACAATAGCATGGCGCCTAACGAGCCCGGGGGTAGGCCCCTGGGGATCCACCCTTAGGCCTCTTTCGGTCAGGGGCGCTACTGGACCTCATCACTCTAGATGGGTGGTTGGCATCCTTTAGCACGAGGCGTCGGATCCTGACACTGACCGGTGTGCTAGGCAAAAGTCAGTACCTACGGGTTAAGACGGGATCCTCGGTCATGGTTAGCATGGCCTTTTCCAAATTATTGTAGCATGTTTCCCTTAAGGAAACTCAAAATTAAATAAATAATTTTTTATTTAATCATCTCCCCTTAAATGTTGAGATCCCCCCGATGCCTCTGGCCGCCGGCGGTCTTAGGCATCGGGGGGATTTCTTTTTTAATTCTTGAACGACCTTGACCCATATTCATGTGTGAATAAAATAAAATATTTTTGTTCCACATGTTATGTAGGTCAGTCATGACTTAGGCGGATTTTTGCCTGAGTTCTGGGACTGCTCAGGACTTAGAGCGAGATGCGGCTAAGTGTTGGCTGTCCAAACTGTGGTTCAACCAAATTTTATTTTATGTTCACACATGAGTAAGGGTAGCAGGTATCCAAGAGTTAAAGTCCTAAGGGTAGGTGAAGCCCCCCCCCCCCCTCGGCGCCAGACGAGAAGTGAGCCCCCCCCCCGAATTTTTTTAAAAATTTTTTGACCTTGACCAAAAATTTTTTGCTCCGGACGAAAACTGCCCCCCTCCCCCCGAAATTTTTTTTTGAAAAATTTTTTGACCTTGACCAAAAATTTTTTGCTCCGGACGAAAACTGCGCCCCCCCCAAAAATTTTTTTTTTCGAAAATTTTTTGACCTTGACCAAAAATTTTTTGCTCCGGACGAAAACTGCACCCGGGGGGGGGGGGAGGTGCCAAGCTAGTAGTGTGAAATTGTTACTTCCAGTACAAGTTAAAATAGTAGTGGTAAATTGTTACCACAAACACAAATTTGTGTCTTTAAACTTCTAATGTAACTTAACCCATTTAAATGTAGGTGCCAAGCCAGTAGTGTGAAATTGTTACTCCCAGTACAAGTTAAAATAGTAGTGGTAAATTGTTACCACAAACACAAATTTGTGTCTTCAAACTTCTAATTTAACTTAACCCATTTAAATGTAGGTGCCAAGCTAGTAGTGTGAAATTGTTACTCCCAGTACAAGTTAAAATAGTAGTGGTAAATTGTTACCACAAATTTGTGTATTCAAACTTCTAATTTAACTTTACCCATTTAAATGTAGGTGCCAAGCCAGTAGTGTGAAATTGTTACTCCCAGTACAAGTTAAAATAGTAGTGGTAAATTGTTACCACAAATTTGTGTATTCAAACTTCTAATTTAAATTAACCCATTTAAATGTAGGTGCCCAGCCAGTAGTGTGAAATTGTTACTCCCAGTACAAGTTAAAATAGTAGTGGTAAATTGTTACCACAAATTTGTGTCTTCAAACTTCTAATTTAACTTAACCCATTTAAATGTTGCTACTTAAAGGTAGCACCGTTTTGGTGCTACCTTTCATGTACTATTTTCTACATGTCCAATTTTGCTTTATGTTTTTTAAACAACACTTTTAATTACCGGTTTAATGTAAAACTATAAATAGTGGTAAATTGTTACCACAAATTTGTGTCTTCAAACTTCTAATTTAACTTAACCCATTTAAATGTTGCTACTTAAAGGTAGCACCGTTTTGGTGCTACCTTTCATGTACTATTTTCTACATGTCCAATTTTGCTTTATGTTTTTTAAACAACACTTTTAATTACCGGTTTAATGTAAAACTATAAAATATGTTTATATATATGAATTATTAACAAAACCTTAGTTTTAACATTAAATGTTATTAGGAAACTTCTAATTGAGATAAGCCATTTAAATGTTGCTACTTTTAGGTAGCACCGTTTTGGTGCTACCTATGGTGTACTATTTCACATGTCCAATTTTTGCTTTAGGCTTTTAAACAACACTTTTAACTACTGCTACCAGTCTACCACTGAGGTACCTATGAAGCGAGTTTGGTTCATCTTTTTTTTCTCTAGTTGCTAAGGTGTTTAGGAATTAAAGGTTAGAATTACTTTTAAGGTTAAAAAAAAGCACATGGTGCGAACAGAAAGTTCACTATTGTTTTAACATTAATGGTCATTAGAAAACTTCTAATTGAGCTTAACCCATTTAAATGTTGCTACTTTAAGGTAGCACCGTTTCGGTGCTACCTTTGGTGTACTATTTTTACATGTCACAAAATATATGGGCCTCTGCTTGACGCAGAGACAGGTACTTGGCCCCGTTTCTACCCATTATTAAGTGTACTGAGACTTTAGGTTTTAAACAACACTTTTAACTACTGGTTTAATGTAAAACTACGAAATATGTTTATATACATGAAATCTTAACAAAACCTTAGTTTTAATATTAAAGGTAATTTGGAAACTTCTAATTGAGCTTAAACCATTTAAATGTTGCGAATTAAAGGTAGCACCGTTTTGGTGCTACCTTTGGTGTACTATTTTTACATATCCAATTTTGCTTTAGGTTTTTAAACATCACTTTTAACTACCGGTTTAATGTAAAACTATGAAATATGTTTATATATATATGAATTCTTAACCAAACCTTAGTTTTAACATTAAACCGTATTTGGAAACTTCTAATTGCTCACTCAGAGACAAGTACTTGGCCCCGTTACTCTCCATCATTAAGTGTACTTAGGCTTTATGTTTTTAAACAAGACTTTTAACTACTGGTTTAATGTAAAACTACAAAATATGTTTATATACATGATAACTTAACAAAACCTTAGTTTTTAACATTAAAGGTAATTTGGAAACTTCCAATTGGGCTTAACCTATTTAAATGTTGCTTAACCTATTTAAATGTTGCTAATTAAAGGTAGCACCGTTTTGGTGCTACCTTTGGTGTACTATTTATTCCTTGTCAATTTTGCTTAAAGTTTTTAAACAACACTTTTAACTAAGTGTTTAATGTTAAAGTACGAAATATGTTTATATATGAGCCTCTGCTGACTTGGAGACAAGTACTTGGCCCCCGTTCCTGTCCATCATTAAGTGTACTGAGGCTTTACGTTTTTAAACAAGACTTTTAACTACTAGTTTAATGTAAAACTACAAAATATGTTTATATATACATGATAACTTAACAAAACCTTAGTTTTTACATTGAAGGTAATTTGGGAACTTTTAATTGAGCTTAAAACATTTAAATGTTGCTAATTAAAGGTAGCACCGTTTTGGTGCTACCTTTGGTGTACTATTTCTTCCTTGTCAAATTTTGCTTAAAGTTTTTAAACAACACTTTTAACTACGGGTTTAATGTTAAAGTACAAAACAACACTTTTAACTACAGGTTTAATGTTAAAGTACAAAATATGTTTACATATGAGCCTCTGCTGACTGAGAGACAAGTACTTGGCACCGTTCCTGTCCATCATTAAGTGTATTTAGGCTTTACGTTTTTAAACAAGACTTTTAACTACTGGCTTAATGTAAAACTATGAAATATGTTTATATATGAGCCTACGCCTGACGCAGAGACAGGTATTTGGTCTTGTTCCTGTCCCTAATTAAGTGTACTGAGGCTGTAGGTTTTTAAAAAACACTTTTAACTTCTGGTTTAATGTAAAAACTATGAAATATGTTTATATATAAATGATAACTTAACAAAACCTTAGTTTTAACATTAAAGGTAATTTGGAAACCTCCAATTGAGCTTAACCCATTTAAATGTTGCTACTTTTTAATGTAGCAACCGGTAGCACCGTTTCGATGCTATCTTTGGTGTACTATTTTTTTTACATGTAAAATTTTGCTTTAGGTTTTTAAACAAAAATTTAAGTATTACGTTAAGGTCAAACTACCAAACATGTTTGTTATCTACATGAATTATTAACAAACTTTTAGTTTTAACTTTAATGATGATATAGGAATTTCTATTTGTGTGTAAAGTTTAACATAATTAGTTTTGTATTTGATTTTATTATTGTTTGGAACACTTGTTATGTGTTGTAGTCAAGCAAGTCTTATTTTGGTATAAAAAATAATAATCTTTAGCACATGTATGTAAAGCTAATTTTTTAATTTCAATTTATTAAATGAAAATGAATGTGGTATTAATGTAAAATATATTAAAAATCAGTTTTAAAAAATCTACAGGAAATTGTCAACAAATTTAAAATGTATCATATTACTGTTAAATGTGCAGTATATCCCTTCATTTTGCATGCCCAGTTGCGCTTCATCATTTATGAAAGTGGTTTGTTGAGTGTGCCCTTATTATTGACATCCGTAAAAAAATTGTTTAAATTTAACATACAATTGTGTATGCGCAGTAGTACTTGTCTACTGCGCATGCGCAGAAGGTTTCCACCACTCTTTGTCGGGTATATAAGCAGGTGGGTTAACCATGCATTTCATTGTTTGGCGAACTTTTGCCAAGTGAACATCTTATTGACAACTTCGGTTATTCCGGATATTTAAAAGGTGTATGCTATTTTTCTTACATTTGACTTCAATATGTCTGAACTGCAGTGTTACATGTTTGATAGTAAACCTGTAGCTGTATTATTTGATCGTGAAAACAATCCATGGTTTAAGGCTAATGATGTATCAGAAATTCTAGAATATAAAAGACCGCGAAAAGCAATAAATGATCTAGTTAAGGAAAAATATAAAAAGTTATGTAAAGATATTGATGGAAACAGTTTAGTGCTACCCTCTAACTTTCAAAAAAGTACCGTATTCATCAATGAACCAGGTTTATATTCCTTAATTTTATCGTCCAAGATGAAATTAGCTAAGCGCTTTCAAGATTGGGTGTTTGAAGAAATACTACCATCAATTCGCAAGTATGGAGAGTATAAACTAAAAAGAGAAAACCTTAAGTTGACTCACTCCTTACGTAAAGCGTTGTCAAATAATCAAAAACTAATTGAAACGTTAATTGATCAAATACCTAAAGTTGCTGTTATACCTGATGATATGGATTTAAAACATATCTTTTGTGTATTGGAAAAGGACACATACTATGAAAAGTATGGAGTAATGGAGTACAAGTGCATTCGTACAGAGAGGAGACGATATAAAAGAGCACTGAAAAGAGCAAAGGAAGATGGTTTTGTACCAAGTTTTACAAGATATCCTGTACCAAACAGTATAAATATCTTTAATAAAGCTAAGGAGGTTATGAATACTTATGGTATGCATTACGAATGTTCTTTGAATAACATACTGACCCCCCATAATTTTGTAAATATTGTAAAAATTATTCTTAATGAATAAACTGTATGAATGTATGTATGAATGTGGGACTTATTAGATTGAGAAGTTAAGGTATTAACTTTAGCTACTTATTTGAAAAGTCTGGTGTGAATGAAGGTCACTGGCGCGGTTGACTAAAAGACCCGTAAACCGTGTGTGTGTGTGTGTGTGAATGTGTGTGAATGTGTGTGAATGTGTGTGTGTGTGTGTGTGTGTGTGAATGTGTGTGTGAATGTGTGGAAAACGACGTACACCCACCTCCTCGCGGTGTTTTCTGGGTAACGCTAAGAGGTGTACAACAAATGTCTTGTAAACCACATGAATTAATCTATTTTTTTTTTTAATATACATTCATAGGTATATACAATAATAACATTTATTTAAAAGCATTTTAAATGCATACAATTTATAATTGTTGTCACAAAAACACCTCGTGCTTTACTAATAATAGATGAAAACGATATAATGTATGTATAAAATATGAGTTTTTTAATTAATGGAGCTAGAAAAAATAAAGATAGCATTAAATTAGTGTTACCATAAAATTTGTTTATAGAACAATAAGTTTTTCTTCATAATTATAGGTTAATATTTAAAAAAAATGTCGAACCTGATTCCCTTATACAAATAATGAATAACAATCGCAATAAACACTTATCTTTAAGATACAAATGTGGTTAGCACTGAATCAGTGGTACCTTTAAATAATGTGAAAAGCCTTATATTTGGAAAAAAATTATACATTTGCCTAAATAATACAATTTACATGTTTTCCTTCAAACTAACTTTTTAACACACCGATTTTGAACCATAAAAATGTTTTATATACTGGTTTTAAGATCTATATTTAGGTAGCACTAAATTAGAGCTACCATTAAGTTAATAAAATAGCTACATACATTTATAATTATATTTTATTATTTAATTATTAAACATATTTAATTTATTCAATATTTACTTCACTGACTCTTTACAGCACAAATAAGTATAAAAACACAAAATCTAAAAACAAGTCAGTCATTTTAATTTTAATGTAAAATAATAAAAGCTCAAAACTTAATACTTTTTTCAAAATTAAACAAAAGTAGCAACAAAATATCGGTGTTATCTTGAAATATTTATAGAAATTATAATATAGTATGGTTTTATTAATTTAAACTAAATTGAATTCATCCTTATTCTACACATAACGGTAAAACCATTCATTCTGAACCTTAATGCTTAGAACTCTGACATGTTGTTTTTCGAACTCTGACATATTGTATTTATTTCAAGATACAGCTCAACCTTTCATTATAAATCTTGTTAATTTTTTAAATCTATCTTCTTATTTCTATAAGGGTTTTGTCTGTTACGTCCCTTTTTCTCTCGACCTGCTGAACCGATTTTTAAGATTGAGGCGTCATTTTAAAGCTTAGGATATACCGCAGTGACGAATTGTAATTAAAAAGGTCATATTGTTTCGGGCTTCGACCCTCCTGGCCTTTGATTTATGTCTAGAGGGCACTTTAAATGTTGACCAACTTTTATTGCAAGTTCTTTAATGTGAATTGTAATTTAACAGCTGATTACCTTCAGATGAATTTTAAAAGCCGGATAGTAAACAAAAATAGATCTCCGTCACTTCATAATCAACATTTACGTACTGTAGGTGAGATTCACTCATACAGAATCATAAAACGCGCAATTTGCGCACGGGCCACCTCGTAATATAATAAAAATATAAAACACATGAACTTTTAACTAATTTACCAATAGGGAATACGCTATTACGGTGTTATTCATGATAAGACCTAAGCCCGGGACCATGATACTTTTTCATTTTGAGATCTCTAAAAGCCAAAAACACCGTTTGTTCAATTTCATATATATATATGTATGTGTCCATAAACACGATAACTTTTGAATGGAACCTCTGATTTTGATGAAATTTAGTACAGGGGTGTAAGCCAGTATCTACTTAATTGAATTTGTGAAACATAATGATCGGATTATGGGAACGAGGTTTACAGGGTTTCTAAAGGGTTAAAATTGGGTTTTTGGCATTTTTTGAACCTCAATTTTATTTTTAAAATTCATGACTTTTAACTAAAACCATTCAAAAGAGCTTAAAACAACGAACAATTTAGTATTTTGAATTTTTACCTAACTTAAATGGTTATTCAGAAAATCCAAACACTATGTTTTACATGTTATTCTTATGGGAAATGAACAAAACCTTCTATCTTGCTTATTTATTGAAATATCTTGATAAACTTGGTATGTACATTAATTAGAAAGCGTTTAACTTATATCTGCTTATAAAATGCATATGGCGGCAAACCTACATACTCACCTCTATGGGTTTTATGGAAAAATTAAAAAACACCATAACCTGATAAAATTTGGTATGTACATTCACTAGGTAGGGTTTAACTTATATTTATCAATGAAACCCATATGGCGGCAAACCTACATACTTTAAACCCCCATGGATTTTATGAGAAAATAGAAAATATACCAAAATTCCATTGGAAACTTGCTGAGTAAGCAGGTCTGCTGCGATGGGGGTATTATATTTATAGTTACATTAAGGTAGCATTATTTTGATGCCACCTTTACATAAAATATATTAATTCAATTATCTTATTGTTTTATTGTGTATTTACATTAAATTTAGTCTACATGTGGGAATTGAGACACCAATTTTTGGAAAATGAATGCATATAATCATGGGATATAGTCTTTATTCTGTAAACCCGGCTTACCCCTTAATTGTTTCCCCTTTAAATTTTCATTTTAAATTTAAAGTGGAAACACTTCTTTTTACAAACAAATTTGTGCTATTATCATTCACTTTTCTTTGTTTAAATTAAATGTAGTCCTTTTTTTACTCTACTTATAAAGCAGAAAAGATACTGGAACTTAAATCATATAGTTTTGGAACTTGAATCATTATTCCAAACATACAATTTAACTCTCCAATTGTAAATATAAGATGAGAAAAGCTAAAATTTCTATATTTATAGTTATAATTATAGGCATTTAGTCAAATGCCTATAACTCAATAATGGATTGACGGATTAGGACAAGCGATACATCATTGAAAAGGTCTATGTAAGACTAACATTTTAGTAAAAGAAGAATTTGGTTATCTTATTTTAGTCAAAAGTTATGCGAATTATTTCAAATAAATACCAAAAAAACACCGTTTGTTCAATTTCATTTATATATATATATATATTATATATATATATATATATATATATATATATATATCAGTCTACCACTGAGGTACCTACGAAGCAAGTTTGGTTGATTTCACTTTCTCTTCAGCTGCGTTAGTCTTAACATGAAATTTATCAGTTATTTCAACTTCTTTTTGCACTAACGTAACGTTTTGTTGTCTCACAATTTTAATTAATTGCGCAAAAGAAGTATCTCTAGGAGACATTCTTAACCGTATATGTAGCTCCTACAAATGCAAGCTTATTAATGACAAATTCACAACTTATAAGACCTGTTTAAATAAAAGACAAAGTGGTAACATCTTGACGGCGCAAGGTGCAAGTACAGACTAGAAACCTGGAGGTCCATAGCCTGCCATTTATGAGTTCTAAAAATGGGGAGGGGGAAGGAATAAGGATTGGGAAGGGGTAGGGTGGGGGAAGGGTAGTTTGGTTATTAAACGACTTGTGCTGTAAAATAGCCGCCAACATCCACACCTTGTTCGTAGCACTCCTTTATTGTTTGTGCCCACTGCCGCATGCGGTCTCTATCATTTGGTGTTACAAGAAAAGAATTACAATCATCATACAATATAAAGGAGCCGATTCGTACGTAAGATCCTGAGTCCAACCATTTATGAGCTTCAGACATGAATTTATCTATTGTATCAAATGGGGATTCTGGATCAATTGCTATAACTTTGAGTTCTTCATTAATTTCAACGGTATAATCATCATCTTCATCATCATCTTCACTGCCACTGTCGTTATTTAAAGTGTCTTCAGGTTGTTCAAAAACATTAGAAATTTCGGAGGAATTGAAATTTTCATTGAGACGAGGAGGCATTTTGAAGCAAGTAATATTGTAAACAGCAGAGACAAAACAACAAGAGTGGCTTGTAGAAGCGGAATGAAGGAGTGAACAACGCTCGCTCCACTTTTATAATGGTATACTAATGAGAGGGGTAACAGCTAGCCGTTATCGATTATTGACCTGGGAGGTGGGGGAAAGAAAGGAGAGGGGGTATTTATTTGAAATAATTCGCATAACTTTTGACTAAAATAAGATAACCAAATTCTTCTTTTACTAAAATGTTAGTCTTACATAGACCTTTTCAATGATGTATCGCTTGTCCTAATCCGTCAATCCATTATTGAGTTATAGGCATTTGACTAAATGCCTATAATTATAACTATAAATATAGAAATTTTAGCTTTTCTCATCTTATATTTTTAATTGGAGAGTTAAATTGTATGTTTGGAATAATGATTCAAGTTCCAGTATCTTTTCTGCTTTATAAGTAGAGTAAAAAGAGGACTACATTTAATTTAAACAAAGAAAAGTGAATGATAATAGCACAAATTTGTTTGTAAAAAGAAGTGTTTCCACTTTAAATTTAAAATGAAAATTTAAAGGGGAAACAATTAAGGGGTAAGCCGGGTTTACAGAATAAAGACTATATCCCATGATTATATGCATTCATTTTCCAAAAATTGGTGTCTCAATTCCCACATGTAGACTAAATTTAATGTAAATACACAATAAAACAATAAGATAATTGAATTAATATATTTTATGTAAAGGTGGCATCAAAATAATGCTACCTTAATGTAACTATAAATATAATACCCCCATCGCAGCAGACCTGCTTACTCAGCAAGTTTCCAATGGAATTTTGGTATATTTTCTATTTTCTCATAAAATCCATGGGGGTTTAAAGTATGTAGGTTTGCCGCCATATGGGTTTCATTGATAAATATAAGTTAAACCCTACCTAGTGAATGTACATACCAAATTTTATCAGGTTATGGTGTTTTTTAATTTTTCCATAAAACCCATAGAGGTGAGTATGTAGGTTTGCCGCCATATGCATTTTATAAGCAGATATAAGTTAAACGCTTTCTAATTAATGTACATACCAAGTTTATCAAGATATTTCAATAAATAAGCAAGATAGAAGGTTTTGTTCATTTCCCATAAGAATAACATGTAAAACATAGTGTTTGGATTTTCTGAATAACCATTTAAGTTAGGTAAAAATTCAAAATACTAAATTGTTCGTTGTTTTAAGCTCTTTTGAATGGTTTTAGTTAAAAGTCATGAATTTTAAAATAAAATTGAGGTTCAAAAAATGCCAAAAACCCAATTTTAACCCTTTAGAAACCCTGTAAACCTCGTTCCCATAATCCGATCATTATGTTTCACAAATTCAATTAAGTAGATACTGGCTTACACCCTGTACTAAATTTCATCAAAATCAGAGGTTCCATTCAAAAGTTATCGTGTTTATGGACACATACATATATATATATGAAATTGAACAAACGGTGTTTTTGGCTTTTAGAGATCTCAAAATGAAAAAGTATCATGGTCCCGGGCTTAGGTCTTATCATGAATAACACCGTAATAGCGTATTCCCTATTGGTAAATTAGTTAAAAGTTCATGTGTTTTATATTTTTATTATATTACGAGGTGGCCCGTGCGCAAATTGCGCGTTTTATGATTCTGTATGAGTGAATCTCACCTACAGTACGTAAATGTTGATTATGAAGTGACGGAGATCTATTTTTGTTTACTATCCGGCTTTTAAAATTCATCTGAAGGTAATCAGCTGTTAAATTACAATTCACATTAAAGAACTTGCAATAAAAGTTGGTCAACATTTAAAGTGCCCTCTAGACATAAATCAAAGGCCAGGAGGGTCGAAGCCCGAAACAATATGACCTTTTTAATTACAATTCGTCACTGCGGTATATCCTAAGCTTTAAAATGACGCCTCAATCTTAAAAATCGGTTCAGCAGGTCGAGAGAAAAAGGGACGTAACAGACAAAACCCTTATAGAAATAAGAAGATAGATTTAAAAAATTAACAAGATTTATAATGAAAGGTTGAGCTGTATCTTGAAATAAATACAATATGTCAGAGTTCGAAAAACAACATGTCAGAGTTCTAAGCATTAAGGTTCAGAATGAATGGTTTTACCGTTATGTGTAGAATAAGGATGAATTCAATTTAGTTTAAATTAATAAAACCATACTATATTATAATTTCTATAAATATTTCAAGATAACACCGATATTTTGTTGCTACTTTTGTTTAATTTTGAAAAAAAGTATTAAGTTTTGAGCTTTTATTATTTTACATTAAAATTAAAATGACTGACTTGTTTTTAGATTTTGTGTTTTTATACTTATTTGTGCTGTAAAGAGTCAGTGAAGTAAATATTGAATAAATTAAATATATTTAATAATTAAATAATAAAATATAATTATAAATGTATGTAGCTATTTTATTAACTTAATGGTAGCTCTAATTTAGTGCTACCTAAATATAGATCTTAAAACCAGTATATAAAACATTTTTATGGTTCAAAATCGGTGTGTTAAAAAGTTAGTTTGAAGGAAAACATGTAAATTGTATTATTTAGGCAAATGTATAATTTTTTTTCCAAATATAAGGCTTTTCACATTATTTAAAGGTACCACTGATTCAGTGCTAACCACATTTGTATCTTAAAGATAAGTGTTTATTGCGATTGTTATTCATTATTTGTATAAGGGAATCAGGTTCGACATTTTTTTTAAATATTAACCTATAATTATGAAGAAAAACTTATTGTTCTATAAACAAATTTTATGGTAACACTAATTTAATGCTATCTTTATTTTTTCTAGCTCCATTAATTAAAAAACTCATATTTTATACATACATTATATCGTTTTCATCTATTATTAGTAAAGCACGAGGTGTTTTTGTGACAACAATTATAAATTGTATGCATTTAAAATGCTTTTAAATAAATGTTATTATTGTATATACCTATGAATACAATACTAAAAGTTTGTTAATAATTCATGTAGATAACAAACATGTATATTAAAAAAAAAAATAGATTAATTCATGTGGTTTACAAGACATTTGTTGTACACCTCTTAGCGTTACCCAGAAAACACCGCGAGGAGGTGGGTGTACGTCGTTTTCCACACATTCACACACACATTCACACACACACACACACACACACACACACACACATTCACACACATTCACACACATTCACACACACACACACACACGGTTTACGGGTCTTTTAGTCAACCGCGCCAGTGACCTTCATTCACACCAGACTTTTCAAATAAGTAGCTAAAGTTAATACCTTAACTTCTCAATCTAATAAGTCCCACATTCATACATACATTCATACAGTTTATTCATTAAGAATAATTTTTACAATATTTACAAAATTATGGGGGGTCAGTATGTTATTCAAAGAACATTCGTAATGCATACCATAAGTATTCATAACCTCCTTAGCTTTATTAAAGATATTTATACTGTTTGGTACAGGATATCTTGTAAAACTTGGTACAAAACCATCTTCCTTTGCTCTTTTCAGTGCTCTTTTATATCGTCTCCTCTCTGTACGAATGCACTTGTACTCCATTACTCCATACTTTTCATAGTATGTGTCCTTTTCCAATACACAAAAGATATGTTTTAAATCCATATCATCAGGTATAACAGCAACTTTAGGTATTTGATCAATTAACGTTTCAATTAGTTTTTGATTATTTGACAACGCTTTACGTAAGGAGTGAGTCAACTTAAGGTTTTCTCTTTTTAGTTTATACTCTCCATACTTGCGAATTGATGGTAGTATTTCTTCAAACACCCAATCTTGAAAGCGCTTAGCTAATTTCATCTTGGACGATAAAATTAAGGAATATAAACCTGGTTCATTGATGAATACGGTACTTTTTTGAAAGTTAGAGGGTAGCACTAAACTGTTTCCATCAATATCTTTACATAACTTTTTATATTTTTCCTTAACTAGATCATTTATTGCTTTTCGCGGTCTTTTATATTCTAGAATTTCTGATACATCATTAGCCTTAAACCATGGATTGTTTTCACGATCAAATAATACAGCTACAGGTTTACTATCAAACATGTAACACTGCAGTTCAGACATATTGAAGTCAAATGTAAGAAAAATAGCATACACCTTTTAAATATCCGGAATAACCGAAGTTGTCAATAAGATGTTCACTTGGCAAAAGTTCGCCAAACAATGAAATGCATGGTTAACCCACCTGCTTATATACCCGACAAAGAGTGGTGGAAACCTTCTGCGCATGCGCAGTAGACAAGTACTACTGCGCATACACAATTGTATGTTAAATTTAAACAATTTTTTTACGGATGTCAATAATAAGGGCACACTCAACAAACCACTTTCATAAATGATGAAGCGCAACTGGGCATGCAAAATGAAGGGATATACTGCACATTTAACAGTAATATGATACATTTTAAATTTGTTGACAATTTCCTGTAGATTTTTTAAAACTGATTTTTAATATATTTTACATTAATACCACATTCATTTTCATTTAATAAATTGAAATTAAAAAATTAGCTTTACATACATGTGCTAAAGATTATTATTTTTTATACCAAAATAAGACTTGCTTGACTACAACACATAACAAGTGTTCCAAACAATAATAAAATCAAATACAAAACTAATTATGTCAAACTTTACACATAAATAGAAATTCCTATATCATCATTAAAGTTAAAACTAAAAGTTTGTTAATAATTCATGTAGATAACAAACATGTTTGGTAGTTTGACCTTAACGTAATACTTAAATTTTTGTTTAAAAACCTAAAGCAAAATTTTACATGTAAAAAAAAAAATAGTACACCAAAGATAGCATCGAAACGGTGCTACCGGTTGCTACATTAAAAAGTAGCAACATTTAAATGGGTTAAGCTCAATTGGAGGTTTCCAAATTACCTTTAATGTTAAAACTAAGGTTTTGTTAAGTTATCATTTATATATAAACATATTTCATAGTTTTTACATTAAACCAGAAGTTAAAAGTGTTTTTTAAAAACCTACAGCCTCAGTACACTTAATTAGGGACAGGAACAAGACCAAATACCTGTCTCTGCGTCAGGCGTAGGCTCATATATAAACATATTTCATAGTTTTACATTAAACCAGTAGTTAAAAGTCTTGTTTAAAAACGTAAAGCCTAAATACACTTAATGATGGACAGGAACGGTGCCAAGTACTTGTCTCTCAGTCAGCAGAGGCTCATATGTAAACATATTTTGTACTTTAACATTAAACCTGTAGTTAAAAGTGTTGTTTTGTACTTTAACATTAAACCCGTAGTTAAAAGTGTTGTTTAAAAACTTTAAGCAAAATTTGACAAGGAAGAAATAGTACACCAAAGGTAGCACCAAAACGGTGCTACCTTTAATTAGCAACATTTAAATGTTTTAAGCTCAATTAAAAGTTCCCAAATTACCTTCAATGTAAAAACTAAGGTTTTGTTAAGTTATCATGTATATATAAACATATTTTGTAGTTTTACATTAAACTAGTAGTTAAAAGTCTTGTTTAAAAACGTAAAGCCTCAGTACACTTAATGATGGACAGGAACGGGGGCCAAGTACTTGTCTCCAAGTCAGCAGAGGCTCATATATAAACATATTTCGTACTTTAACATTAAACACTTAGTTAAAAGTGTTGTTTAAAAACTTTAAGCAAAATTGACAAGGAATAAATAGTACACCAAAGGTAGCACCAAAACGGTGCTACCTTTAATTAGCAACATTTAAATAGGTTAAGCAACATTTAAATAGGTTAAGCCCAATTGGAAGTTTCCAAATTACCTTTAATGTTAAAAACTAAGGTTTTGTTAAGTTATCATGTATATAAACATATTTTGTAGTTTTACATTAAACCAGTAGTTAAAAGTCTTGTTTAAAAACATAAAGCCTAAGTACACTTAATGATGGAGAGTAACGGGGCCAAGTACTTGTCTCTGAGTGAGCAATTAGAAGTTTCCAAATACGGTTTAATGTTAAAACTAAGGTTTGGTTAAGAATTCATATATATATAAACATATTTCATAGTTTTACATTAAACCGGTAGTTAAAAGTGATGTTTAAAAACCTAAAGCAAAATTGGATATGTAAAAATAGTACACCAAAGGTAGCACCAAAACGGTGCTACCTTTAATTCGCAACATTTAAATGGTTTAAGCTCAATTAGAAGTTTCCAAATTACCTTTAATATTAAAACTAAGGTTTTGTTAAGATTTCATGTATATAAACATATTTCGTAGTTTTACATTAAACCAGTAGTTAAAAGTGTTGTTTAAAACCTAAAGTCTCAGTACACTTAATAATGGGTAGAAACGGGGCCAAGTACCTGTCTCTGCGTCAAGCAGAGGCCCATATATTTTGTGACATGTAAAAATAGTACACCAAAGGTAGCACCGAAACGGTGCTACCTTAAAGTAGCAACATTTAAATGGGTTAAGCTCAATTAGAAGTTTTCTAATGACCATTAATGTTAAAACAATAGTGAACTTTCTGTTCGCACCATGTGCTTTTTTTAACCTTAAAAGTAATTCTAACCTTTAATTCCTAAACACCTTAGCAACTAGAGAAAAAAAAGATGAACCAAACTCGCTTCATAGGTACCTCAGTGGTAGACTGGTAGCAGTAGTTAAAAGTGTTGTTTAAAAGCCTAAAGCAAAAATTGGACATGTGAAATAGTACACCATAGGTAGCACCAAAACGGTGCTACCTAAAAGTAGCAACATTTAAATGGCTTATCTCAATTAGAAGTTTCCTAATAACATTTAATGTTAAAACTAAGGTTTTGTTAATAATTCATATATATAAACATATTTTATAGTTTTACATTAAACCGGTAATTAAAAGTGTTGTTTAAAAAACACAAAGCAAAATTGGACATGTAGAAAATAGTACATGAAAGGTAGCACCAAAACGGTGCTACCTTTAAGTAGCAACATTTAAATGGGTTAAGTTAAATTAGAAGTTTGAAGACACAAATTTGTGGTAACAATTTACCACTATTTATAGTTTTACATTAAACCGGTAATTAAAAGTGTTGTTTAAAAACATAAAGCAAAATTGGACATGTAGAAAATAGTACATGAAAGGTAGCACCAAAACGGTGCTACCTTTAAGTAGCAACATTTAAATGGGTTAAGTTAAATTAGAAGTTTGAAGACACAAATTTGTGGTAACAATTTACCACTACTATTTTAACTTGTACTGGGAGTAACAATTTCACACTACTGGCTGGGCACCTACATTTAAATGGGTTAATTTAAATTAGAAGTTTGAATACACAAATTTGTGGTAACAATTTACCACTACTATTTTAACTTGTACTGAGAGTAACAATTTCACACTACTGGCTTGGCACCTACATTTAAATGGGTAAAGTTAAATTAGAAGTTTGAATACACAAATTTGTGGTAACAATTTACCACTACTATTTTAACTTGTACTGGGAGTAACAATTTCACACTACTAGCTTGGCACCTACATTTAAATGGGTTAAGTTAAATTAGAAGTTTGAAGACACAAATTTGTGTTTGTGGTAACAATTTACCACTACTATTTTAACTTGTACTGGGAGTAACAATTTCACACTACTGGCTTGGCACCTACATTTAAATGGGTTAAGTTACATTAGAAGTTTAAAGACACAAATTTGTGTTTGTGGTAACAATTTACCACTACTATTTTAACTTGTACTGGAAGTAACAATTTCACACTACTAGCTTGGCACCTCCCCCCCCCCGGGTGCAGTTTTCGTCCGGAGCAAAAAATTTTTGGTCAAGGTCAAAAAATTTTCGAAAAAAAAATTTTTGGTGGGGGGGGGCGCAGTTTTCGTCCGGAGCAAAAAATTTTTGGTCAAGGTCAAAAAATTTTTCAAAAAAAAAATTTCGGGGGGGGGCAGTTTTCGTCCGGAGCAAAAAATTTTTGGTCAAGGTCAAAAAATTTTTAAAAAAATTCGGGGGGGGGGCTCACTTCTCGTCTGGCGCCGAGGGGGGGGGCTTCACCTACCCTTAGGACTTTAACTCTTGGATACCTGCTACCCTTACTCATGTGTGAACATAAAATAAAATTTGGTTGAACCACAGTTTGGACAGCCAACACTTAGCCGCATCTCGCTCTAAGTCCTGAGCAGTCCCAGAACTCAGGCAAAAATCCGCCTAAGTCATGACTGACCTACATAACATGTGGAACAAAAATATTTTATTTTATTCACACATGAATATGGGTCAAGGTCGTTCAAGAATTAAAAAAGAAATCCCCCCGATGCATCGGGGGGATCTCAACATTTAAGGGGAGGTGATTAAATAAAAAATTATTTATTTAATTTTGAGTTTCCTTAAGGGAAACATGCTACAATAATTTGGAAAAGGCCATGCTAACCATGACCGAGGATCCCGTCTTAACCCGTAGGTACTGACTTTTGCCTAGCACACCGGTCAGTGTCAGGATCCGACGCCTCGTGCTAAAGGATGCCAACCACCCATCTAGAGTGATGAGGTCCAGTAGCGCCCCTGACCGAAAGAGGCCTAAGGGTGGATCCCCAGGGGCCTACCCCCGGGCTCGTTAGGCGCCATGCTATTGTTGGTAACAATTAATTCTTGAGGTTCTAAACCTCGAAAAATTTTTATTTTACAGAGACTGTAAAGTCTCAAAAAGCCTAACAATTTAACTGCCAATTTACGGAGGAGTACCTCCAAGATACGAATTTAGAAAAATTTCAACTTGGGGACAACCTGTGAAGATTAGTACAAAATAATATTTTTCAACACACAACACTTAGACTAAATAAATCCAACACCAAGACCTAGCAGAAGCAGCAAGCGCAAAATAAAATATTTCTTAAAACTACACATGCCATGCCTTAGACTAAAAGAATTCCCAATATAATGCGGCACCAACATTACATTGCGAATCCTGTAGGGCAGAGCTTCAACCACTCAGCTGAAATGTTTGAAAGCAACTGCGAAGAAGCTAAGCCTCAGAGAATCGAAGCTGGGCCGGTCAGGAGTGGTGGAACCGGACCTGGTTACGTAAACAGCCAGACCTCGACACGTACTTGTTTGCGGCATTGGACAATCTCCAAGAGCCACACCTGAATACATTACTATCCGGATCTCATTATACAACACGTGTCAAGGTATGGCAACGCCTCGGGCTATGCCACCTCCTCCTCCCCCGGGGGGGGGGGGCTCACTTCTCGTCCGGAGCCGAGGGGGGGGGGAGGGGGAGGGGTCTTGGGACTTAGAATATTTTCAGTCCAAGTCAGGTGTACTATAGAATAATATTTTAGCTTGCCGGATTCAGCACAGCCGGCAGAGACGGTTACATAATGCTTATATAACAGACTGGTTTATTTGTCAGCTGGCCAACTGTAGCTCAACAGAAGGTAAGTCAGTTTATTGAAAGCCAACAAACACGCCACACCTCGCCACCGCTCGACTTTTCTGTGAGTAAATTTTCATTTTTCCTTCTTATTAAACTTAGCAAAACAGAACCTAGCCTGTTTTGCACAAAATTAATTTTTGTTACACTGCTACAATTACGTTTACTTAACAAATTATTTTCCACTCATTATTTAATATTTTATTCCTTACTTGTTAAGACTTAGAAACTGAAATGTTGGAAGACTGTTTGATACAAAATTAATTTTTATTTAGCTATACAGGTCTCCTAATATTTTCATACACTTGTATTTTGCAGGTGTGGCTAAATATTTTTCGCTCACAATTTAATTTTATTCCACACAAGTGGATTTTGAACTTTACTACAAAACTGATCCATACCCGTCTCCTACAAAATTATTTTTCATTTGGCTCTACCTCTTTTAGTCTTACATTAAATATTTCTTGGAGTTAAATTTTACACAAGTCTCTCGGTTAATTTTTCTGCACAGTACGTGTTACTCCTTGGACAGTTCCCAGCAAACTGTTTCTACACTTGTCAACAACAGTCTGCATTACCCCCTCCACTACTCATTCCCCCACTATAGCCCTGTTCCCCACTACTTCCAGCTAAGGTACAACACTGGACTAAGTGTTTCAGTTTTATCCAAACCTTACTGTGAGACACATTTATGGCTGAAACTTTGCGAGAAAAATTATTAAGAGTAAATTTTTGCTGGCCAAGCAAAATAATTCTGTTAAGGTGTCCAAGACTTCCACTTTAACAAAAATGAAACGTTGCTTCAAAAATAATCCAAAATTTTACTCAAGGGACACAAATATCACTATGGATGATAAAATGTTTCAGAAACTTTTAGACGAGCTAACTTTTGCCAGTAAGGTTACGTTGGTGACTCCAATTCCCGACCAAGTTCCAACATCACCTGAGAAAGAATAAAAAATAAATATTTCTCAGGAAATATTTCCAATCCGAGTTACGGAGGTCCGGTAAAGGACCGGCTGGGACGAGTTGTTTGTAAAAAAATAAATTTTTCTTCCTTCTGACCACTTTACCCCCACCACCTCCTTATCCCCACCACTGGGCCGGGTACCTGGGGAACCGCCTGCACCCAAGTCAGTACGTCTTCGGACGCGGTGCTGTTCGGATCGCGTGTCGTTTGTCGCAATGTCGGGTGTTTGAAGAAATTATTCTTCGGCTCTAAGTCTCTCGGTGGGTAAGTAAAATATAAAAAATTATTTTTTTTCAAGTGGGGCTGCTGGGACGGGTCAATGACCCCTGACGGATACATTAGGTCGAGAGTCTGATCGCTAGGGAATAAAAAAATTATTTTTTTGCACTTTTGTGGTTCCTCGAGAAATTTCAATTTCTCAACAAAATTGAGGAATCGCAAAAGTGCAAAAAAAAATTTTTCTATTCTTGCGTGACCTTGACCTAATTAACGTCAGTGACGTCATCATGATGACGTCAGCGGTAGTGACGTCACCATGACGTCATTTATGTGACGTCATGTGACATCATATGACGTCATTGGTGCCGTCATTCGTGACGTCATTGATGACGTCATCACTGCTGACGTCATCGTGATGACGTCACGTCCCAGCAGCCCCACTTTTACACTACTCATCATTCAAAGATTTTAAAAATAAATTTTATTTGATATTTACTCATTAAAGTAAATTTGCTCAGTTTGTTTTTATAAATCATCTAAAAGATTTAGATGTTACACCTTACATAAAAAATGAAATACATAATTTAAGTAAATTTTTTAGTATTTAAAACTTATAAAAAAATTTTGGACAAATACTAGCAGAGTGGAAAATGATCTAAAAGTAATATTATTGAGCCTACTTAAAATATGAAATATTACTTGAAAACAAAACTGATATCAACATTGGCTTTGACAAAATGAGCTAATCGGTAGCTGGGTACTGTTTAGTACTTTTATTGTGTCAATTTAATATTAATATCTGTAACGTTTAATTTATGTCTTATGCAAGCTGGAATATGTATTATTTTGTATGCATAATAATATATGCCTTATTATATAGCATACATATTTAAAGTTATATAATATCTAAGGTTCAGTAGAAATCGATAAGAAAACTTTGTGTGTAGATAAATATCTGAAGTTCATCTAAAATAACTTCTAAGTATTGAGGAAGTAGTTTTAAGGTATGTTGATTGTAGAATATTCTTAAAAATTCTTATAATCGGCATATGATTGGTTATAAAGCGGGTAAACTTTCGAGTGAGCTTAGGTCAAGTTCAAGTAAGGTTGATAGCTCAAGGAAGTTGTGAGGCCTGTAAAAGATTCTTTTAAATCTGTAAAAGATTATGGAGAGAGGTGGAGTACGATACGCGGAAGCGAGTGTTGACACTGCACTCGGTCGATATACTTCTTTAAGTGATAGCATCTGCCCACACTTCGGAACCGTACAGGAGCACAGACTGGACCTCATCAGCCTCCTTCTGCTCAACCGGGGACCTCTGACACGGGCATAAGCATGCTGATGTGACCGACGCTAATAGCAGCCTTGTCTACCGTGCGGAAGATCTAATATATCTCTCCAGCTGAGTTCGTGTCCACCATCATCCAAAAGTATTTGGCAGCTCGCGTGGTCTGGACTACTTCATTTCCCATGTTCAGTGGAACCATGGTGTCAATCCACTTCTTTGTGAGCACAAACAAAGGGAACAATTAACATTTTTGAAATTTTTTGAATTATTATATTTATAAATCAAATATAATTATTAATTATACTAACTGTTCATGAGATGTCATTTGTTAAAAATGTTCAACGTAGTAATACGATCTAAAAGTCAAACAATCCATTTAATGTAGTGGTGTTTTTATTGGAAGTAAATAACAGTTTTCCAGAAATCTACTTTCTATTGTTATGACATTGTTGGATTTAAAACATCAACGTTGGTCGTCGCGTGGCCCTGATTTGGAATATTCGCTTCTACAAGTAAGAGCTGTGTGCTGCTTTCTATTTTTATTATCACTGGTTATCAGTATGTTATCACAATCAATTATTGTTTCGTAATAAATGTATCGTGTCCAATTATTTGACATTACCTTGGGCTTCAGTGCTGCTAAGATTAAAATATCCACAGTTCCTTACAGTAGTTTTTCTTTTCTATTTCAACTAAACTATAACTTAACTCAGAAATTAAGCAAATATGTATTGAAGCTACATAAACTGCATTTAATTATAAACAATTTATAAAATTTTAATTTAAGGATTTCATAAAAATGGTTTTTATTTTAAGAGTACCACAATTTAAAATGGGAGCGTTTCATTACTTCCAGGTTTCATAACTTCCAGGTCGCTAAAATTTAATAAATATTAACAACCTCACTACTACCAGGTATCACTTCTCCCAGGTCTGATTATTTCAATACAAAATTATAAGAAATCATAACTTCCAGGCATCAAAACTTCCAGGGATCACAACTACCAGGTCTTTTATATAAATAAAGCGAGCGCCTCACAACTACCAGGTCTCACAACTACCAGGTGTACAGTCTGAGTCAAAACCCGCATGATGCGAGTAGGTAGAATGCCTCGCTCACGTTGCAGGCGCTTCCGCGGCAGTCGTCACCGCCGCGCACTTCTAATCATATTTCAACTTTAGCTTGAACTTTAAATCTCTAGATCAATAAAACAATCAGTTAATTACATTAACTTGAATTGAAGTTAAATTACAGTTTAATTGCAATATTATACATTATGAAGTTATTGACTGGGGTAATCACTTTGTCTTAGATTTCGTTAATAGTTTAAAGTATTACGATATTCATACAAATGTTTATGAGTAGGTTTTGTTGTATGAGATTTGTTGTTAGATTGTTTTTTTGTTTTATTTTTTTAGAAAATAAATATTTTAAATTAAATTTAAATACAGAGCAGTAACAAGTTATCTATTTAAAAAAATAGACGTTGGGGTTTCTTTCGTTCTCCATAATTAGTTTTTTTGACGGATTTTAACGTTTGAGGAGTCAAATTAAATTGATATAATTTATTTGCCTTTGATCCTTTACAAGAAATGGGCAATGTCATACAAAAAAATACGTCAAAATTGAAATACTTAAATACTTATATTAATATTTCACAGAACTCAAAACGCTATATCTAAATTACTGTTCATAAATCCAGCAGAAGAATCAAATGGATTTTGTTACAGCCATTTTATTACCTTATTTTTTAAATTGGTAAGTGTAGTGTCCAGGGCTGACTGGCTGATTTTATATAAAAAATGTATACAATTTACAAGGTAGTTAGTCGGAGCTGCGGAATGTCAAGTTTCAGACGTTTTCTTGTTGAGCGTGTGTGAATTTATTGGCAATTAAATTAAAATAATGTTCGTGTAGTATTGATAAGAAATTAAGAGTCTGCAGTACCCCAGCCATCTTGGATTTTTAGTACCATAAGTTCATAAGAAAAATGTTCGAGTTAAAAATATTACTGTTAGGTGTCTACTTTATCTCGATAATCTTGCTTTGGATTCTCGTGAATCAAAAATATGTTCACCATAGTGGTATGGCGGTTCATATGACGTGGATAAATTTTCAATAAACCTACTACAAATGGTTTAACATGGTTTTAAAATGGTGTTAATATATATTTATATTTTATTAGTAATTTAAATCGATATTTTTTATCAATTTTATATCACCTCAAATGAAAGATACTATGGTAACACTTAAAATGACATCTAGTTTGAAATTTTCGGACGAAAAACAAACTCACTGTAGTGTTTTTTATTTAACGTTGTTCTTATGGGACAAAATACCAAATACAAAATGCGGAGGTGCTGCAGACTCTTAAAAGTGCGCTCTACCCATCTGCCGCGGGCGGATGCAAAGGTTTCGAATCTCCGTGTTTGTCGCCCCAGTTGTAAACCGATTTAAAATATTTTGGTGTCATTATTTTCGTAATATAATTTTGTACTCCGCTATCGTCTTAAAATTACGATACTAATTAAAATTAATAAGCAGGGTGCTTGCTAATAATGTTGAAATAAGCGTTTTTGTATCAAGTTTTAACGTATTAAAAACATTTTTTTAGAAAAAATAAGACGATACGTGAGTACAATATAATCTTAAGAACAAGAATCTGCAATAAGATTGGTAAAAAGTGTATAGATAACGATGCAAGAAGGGAGATGCGAAAGGTCAATTTCAAGAACATCGTTAGACCACCTATCTATTTCGCACTGAAACGAAAAAAAGCATTAAAGTAACCAAATTTAAAATCACCCGTCATATATTTTCCAAAATGTGACATTCCGCGTACAGCGGCAGTTAACAGTCTCGCTCGACGATTTTGACACCGAGGTAGAGCGCACCCTTAAGGTGGTGCAAGGGGTTTTTCGTAGTTGAAAATTATACCGTTTTAAGTGTTTAATTCGACTATACAAATATTTTCTAATAATGGAAAAATATTTAAAAAAATTTGACACAATTATTTTATGACTTATTGTCATATAAAGTGGTGGTTTTACGTCACATTGGTGCTTGCCTTTCATAAAAACCACTAGAGTCTAAGGACCCATATTTTGCCAATTTTAATAATTAATTATGTAGATTAAAACAAACTATTACAAAACATCCACAAAATTATTTCAATTTTATATGACGACTTAAATTTATGACCTAAAAGAATATATCCTTTAAATAGGAATAAAATTGGTTTCAATTTCTTTGGCCAAAAATGCACTTTAAAAAAATATAACTATTATACTTTAAAAAAAATTTTGTAAGCAGGAGGCAAGCCCAAATATAATAATTTTGAGTTTTATTACGCCTAATAGCTGACAGCTGCAACCCGCTCGTCTCCGCGCACTCGCCCGCCGCGCACACACGAGCACACGCGCGGGCTACCTGCCCCTCGCCTCTCCTCGCCACCGTTGTGTCGGTCCGCGCCGTAAATACACCCTTCAGAAAATATTTGATAGGGAAGACTCATGGCAAATATCATTTACAGAATTTCGGCCCATTTGCTCATGGTCAGGGTTTTATATGAATTTTCCTACTATCTATATTGGGGAAAAACATTCCAATTTGTCATTGGAAAATATAAGGGCAACTAAAATAGGCTTGTTTGTATCCATTATTAGTACTGGAATTAATATGTTTATTCTGCACGCATTGGGATGTACGGGCTCAAGATGAACCCATAAGTAAATTCTTTAAAAGAAATAAATCAGTAATACACGAACAAAAAGTATATCCAAGACACACAAATAAATTCATACTCCATCAAAAATTTACTCATACAAACCCTTGGGGCTATACAAAGCGACAGTGGTGTGCTTTAATACTTCTATTATTAATTTAATCAGTTTTACTATTTGTGGACAGTATTTTGTTTTTTTGTTACAGTTTAAGTGTTAGTGTTAGTACCAAAATTTCTACGAAAACGGTCCGCGTAAATGTACTATCTATCTTAAAGCAAGTAAATGTTTCACGCAAGAAAGAAAGCTTCAACAATTGCTTCAACGAGCTCCAAAGTGAAGTATTCTATCACAATGAATCGGAAAATGACTACCTCACCAGTGCATCTTGTCAATCTATGTAAGAGTTTAATTTATTACTACAGTATAGAAATTAATATATTTGCAACTGAGCTGTGGCGTGGCGTCGTGGCGACCTTAGAAAGAAAATTATATGCTCATTATACTTTGCTTTGCCATATAAGAATTTCATATAGGGAAAGATCTAATATATCCAGAGTGGTGTTATTCCATTTGTTTATTTGTGCATTACTCAAATTAAAAAATATATTGTCAAACAAATTATTACTGTAATTGAAACTGAATAGATTTAGGATTCTCTTAGATCATTCTATTATTTACATGGAATTTGATAGTGTCGTATAATTAGGCATAGCACATACTACTTCTGAATTATTCATAGATTGTTACTCAATATGCTATTTTCACTCAGCTCAAGTGTATTCCCAATGTAATAAAACAACCTTTGTTGTGTTTAATGTAGCCTGCAAACAAAATACTTTGTCACAGTAACATATTGTCCCAACTCAAATTTCTATGAAACACTTTGTCCCACTCGCTTATTTACAGTTTGTTAAATCAGCTAATGAGGTAACATTTTGTCCTGACGAAAAATTTACAAGGGTTGAAGAACGCAACTCAGGTAGTAAGAGCAGTTCAAATACAAGGGTCACGCGATCCATGCGGCCGCATGGAGCACCGGCCTGGGAGGGGCGCTGATTAAAATGACGGTGTTATTTGATAGTTAAAAAATAACGCCTAACAATCGTGTAACCTTTAATTTGTTAGTGTGTGTCAAAACACCGCTAAAGGTGGGGACTCACGGGACGGCCAAACTCCCGGAAGGATGTTCCGTTTCGCAGCCGCAGGCTGTATTTTGGGAGTCCGAATGCAAGACAACGGCGAAACAGCCGCGGGCCTGGCGAAACTACCATGATACTCATTATGTTTAATTTCTTCTCATTTAGAAATGATGCTGTCTTCATTCAAGAATGTGGCTTTGCTGTGTCCTAAGACATAGAAAAAATGGTAGCCGTAAGGAGAGTCCGGGCTTTAGAAATGACATGGAAATTGGTGTCTTTGTATGTATGTTATATTGTACTATGAAAGGCTGTTGGAAGTGAAAATGTAATATGAACTTTTTATACTCTTTACATCAGACGAAATTTTTATAGGGTCTTAAATCACAAAATTTGAGGTATTTCTGTTTATTAAAATGTCTAAAACCCAGAGGGCAGGAAAATAACATGTGGGTAATACAATTATATTTCGTTACAAAGGCCGGCGTTTCATCGGCCTCGAGAACATGTTTCAAGCTCAAGACTTCGAGAACGTGAACCGAACGTGAGTAGGCAAAACGTTTTAGGCCGAGTTATGATTTATATTTTTCATCATATTATCGTACACTATGCATTAAACTCTATAAAAATAAAAAATACATAGAAATAAAAACTTCCAACCCAGACCACTAAAGCATGATTTTCGTTGTTAAAAATGGTTGACGAAAACAGGTGATATTGATGAAGTGCAATGATAAAAACAGTAGCAGGGGCTTTCAACCCTTCAAACCACTATAGCCCAGTCAATGAAGGGTAAACACCGGAACAAATTTATAACAGTTTGAAACCTATACCATTCGATAGTACCCACCTAAGGGGTCAAAACCCCAAAAGTCCCCAAAAATCCCCTGGTGGATTGAAACGTAATTAAAAAAATTCTAAAAACTAAAAATTTTAAATAAAATTCATACTGTTATACCGATATTCATGTTTTTTTCTCTTTCTTTACGAAATGTTTTTACCTCAATGAATAATCTATCAAAACATACGTTAAAACAAATAGCTTATCTAGTGTTAGTTCTAAGTCAGGTTGAAATCATTAAAAATAAACTCTATTTATATGTTACCAAATTTTTTACCAAGCATCACATTTTAAATATAAATTTAAACTATGTTTTTTTATCATTGCTATGTCGTAAAATATTAGTGGTCTGCTTAGATAAAGAAAGATAATACTTTGTTAATCAGCAGTGATAGTCTTAGATTGGTCTAAATAAGGTTTAATTGTTATTTTACGGATTTATTGGCATTTCACAAGGGATTTTAAATTTTTCCTATCATCTAGGGCCATAAGAAATCCATTGACTCCAAAATGATCAATATATGTTTAGTAGTTTACTCTCTAGACGCTTAAATGCAAAAGTTTTAGTTTGACTGTAAATAACTGACTAATGAGTGACCTTAGCTAAAAACGTATAATGAAACTTTCTGTAGACAATTTAACAAGAAACACAACAAAAAAGATTTAGGACGCTAGTCCTTTTCGTAACGATTCTACAAGGGTTTTTATAAACTCATGCAATTAGGAGTCCAGGGGGCTTTAAAGGGGGGCTGTGCGAAATGCCACCAGGGGATTTTTGGGGACTTTTGGGGTTTTGACCCCTAAGGTAGGTACTATCGAATGGTACAGGTTTCAGACTGTTACAAATTTGTTCCGACGTTGGCCCGTTTTTGACCTTCATTGACTGGGCTAATAGTTGTAATAAGGTTTAAGAGGATAAATAGAGCAGGACATTTAATGGTTGCCGGATATCAAATATACTCGTATGTTTTTTATAAAAAAAAATGTTGCTTTGGGGGAAAATATTTTTTAAAGTTCACCGACATTTTACTTCTGACGTAAATCACACCAACGTAGTCAGGACTTGTTTCTGTTTTACATCCTTTAAAACAAAGACATTTTATAAGTTGCCTCCAGTGATTGTCTAGACCGCATTACGCGACAATTCGTCTTTCCTTGGTCTCATTCGGGTTATCGAGGATTTAAAAATGAACCAAACAATATTACCAATGTAGGCCTACACAAAGTAGGCTATGTATTTTTACATTATAAATTCTCGGGAAATGATTGGTTTTTTTTGCAACGGATGTTGTAAAAGCCAGCTCGACAACCTTTACAAAGTTGCTGTTTGGGGGTGTACGAGAATTAGCAAGGGTACCCGATTCTTAGGGAACGGTATTTCGGTATGCGCCTTTTCCTTTTGGAATTTGTAGGCCGAAGGTATCCGATAAATTTGCGGTAGGTAGGTTTTCTTATTATTCGCAGAACAAAGGATGTATGGATAACATAAAATTTTTACAATTTTGAAAATTTCCTAGAGCTTTTTAGTTTAAAATTAAATAAAATCCAAATCAAAGAACCACGTCAGTTGTGTATCAACTATATAGGCCTATGTATATCATTCGATTTAGTTAATTATTATGTCTTAATGCGGACCAGAAAGAAAAAGAAACAAGTCCTGACTACGTTGGTGTAGCTTTATGTCAGGAATAAAAGTGAAATATTATGTCGATGAACTTTGAAAAATATATTCCCCAAAAGAAACATTTTTATAAAAAATATATATTTGATATCCGGCATAACTATTAAATACAAAGCCACAAAGCTGTTTTGTCTTAAAACCTTTTTATAGACTCTTAGAGAAATACTTTCCAGAAGTTAAGCTGTGCATATTCATTCATTGAAACTAAATTAAAAATGTATTTGTTAATAATATTTGTTAAATATTGTTAAAAATATTTGTTGTCCTTAGTAGTGTGGTTTTGCCGGTGCTGGGACAAGTCAAGGTCATGCGGTTCGAACTGGCAGGTGTGGGTAGTAATTGGGGGGTGGGGGTGACAGTGATGGATGGGTTTGGGAAGTGGGTCAAGGTCATTCGGAGGGAGTTTTAAAAAAGTGGGAGCCGCAGGGGCTCGGTGGGGAGGGGGGTGGGGCGGCGCCGGGCCGCGGGAGGTTTTCGTTTATTTTTAAAATTAAATCAAAGTCGTGTTCTTGTGCAGAGAGGTGTTGGAGTGTTGTCCACCGGTGAGGGAGTGGTAGACGCCGAAGGTGGTGGCGAAGAGAAGGTAGACGCACAACATGCACAGTACGCATTTGAACAGTTGCAGCAGAAGAACAATCCCTTGTTGATTTTCCGTTTCCAATTGCAGCCTGTTGATCTCTAGTTTGAGTCTGTCCTCTTCCAATTGTGTTTTAAGTGAAAAATCATCCATCATGTTTGTGTGCTTGTTTTAATTTCTGTAGGTGAAACGGGAGCGGTGTTGACGGTCGGAAAGTTTTGCGATGAAATGAGAAACGAAGATGAGGACAGGGCATATTTACTGGAAAGTGGTGGGGGGTTAAAAAAAAAACAGTTGTGTGTCCGATCAAACGTCGTCGTCAGCTGTCGGTGTAGTTTTGGAGGATGCAGGAGTGAGTTTTAGCAAACTATCTTCATCTTCAGTCTCAACTCTATCGCATGTTGGACAACCGTAAGCAAGTTCCAAATTCATAGTGATGCAGTGGAATTTGTCTATAATATCTTCTAAAGTTTCCATTATATCTTTTAAATCATGTCTTGTTCTAATTACAAAAGTAGATTTCATTAGTGCTAGCGGATCGTTGTTCATCGTACGGGAGTCGGGAAACAAATGGCGAGCGTCAGTCAGCGGCTCGCTTATATGCGGGCAAGGGCGGTGGAGGGGGAAGTGGAGGGGTGGTGGCGTGGTGGGGGAAGTGGAGGGGTGGTGGCGTGGTGGGGGAAGTGGAGGGGTGGTGGCGTGGTGGGGGAAGGGTGATATACCCCCATGCGAATCGTTGGCCAGCGCATTTCGCAGCAAAATGCCGTTCGGGTAGGTAGTAGGAGGTGTACTAAGATAACCATTAGTTGTATTTTTAAGTTAGGAATACTAATAATGTTTGTAAATTAAATATTAAATTTATATTTAACCAGAGCTTGCATTTCTTGTTCCTCGTCGTTTGATTCAACAATTTTAACACCATTAGTTGTCTGTTCCTCTTCCTCTGCACTTTGCGACGATGAAGACATGGAGGTGGCAGAAGATGATGATGAGGATGAAAATATTTTGGTAGGATTGACGTATTGCACTGTGATGTTGATCCATCTTAAAGGATAGTTATCAATGAGTGTGAGTAAGTTTTGGAATAGTTCTTCCATCTCTTCTCTGTCGGTAATTAAATGTTGAAAGGAAATGAATTTATCATCCATGTTGTTCTCAGTGCGAGTAATGAAATAAGAATGAGAAGCGTATCGAATGATCCGAAGAATATATGTTGTAAAAAATAAGTGGTGGGGGTAATCTCAAGGTCAATCAAATGGAGTTTTAAAAAAAGGGCTGCAGTCAGTGACTACAGCTATACATCTGAAGCTTCAACAGGATCAGTAGACCAATCTGATCTGTACTTGCACGCACTTATGATGCATGTACAAAAGTCGTCTTTATAATATGCATTGCACTCTCGACAATTGACAAGTTTTTCCGGATGAAATTTGATACACCTCTGGGGACAGCAAGTGTGGAAGTATCGTGATTTATAAATCATGATGGTTCGCAATTCCGGTGGCGGTAGTTGCTTTGTCTTGCATTTGCAGTAACAGGATCCGAAGAATTCACACTTTGTACAAGCTAATCCGTCTACCATCCATCTTCCTAAATCGGTGCATTTTTGTTCACAACAGTAGCGCGGTACGTCCTCGTTTTTCTTCTCTTCCATGTTGGCGCTTCTAAGTGTTGGCAAGAAATGAAGTTGTATAGTGTAGGATAGCGTGTTTTATAGACTAGGAAAAGTGGTGGGGGTAATCTCAAGGTCATCCAAATGGAGTTTTAAAAAAGATCATCTTACAAGTGTAAGATGTATTTATTTAAGATACTGAGTTTTCTTTTTCTTTCTTTACATCTTGTTTGTATTTTTCTTTTTCTTCTTTAGCCATGGCGATGAGATCTTCAGTGGAGAGTGGATGTACTTCAGGAAATTTTAGAATTAGTTTTGGTTGGAATCCCTCTTTAGTCAATACTTGAAGATCGGACGTCATTTGTTCTACACTTTGATAGTCTTTTCCGTAGATTTTTCCATTGAATTCAATCATCATTCTGTACAACATGGTATTAGTAGTTGTTTTCGCTGCGTCAGTTGGAGAGCAAATGATGATTCTGTTAGGTTACACGGTCCTTTTATAGATGCTACAGCGACCACTTGATATTATTTAACATTAGTAATATTTCTGGAACTTAACATTACTTTGAGTAGATGGTGTTGTAGTTGAAGGTTGTGTGGAAACGAATACTTCTTCGTTGCAGAACTTCTGTTTAGGAAACATCCTCATGTTGTTAGCGTAAACATCAATATTTAAACGATAACCACCGGCAAGTAACACTCGCAGTTCATTAATAAAATCGTCGAGTTCTTCAAAAGTTGTAATGGTGGTGGTATCATATGATGCACACTTAACCTTAAGAGACATGTTGTTATTCGTAATAACTGGAGAGCCAACAGAGATGTGTACAGCACGAAAGGTAGTCGTAGACTGATGAGATCCTCAAGAAAATTACGGCCTTTATATACCCTCGAAACTAGGTCAAGGTCATCCAAACGTGTTTTTAAAAAAAGCAACATATCGATAGTGCAGAAACACTATCGATATGTTGCCTTTTCTTATTATTTTTTTTTTCATTTTTATTTTTTATTTATTTAAAATCAGTTACACACATGTACAACAGTATATATAAACTACAGACTAGTTGCTAGTAGGCATAACATGAAGTGTAAGTTCAGTAGAGTTGGTTCCACTAGGACCGTGGGATGCCAAATAGAGTGCGCCGGGGTGAATCAGTCGTAAATCTTCATTCTGCAGCAGTTGAACGAAGCGTTTGGGAAGAAATACTTGAAATTTCGGTTCATCACCAGGTGTGTAGGGTGCTTCACTCAATGTGCAATTGATGGCGTCTCCAACTGATGTTTCCATCTTCTTAATAGTGTGAATAATGTAATGTTTTTCTTCTTTCAATTCTGAACATTTCTTAGTCGGTAGTATTGTAGATTTAGAATGTTTGTTGAATTGATCAACAAGCGACTGTAGAAAAGTTTGCGATGCCATTATTTTTTCTTACTATTGTTCGTCTTCTTCTTCTTGTGCTTGCGCGTCAGAGGTGTTGACTCCTCGGAGGTTAGAGTAATACTCATGCATTGTCATAGTGCCGCTCTCGCTTTTATACCCATCGCTTCCCCCACCACTTTGCTGGAGATAGACATTCAAACGATATGCGTTCTTTAAAGCACATTGAGACTGCCGATGTTTAAAGTTTTTAGATGCAATACAGATGTTAGCAAAGTAGCAATAAAAATCTTTCTCCATTTGCACATTTATCACTTCATGGTTTGTATATGCTTGTATCCAATTTGCTTTTTCCAATCCTCTTGTAAAAATAGTTTTGAACTCTTTGCAGAAATGATTCATAATGTGTGGCATCATATTGTAGGTTATAAAACCTTCATCCCATGTTAGATTATGAAAATGTTTCATCAACCATTTGTTTGTTACTTTAGCTTTGGTTGTTAATCTGTTGAACGGCAAAGGAGGCATGAATAAAAAATGATAAACAACAGATGTTATCATATCTAGTACCACTAACTCTTTAATTATAAAATTTCCATCATTACCACGGAATGCCTGAAACTCTATGATACCTCGCTTTACTTCCATTATTTCCGTCTTCTTAGAGAATGAAACTCGTTTATCCATGATGACGTTCAGTAGACAACTGGTATGTCAATGCGGATTGACAGCCTTTTATACTCCAACATTCTTCTTCTTCTTCTTACTTACAATATTCTTTGACTGTTTTAATTTGTTGTTGATTGTTGATTGTTGAAACGTGATTCGTTTTCCTTGTTTTCTTGATTTTTTTCTTCATCTAAATTAAAGTTGGTTTGATTGCGGTGTAACTGTCTCCACATCTCTACTTCATGCGGGATCCTATTGAAGATTGAAGTATCTACTGGACCGTATAGGATTGGAACATATGGTTGTCTATCCAATGCATCAGTTAAATAATCTTTGATAATTGTACTTGAGAATATTAGCTGTTTTAAATATCTTGTTATAGGACCAGTAGCACAAGTTAAAGCGTAAAACTCTTCTTTTGTCAAATGTATTTTTATATTATATTTAGTTAAATCTCTAAATCGAACTAGTTGTTGACCACGTTGTTTAACAATATCGATTTCAATATTTGATTCGAATAAACCTAGTTTTGTTTTTCTTCCAAACGTATTGTTACTCAAATAGCATTCCAAAAGATGTATATGTTTCATAAAAGATTCCCAAGAAGATTCAGTGAAGGTTACCATTTTAGATCCGTGATTCAAAATAACAGTTGGAGAGTAATCCAATGATTTCATTACTCCAGCAGACACAGTCTTTGTCATACAAGAAGAAATAGGATAAAATATTCTAAGAAATACCTCCATTAAGATGTTGGTAGAAATGTTATCTTCAATTTTCCTTTTCTTCGTTTCTTTTTCAACTTCCTCTTCGTCTGTTTTCTTATGTTTAAACTTGAGGAACTCTTCCATTTCCTGTTCAACTTGTCTTTCTATATCCAAACTATTGTCAGCCATAAGAGGTGTAGTTTCTTCATTAGCACTTGATGTAGCAGAACTCATCTTGCGGACGATGTTACCCATACGACAATCAAAGATGAAATGAATTTCCAGCTCTTCTTTCTCGCTTTTATACTCGCAGATGACCTAGATATTGTTGATCTTTTGTAAAAACCTTACAAATCGTGCAGATGTTGTATTAATCTTTTTTAAAGTACATTCTTCACAATTCCTGTCAGCGGTGTGTAAGTAACTATTTTGTCATGTAGAATTAAACAGTATGCTGAAGTTCCATCTGGTATTTTATCTTCAAATTCCATTTCAATTTTTATATCTACACTTGAAGATTTCACAGATTCATTTTGTTTTGAACAATCGATTACAACAATTGGAGCTTTTGAATAAAATTCTTCTGGTGATAGTAGTGGTGTATTTGTCTTACCATAATATGACGATTGAAATCTTGCATACATGTCATATAGAATGGAATAACGTTTTTTGTCAAATGAAACATTTAAACTGTCATATGGAAAGAACTGAGAGTTTAGAAAAACTTTGCAATTCTTTATCTTGCAATGGTCAAATTGACCAGCGTGCGCAGTTATAACATCTTTTCGTTTAGTCTGAAAACCGACTATTATGTACCTTGCTCGTTCTAAATAAGTAGAGGTTTTAACAGTCCATGTTTGTCTTTCTGTTTGAGGCAATATGGGGTATTCATGAAATTCCCAACTTCTAAATGGTATTACAATATCACGGTCAGATTTTAATTTTTTCAATAATAATACTCGATGTTCATCTGCCAATCTGACATGTGGTACTCTCCATACAACTTTATCCAATTGAAGTTGCCATTCCAAATCGGCATCTTTTGTTCCACTTGGCGCTTGTATTACATCCTTATTCGTTGAAGATCTGAGCAGTACCAGTTCTTGCTTTACATTTATTATTATTCTCTTGTAATCTTCTGCGAATCCCAAAAGCAATCGTAAAGGCACATTAAAATCAAAGTAACCTTTTGAATTAGGAGTAATAGTGTCTTTATCAGGAGTCACCCATCCAGCCGAGATTAAAGAATTCTTTTCATGGGGTGTTATTGAAGTCAATCCTTTCAAAGTTGTTGATATACCAACTTTTTTTGTTGAATCAACTGTTACTCCAGATATCTCATATCTAATTTCATCAAACAGATATGCCATAGGGTTATTTATAAAAGGAACAGTTGAACCAGATTTTCCATCCAATGTTGTTACTCTTCCTTCGATATATAAATAACTTTCACATGGTAATGTGTAGATATCTTGTTGTTGAATGGGAATCCTTATTTCATCATTATTATTTAATTTTGATGAAGTGTAAGGGTTGTGAGTGTGATATTCCTTCTCCCATAGGGTTTCGTCGAATGTCGGTCCTTGCGCTATATCCAGTATATCCATGGTTGGCAAGTTTTAGCCCGATCTTCTGTAGGAAGCGTATGTTGTCCGGTGTTAACTCGTCGAATGTTGAGGAGCTACTGAGCTCCCGACTCTTCCGTTGTGGTTTAAATGATAATCCCATGTTGAATTTATGTTGCTGCTCTGATATGTAACCGTATAGTTATTGTTTCTCCTCTAAAGTCAACACTAATGCCGTCTTGATCCAATATGTTCAGTACGATGTCTGAAATGAAACTGGTGTTTAACGGTAGGTATATCAGGTTTTGTGGCTTCTCAACTATTTTAAAACCAGGAGCTACTGTGGGGTAAAATGTATGTAATATGTGTTGATTTACTCCATCTCTATATGATCCGTGTATAATATTACACGTTACATCAATACTGTTCACCTTTAATATTGTTACTGTTGTATCGCCAGTATAATCATTTCCAGGAGCTAAAATTCCTTTCTTCTTTGAAAATCCGAGCAAATTGCCGATTGAGTGGTCTAAGCTAAAATCTATATAATACTTTGAAGTTATTTCTGCTTTTAATGTATTATTATTACCTTTTATACAAATGTTTTCTTCTCCAAGTTTCTTTTGTAATACTTGGTTTATATCGTCTATTTCATATGCTCCTGTAGATAATGGAATTATTTTTAATTGTGAATAATTTCCTTTTTCATCTTTACTCTCATAATAATGTAGTAAATTATTTTTTTCTTCTGTAACATTGGGAATTGAATTGTATGTAGTCAAATCCAATAATGCTGCTTCCCATAGTTTGTCCGTAGATAAACGTAATGCTGGGAAAAGTGTACTTTTCAATGTTGACGAATTTCCGCTCAGCGACACTGTATACGATGACATCTTAAAGCTGACTGACGCTCTTCGCTAGGAACTCTAAACATAAATGTCCGCATATTTCTGTATTGCTAGGTTGCTCTCTTTTGTAGTTGTAGAATATATTCTTGGAGTCCCGAAAATAATGTTGAAGTTCTTTTGGTGGCGGTAAATTTCCAAAACTATCAAAGTAGTAAACATTTTCTCCAAGTTTTTTATAACATACCCAATGAGTACCTGGTCCATAATTAGAGTCTAAGTTTACTATTCCAGTTTCATTTTTCCACACTCTATTTGGTAATGTATCTTTCATAAAAACTCCTCTGAAGAATGGTATTCTTAAACATTTCACATATTTTGACAATTGATAGTTTGTTAATGCTTCATTTGGAATTATCAATTTATTCTTCTCATTTAATACACACGGTACGGTCTTAAGTAAAGACCCGATCCGTTTTTTACCATTGACCATATGGATGTTTTCTTGACTTTCCTTTTAGGGTTAGTGCGACGTCTTCTTTTGATGTTCCCGCCCCTTTTTGCAGCTTCTTTTTTACTAGGTTTTCTCCCGCGTCGTCTTCCACCACCAAACTTAGCTTTCGTCTTCATGGCTGTTGTCACTGCCCAAGCTGCTGCTTTTTCCGCAATACTGGCGTCACTTGATTTAACCCTTTGCCAAGCTTTTTCCGCTAGCGCTCTATCCGCTATTGATCTATTTGTTGAATCTGCAAACTTGGAATACGCTATATCGTGTTCTTTGCAAGCTTGATCTAATTTATTAATTCCAGGATCTCCTCTTGCCAAACGTTTTGCCAACTTAGTTCCGGGTCCACAATATTGATAGCCTCCGGGCAGATGAAATTCGTATGGTAAAGCGTCTATTGCTCGATTTAGAACAGCACCAACAGGAATCCGTCTTAGAAGGGATAACGCAGCTGATGTTATACCACGTCCTTTCTTGTCGCTGTCTTGACGATGACTGAGAGGTGCGGTCTTCATTATGTTGTCTTATATAACCAGCGTGTTTACTCCACGAGCTGCTTTACATAAATGAATAACTCGTGCGCAATGTTTTATATTTAAATATTTAATTATTCAAATTAATTATATACTGATTTATGATTCTATTTTTAATCCAAGCTTCTCGTTCATCGGGTTGAATCATCACATGACTCGTTGTACTAGCTATATGATTGTGGGTATCGATAAGTAAGTTTCCCACTATTCTTATTAAACAATCTAAAGTTACAGCATCTTTCGGATGTTGAGGATCGTGTAACTGCATAATACGTTTATCATTACACATGTAAGCGGTCGAATCACTTTTTGACGTTGTTATGACTTGTCCAATAGTAGCAGCATCATTTAAATCTTCTCCTGGTAAAATATTAATTATTTTCTTCATCTTTGCATCATATTTGGTCCCAAAGTGTTTATCCCAAGTTATTGTTTGTCTCAATGTAACACAATCATCATCTTCATAACCAGGATAAATATTTTTTATTCTTCTATTACGACCATCGTATGTACCTAATCTACCACCACTCGCAATTAATGTTTGTACCATCAAAGGTACATCCGAATCTTTTATACCAAATCTTCCATTTGTTATTGTTTTATGTCCTGCATCCCATTCATCATTTTTTCCTTGCATTAAATCAAACTTTTCATTTCCATGTATAAATGTATCTCCTCGCTTTAGCACGGCATCTTCATGTTTTACAAAATTCGATGTTCCCCTTTTTAATTCTTTAGATAGTTGTTCCATAGTAACAGCGTCTTTTGGTTGAGAACCGAACTTTACATTTGACAACACTTTCCCATGACAATCGATTTCATCACCATCTTGTAAAATACAGTTGTCCTTGATGTATTTCAGGTTTACAGCATCGCCGTCTTCCTTTGGGTATCCAATGTCATTTATAATAAATTTATAAAAAGAAAATCCGTGTTGAGTCTTTTCCGGTATAATAGAATGTAAATATTCTTTATTAACTGAATCTTTATCATTTTTTGGATTTGCCACGTTGGTTATTCTATGATTCCCAGCATCATATGTCTGTCCATCTTTTAAATTATTACCCCATTGCAATTTTAAAGTATTTAAAAGTTCAGATGATAAATACTCTTTAGTAATTGCATCAGAACTGTCAGTTGGTTTACCAACATTAATTATTCTATGTGATTTAACATCATAAGTATTCTTGTTTAATTTCAATGATGTTGAAGTTGCTTCTTTTACTGTTTTAAAATTTGCTCCATCTGTATCTTCTTCTGGGTCTTTAACAAATTTTAGACGTTTGTTACTCATATCATAGTCACCTTCAGGTGTTTGCGGCAATCCACTTCTTTTTCTGTTTTCTCCTCCTTGTACTCCTACCCCGGAGTACCGTCCGAACTTGTCAACGCTCATGATTGAACTGATCGAGTGTATGCTCACTGCTCTCTTATATATCCGTGATGATTTATACAATTATTCCACGATTTCGAAGTTCGTCAACTAAAGCCACCCATTCATTATTTAAACCTGTATGACCAGCTTCCATGGCTTCATGTAATAGTCTCATTCTATCAACCAATTTGTTTATATCATTATAGTAAATCACATTTGTATTATATAGGTTTTTCATTAAACCTTTACCAGATGTTGGAGTTTCTCCTTTTTTCTTTTTACCATATTCATCAATAAGTGATAAGTCCATAAGTGATAAAGACTTCCTCTTTAGCGGTTTCTTCAAAGCGGGCGCAGTTCGTAATGTTGGTAGTTTTCTCAGCGGAAACAATCTTTTTATTACAACTGTATATTTAGTTGCGCGTGTTCTATTTATCATTGAATCTTTGGAGTAATTCTTCTTATGAGCATTAGTATTTTGCAAAATTTCTTTAAAAGTATTTAAATCTTGAAGCGTATATCTTATAGGTATATTTTTGAAAATCAGTTCAAATAATCCTTTTGTTCCTTTATATTTATGCTCACCAATAACAATATCATCATCTTCAGTCAAATGTACTTTTGAATCTCCTATTTTTAATTCATTTCCATCAATTCTCGCACCATATACATGTGACTTGTGTAATTTTGGGTTATTTTTTATTTCATGTAACATTTTCATGATATACTTTCTTCCAAGAGGTCCTTGTTGCAATATATCACTACTTAATTTTGTTAGATTTGGAATTGATTGCTCTGCTTCAGGTATATGTTGTTCTAGTTCTTCTTCTTTTTCAACATTTATTTCTGGTTCTTCTTGTCTTGTTTCTTCTTCTTCTTTTTGAGAAACTTCACTATCACTTGTGTAAGAATCATCATCATCTTCTTCCTTTTTCAAACTCTTTACTTCAAATTTAGAAACAGGTAGCAAAACATCTCCTTCATAATGAGGTTTACCAATAGTTTCTGTTATCTGTTTTAAAGGTTCTGTAATAGGCTTAAATGTAGTCTCCAGGAATTCTTCTCTTTCATTCAAACCCATTCTTAATGCTCGATTTTTAAGTCTAATCGAGTCACTCAGTGATTTTATTTCTTTTAATAGTTTTTCTTGGTTCACCATGTTTACGCTGTGAAGACCAATCTATTACTAAACGTATCATCAATCGTTCAATGGATTAATACAAATTTATCCAACCCTATACGATATCTTCCATTTTTTATAGCTTCTTCTTTCATAATAACAAGAAATCCATATTTTTCAGCCCATGCTTTGCCACACATTTCTTTAAATTTATCAAATGACATGTCTGCATTTACATGATCATTATATATGTGCTTTAAATTTGTTTCATCCTGCTTGAAGATAATAAGTAGATTTGCATTATCTCTTATTAATTGTTTTGGAATTTTACTGTAAGTTTGACCAATATAAATGCTATCAATATTGTAATGTCTTCCCATGGCGAAATAACTTCTAATAGTGTCGTGATTTTCACAAGATACATCATCAAATATAAATATAGAAAATGGTTTAGCCTCATTTGGCTCCATTATAGTTTCACTAGCATTAAACTTGTAAAAATTAACTTCAGGCACACTTGCGAGTACCTTATCCAATAATTGATATTTGGGTTGTTGCAAAGATTTGGAAAAGATGTAAATGTTGTTGAAACGTAATCCTTTAGGATTTGTTATTAAATTAAAAACCACATTCGTCTTTCCACAATTTGACGGTCCAGTTATTAAACATCTTATTGTGTTTGGCAGTAGTTCACCATGTTTTCCATGATTTAACTTGTCGTTGTCAACTGTTAATTCATCAATATTATTAATAAAAAATCGATCCTTTTGTTGCACAATCTCCATCTTGTGTAAAGGTTAAACACGTAATGAGTTCACAAATTACTACACCAAGTCTTTTGTAGGGATCCAAGAGTCTTCACTTTTATCAAATCCCAACCAACGTACTTTAACCTTATCCTTTTTTCTTTGTAAAATTTTTTCAACAAGATATACATCGCCGACTGATGATTTTAACAACTCGTGTCCGTAGAATCCACCTTCGAGTAATTCACCCTTGTTGTCCTTTAAGATGTAAGTTTCAGGTATTGTTGGTTGTACTTTATAGATTGTAAACACTTCATTAGTCCAGTTTGGCAGATATCTTTTACTAAATACTCCTTTGTACTTACTTATACGAACTTTATCATCAACTTTAAATGTTTTAGGCTGCATTTTTTCACGTTTAGGAGTTGTATTATTCCTAATACGTTTTAATACCATCTTAGCATTACCGCTATTTACTTGGTTAGGCTTTATACCAATGGTTCGATGATACTTGTTGTTATATTCTTTTATAAGTTGTGGTAAGATATCATACCAAACATATGATCCTCGTTTGGAAAATGTTTTATACATTGCTCCTTTTAATGTTCTATTGAATCTTTCTATTATTGAAGCTTTAACTTCAGAATTTGTAGAATAATGATTTATTTTATACTTCTTCATTAAAGCTGCAAAGTCTTTGTTAAAATACTCTTTCCCATCATCAGTTTGTAGATGTTTGATGTTGAATTTATTTCTTTGTATAGCCGTTTCCATAGCTTTCGTAACACTTTTACCAGTCTTGTCCTTTAGCGGTAAGGCATCAGCCACTTTAGTAAAACAGTCTATAATCGCTAAAATGTATTTGAATCCTTTATTCAACTTACTATGTGGTATCATTTCAATGAGATCGGCTTGGAAAAGATCATTCATTCCTTTTATAACTGTTCTTCTTCTAGGAAATTTTCTTCTTGCCGGCTTATGAAGTTCGTTTACAATTTTATTTTTTAAGTCTTCCATCTTCAGTTGTGTCTTCCACATCGCTTGTAAAGGTACTAATCTCTAGAATGGTTTATCCTCTTTTATATACGGTTAGGATATAGGTCAAGGCCATTTTACGTTTGTGTAAAAAAGAGGGAACATGACATTGGGCTTGTCATGTCCCCTCTTCTTTACGAAAGGAAAAAGGAAGAAGGTAAAGGACGAAGAAAAGGTTTACTGATCAATAGGGATTAGGGAATAGTGGCCGAATGGCAATGTGTTGATGTTATTTTCAAGAATGTGGCGTTTATCATCCTTATAACTTAATGCCCACTTTGTTTGCTTTACACTATACAGTATATGGTTGTAGCTTCTGATGGTGTTAAATGTTGCGGTTGTTTCCACATTTTCAAATAAACATCTTTTATAATGTTCAAACTGCACTTTCTTCTTTAGATATGAAGTCTTGATGCCTTTGGCTTTCTTCACCACTTGATGTTCATCCTTTTCACTGATGTACAGTTGGAATGAGTACAGTTTGGACATTAAAGCGACAACTTCTTCCATTGGTACACCATTTGTTTCGTCTTTAAACTTGCCCAACACCTTTTTATTTCTATCGTAGTCATAGTTGGGATGATCTTTAGGATAATCTGAAAAGTCAAAGTCAGTAGTATATACAAAAGTACGTAGATCTTCATACATGTCTTCTGTTCTTATCCAATAAATGAAAGCATCTGTATCCATATATGCTATCCCGATGTTTTCTCTTCCATAAAACTTCACCATCTTGTTGTAATGAAAGTCATACATGTGGGTTTTAGAAATATCCAAGATAGACATTCCCACATATAGAGGACGATCCATTGTAACTGAGATTTTGTCCATTGTAACAGCTACAAGATTCTCGTTAATAATTACACTTGTTCCAAAGTTTGGTTTTTGTACTAATTTTTGCAATTTCGCCGGATCGCTAACTAATTTTACATCTTTATGTTTTCTTTTGTTTTCCAATGTTTTGCCAAATATTGAATTATTCATTAATTTGAAAAAGTCCTTTTGAAAAGCGGATGTTGCTGCACTCCTTCTTTTTGTGTTGTTGTCGATGTATGGTTTTAACCAACAAGATTGATTGAATTGTATTGCTCTATTGATTCTTATTATTTTTAATCCCATTTCTATTGCTTGCTGTATTGTCCAATAATGAGCTACATATCTCCACTTGTTGGTTAACGTCATCATTAATTTGGGCCATCTACCAGTTGGAGATATTTCCGTCTTTGGCAATAGTGGTAAATCGTAGTGGTGATCATGCAGCTGTTCAGGATATTGAAAGTCGACGTCCAAAATGTATCCAGTATCTCCGTATTTGGGTATGTCCATTATATTGCCGATCGAATCAGGGTTCGCCCACTTGAAATTACCATATGGAAGAGGATTTGACATAGCCCATCCATATAGGTTATTTGCGTCAAAATAACCTAAGAATGTTGTTGGTTGTGATGTATCAAAGTTTGGGAGATATTTGTTGTTAGCTTTTACATGTCTGGTTACACTTTGCGTCAATCCTCCACGAACACCTGACTCTATCATCAAAACCATATCTATATCTGTAATAAGTTCAAGTCTACAGTTTGTTTCTTTCAACATAGCTTGCCATGCTAGTCCAGGCGATGTATAAGAATGAAGTGGGTCCAATCCATATGCTTCAAAACAGGTATCTCTAAATTCTTCCATTATATCACAAAGTAAAGTCACATCTAATTTCACATAAAAGTCGGAATATTCTCCCAATGTTGTCATTCCTAGTTCATTCCACACTTTACAAGCATGTTGATAGTCCTCTTCACTGATGTCCTCTTCATACAACTTACTCTTGAAGGCTTCTCTTGGCGGAAGTGATGTTTCTTCAAATTTTTCCAAACAATCGATGTAATCATAGGGAAAAACACCTTTGCGGAGAACCAAATCCAATTTATCTCTACTTACAATCTTCATTGTTTCTATAAAATTTTCTTTTTTCAAGTTTTCAGTGAGTTTACTTAAGCTAGATGACATAAAACGGTAAGAGTCCAGAAAACGTAACTTCATATTTCCAACCGTTTTACTAAAACTAATAAACTTTTCAGTGGTTTCCGCTATCACATCAATTTTTCCATCATCTCGTCCCAATTCTGGTATAATAAAATGTGAATCATAACCACTTAGGTTATGCAAAATTACGGGTATGAAGTTGCGAATTTGATAGTTAATATTACATCTGTTACATGCGGCACCTCTATAATATCCTGTTAGATGGTCGTGATCACGTACCTTGTGATTTTCCATAGTATATTCATTTTTACATAAATAACAATTGGTTGAATTTTCATATTGAATCTCTTCTTCTTCATCCATGGGTATCATTGGTACAATATCACTGTACATTCTTTGTACATTTTCTGCTATGGCATATAAGCGGTCAAGAAATATTTTTGAAGCACTTTCCCCACGATATATGACAGGTTTTGATGTTAGATCATATTTATTTAAATGATCTTCTGACAGTGTAGATTTAATTAATAAACAAAAACTGTTAGGATCATGTACTTGATACTTAACACTTTTCTTGGCTTCATCATTATTATTTTCAATAGGAACAAGTGTAGATTCAAAATCTGCATATACAACGATAGGGATACGGTACTGATGAGATATCTTCTCAAATTTTAGCTCAGCCTTATCTGGTGATGGTAACATTATTTTGGCTTCATAGTTGTTGTTACATAGCTTCTGATGTTCTTGTAACCATCCACGGTGTGCATTTCTTTCTTCTTTAAAATTAAAACATCGTTTGCAGATTATTTTTTTATGTTCATGTTTGGATAGTTGTTTACTAACAAGCTTTACAAATTGTTTAATCCATACATAGTGTGACACATCACCATTCGTAATTAGCAATAAATCCGTGTGATCTGCCAGCTCATTCTTTACAACCTTCAGAGGATATACTTTATTTGAACTATCCAAACCAAACACATTGACAGATGTTCCACAGTTTTGTTTTTCAAATTTTGTAATATCCTTCAATGCTACTGGGTACGACAACCCTTGGAAATTGTACCTATATCTTTGGTTCTCATATTCTTGGCTAGGTCTTTCTGCATGTATAGGTGGTACAAATTTTGACGTCATTGCATATCGAAAACATTCTGTATCTTCATTTTTTACATTTATACACGATTTTGTATCCCGTATTTTCTTTGGCAGCTGAATGTAACTGCTGCCCATTAGCCCATATCCATGTTTGTGAACTCTTAAATCCATGCCCTCAATACTAAACAAACTCCAACCTGATCCTCTCCCTTCATGTTCTTGAATTTTAGTTAAAATTTCATCAAAACTCTTTTCAACTATTGACTCAATATTTGAAGTAGCCATAATTGTCTGGTTTTTTGTTATAAATCCTCTGGGTGACATTTCTTCTTCTACATTAATAAACAACGCTTTTAATAATATGCCAAATTTAATAAAGTTTAATCTTTGTAGTTCTTCTTTTATAGTTTTACTGACAATTTTTCTTGCTTCTTTAAGAAACTGCTCTAATTCCAATTTTTCTTCATTTTGAATTTTGTGATGCATTACTACTCTACCTGCTAAAGCAAATACTTTTACACTCGGTATAGCATTAGATGGTCCTGCTAATGGTTCTTCTTCTTGTTCTTCTTCTTTTTCTTCTTCTTGTTCTTCTTCTTGATGTTCTTCTTGTTGTTCTTCTCCATATAGTTTTAAATCTTCATATTTGGTTTCTGTTACATCTTCATTATTATTATGGGATAACTCTTTGTGTATTTCTAGTAGAATATTATCATGAAAAGTTTCTAAGCAAATTTCACATTGATACATCTTGTTGATGTTTACTCTTTGAAATTTAGCAGCGAAATGAAATGCTTCTCTACTGCTCCCTTTTTATAGCCTCCCAGTTGTAGTGGGGGACGGTAAGATTTTTAGTGAGATGTTAAAAATAGTAGGTTAAGACTAAAGCTGAAAAGTAATGATTAAAGCCTATATTTTTTCTTCCAATTGCAAATACTCCACATATACCTCCGCCCATAGCCATAACAGATCACTGTTACACCAATATACACCAAAGGTGGGTCTATCATCAACTAAAATTGGAGATGCTATGTTTACTAATCTTTCAATTTCTATCCATGCCATAACTTCAATTACAAACCTTCCTATAAATTTTTATTAAAACAAAATAATTTAATTCTGTCTTTATCACAATATTACTCTTAATTAGAGCTTTCCAATGATGTATCGCTTGCCCTATTCCGGCAAACCGTTCTCAAGTTATAAGAAAATTTGTTAGCACTTGGCTGGCGGGGGGGGGGGGGCGGGGCGGGGGGGAGGGGGTTATGCATGAGTGAATTGAGGTCAAGGTCACCAAAAAATAATAATGATCCAAGGTGATGGAGGCGGCCAGAACCGTCTCCACCACCCTGTGTTCCTCAAACACTCCCAATCCCAACCCAAAAAGTTACGTCTTGCTAGGGATCCCGATTTTTGGCCCGCACGCACGTGGCGATCCAGTTTGGTAGTCTGTGATACGGGCGGCCAGCCTCGGGCCTGGGCACTGGACTTGACCATTCCAATTTTACAATGGGGACTCTGGAACAGGTAATGCAAGACGCAACTCTAACCTCCCACCCTTAATCTAAACCCACCCAATCATATTTTTGCCTGACCAAAATTAAAAACAAAAATCAAAAACAATAAAAATATGCGCTACCTAAGGCACAACGCGCATGTCCCACCCATATTTAATGAAGTTCAATCGAACTTCTTAAAGTTACATTTAAATTTAAATTTAATCTACCCATCCTAACAGCTAGCTGTGAAATGTAAAAAATTATTAGTACACAGATAAACAAACACAGACATAGATACACACACACACACACACACACACACACAGCATAAACCAATACTTAAAATTAAAAACACATTTTTTAAACATAAATAATACCATAACACACCTTAATGCTAACATCGCAATGCGCAAGTTAAACCTTAAAACTAACACATCTTAAGACTAAAACCAAATAACACTTTACATAAAACCATAGACACACACACACACACACACACACACACAACTAATATTAAATAATAATAGCCTAACAACAAGAGTAACTCAAATATATATCGGCCGCTTATACATTTGAGTTGCCCTCTGAGTTCGGAACAACCATCGCGTCCGACGAATTGTTCCGAACTAACTCAGCAATAGTCGCCAAAGAGGTTCTCGGCTCACAAAGTGGTGGGGGCCTGGAGGGGTTTGAGGGGCGCGGAACTTTCCAGTAAGGTCAGTGGAAAATCCCCAACGGATGTACTTTGTTACATGTGGGTCGCCCCTAACGCAGGTGGAGCCTTGTGCCTCTTAATTAGCATTAGATAACATCTAATTACATCCGCTGACAAGTACATCCGCTGACAGCTACATGCGCAGCTTTCCCCGTCGCGTGCGTGACAGCATAACTATCGCAGTTTGTTATCTGCCCTCTTCCGCCGCTTAATTATAGTTCCAACGGAAATTAATCGCCGGTACACGCAGCCTGTGGGAGGGGGCGGGGGCGGGGGCGGGGGGGGGGCTTCCGGTTTCCGGTCCGGTCGGGGGGGGGGGGGTCATGCATGAGTAACCATCCGCATGTATATAAACGACGGGAAGCTCGCGCGCATCCCATATAGGGAGCTGACACCCCAACGGTAAACAACCAATCCGTGAGTTCATACCACATAGTACTTTAACACACTATTTATTTTAACATTTTTATTATTTTTACACTATTTCTTAACACTACATCAGTTATTTTATATATCTTAATTTTATTTTCGTGTCGAGTTTTTTTTTTTTTAACTAAAATATGCTAATTAACATCGTGTGCAGGAAACTGACACTGATTAATTGCAGGTTCCATTCTTACACACCTGTTTCCTCCTTAATATGCAAATTACTCTCTTACTTTAACAACACTTAAACTCTAACCGCTACTTCTCGGTCATATTAATATAATTAGTGCTACACTACGGGATTTACCTGTGCAATAGTACACGCTATGTTTCCTGCACGTCTGCAGGTAATACACCTTACAATCATATACTTATTGCTACATTACACAAGACATTTCTTGCACACCTGCAGGTAATACACTTGCTGACCGTCTACTATTATAATTATTGCTACAGTACGAGAGACATTTACAATTTGGCATTTACATTTCTTGCACAACTGCAGCTTATACACTTTACAACCGTTTAATATTAAAATTATTGCTATACTACAATGGTTACCTGTTCAATCACAGTTGTGGTCCCCCCACTTGATTATCCACAGAGCAATACTTGCAATCCTACAACTGAATAATTAATTAACTTCCGCGATCACCAGTACTTTTTTAAACTATCCGTCTCTTCCTCTGACTCTTGTGACCGTAGCCGCAGCCGACTGACAAATAACCGAGCTCTCCCGAACCTCGCTCTTTTATGCGGTTTTCTCGGGGAGGGGGTTGGAGGGGCGTCGCACGTGACTCATCGATCGCATAAAAAGGGGGGTTGCTGCCGCGCGCGCGCCATTTCGGTGGCGGAATCGGTCGGGTGAGGAACTATCCGTAAGTCTCTGGCGCTTTTACAACTAACGCTTGTTACTCTAAAATGTGTTTGCACTTAATATGCTAATTAGTCTCTATATTTATGCACGGGACATTTCCTGCACACCTGCAGGTGATGCACCTTACAACGGTCTACTATTATACTTGTTGCTACAATACAAGATTTACCTGTCCAATTGGCAATTGTGATCCCACTTAGTCGTGCACGGGATATTTCTTGCACATTAGCAGGTCATACACTTTACAACCGTCTAATTTTATAGTTATTGCTACAGTACAAGATTTACCTGTACAATTAACAATTCTATTCCTACTTATTCGTGCACGGAACATTACTTGCAATCCTGCACCTGAATAATTAATTAACTTCTGCGGCTACCAGTACTTTTCTTTGCCTATATGTTTCCCCCTGCTACAACCTTTCGCGGCGCCGCCCGACAAATAACTGAGCTCTCCGAAGTTCTGTTCTTTTATGTCATCCTCTCAGGGGGAGGGGTTGGGGGGGGGGGGCACACAACCCCCCATAAAACGGGCATCGGTACCGCGCGCGCGTCATTATAGTGGCGATAGGGCAACAGTGAACAACTATCCGCAAGTCTCTAACACCTAGTCTAACACTTTTTTTTTTACTTACGCTTTTTTACTCTAACATATGTTTGCACTTATTATGCTAATTAGTCTCTATATATTCAGACACACTCGCGGGCGCCGGTCATATACTCGCCGATTGTCGGAGAGTACACATCTCCCCTCCGTGTATTATCATGGCTTCGCACTCTTTACAACTAAAACTTTTACGCACAAAACATATTTTACAGAAACAATCTAACTCCACAGTTTCTAAACCGCGTACTACATTGGCTAAGCTTAAGAAATACTACAGTTTTCACCCGTTGTACTTTGCAAAACCTGGCCTGTGCAACACTGCATACTGTACTGATACTGTTTTGCACGCTGTCTTAACTGACATGCTGCAGTATCAACATTTCAATCTTGTTACACCTATTGACGACGCTGTCCAATTATTCTTATTCACTATATTACCGGGTTTATATGATCGTTCTTCCTTGGACACATGTCTCATTCTACTATATCGACTCGCACTGTAAACACCTAGGAGCTCTCCTATCATGCAACTATTATTTTAATTTAATTTTAAAAATAAACGAAAACCTCCCGCGGCCCGGCGCCGCCCCACCCCCCTCCCCACCGAGCCCCTGCGGCTCCCACTTTTTTAAAACTCCCTCCGAATGACCTTGACCCACTTCCCAAACCCATCCATCACTGTCACCCCCACCCCCCAATTACTACCCACACCTGCCAGTTCGAACCGCATGACCTTGACTTGTCCCAGCACCGGCAAAACCACACTACTGTCCTTAATGTGTACAATGTGATTCATGCGTAGTGTACGGAAGTATGGCCTACGAACCGGCATGTTTTAAAGTTCTTTGTAGAATCAACCAAAGAAAATATAGGAATTTTATTGAACAATTTTTCAATAATAGTTTAATTTTGTTAATACTATTTGATTTCTGCTGGTACTATTCGTAATATTTTCCAATGAAGCGGCCAATCAATTGTTTATAAATAGGGAGGTCCATGAAGAAGGGAATTATTTATTTTATTTAGAACTTTTAAATACATACGTTTTTAACAATTAAAAAAATTTCAAATGTTTATTTGCAGTTTTTAATTTGATTGATCTGTTTAGCATTTTAATTATTAAAACATGACTGTCAATTTAGTCAATTTAGGTTTCAAATTGTCACATACATGATTATTTATATTGAATGAAATGATTTTTAAAAAAATCAAGAATTGTTTTATTTTAGTCACCCTTGATGAAAACTACGAATAATATTATTATGGGTTGGAATAACATTTCGTTTTTAAAGTTTTATGCAACAATTTAATTTGATAAATTAAATAAAATTGTTGTTTTATTTTTTATAAATAACTGTTGTGATTATTCAATATATGGAAGAACGAAATTTTTTTAAATATAACTGTATTTGGTGCCACTAATATAAGTTTTTTAGTGTTATCTGTATGAGTAATTGTCGGTAGTGTTTTACCGCTTGAACACACCTCCAGTGCGAGGCGTGGCAGACAGGCCGTGCGAATTTTGCTAGCGTTTGAAAAACAATCGGCTCGGCTCACGGCAGCCAAGAGACGCCAACCACTGAAATTTGTAAAACTTGAGAAAGGCCAGCGCTCGACAAAGAGGGGTGAGAGAGAGAGAATGAGAGGGAGCGAGTTGTGAGTCCCTTTACGCTTCAGTGTTCATGGGATGCAGAGGGGTTGGTCAGGCACACATTCATTGGAGCACTCGCACGCGCACGGGCCAACCACTTTCTCTTTTTTGAGTGACAGTGCTGCATTCTACCGGCAGAAGTTTGTCCCTACTAGCCCTTGCACAGCCTGGCTGTCGGACAAAGAATTATTATGTCAGTACCAAGCTGGTTTCAGGAATGGCTATTCCACTATTGACAGTGTGTTTATTCTTTCGAATTTTGTAAAATTAAGTTTAAATAAGAAAAGGTGAAAACTACATACATTTTTCATTGATTTTACAGCCGCTTTTGATACAATTGACCAAAAATCACTGTTTTATAAACTATCTTGCCTTGGAATCTCCACACACATGATACGTGTGCTGAGTGATTTGTATGATAAAACTTTAGCGTCCGTGTGGTGCAAAGATGGAACAACGCAGTATTTTGAAACAGATGTAGGCTTAAAACAAGGTTGTATTTTGTCTCCTTTGTTATTTAGTTTATTTGTAAACGATATTGTGGACTCACTGGGAGGAGGGTGTCTTTTTGGAGTCATTAGAATAAAAGCATTGCTTTATGCAGATGATACTGTTATGATCGCTCCAACTGCCACTAACCTACAATTGATGATGAATGACGTAGAAAACTATTGTCAGCTTTGGAATTTAAAAGTAAATTTAAATAAGTCTAAGATCATGGTTTTTAGAAACGGAGGGAAACTAAGTAAAAATGACAAATGGTACTTTGGAGGTAAAATAGTTGAAGTGGTTACTAGTTATAGATACTTAGGTCTTAATTTAAACTCGAAATTAACTTGGGAGACTCACTTAAAAGAAAAATGCGCTTCGGCAAAATTGGCAATAAATTCGATTTGGAGAAATTTCATGAACCAAAATAATGTACCCCTGAGCAGAAAGTTTATATGTTAATTTGTATAATAGTAAGAGCTATTCTATGTTATGGATGCCAGATTTGGGGTCTATGGGAGGGTGATTATGTAAATGGTGTTCTTATATTTTTCATAAAAAGAATTTTTGGTTTGACCAGTAACATACCGAACTACTCCCTATATCTGGAAACTGGCCTTGACGAGGAATATATTTATACATTAAATGTGCATTTAGGATATATTTCACGTGTTCTGTCCTTACCGCAGAACCGCTTACCGTACCTTTTAAGATAGCCCAGATAATAATCAGTAAAAATATTTATTGGTGCAGAGAATGGAAGGCTATAGCTAGAAATTACGGAATAAATTTGGTGATTGAAATGAGACACATTGATAAAACTCATAATCAGATGTTGGCAGTGGTGGAGGCGGTGAGGAGGGGGGGGGGAGGCAGGAAGTTGTCCAGGCGGCTCGTGCCGCGCGCCATCACACCACGTACGCTGCCCTGGATTATGACCTTGGAGATAAGCACTATCTCACTGATCAAGTCCCACAGATAGCTAGGCGATGGATTCTCAAAGCTCGCACAGAATCAATTCCTACTCTAGTAAAAAATCTTAAAATGATGCACTGTTGGCTAATTTGTTCTACATATTATGAAAAACGAAAAATATATTGGAAAGGTGTTTTGGTTTCTGTATAAATCATTATAAAAGAAGCAAGCTAACTAGCATTATAGGGTATTATCAGTATTATCGACGCTAATACACGTATTATTAACGAAACTAGGGGGCCTGTGCAGCGCGATGCGCTGCATTTATTAGGGTACCTGGTGATCAAACTTTACTCCATGGTAATACTTTGAAAAAAAATTCACTATAGTGAAAATCAGATAGAACATTATTGGTGTTTCATCGATCGATCTTCATTACCGGTACCAATTCTCCAACTTCCCAATGTGATAGTGTTGAGATGTGGTGCTCGTTCTTTTAGGTCTACATAGCTAAGATTGTGTAGTTGTTCTACGCCGATATGTCTTAGGGCCTTTGTCTAAACCCTCCTACAAAATTTAGAATAGATTCACAGATGTTGGATCCACATAGTTCATCAAACATAAAACGTAAATGACAACAGAATAAAAATCAACATTTCATTATCCCCGGTCCTGTATGAGTTATGCAGCACTCACTGCGGCTGTTTTTGTAGTACTACTGTATGAGGTAGTCAATGGCATAGTGAATGAGTCCACATTACTCTTTATGCCTAAATCCTCTTTAACTTAACTTTCCATGACATTACAAAATTTAAATACAGAAATCACAAAACTTAAGAGAATCTACATCTTTGTTGGTGTGGTCCATTATGTTTTTGGTGGCATTTTTATTTTGGTTAAAATTTCTCAATTTGGTTTTAAAAACCATTTTTGTAATAAGCTTGTTTTCTATAGTACTGGAGGTAAAAAACTTTTAAATGTTGTATTTTACCGTTTCCTTTTTCTGTGATTTTACACAGGTTTTTTGATAAGCTTTCTGCATAAAACATGTTTATACTATAATAGTAAATAAAAAGGTCATTACACTTACAACCAACTATCCCTTTTCCTTATAGTTTACAGCAGTTTGAAAACCCATTCGCACAAATTTTGTGTTCTATTTTAATATTTGTTACCGTACCTTTCATTATTGTTTCAATACCAGTCGGACAACCAATAAGACCCATGTCAAAATTTTCAATTCCCAAAATTGTTTTCGTAAACAAAAATGAATTTTTCCAGGGTTAAGTTACAAAACTTATTTTTGTGCCCAAATATGTGTGAATAAAACTTTCAAGCAAAATCTACCTGCTACATTTTGAGAAAAGGTTAAAACCTCAGATTAGACACTCCTCGTATAAAAGTATGAAATTGTGTTGATATTTCAGTACCAGTTCAATTTGCTTCTGTTCAGCTTTTAAAACATGTGTTTGTCTGATAACTATCAACAGCTGTTTTATTTAGCAATTCAATATTGTTCCCCATGTTAATCTTATGGACGAAATAGTATATTTCGTCACAAGGGCCGAAAGTGGCGTTTTGCCGGCCCCGAGATCGTGTTTCAAGTTCGAGACGAAGTCGAGAACTTGAAACGATCGAGGGTTGGCAAAACGCTTTCGGCCCGAGTTATGAACGATATTTTTCATCACACTACACAATTCAGTAAATCCTAAACAAGTGAAAAATTACTTTTTCGTTCATAACAAACAAAACATAACTTCAACTTCAACTAACCTATAGCGAGATGTACTGCTTGAGTTTCTGGTTGCTAGGCAACCACTTCACATCAGGTAAGGCCACCAAAACTATATAATATTGTAACGGTAAGTGACTACGGCTGATTCCAAGGGAAAAGCACTATTTTCCATCTACGTCATACATATTTGCAGTTGCTATCAGCTGAACTACTAACTACGTCACTGATTTGTTATTTGTTGTTGTTGTTAATAAATACCTACTAATATTCTAGATTTCTCTGCTACCGTTTCCATTACCGCCCTAGGCCGGAAAATTTTGCCGGCCTAGGCCGGCAAAACAGGTGTTTCGTTGGTAGAAGTGAGGGTCGAAAACAGGTGATATCGATGTAGTGTGATGAAAAATGAACTTTGAGGGCTTCCCGTGAGCTTCAGAATTAAAATATCAAAAATCTAAAACCTTATTGCAAAACTACGAACTAAGACCATTCTTTTGACACCTCAAACTTTAAAATTGGTCCAGAAATAAGGGAGGAGTAGTGTTAACAAAAAAAGGGCATCACGTATTATATATAGTACCAGGGAGACCGAGCTTATGCTCGGTATAATTATTACTTTTGTGTCTCAAACAAAGCTCGTTCGCTCCGCTCACTCACCCTCTCCCTTTTAAGATGAGCTCGTTCGCTTCGCTCACTCGCCAGACCAGAGGGTCGCTGCTTTTGGAAATTTTCCTAAACCACAGGTTAAAGATGTAACACATTGGTTTATTTTATTTACAGTTATCAGCTGATTTTTGTTCAATTTAAAAATCTCCATAAGGATAACATGGAAACTTTGAAGGGCTCTAGAACGAAAACCGGATTTTTCCCAGCTATGGGACCAGCTTCAATCGATTTCTGGTGGCCAAAACCCCCATATTCAATAAAAAAATCAACAATCCTTGGAGCGAAAAAAAAGTTTGCCCTGACAAACGGAGCTTGTTTTAGAGTATAAATAAGATAAGATAGATACATGCGTTTCACAAAAAGTAGGTAAGGAAAAAATAAAAATAAAACTGTAGTTGAATAGAACTTGACTCTATTTTGCCAAGGTATTTTATTACTCACATGAATACTCGTTTTTTACCTTTCTTTCTTACGAGTATTGCTTTGTTTAGGACCATATTACATTACATTATATTAATTTAAATTGTTTCCAACAAATAAAACTTAAATATAAAGTTTGAAAATTATTTTATCCCATTAAAAACGCTATCACTAGACCAGTTATTTAGAAGTAAAGGCTCGTTGTCCCTGAAGCGACTCTAGCGATAGTCGCTGAGCGATAGTCGCTGAGCGACAGTCGCTCCGGCACTGGTAGCGTTGTTTCAAATGGGACCGTTGTCCTTGAAGCGACTGCGACTGGCGCGGCTAGCGACTATCGCTGGCGACTATCGCGGGTCCGGTCTGGGGGCAGGTTCAGTCGCAGTCGCGGAGCGATTGGTGTCATTTTTCACGTGTTTAGTTATTCGTAATTTCTTCAATGAATACGGAACTGCAATGAAGATGAAAAGCTTCCTAAGGCGTCTTTTATATTAACTAGTGTGCTTATTGCTTGAAATCGAGCAATTTAATTTAAACTATGACGTGTTATTGTTAAATTTATTGCGTTTAGTTTTCCGACCAATCCAATAGTGATTAATTTACCCAAAACTACACATATTTACACCCGTACATTAAAAGATTTTGAATGCTCAACTTAATCCCATTATGCCTAATAATATTCGAATGGTAAAATTTTACATTTTAATTTTAGATATTGCCATCAATTTTTGATTCTCATCAATTTTTGGTGAAACCAAGTACAGATAAACCCTATCCATCCAACGACACAAAAACTTCGATTGAGAATTATAGGTCCATTAAAAAAAAAAAAAAATATATATATATATATATATATATATATATATATATATATATATATATATATATATATATATATATATATATATATATCCCTTTAGCCAGCGTGTTAAATAAGTATAGATATATTAAAATAGCCTTCTTGTCTAGTGGAACAATATGTCATGAGTACCAATTTATGCAGCAAATAATATTTCTATGACATCTTCGTCATAGACATCCTCACCTGAAAGGTAATTTTTGTTTTACTTCTGCTTCAAACTCATGGTACATTATTTAAAACTCGCAATTCAGCATAACAATGCACTAGAATCGCTCTTTAAAAATCGCTTCAGGGACAACGACGTGATTAGCGACTATCGCTGAGCGACTATCGCTCAGCGATTATCGCTCCGCTACTATCGCAAGAGTCGCTTCAGGGACAACGGGCCGTAGGAAGGGGCGTGGAGGGGCGATCGGGACTTTTTTTCTCCCTACCGCGCCAGCCCAGATCTGCATTATTAACACGTTAGAGGTGTTGCCAACCTCACGCATTTGAAATGTCCCCTTACCGAAAGTTACCACGAAAGTGCTTGGTATTACTCTACGTAGTGCACTTACTACATGGTGGGTCTTATGCCACAAATAGGTCCCCATTGAAGTTTTGCAAAATTAATTTTCTTTATATTACTAGAAGAAAAGCTGTTTGTCGTCATATCCTGCCACCAACGTAGTTCCCAGACCTAGGGTCTCCCTCCTATTAGGCCTAGGCATTTATTGTCCAGCTAATATAGGTATAGGTGTCATCAAATATCTCTGCCCCAACCAGGGCCGCCCCGAGGGCGGGGCGACCGGGGCAGTTGCCCCGGGCGCCACGGCCAAGGGGGCGCCGCGGCCGAGGGGAAATCCCCGTTTTTTAAAGGCTAAAAGACTTGACAAAAATTGTAAAAACTGCACCAATAAATATTTTTGTTACAAATAGTTAAATAATAATTTTGTTGATTAGTTCAAACTAGAGGATCGCCTCCTGGTCGAAATTCGACCAAAATTCCAGTTGATTTGGACCCAAGAATTTAAAAAGAAAAAAACATTTTATCAGTCGTTGTACAACAGCTGTCTAATGATTCATCCAATTATCCTTTCTCCATAAGATTTAACATTGGAACTTTGAAAGCCTGTGGGGCATAGCCCTGGAGTCTGATGTGAATTAGAATGGGATTCTGCTCATCTACAAGACTATACCTTTCTAACGGTATGCGCGGATTTCCCCTACGATGCTCACGAGCTGAGAAAAAAGGAGGAAAAGAAACATGCTTGCCTATTAATATATAGATAAACATTTAAAACAATTTAGACTATTATAGTCAGGGAATGAGTAGTGACTAATTAATTATTCATTGTAACTTTAAACCTTTTTTACAAAGCAAGTGGAAGTGAATCATGATAGCATGGCTTTTGGCTGCATGTAAGCCTACTACTGGCAACTACGCACTGCAAAAATGGATTGAGCGCTCACTTGAGCCCGGCGTTCGCGTAGTTGTGAACTGCGCATACGCCCACCCCGTCACTGCGTCACTCATTCATAACCTAAACCCCTCATGTAATTTGATGTGGTATTGGTGTGTACATTCTCTCTTATTATTTTTGTTCTGTGTCTTACATTAACTAGCAGCATTACATTACATTACAAAACTATAATAAGATGTACAAAAGTAGTCCGATGGAAATTTAACAGCTGTGTCCCTGTGTCCCCACTCACCCACTCTCGCCCTGCAATGTTATCATTTGTGGTTATGTTTATCATGTGTAATCTTATACTCTAAAACAAGCTCTGTTTGTACGGGCAAAGTATTTTTTCGCTCCAAGGATTTTTGATTTTTTTATTGAATATGGGCGTTTTGACCACCAGAAATCGATTGGAGCTGGTCCCATGGCTGGGAAAAATCCCGTTTTCGTCCTAGAGCCCTCCAAAGTTTCCATGTTATCCTTATGGAGATTGATTTTATTTAACAAAAATCAGCTGATAACTGTAGATATAAACCAATGTGTTGCATCTTTAACATGTAGGAAAATTATACCAAAGTGCAGCACCCTTCGGCTTGGCGAGTGAGCGGAGCGAACGAGCTCGTCTTTAAAATGGAAGAGAGCAAGTGAGCGGAGCGAACGAGCTTTGTGTGAGAGCAAAAGTTATAATTTTACCGAGCTTCAGCTCGGTCTCCCTGGTACTACCAGTATAAAATGTGTTTCACAAAACATTTGACAACAATGTATCGACTCTCATCGGACTATTTTCGTGAATCTATCTTCTTACTTCTATAAGGGTTTCGTCTAATACGTCCCTTTTTCTCTCTCGACCTACTGAACCACTGAACCGATTTTTAAGATTGAGGTCTCATTTTAAAGCTTAGTATATACCGCAGTGACGAATCGTAATTAAAAAGGTCATATTGTTTCGGGCTTCGCCACCCTCGCCTTTATTTCTAGAGAGCACTTTAAAATGTTGACCAACTTTTATTGCAAGTTCTTTAATGTGAATTGTAATTTAACGGCTGATTACCTTCAGATAAATTTTAAAAACCATATAGTAAACAAAAATAGATCTATGTCACTTCATAATCAACATTCAGTGAGTTTCACTCATACAGAATCATAAAATGCACAATTTGCGCACGTGCCATCTCGTCCTACTATAACAGCATTGAAAAGTTAGCCATGCACCTAATTTAGTGCTTAGAATTGTAATTTAACATTACAGTTTACAAGATATGACCATTATTTAATTTAGGGGGCGCTGGTCAAAACCTTGCCCCGGGCGCCTATTGCCCTCGGGGCGGCCCTGGCCCCAACATACTACAACTGTAGATATTTTTGTCAGGGGTTCTTCGGCAAGAAAATATACAAAATATCTATCTATATATTAATACGCAAGCATGTTTCATTTCCTCCTTTTTTCTCAGCTCGTGCGCATCGTAGGATAAATCAGAGCATACCGTTAGAAATGTATAGTTCTGTAGATGAGCAGAATCAAATTCTAATTCACATCGGACTCCAGGGCTACGCCCCACAGGCTTTCAAAATTCCAATGTTAATCTTATGGAGGAAGGAGAATTGAATGAATAATTTGACAGCTGTTGTAAAAACAACTGCTAGAAAATTAGGAAGAACAGATGTTTTAATTCAAAAATGTTTTTAAGCTTCTTGGGTCCAGATCTACTGAAATTTTGATCGAATTTCGATCAGGAGGCGATCTCTAGTACTTATTTAATCAACACCTCCTAGAGGAATAAGAGAAGGCCAGACAACTGAAGATCATTACGTCATATAAGTAGGCTGATGTGTTAAAATTATTAGTTCCAACTCATGCTTTAGAGGGTGCTGGTTGTCCCAAAAAACGGTAAAACATCTAATCTTGTTTTGATTTTTCGCTGTTTGTAAACAAATAAGTTAGTCATGACAGATGAAACCCCGTCGACTGACAGTACAGTAGCACATCTGTTTTCTTACATCATAACATAACACATCAGCCTACTTATATGACGTAACGAATTTCAGTCGTTTGGCCTTCTCTTATTATTCTAGGAGGTATTGATTTAATACGCTAAGGGTTTTTTTTTGTCTTGTGAACTCCTCCTACAATTTTCAACCGATTTTCAAGTTTTTGGTGTCGTTGGATAGGGCTTGGTCTGCAGTTGTTTCCACCAAAAATTGATGAGAATTGATGAAAATAAAGGAGATATCCACCATCGAAATCTCAAAATTTCCTAAAATAACATTGGGACTGAATTTTTTTTTTTTTTTTTTTTTTTTGAGGGAGAGGCGGAAAAATGCATTACGCACACAGGTGGCCAGCCTGTAGTGTGGGGCTCCCCAAAAAACGGGTTTACCCACTAAAAAACCTCCTCTACTCTTTAGGAATCTAACCTGGAATTGTTTGTCACATTACGTCAGGCTAGGCCTAAATTTGGCTTACGCCCGTGGGGCTCGCTCCTTATCCAGCCGCTCGATCAAGGGATCTGGGCCACTTCGCGGTCCAGATCGGTTTTCTTTTCCAGGAGGATGCCCCGGACGAACTGTGACAAACAATCCCAGTTGCCCTCATCCTCCAAAATCTTTTGGCAGACCGAGTCCACCGAAAATACACCAAAGATTTGTGTGGCCTCCAGGCGGGGCCCTTCCCAACGGGGACAGCGGAAGAATGTGTGTTCCGCATCGTCGGGAACACCCGGGCAATAAATGCAGTCCGGTGAACCGGTCTTTCCCATCCGGTTCAGGTACGACCGAAAATAGCCGTGACCTGTGAAAAATTGGGTCAGGTAGTAGTCCACCTCCCCATGCCGCCGTTCCACCCATGGTTGGACCTGCTTGATAAGTCGCGCAGTCCATCGTCCTCGGGTGTCGTGCTCCCAGCTGTGTTGCCACTGCTGGAAGGTTCGGGAGCGCTCTTCTGTTCTTGCCGTGTCCTTGCCGATCTCGCCTTGTCTCTGATAAATCGCTTTCCTCTCCCCTGCCAAGAGCTTGACAGGGATGACTCCGGCGACCACCAGGACGGCAGGCTCGGACACTGTCCGGTAGGCGGAACACACTCGGAGCGCAGCTTGACGCTGAACCCGGGCGAGTCGCAACCTGTAGCACTCCTTATCTAGAGCGCCTGCCCACACCTCTGCCCCGTAAAGAAGCACGGACTGGACCGCGGACATCAACAGACGTCTTCTGCTGGATCGGGGACCCCCGACATTGGCCATCAGCCTACTAAGGTAAGTCACTACCTTAGCGGCCTTGTCCGCCGTACGGAAGATCTGATCCCTCCAGCTTAACTTGGTGTCCACCATAACCCCGAGGTATTTGGCGGCACGAGTTGATGTGACCACCTCCCTTCCCACTCGAAACGGGACGACGGTGTCGATCCTCTTCTTCGTGAGAATCACGATCTCCGTCTTACTGAGAGCAAGTGAGAGACCGTGATCGGACATCCAGTTGTTGACCACCCGCATAACTCGGTTCAACTTCAGTTGGGCCAGCTCAACGTTGCGTGCAGCAATGAGAGCTGCGACGTCATCGGCGTACCCAACCAAAGTGGTTTCCTCAGGCATCTCGGACCTCAGGAGGCTGTCATAGGCAACGTTCCAGAGATCCGGGCCGAGTATTGAACCTTGTGCGGCACCAGAAGTGACTTCCATCGTCCGCGTTCCGTCCCTCGTGTCATAAATCAGGCTTCGAGAGCGTAGATAATCCTCGATGAGCCGCAACAGATATGCAGGAATACGAAAGGTGTTGCGAAGCGCATCCAGCATATCGACCCACCTCGCAGAGTTGAAGGCATTCTTGACATCAAGCGTAACAAGAAGCACTACTCGGCGGGAGAAATGGTTGTGGCTCTCGGCTCTCTCCACAGCTCTCTGAACTTCGGTGACAGCGTCGATCGTTGACCGTCCCTTTCTGAAGCCGTACTGACGGGGGCATAAGTCCCCGGCAGCTTCCACGGCAGAAGTCAGGCGGGAACGGATCAGCTTCTCGAACAGCTTTCCAGCCGTGTCCAACATGCAGAGAGGCCTGTGGGACGACGGCAGCTCGGGATCACCTTTGCCCTTGCTGATCAGTACAAGCCTGGCTGTTTTCCAGGGAGCCGGAAACACCCCTTCTACCAAACAGGCATTGTACATTCTCATCAACAAGTCAGCGTTGATTAAAAATGCTTTCTTTAAAGCCTCACTGGGAATCCCGTCCGGGCCAGGAGCCTTGTTGCTCTTCAGGGAGAGAACGGAGGTTTCTAGCTCCTCGAAAGTGAAGAGTGGAACGTCCTCTACCCGTCCGAAGTCAACCGGCGGTCGCTGTGGATGTTCAGGAAACAACGCAGCGACGATCCTCCCCATGGTGGCGCCCTCCATGATGGAAGGTGGAGAGCGGGCGCCGAGTTTCTGTGTTACAAGTTTGTAACCCAGGCCCCAGGGGTCGGAATCAACGTCGTCACGAAGTCTCCTCCAGCTATTCGCCTTGCTCCTGTTGATCGCCTGGCGGAGAGATTTTCTCGCAGCTTTATAGGCCTCCGACTTACGAACTCTGTCTGCGGGGATTCTCGCTCTTGTGGCGGCTCGTCTAGTTCTTAAACATGTTCTTCTGAGTTCCGCAATCTCTTCAGTCAACCAGTAAACGGGTTGTTTGTCGCGTCGGGGTTTCCTTCGCGGCATAGACTGGTCGCAGGCCGAGACGATCAGTTCCATCGTGGATGTTACTAGTGCCTCGGCCCCAGCCTCACCAGGATTCCCCTGCGCTCCCCGAGAGATGACTTCGGTGAACTTGACCACGTCCAGTTTGTTGGTGTTCCACCGGCGTGGCCCTTCCCGAGATGCGGAAACTCGACGATTTGCCTGATCATGCAGGTCAAACACGACGTATTGGTGGTCGCTACCCGTGTAGTCCTCCACAACCCTCCAGCCAGAGATCCTCGGAAGGAGCGACTCAGACGCAAAGGTGACATCGGGGATCGTGCCTCTCTGCCCGGGGCGCCGAAAAGTAGGTGTGTCGCCCTGGTTGAGGACGACAAGACCGGCCCTGGCGATGAAATCCAGGATGTATTTCCCCCGGGAGTTGGTAGAGGGCATTCCCCAATCGACGGCCCTGGCATTGAAATCGCCACCAACGACGACATGCCCGGTGGTGCCGAGAACGCACTCCTCTAGGTTATCTATCTTGTCGCGGAAGTCCTGGACGGCCTCGTTGGGTGTGAGGTAGCAACTGAAGATAGTCACGTCCCCACACCGAACCCAGACGAATCCTCGGCCGCGCCCGTGACTCCGCACCAAGACATCTCGTGTATTACGTGCCCAAAATGCAGCAGTACCGAGGCTGTCCGAGATCCAAATGTTTGGGTCTCTGTCCCGATACTGTTCGCTGATAAGGAGCGCGTCAGCACCAAGTTCTAGGGCGAGCTGATCTAGAAGGTTATCAGCTCCCCAGGATCTATGAAGGTTGGCCTGGAGGATGCGAATTACCGGCCGCTGCCTTTTGCCTGTTCAAGTGCGGCTCTGAAGGCACCGCACTGACCAGACCCGGGTAAGTGACCGAGGGCACTGGAGCCTGAATCCTTGCAGAGGAAGCAGGAGGGGCTCGAGGAACATTCCTTGCGTTTGTGGCCCTGGCTTCCACACTGGAAGCAGTTGGCACTCCTGTCGGGCCCTTTACAGTTTCGGGAGGAGTGGCCGAAACCGAGACAGCGAAAGCATCTCGAAACTACCACCCTCCGTTTGAGCCTGCAACTGACCCAACCGACTCTGAGGTGCTGAAGGCTAAGCAGCTTATTGGCGTGCTTTTCGCCCATTTCAGCAACAGCCATCCGGAGTTGACTTCGGTTGGGCTTTGTTAGCCATACCCTCACTCCATCAGCTGGTATCTCCGGGAGTGCCACCTGGATCGCACGGGTCACCTCCTCTTCGGTGGAGAGGGCATCAAGGTCCCGAATCTCGACCGAACACTTCGGTTCTAGGGCCTTGATTGAGCCTTTGTCCCCAAGTGCAGTCTTGAGGGAAGCGGCAAAACCGATCTTGTCACTCGACTTCCCCAGTTCGAGGAGGACATCCCCGTTCTGGGTTCGCCGAATAGACTTGATAACGGTGTCGGTCTCCTCCGGTTTGGCCTGCGATCTAATCTGACCCAGAACATCGGCAAAAGATCGCCCCCCTAAAGGCTTGATCAAGATTGCCTCTGTCCTGGGCTTCTTAGGCCTGGGTTGTTTAGGCTTTCTGACAGACTTGCCAGAGGCCTCCCCAACCGGTTTCGAGACTTGCGTCCGCTCCACCCTCGACGCACTTTTCGAAGCCGCCTCCGCTTGCTTCTGCCTCCTCCTTTCTTTCTTAGACAGGCGCGTCTTCCAGCCCCCCAAAGGTGTTGAGGCAGAGTTTGCTGCCAAGGCAGGATTAGCCGCCGGAGCAGGAAACTCTGCAGGAGTAGCCGCTGGAATCACGGCAGCGCCCGGGGCGGATTCAGTAGCCTGGACAGGAGATGTCTGCGATGCCGCAGTGACAAAAACCGGTCTCGGCACCGAGTCCACCTCGACAAGCTCAGGGCTTCCAGGCGAAGAACCGCTCTGCCTCTTCTTTCGCTTTCTGGCTTGAGTCTGGGACTCAGCCAGGTGAGCTTGAGGCGAAGCAGAGATGACTCGGTTCGTGACATCGCGCTCCTGCTTCACTGCCTTTAGCCTGATTTTCCGGCATTCCTCGATTTCTTCTAGAGCATCTTCGAGTTTCGGGATCCCCTCTTTTATCGCCTTGTTCACGTTCTTTTGAATTAAGAGGGCCTTGGCCATCTCCTTCAAAAGAGCTTTCATCTTCTTCAGAAGTGAGTCTTCCTCCTCGTGGGCGTCGTCCTGCTGCTGACGAAGCATTTGCAGCTCGAATGCCGCACGAAGAGGGCTCTTCCTGGGAGGAATCCCTTGGATATTGGCTAATGGTGTTGCCGGCTCGGCCACCTCCATCGCCATACCGATCTCCTCCTTCTTCTGTCCGGTTTTGGACGACGATCCGACACCACCAAGAGCCTTGAATGGCATCGGCGGGGGGGTGGTTTTAATACCCTTCGTCGGCGTTCCAGTGTTCAAGGTCGGAGACCTCTGCAGTCTTGAGCTGCGCTTAAAGGCGGCCTGCTCTATCTCATCATCGTTCGTGTTTTGCATTTTAAAATCCATACTTTTGTTTCACCAGCGCATCGTGCGGCAAGAGGCGGCCCTTCATCGGTCGAGAGCGGGTACACCCTCGGAGGTCTACCCCCCGTAGGAGATAAGACACCCCTACCCCGGGACTCCGGGGCCCGAACCTCCGTTTGCCCAGCACCGATACACAAAATGTGCCGGACGTGCTGGGGGTCGCACCGTGGCAATGCAGAGTCCGATCCCTGCATCCATGCCGCACTCCCTGACTAAGGTCCGAAGCGGCTGGCTTCTGACGACACACTGGAGGAGACCATCGGCAGTGCGAGGCACACATCAGTCCCTGCAACACAACAGGGACACTCCCAGGACCCCCCAGCATGCGCCGGTCGAAAGAAGGTGGAAAGACACCCTTGATTCGGGGTCGAAAACAAGAAGGTGAGCAAGGTTAGCTCAGGAAAGAATAAAGACGGTGAGCTAAGACCTGAAAGATGAGAAGAAAGGCCCTAGCTCGGGAAGAACTGTGAGGAGGGTCTCACAGCTTGGCTCAGGTACCCCGGGGTTGCCAAGAAACACCCGTACAGTGGAAAGCCCACTGCCCCTGAGGGAATTGGGACTGAATAAAGCATTTGAAACATCTGTTAATAATCAGCTGTAAATACGTGTAGTTATTGGCGATTGAAGATATTCACATTATTGGATTGGTCGGATGTCATTGATTTAGAGCTAAAGTAACATTTGTACTGTATTTAAATAAATTGCTCGATTTCGAGCAACACGTATACTAGTATGATATAATTTATTGTTAAGTCCTGTCATATTAAGTTATTTATTAGGATGTTTCATTTTGAGACAAAGCCTATGCACTATAAGCTCGTACACCAGATATATTCAAGCTCTTCCAGTTTATATTATTTCATGAATTACTGTATTACTAAAATTGTTGTTTTACTGTCTACCACTCCTAGCATAAAATATGTTATTGTTTAAAAATATACACTAATTGTTTAAATCAATGTCTGATTCTGTTCTTCCTGTAGGGTTACTTACTGTGGTATTCTATATATTAAATACGCGGTTGTAACGCTACGTTTTCAGCAACTACTGATTTAAGTCTCATGATTTAAGTCTCAAATTAAAGGTAATGCGTAGATTTGCAGAATCTCTTTTAAGTGTATGATTACCCTTGGGGTTGGGGTTACACCCTACAACTCTTCAAAAGTTTGGGTCAATGCATTTCTCATGGAAGACTAAAATTTGAATTGTTAAGCAAAATTTAATGAGTTAGCTGTGATAAAAAATTTTTATTGTTTCATATAACCTCAATTTTTAAATATGGCGTCCTGTGTTCGTAATCAAGGAGGCTTATATTTAGTACCGATATAATATTTGATGGAAACTGATTATTTCGATCCGAATAATTTATTCTATTATAAATTACAATTCTATTATATTCTAACGGCAGTTTTCTCAGAGATGCGAGTGGTGTCATTTTATTCAACATTTTAATCTTGATCAACGCACAGTTGATGCTGTACGTCAAACATTTCAACACAATCCTCGGTCCTAAATGGCCTCGGTCACCAGACGTGACCCCTCTGTATTATTTTATTTAAGGGTTTGTCAAGTGTGCTCTACTCCAGTTCCTAATTTTGAGACAAGAGAGAGAATAAATGCAGTGACGTCCATTACTGAAAAAATGTTAACCAAAACATGGGACGAAATAAAAAGTCACCTAGAATATAATATTAGCGCACTCAGGGGCGGCTCGTGAGTTTCTTAGCGCCCGTGCAAAGACCAAATTTGCCGCCCCCCATCGCTTTCCAAAACCATGCTATCGACGAACACCCCCTTCCCCCCCCCCCCCCAACCCACCCAATCACCAGACCCTGCTCCCTTTTTAGTAACACATGATAAGAATGACACTTACGTGCGCCCCAAATTCACATGCAATCTCGTAATATGTTGGAAAATATTTATTTTTAAATAATTAATTTTCAAGAGTTTCTTGGAATTAAGGCCCCGGTCTACCTGAGCACCAACGACGTTACCGAATGCCGCCTCGCGGCCGTAGCGCTAGGCGAGTTTGATGGCTGCAGAGGTTTACGGGGATCGTGTTTTAAAACTATCCAATTAAGATAGAGATTTGACCTTAACTTTTTCTAAAAGTAAAAAGACAGATCTCGTCGGCTCTGTTTTTAGAATTTTAAAATCTAATTTCTAATTTCAGCTATAACTGTCTAAAATCACTCGTTTTTCTCGATTTTTAACTGAAATTTCCCTTAGTTTTGATAAAACTACCAAAGTGAGATTACCAAATTGTAAGAAAATAAATTTAGCACCGTTATTCTTCTTTAATATGACACCTTAGTTATAGCTCTAGGCTGCATTTAGCAGAAGATAACAGGGTTTTAAAATTCCCTTGTATTTGCATCGAGAAAAATAGATGATTTTAGACAGTTATAGTTGAACGTAGAAATTGTATTTAAAAATTCTAAAAACAGAGCCGACGAGATCTGTCTTTTTAATTTTAGAAAAAGTTAACAGCCAATCTCTATCTTAATTGGTTAGTTTTAAAACACGATCCCCGTAAACCTCTGCATCTATAAAACTTGCCACTAGAGAAAATCAGTCGATTTTATACAGTTATAATAACTAAAATTAGAAATTTTATTTAAAAATTATAAAACTAGAGAAGACGAGATCCTTCTTCCTACTTTTAGAATAAGTTAAGAGTCAATCTCTAACTTAATAAGTTAATTTTGAAACACGATTCCCGTAAACCTCTGCATCCATAAAACTCGCTTAGCGCTACGGCCGCGGCCGCGAGGCGGTATTCGGGCTCAGGTAGACCGGAGCGGTTATTTTCTGCGTCTTTTCTTTTACGCTTTCGGTATTCTTCGCCACTAATCTTTTGATTTGTGAAATCAAAACTTTATATAAAACACAGACAGTTTATTATAACTAGAAAGACATAGTTGTACCATTGACTGTACACCTCACGGTATGGTACCACGTTCGGTATCATCGGACTTATATTACATTAAAATGTCAGGAATGTTTAACAATTGGGAATTTCCGGACAAGAATATACCTGGATAGACATTAGACAGACAGTGACAAAAGTTTTATCTGAGCAGGAACAATATACGGCGCGCCCAACAACGACGATGTTCTCATTCCAAGAATTTAATGTTCAATAATTGTGTATCGGAAATAAAAACACGATTTGTAGTCGTCATCTGTAGTCGTGGTTATCTGTAGCGATCAAGTAGTCTACAATCTTCAGTCTTTAATTAATTTCTGATTTAGTTTTTAACTCTTTATGAGACATTCCGACTACTTAAATCCTCGGGAATAAAATAACTATGGTATGGTATAGAAATATTGTCTTTATCTTATTCCTTCTCTTGTAAAAATTAGTTTGGAACTAAGACAAAATATTAATTAAAAACAAACCTTTCTATTGCCACACATTTACCGCAGTCTTTATCTGGCCGAATTCCAATTTTATATAGAACTTTTCATAAGGCTCTGTAGAACTGTAAACTATACTATGGGTTTAATCGTTTTTAAGAACAATTAATGCAATCAAAGTCTATCATTGAAACATTAATCATTGAAACATTGAAACATATCATTGAAACATTTGTTTATTCACTATTATGACAGCACGTATGATTATGTTTATCAACGTTTTCATTTTTTAATAACTAAAGCCGTGATTTTTTATCAGCGAAATACAACAACTAATATTAGTTTTTTTCAATGTATATTTTGCGTCTAGTATAAAAGTATAAATAGAGCGTCCCCTTAAACCATTTTCTTACATTGAACACCACGGGGTTCATGCTTACTATCATAAGGTGAAAAAAATTTCAGACTAGCAGGCACATACATTTAACACATTTAGGCATATACATAATAATCTGTTTTATATATGTAAAAATATGATTCCTAACATGATTCCTATTTATTATTAAAAAAGTATAATACAATTCGTAAGGTGTATTAACTTCTACAAGGGTTACCAACGCAGCACAAAGCGCAACATTAATTAGATTTATATTTCATATCTTGATTGATTCTATTCTACTTTCAACCAGTGCGCTTGGGTTATGGAGTATTTGCTTTATCTATAGCGGTGTGAATTGTATTCAATTAACATCACAATGACGCGCGCCAGGCATCCGTCGCCCGACGCCGTGCATAAAAGAGGCCTTACAAAAACAAAACAAAAGCGCGCGAATGCCAAGAACTTAAAAAGTCTTGAGTACGTATAAAGTATAAGCCAAGCCTTCAAAGGGTAGTTTGATAAATTTATACAGCCAGTCGCTCAATAGTTCGCTTTTACGTCTAATAGTATATCTTCTTCAACTCACAATTTTCCAAGCACTCAAAGGGTACTATACACTTCTTCTATATATATATATAAGTAGATAGTAATATGGGGTTCCTGGCTCACTTTTGGAGACAATCAAAAATCAAACAAATTTCACAGTTTTTCAGTACAATTATGCAATATTTTTGCCATTTTTTGGCCAATTTTTAGTTTTTGTCAAATTGTCATAAAAAAGATGCAATTTTAATGAAATTTTTAATAAATATGCATAAATTTATATGAAATTGTTTACAGAATAAAAAGTTTTTTAAAACCAGTAAAATTAAAATTTTTTACAAGATGATTTAAAATTTATTATCAATACAATTATACTAAAATAATTATTCAAATTTAACTAAAGCAGTTTCTTTATCATCAAAAGTCTTAAAAGCAGTGACAATTAAATTTAAATCTTTTTTATTTAATTCTTTAACAGTTTTATCATCAATTATATTAGTAAATCTTTTTGGTAAATGTATTTTACATTTTTCTAATTCAACAATAATTGTATATCCATATTTATCTTTAATTCTTTCAAATTTTTCAATTTTATATTTTTCATTTAAATTTAAACTTTTTAATGGTTTATATTCTTTAAATCTTAATTCTCCAATATTATTAATTTCTTCTAACAGATCCATTTATATAGGGAAAAAATATCACAAACTCATTTGTGATAGATATGTTAAAAAGTTATTATCATAATTAGGTTTTATACAAAAATCCATATTTAAATATTTAAAAATCATTGGTAATAATTTTTTATATGATATATTACTTTTCTTAAAACATAAATATTTATTAAAAACTAGTGTAATTTTTTCTTTATCTTCATTATTCAATTCAAAATCAATATTGTATATTTTGTTTAAAAATTGATAGTAAAATATCCAATTTGTATAATTCCTTTGTTTTAAAAATAATTTTATATTCTTAGGTGTTATTTCAAAATGATTGGAAATACATAAAATATATAATTCATTAATTAATTGGTGTGTTTTATATGGTTGAAAATGGTTAAATTCTCTTAAAATATGTTTAAGATGTTTATTCTTATTACTTTTTCTCTTAATCTTTTTTTCATAAATAATTCTTTTACATATATTACATCCTACACAATTTCCAATAATAGTTAAATTAGTTTGATTATGACATCTATAACACATATCCATTTATTAAAAAAATATTTTATACATAAATGAATTGAATCAATTCATTTATGTATAAAATATTTTTTATATATAAATGAATGAACCAATTCATTGTCACAAGTGTAAGAAAAAAACTAAAAATATTAATCCACAAATTGTTGAAATGAAAAATGGATTATATAGAATTGCTACTAAATGTTCAATTTGTAAAACAAATAAAAGCAAAATTTTAAAAAAAGAAGTTAAACCTATAATTAAAAAAGAATTAACTAAAAATGAACAAATAATTGAAGCAAATGAAATTCATGCTCCAATCAGAAAGAAATTTCTAAAAAGAAAAATAATTACATTAGGTATTGATGATTTATGGGCAGCAGATTTGATTATAATGAAAAATTATGAAAAAGAAAATGATGGTTATAAATATATGTTAAATGTGATAGATACTTTCTCAAAATATGTTTGGTCAAAACCATTAAAGAAAAAAGATGGAAAAACAGTTTCTAAAGCATTTGAAGAAATAATTAATAATGCAATTAAAATTAATCATAAATCACCTAATCTTTTACATACAGATAAAGGATTAGAATTTATCAATAAAGAATTCAAAGAAATATTAAATAAATATGATATTAAATTATATCATACAGAAAATGAAGAAAAATCAAGTATAATAGAAAGGTATAATAGAACACAAAATGAAAAAATGAAAATACAATTTGAAATTAATAAAAATTATAGATGGATAAATATTTTACCAAAAATTGTTAAAGAATATAATAATTCATATCATTCAACAATTAAAATGAAACCAATTGAAGTAAATAAAAATAATGAAAAGGATTTATTAGATACTGTTTTTAAATATAAACCACCAAAAATAATAACTAAATCAAAATTTAAAATAAATGATAGAGTTAGAATTGGAAATAAAAAATCAACATTTTCTAATAAATATAAAAATAATTGGTCTAGAGAAATATTTATAATTTCTAAAATTAATAATACAAATCCAGTTACATATAGTATAAAAGATGAAAATAATGAAGATATTATTGGAAATTTTTATGAATATGAATTGAAAAAAACCAATTTGTAAATTTTATTTTATATAAATGGAAAAGAAATGTTTAAGGTGTAAATTATATAAAGATATATCTAAATTTTATAAATACAAAAATAATAAAGATGGGTTATATTATTATTGTAAAGAATGTAAGGATGTGTATTATAAAAAATTATATGATAATATTAAAGTTATTGAATTAAATGAAAAACAATGTCATAAATGTAAAGAAATTAAAGATATTTCAAATTTTAATAATTATCATTATAGTAAAGATAGAAAAAATGCAATTTGTATACAATGTATTAGAGAAATGTTTTTAAAACCACAATTTTGTGAATGTGGAAGAAATATTAAATGGACTAAAAATTATTCAAGACATTTAGAAACTAAAATTCATGAGAAAAATATACCAAAACTAGAAAATTTAAAAATATAATAAAAAAATAAACAAAAAATTTTACTTATTTTAAAAAAATTCAAATTTTATTTAAAAATATATGATTTAAATTATAAATTACCTAGTAAAAGTGGAAAAACTTCTTATATTCTTAAGAGTTTTATTTTTAAGTAAAAATTATTTTTAATAAATAAAGAATTTCTCCCTAATAAATGGAACGAAGAAATAAAAATATTAATTGTCCTTATTGTAATAAAAATATATTATATAAAAATTATGATAGACATTATAGCTCATCTAAGCATTTATTAAATAAACAAAAATATGGTAATAAAATATTTGAATTAAAACATTGGTGTAAAAATAATAATATATATAATTATAAAAATAAAACTTTAGATGAATTAACAAATATTAAAGAAACATTTGATCTTACAAATTATTCATTATTTAATATAGAAAAATTAAATGAAATTGCAAAAAAATTATCTGTCAAAAATTATGAAAATTTATCTAGAGATGAACTAATTAAAAGATTAAATAAAATTAAAGAAAATCCAAATAATTTAGAATATAGATCATTAAAATATATTCAAAATTTAGCAATTAAAAATAGTATTAAAATTGTTAATAAAACTAGAAAAGAATTGATTGGATTATTAAATGATTATTTTAAAAATAAACCAATTCCAAAAGAAAATATAATAAATATTCAAGAAGCTTCGTCATTAAAAGGATATTTTCAAGATTATATTTTAACAAATTCAAATGATGATTTAGATATTAATGATTATTTAGAAACTCAAAGAAATGAAATAAAAAAATTGATAGAAAAACAAAAATTCAAAAATATTAAAGGACAGATGGCTTTAGAATGTGAATATGAAAGAAAATTAGTAAATGGTGAAATTCAAAATAGTAATATGTATTTTTGTATAAAAAGTTCAGATATTTTAAATATAGATGATTTTATTGATGATCAATTTAAGAAATTAATAGTTAGAGAACAACTAAATCAACCATCAAAAGGCTCTGGTTGGTCATTAAAAAGATGTGTTGAATTAAATCTAAAATTATCTAAAAATAATTCATTAAATGCTGGATCATATATAGAATTACCAAATGAAATTAAGAATAAAAAATGTTGTGTAAATTTTAAAAATAAAGATGAATATTGTTTTATTTATGCAATTAGATGTGCTATTGATAAACCAAACAAAAATGCTGAAAGAGTTAAACAATATCAAAAATATATAAATGATGATATTTTTAAAGGTTTTGATTATCCAATATCATTGAAAGATATTAAACTATTTGAAAAAAGATCGTTTGACTCTAAATATAACTATCCATCAATGTCAATAAATATTTATAGAATTGATGAAGATGAAAAAATAGTGCCATTACAAATATCTGAATATTATAATGTAAAATTAGAAATTGATTTATTATATTATAAAATTGGTAATAATTGTCATTATATATTAATAACAGATTTAAATAAATTGGTATATTCTCAATTATCAAAACATAAAACAAAAAAATATATTTGTAGAAGATGTTTGACTCATTTCTACAAAAATAAAGACTTGAATAATCATTTAGAAATATGTAAATCATTAGAACCTTGTAGACCTATAATGCCATTTCCAGGTCAAACTGTAAGTTTTAAAAATTATTATAAAAAGTTTGAACATCCATATGTAATTTATATGGATTTTGAAAGTATATTAGAAAAGATTGATAATTGTAAAAATAATCCAAATTGCTCATATACAAATAAAATTCAAAAACATAAACCATATGGATTTACAATCTATTTAGTATCTAGAGTAACTAATAAAATGTATAAACCTATTTGTTATAGAGCAAAAAATGAAGAGGAAATAATAAATGTACCAAATAAATTATTTGAATATTTAGATGAAATTTCAAAATATATAGCTAAAAAATATAATTCAAAAAATAAAAAGCCTATGAATTTAACTGTTGAAGAAGAAATTAATTATCAGAAAACAAATATTTGTCATATTTGTGAAAATAGTGGTTTTGATGATGATAAAAGAATAAAAGTAAGAGATCATTGTCATTTAACAGGAAAATTTAGAGGTGCTGCACATTTTAATTGTAATTTAAATCTAAAATTCCCTCAAAATATTCCTATATTCTGTCATAATAGTTCAAATTATGATACACATTTGTTTATAAAAGAATTGGCTAAAAAATATGGTAAAATTGATTTGTTAGCTAATACAGATGAAAAATATATAAACTATTCAGTAAATTCTGGTTATGGTTATGAGTTTGGAGGTGATAAACCTAGAAAATTTATAAAATTCTCATTTGTAGATACATTTAGATTTATGGCTACATCAATTGAAAAATTAGCTAAAAATCTTAAAGAATTTAAGCATATAAATAAATTTATAAAAGAAAATGATATAATTGAATATGATAATGAAACTTTAAAAATATTAACTTCTAAAGGTATATTTCCATATGAATTTATTGATAATGTTGAAAAATTAAACTATGATAAAATATTAGAAAAAGATCAATTTTATAGTTGTTTAACTAATGAAAATATAAGTGATGATGATTATAAACATTATATAAAAGTCTGGAATAAATTAAAAGTAAAAACATTAGGTAATTATTCAGATTTATATAATATTCAAGATGTTCTTTTATTAGCTGATATATTTGAAAATTTTAGATCTGTTTGTTTGAAAAATTATCAATTAGATCCAGCACATTATCTAACATCACCATCATTAGCTTGGGATTCTATGTTAAAATTAACAAAAATTAAACTAGAATTAATAAGTGATTATAATATGTATTTAATGATTGAAAAAGGTATTAGAGGTGGTATTTCACAATGTATAACTAGATATTGTAAAGCAAACAATGAATATACAAAAAATTATGATAAAACAAAACCTGAAAATTATATGTTATATATAGATGCAAATAATCTATATGGATGGGCTTTAAGTCAAAAATTACCTTATAAAGATATAACATGGATGAATCCTAATACATATACATTAAATGAATGGGAAGAAACAATATTAGAATTAGATGAAAATGATGAATATGGATATATATTAGATGTTGATTTAGAATATCCTATTGAATTACATGATGATCATAAAGATTTACCATTAGCACCTGAACATTATAATAATAAGCTTTGCACAACATTATTTGATAAAAAAGATTATGTTATTCATTCAAGAAACTTAAAATATTATCTACAAAAAGGATTAAAATTAAAGAAAGTCAATAGAGTTATAGCATTTGATCAAGATGACTATATGAAAAAATATATTGAATTAAATACTAAATTAAGATCCAAATCAACATCAGACTTTGAAAAAGACTTTTTTAAATTGATGAATAATAGTGTTTTTGGAAAGACTATGGAAAATGTTAGAAATAGATGTGATATTAAATTAGGTGATGAAAAGTTTTCATTAAAACAAGCAAAAAAACCTAATTTTAAAACATTTAGTATATTTGATAAAGACTGTATTGCTTCACATATGATAAAAGAAAAGGTTAAGTTTGACAAACCAATCTATATAGGATTTTCAGTACTTGATTTATCAAAATTACATATGTATCAATTTTATTATGAAAAATTAAAGAAGTTTGATCCAAATATAAGGTTATTATATATGGACACAAACAGTTATTTTATAGAATTTAAAAAGGATCCATATAAAATTATTAAAGAAAATATTAATGAATTTGATACAAGTGATTATATGAAAGAACATGAATGCTATAGTGAAAAGAATAAAAAAATAATTGGTAAATTTAAAGATGAGTTAAATGGTGAAATATTAGAAGTATATTGTGGTTTAAGATCAAAATTATATAGTTTTGAATTTAATAATAAAAATCCTGTAAAATGTAAAGGAATCAAGAAAAGTGTTGTTCATAAAACATTACATATGGATGATTTTAAGAAATGTTTATTTGATGATCAAGAACAATATAGAGAGATGACTTGTATTAGAAGTTTTAAACATGAACTATATACAATTACAATAAATAAATTAGCTTTAAGTAATAGAGATGACAAAAGATTTATTTGTGAAAATAAAATTAATACATTACCTTGGGGGTATAAAAATAATTATAAATAAATGGAAATTTTAATTGTTCCAAAAGAATTAATAAATAATGATTTTGATATAAAATTATATTTATTTAAAACTAAAGTATCAAATAAATTTTTAATATATCTTTTTAAATATAAAAATTATTTTGTATATCATTATAAGTTTAATTTTATAATAGAACCATTTATAAATATAATAAAAAATTATGTTAAAGAAAGTTTTAAAGAAAATGATCAAAATTATATTAATAATTTATAACCATATGATATTGAATTTATACTATAATTTTATGTATATTTTTAAATATTTTCTTTAATAAATTGAAATATATTCAATAATTTATTGAATATCTAACATAAAAATATCTATAAATTTTACTTTATTATCATTATAAGTAAGACCCGTCTTTAAGACGGGTCTCAAATTTGTATATAATTTATTATATTTATGAATATTTTTGAATGTTTAAGAAGGGTAACATTTTGTTACCCTTTTTTTTTTTTTTTTTTTTTTTTGAGGGAGAGGCAGGGAAAATGCATTACGCACACAGGTGGCCAGCCTGTAGTGTGGGACTCCCCTAAAAAACGGGTTTACCCACTAAAAAACCTCCTCTACTCTTTAGGATTCTAACCTGGAATTGTTTATCACATTACGTCAGGCTAGGCCTAAATTTGGCTTACGCCCATGGGGCTCGCTCCTTATCCAGCTGTTCGGTCAAGGGATCTGGGCCACTTCGTGGTCCAAATCGGTTTTCTTTTCCAGGAGGATACCCCGGACGAACTGTGACAAACAATCCCAGTTGCCCTCATCCTCCATAATCTTTTGGCAGACCGTGTCCACCGAAAAAACACCGAGTTTTCTTGTGGCCTCCAGGCGGGGCCTTTCCCAACGCGAACAGCGGAAGAAGGTGTGTTCCGCGTCATCGGGAACGCCCGGGCAGTAGATGCAATCCGGTGAACCGGTCTTGCCCATCCGGTTCAGGTACGACTTGAAGTAGCCGTGACCTGTCAGGAACTGCGTGAGGTAGTAGTCCACCTCGCCATGCCGCCTTTCCACCCATGGTTGGACCTGCTCGATGAGTCGCGCAGTCCATCGTCCTCGGGTGTCGTGCTCCCAGCTGTGTTGCCACTGCTGGAAGGTTCGGGAGCGCTCTTCTGTTCTTGCCGTGTCCTTGCCGATCTCGCCTTGTCTCTGGTAAATCGCTTTCCTCTCCCCTGCCAAGAGCTTGACCGGGATGACTCCGGCGACCACCAGGACGGCAGGCTCGGACACTGTCCGGTAGGCGGAACACACCCGGAGCGCAGCTTGACGCTGAACCCGGGCGAGTCGCAACCTGTAGCACTCCTTATCTAGAGCGCCTGCCCACACCTCTGCCCCGTAAAGGAGCACGGACTGGACCGCGGACATCAACAGACGTCTTCTGCTGGATCGGGGACCCCCGACATTGGCCATCAGCCTACTAAGGTAAGTGACTACCTTAGCGGCCTTGTCCGCCGTACGAAAGATCTGATCCCTCCAGCTTAACTTGGTGTCCACCATAACCCCGAGGTATTTGGCGGCACGAGTTGATGTGACCACCTCCCTTCCCACTCGGAGTGGGACGACGGTGTCGATCCTCTTCTTCGTGAGGATCACAATCTCCGTCTTACTGAGAGCAAGCGAGAGACCGTGATCGGACATCCAGTTGTTGACCACCCGCATAACTCGGTTCAACTTCAGTTGGGCCAGCTCAACGTTGCGTGCAGCAATGAGAGCTGCAACGTCATCGGCGTACCCAACCAAAGTGGTTTCCTCAGGCATCTCGGACCTCAGGAGGCTGTCATAGGCAACGTTCCAGAGATCCGGGCCGAGTATTGAACCTTGTGCGGCACCAGAAGTGACTTCCATCATCCGCGTTCCGTCCCTCGTGTCATAAATCAGGCTTCGAGAGCGTAGATAATCCTCGATGAGCCGCAACAGGTATGCAGGAATACGAAAGGTGTTGCGAAGCGCATCCAACATATCGACCCACCTTGCCGAGTTGAAGGCATTCTTGACATCAAGCGTAACAAGAAGCACTACTCGGCGGGAGAAATGGTTGTGGCTCTCGGCTCTCTCCACAGCTCTCTGAACTTCGGTGACAGCGTCGATCGTTGACCGTCCCTTTCTGAAGCCGTACTGACGGGGGCATAAGTCCCCGGCAGCTTCCACGGCAGAAGTCAGGCGGGAACGGATCAGCTTCTCGAACAGCTTCCCAGCCGTGTCCAACATGCAGAGAGGCCTGTGGGACGACGGCAGCTCGGGATCACCTTTGCCCTTGCTGATCAGTACAAGCCTGGCTGTTTTCCAGGGAGCCGGAAACACCCCTTCTACCAAACAGGCATTGTACATTCTCAACAACAAGTCAGCGTTGATTGAAAATACTTTTTTTAAAGCCTCACTGGGAATCCCGTCCGGGCCAGGAGCCTTGTTGTTCTTCAGGGAGAGAACGGAGGTTTCCAGCTCCTCGAAAGTGAAGAGTGGAACGTCCTCTACCCGTCTGAAGTCATCCGGCGGTCGCTGAGGATGTTCAGGAAACAACGCAGAGACGATCCTCCCCATGGTGGCGCCCTCCATGATGGAAGGTGGAGAGCGGGCGCCGAGTTTCTGCGTTACAAGTTTGTAACCCAGGCCCCACGGGTCGGAGTCAACGTCGTCACGAAGTCTCCTCCAGCTATTCGCCTTGCTCCTGTTGATCGCCTGGCGGAGAGATTTTCTCGCAGCTTTATAGGCCTCCGACTTACGAACTCTGTCTGCGGGAATTCTCGCTCTAGTGGCGGCTGGTCTAGTTCTTAAACATGTTCTTCTGAGTTCCGCAATCTCTTCAGTCCACCAGTAAACGGGTTGTTTGTCGCGTCGGGGTTTCCTTCGCGGCATAGACTGGTCGCAGGCCGAGACGATCAGTTCCATCGTGGATGTTACTAGTGCCTCGGCCCCAGCCTCACCAGGATTCCCCTGCGCTCCCCGAGAGATGACTTCGGTGAACTTAACCACGTCCAGTTTGTTGGTGTTCCACCGGCGTGGCCCTTCCCGAGATGCGGAAACTCGACGATTTTCCTGATCATGCAGATCAAACACGATGTATTGGTGGTCGCTACCCGTGTAGTCCTCCACAACCCTCCAGCCAGAGATCCTCGGAAGGAGCGACTCAGACGCAAAGGTGACGTCAGGGATCGTGCCTCTCTGCCCGGGGCGCCGAAAAGTAGGTGTGTCGCCCTGGTTGAGGACGACAAGACCGGCCCTGGCGATGAAATCCAGGATGTATTTCCCCCGGGAGCTGGTAGAGGGCATTCCCCAATCGACGGCCCTGGCGTTGAAATCGCCACCAACGACGACATGCCCGGTGGTGCAAAGAACGCACTCCTCTAGGCTATCTATCTTGTCGCGGAAGTCCTGGACGGCCTCGTTGGGGGTGAGGTAGCAACTGAAGATTGTCACGTCCCTACACCTAACCCAGGCAAATCCTCGGCCGCGACCATGACTCCGCACCAAGACATCCCGCGTATTACGCGCCCAAAGTGCAGCAGTACCGAGGCTGTCGGAGATCCAAGTGTTTGGGTCTCTGTCCCGATACTGTTCGCTGATAAGGAGCGCGTCAGCACCAAGTTCTCGGGCGAGCTGATCTAGAAGGTTATCAGCTCCCCAGGATCTATGAAGATTGGCCTGGAGGATGCGAATTACCGGCCGCTGCCTTTTGCCTGTTCAAGTGCGGTTCTGAAGGCACCGCACTGACCAGACCCGGGTAAGTGACCGAGTGCACTGGAGCCTGAATCCTTGCAGAGGAAGCAGGAGGGGCTCGAGGAACATTCCTTGCGTTTGTGGCCCTGGCTTCCACACTGGAAGCAGTTGGCACTCCTGTCGGGCCCTTTACAGTTTCGGGAGGAGTGGCCGAAACCGAGGCAACGAAAGCATCTCGAAACTACCACCCTCCGTTTGAGCCTGCAACTGATCCAACCGACTCTGAGGTGCTGAAGGCTAAGCAGCTTATTGGCGTGCTTTTCGCCCATCTCAGCAACAGCCATCCGGAGTTGACTTCGGTTAGGCTTTGTCAGCCATACCCTCACTCCATCAGCCGGTATCTCCGGGAGTGCCACCTGGATCGCACGGGTCACCTCGTCTTCGGTGGAGAGGGCATCAAGGTCCCGAATCTCGACCGAACACTTCGGTTCTAGGGCCTTGATGGAGCCTTTGTCCCCAAGTGCAGTCTTGAGGGAAGCGGCAAAACCGATCTTGTCACTCGACTTCCCCAGTTCGAGGAGGACATCCCCGTTCTGGGTTCGCCGAATAGACTTGATAACGGTGTCGGTCTCTTCCGGTTTGGCCTGCGATCTAATCTGACCCAGAACATCGGCAAAAGATCGCCCCCCTAAGGGCTTAATCAAGATTGCCTCCTTCCTGGGCTTCTTAGGCCTGGGTTGTTTAGGCTTTCTGACAGACTTGCCAGAGGCCTCCCCAACCGGGTTTGAGACTTGCGTCCGCTCCACCCTCGACGCACTTTTCGAAGCTGCCTCCGCTTGCTTCTGCCTCCTCCTTTCTTTCTTAGACAGGCGCGTCTTCCAGCCCCCCAAAGGTGTCGAGGCAGAGTTTTCTGCCAAGGCAGGATTAGCCGCCGGAGCAGGAACCTCTGCAGGAGTAGCCGCTGGAACAACGGCAGCGCCCGGGATGGAATGAGCAGCCGGGACAGGAGATGTCTGCGATGATGCAGTGACAAAAACCGGCCTCGGCGCCAAGTCCAACTCCCCGAGCTCAGGGCTTCCCGATGATGAACCGCTCTGCCTCTTCTTTCGCTTTCTGGCTTGAGTCTGGGACTCAGCCAGATGAGCTTGAGGCGAAGCAGAGATGACTCGGTTTGTGACATCGCGCTCCTGTTTCACTGCCTTTAGCCTGATTTTCCGGCATTCCTCGATTTCGTCTAGAGAATCTTCGAGTTTCGGAATCCCCTCTTTTATGGCCTTGTTTACGTTCTTTTGAATTAAGAGGGCCTTGGCCATCTCCTTCAAAAGAGCTTTCATCTTCTTCAGACATGAGTCTTCCTCCTCGTGGGCGTCGTCCTGCTGCTGCCGAAGCATTTGCAGCTCGAATGCCGCACGAAGAGGGCTCTTCCTGGGAGGTATTCCATCGAGCCTGGCTTTTGAGGTTTCTGCCTCGGTCACCTTCATCGCTAGATTGACATCCACTTTCTCCTTTTCAGGCTCGGACGACGATCCGGCGTCACTTACCGTCTTGAACGGTGCCGGTGGGGAGGAGGTTTTAATTCCCCCTGTCGGCGACCCAGTCTTCGAGGTCGGAGACCTCTGCACAATAGAGCTTCGCCTAAAAGCGGCTTGCTCATTCTCCTTTACGTTCTTCGTGTTTCGGTTGATAAAATCCATGCTTTCATGTCACCAGCGCATCGTGCGGCAAGGGGCGGCCCTTCATCGGCCGAGAGCGGGTACACCCTCGGAGGTCTACCCCCCGTAGGAGATAAGACACCCCTACCCCAGGACTCTGGGGCCCGAACCTCCGTTTGCCCAGCACCGATACACACAAGGTGCCGGACGTGCTGGGGGTCGCACCGTGGCAATGCAGAGTCCGATCCCTGCATCCATGCCGCACTCCCTGACTAAGGTCCGAAGCGGCTGGCTTCTGACGACACACTGGAGGAGACCATCGGCAGTGCGAGGCACACATCAGTCCCTGCAACACAACAGGGACACTCCCAGGACCCCCCAGCGTGCGCCGGTCGAAAGAAGGTGGAAAGACACCCTTGATTCGGGGTCGAAAAAAAAGAAGGTGAGCAAGGTTAGCTCAGGAAAGAAAAAAGACGGTGAGCTAAGACCTGAAAGATGAGAAGAATGGCCTTAGCTCGGGAAGAACTGTGAGGAGGGTCTCACAGCTTGGCTCAGGTACCCCGGGGTCGCCAAGAAACACCCGTACAGTGGAAAGCCCACTGCCCCTGAGGAGATTTTGTTACCCTTAAGTTTTTATTGTATAATAAGGTTACCTCCTTTTAAAATTTTAAAATAAATATTCTAATTTATATGGGACCCATTTTGGGTCCTACCTAATTTTAATAAGTTTTGTATGTTTTTCATTAAATGATAGGGGGGACAAATTGTCTCCTCTAAAAATATCTATAAATTTTAATCTATCCTTATTGTTTTCTACTTTTTTTATTTTAAAATTAATAAATATAAACCAGATTCATTAATAAACATTGTTTTATTATCTATTTTATTGACGCCCTGTTTTAGGGCATCTGAAAAACATGTTTGTACATCAATTTCTAGGGTGTCATAATTTGTGACACCTATAATTTTTATGTAAATTAATTTATCATCATTATGTAAATGTAACTGTTGGTTACACTTGATATTTTTTAAGTTTTATATATTTTTCTTTTACATTATCAATTAAAACTTTTCTAGAATTTTTATATTTTAAAATATAACAAATATCTTTTTTTTAAACCAAGGTTTATTTTGTTTATTAAATACAATTAATTTATTATTAAATATAAAATTATTGTTAATTAAATTAATTATTGTTTTTATTATTTATGTAGATAAATTTTATATTACAAATTTTGTTTTAATCTTAAATATACAATACTTTTAATATTTTCATTATTTATTAGATTTCCATCACTATCTTGAATAGATATTACAATATTTTGAATTTTATTTATATTTTTTAAAGGAATATAATCAATTTCATTTGGTTTTTCACTAATTTTTGATCCATATTCAACATTTGGATAAAATGAATATAGAATTTCTGATTCTTTATGTAAATGTGAAAGATCTTTATGATTTTCAAAACTAGGATCAACTAAATTACAATGAATTTCAAAAACATCAAAAGGTCTAATTTTTGGTAGTTTTATTCCTTTTGTTAATACATTTGGTTCAATCATTTTATCATCTAATCCTAATAAATCAATTATAATTTTTGTTACTATAATTTTAACAGGAGATTTTATTATAATATATGGTCCATCATTTTTTAACATAAAATCATTTTCATCAAATTTATTAAATTTCTTTTTAAATTCTTTTAAACTATTTATAAAAATATTTTTTATTTCTTCAATTGTATAATTTCCTTTATTTATATCAAAATATTGATCTATAATTTTATCATCTTCATCTTTAATAGAATATCCATAACAGTTTTTATAATCATTTGGTATATTTGATATAAAATTATCTGAATAAAATCCACTTAAACCAATACTATATTTTCCATCTAAATGTATTGGATGTTCTAATCTTAATTCTAGTTTGGATGAATGACCAATTATTTTAAATAATTTCATCTTATTTAAATGGAGAAATTTTTAGAAAAAAAAGATAATATAAAATTAGAATCATATGATAAAAATAATAAAAATGATCAACCTATTAGATTATTAATTATAGGAACAAGTGGATCTGGTAAAACTACATTATTATTAAATTTTATTTATAAAAGATTAATTCCATATTCAAATTTATATATTTTTAGTAAATCATTAGAACAACCATCTTATAAATTATTACAAAAAAGATTTAAAAATATAGAATCAAATATTAATAAACAAATTTCTCATTTTTCATGTGATGATATGATTCCACTAAATGAATGTAAACCAAATTCATTAGTAGTTTTTGATGATTGTATTTTAGAAAAACAAGATAAAATTAAAGAATATTTTATAATGGGTAGACATAAAAATATATCATGTATTTATTTATCACAATGTTATTCAAAAGTTGATATGCAATTAATTAGAAATAATTTAAATATGTTATGCATCTTTAAACAAAATGAACATTATATGAAAAAAATATATAATAATTTTGTTGGATCTGATATGAAATTTGATAAATTTAAAACTATTTGTAATGATTGTTGGAAAGAAGACTATGGATTTTTAACTATTAATTTATTGAAAAAATCAAATGATGGAAAATATATGAAAAATTTTTCTGATATTAAATAATGATAATGGCTTGTTGTATGTTTGATTCAATAATTGATAGAATATTTATTTTATTAGTATTATTTATTTCATTAGTATTTATATATTTAATGAAAATTACAGAAATAAAGTAAAATGAATTGTGTTTAACATGATTTGTGTTTGTGTTAACATGATTTGTGTTTTGTGTTAACATGATTTGTTTTTATGTTAACATAATTTGTGTTTGTGTTAACATGATTTGTGTTTTGTGTTAATATGATTTGTGTTTATGTTAACATGATTTGTGTTGAACATAAATTTTTCTTTGTAATAAATGGATAAAATATCTGTTAATGAAGCTAAAAAATTAGATGATATTGAGAAAAAATTAATAAAAGAATTTAAAAATCAAATTAAAATTGAAGATAATTATGAAAAAATTAAACAAAAAGCGTATGAACCTATAACATCAGCAATTGGTAAAGTTGAAAATAAAATTGGTGAAGTCTTAAATGAAAATAAAAACCTAATGGAATTGGTACCTGTTGTTAATAATTTTGCTAATATATCAATACCAGAAACTGAAGAAATTAATTTACCTTCAAGTACTCCATTTAGACCAATCAGACAGCCAATAATTCAAGAAGAATCGACATTTATTGACCCAAATTTAATTTCACCTCAAACATTAGATAAAATTATTGGTCCATTAGCACAAAAATATTTACCAAGAACAAAAGATGATAAATTTGGTTTATATTGGAATAAACATAAAAAATCATTTATGATTGGTGATAAAATAACTGTAATTGATAATGATGATTTAATAATTGATGATAAAAAATATAATGGAACACATGGATTATGGAGATTGTTAACTTATGAAAAGAAACCAGATAATAATTTATATACACAAGATGATTTAAATAATTATTCAAAGATTTTATGGGAAACTAATTCAATTTATAAAAATAATGATCCAAATAGTAAGAAACCAAAATCTAGTAAAGGTGATAAATATATTAATTTAATTAAACATATTTGGGAATTAAAAGGTGAAATTGAAGGTTCAGGAATCAGACAATATACAGAAAATAAAATTGAATATAGATTTATAGATGATTTAAATAAATTAGATAATATTATTAATTATATATATGCACAAGAAAAAGCTGGTAATAATAATTTTTTAAATGAAAAGAGAGCAATTAAAGACTTTATATCAAATAAATTAGATGAATTAATTGAAAAACCTGAAGGAATTAAGTATTTAAAAAGAATTTTGGCAAATATTTCATCACCATTATTAAAAGATGGATCAGGTATTTTAAATGATGTTATAAATAATTTACCTTTTGAATTACATGTACCTGGTTATCAATATCTAGGGCCTGGAACTAAATTAAATAAAAGAATAAAAAGAAGTGATCCTGGAATAAATGATTTAGATAAAGCTGCTAAAGAACATGATTTATTTTATAGAGATCATAAAGATACAAAATCTAGAAATGAAATAGCTGATAAAATTTTACAAGATAAAGCATGGGATATAGTAACATCAAATGATCATGGAATTGGTGAAAGATTAATTGCATTACCAACATCAGGTGCTATGTGGATGAAAAGAAAATTTGGTATGGGTTTAGAAGTAGGATTAAAATTTTAATAAAATTTTTTTATTAATTATATTAATCTATATTATAAAAAACTATAAATTTTTTTCTTAATAAATGGAAAAAACAAATATAAACTTGACAGATAATCAAAAATCAAAAATAAAATTAGCATTTAAAAATAAAAGATCAGTTATAATTCAATTTAATATTGATCAATTTAATGAAAATGGAAAAGATATTATATTATTATCTAAAAGACAAATTAATAAACTAAATAAACATAAAAAATTAAATAAAGGATTAAGATTTGAATTTTCATATAATCAATTAAAAGAAATAAAAAATGGTGGATTACTAAAAGAAATTTTAGATTTTGCTGATAATATACCTATAGTTAAAAATTATACACCAAATGTTAGAAAGGGAGCAAAAGTAGTAAAAGAATCTATAATTCCTAAATTTAGAAATTTTGTTGATTGGTTAGATCATGAATTAAAAAATGTAGAAGGATCTGGTTTAGATAAAAAAACATTAAAATATATGAAACAAAATTATAAAAAAATTTTGAACCACTAACATTAGGTGAATTAGAAAAATTGTGTAAAAATATAAAATATTTTAGAGGTGTATTTATGAGAGATATATTACCTAATAAAGTTAATAAATTTGAATGTGGAATTATAAATTTAGATTCATTTGATGGAAATGGAACTCATTGGGTTTGTTATTATAAAAAAGATAAAATTAAATATTATTTTGATTCATATGGAAATATAATTAATAAACCACCAATAGAATTAGTTAAATATTTAGGAAAAGATAATATATTTTATAATGATAATCAAATTCAAAATTATAATGATCCACCAATTTGTGGTCATTTATGTATTTTTATATTAAATGAAATAAATAAAAATAAAAAATTTGATAACATAATAAATAAATTAATCCTTAATAAATATGGATTCACAAAATATATTTGATCTGTTTGGTAGACAGAAAAAACATCCAATTAATATTAAAGAAGATTATATAAATTCTAAATTAAATATATTTTTTAATAATTTTAGTAAAAGTTTTAAAAGTCATGTAAAAAAGACTGAAAATTTAGTAAATGCTATTGGTTTATCAAAAAATTATATAAATATTAATGGTAAAAGAATTGTTAATGTAAAACCAAGTATAAATAAATATGATGTTATAGTTAAATCAGAATTAGATGAAGTTTTAGATTCAATTATTGAAATTGGTAGTGATTATTCAGAAACTAAAAAAGATTTAAATAAAATTTTAGAATTTTTAATTAATATTGGAAAACATGTTGAAAATTTAGAAGAAAAATTAGAAAAAGAACTAAAATTTCTATTTGATGGAGTCAATAAATCAATAAAAGAATTAAATGCAGAAATAATACTAATTAAAGATGATATAGATAAATTACAATAATTATTTTATATAAATGGAGTTGATTTATTGTCTTAAATGTAAACAAAAAAATAATTCTAAAGATATTCAGATAATAAAATTGAAAAATATAAATGTAATTAAATCAAAATGTTGTATTTGTAATTCAAAGAAAAGTTGTTTTACAAAATTTTCTCCCTAATAAATGGCTCTATACAGTTCATTTGATTTATTCATTATCAGAAACCAAAATCAATTAAACAAAGATGATTGGGATGATATTTCTGAAAAATATGAGTTGAGTATTAATATGATGAGATTGTTTCAAAATAAATTAAATTGGCAAAAAATTGCTCAACATCAAAATTTAACTATAGATTTTATTACTGAATTCATAAATTATCAATTAAAAGATTATATTGATTTGATTTGTAAATATCAAGATTTAACTGAATATTTCATTCATGATTATGCATTTACATTAAATTGGGAATTAATTTTAGAACATCAAAAAATATCAGCAAAATTTATACTTGATCATGCTACTGAAATTGAATATTTTAAAAGTAAAAATGAAATTGATACATAAAATTATAAAATTTGACATCATAAAATTATAAAAATTTTACTTGTTTTAAAAAAGCTTTTGATTTAAAAAATTTATCCTTAATAAATGGCTGATTACAAAAAATATGTAAATGATATTGAAAGAGCTGAATACAAAAATTTCTATCCATTATCTAAATTACATTTAAATGAACCTAATAAAAAAACTGAATTTAATATAGATTTTGGAGATGGATTTTGTACTTCTAAATTTCAATTTTATATATCTGGTAAATTGACTAAATCTGATGGAAATGCATATGATAATGGTGCTAATATAAAATTAATTGATAATTTTGTTCCATTTTTATTTTCAAAAATTGAAGTTAGAAAACATAATAAATTGATTGATGAAATTGAATATCCTGGTCTATTAAGTACAATTAAAGGTACTATAACTTATTCAAAATCAGAAATAAATCAGATAAATAATGGTTTTGAATCAAATTTTAAAAATAAATTTGAAGCAATTGGTAATTTATCTCATTTTGGATTAGGATTTTTTGAAAATGTAAATATTCCAATATACAAAGGAGGTTTTAATATAACATTTATTAGATCAGAAGATAATGATGCAATTTTTAGATGGAAAACTAAAAAGGCTGATGGATCTTATGATAATGCTACATTACCAACTGAAGGTAAAATAACAATTGATGAATTTTTTATTAGAGTTCCTATAATTGAATACAAAACAACAAGTAAAATTCAATTAATTAATGAACTAAGCAAATTTGAAAAAGTAAATTTTCATTTTAATCATTGGCAATGCATTGAACAAAAAAATATTACAGGAAAGAATTTAAGTTTTGATATAACAAATATCTATAGAAATATTTATAATCCAAAATTTATTATAATTGGATTTCAAAAATCAAGAACAAATGATCAGTTATTTGATACTTCTAAATTTGATAGTATGTATGTAAAAAATATAAGAGTAAAACTAAATGGTCATTATTACCCTGATGAATTGGAAAATTTTGATATAAACAATGAAAAATTTAGAATTATGTATGAAATGTATCAAGATTACAAAAAAGTTTATTATATTAGTAGTAAAATGTATTATAGTCCAACAGAATTTCTAGATAATAGACCAATTTATGTAATTGATACTACAAAAAATCCAACAAATATTTCAAGTTCAAAAAATGATATTATTATTAATGCAGATTTTGATTATGATATAGTAGCTACTAGTAAAACAAATTGTTATATTATTATTGTATCTGAAAAATTACTTGAATATAATATAATCAAAAATGATATTACTGAAATTAATTAGAATGAATTATTACTATTTTAGTCAAATTTATTGAAAAAATACTACTAAAATTTTAAATTACCTTATGAAAAGTCGACTATTAATTTTATTGAAAAAATACTTATAAAATGTGATAATTTTACTTGTTTTTAAAAAAATTTTATTTTGTAGAAAATTTAGGCATATTTGTTAAAAATTTCATTAAAATTGTATATTTTTTATGACAATTTGACAAAAGCTGAAAATTGGCCAAAAAATGGCAAAAATATTGCATAATTGTACTGAAAAACTGTGAAATTTGTTTGATTTTTGATTGTCTCCAAAAGTGAGCCAGGAACCCCATATTACTATCTACTTATATATATATATATATATATATATATATATATATATATATATATAAATGGTTGTGGGTAAAGGGGCGTGAGATGGGACAACTCCGCTTGATAACAGAACATTCTTATGTACAATAAATATTTAAACGAATTCTCAATGATTTTTTTTCTATTTTATGACTAGTTGAATAAGCCATACTACAGGTAGACTTAAGAATTGTCGCTAAAATGTGGCTCATTAGATAACCCTTTAAAAAAAAGAACGTCTGTCCTTGTGAAAATTTGATTTACCTGTGGCTAATTACTTTTTAGGCCAAACTCAATAATACTTATGTAGTACCTAGTACCTCAATGTATAAGTTATGAATATTTGTACTTAATGCCCAAATAAACAATTTATGTCCATAACAATGATTTGGTCTAATAAATATTTCAGATGTAAACTACGAAATTAATAATAAAAGATAAATTACCAATGTACAATAAGTTTAGTCGTAACATAAAACAATAGGCATAGTTTTTACTGTATACAATTTACAGTTAGATTTTAAGAGACTATTAATTTACATTTTAATTGGTTAAAAAATAGTCTTTTTACATTGTTTGTTTCATATTCAGATGATTCTACCGGCAAATCATAACTTATTTATAGCCTACTTCATTCAAGTCAAAATAGAAAACAAACAGCCAATTTTACTTGAATGTTTATATAACATTTAAATCAACTTGAATCAAGTAACTTGACTAGTGTAAACACGGCTTGATAACGAAAAATAAAAATAAATAAATAATAGCGGAAGTATATTTAACATTGGTTTTTATATAAACAGATTTTTGTGGAAAGTTAATTTCATTTCCCACTTTGAAATCACCATGATCTCAGCTTTTTCGTGTTAAGAAAATTACGAAACAAGTATTTCTCTTTATGTGAGCTTACTATAACATTGGAATGTGAACTCACATTCACATTTATGAATGGTGTTGTTGATATACTTTTATACACCTTGACAATTAATTAATAAATGACCTAAGCACAAAGCAGGTTCCTTGGATTTATTCGTAACGATCGGCGCGCCGAGCGTTGCGGAGCTGGCTAATGCCTTCAGTCAGGATGCAGCAAACCGCACTACAACTTTTGGTTGAGACGATACCTGGAAGTTGTGAGGCCTGGAAGTTATTTCGCTCACATTATTATTTGATATTAGAGACCTGGTAGTTGTGAAACTGGAAGTTAAAATAGCTGGAAGTTATGAAGTGAATATAATTTATATTAAACTAAACAGACCTGGTAGAACTGACACCTGGAAGTTATGATATTGTAAAAATTTATAAATAAATAGCGACCTGGTAGTTGTGATCCCTGGAAGTTATGAACCCCACCCTTTAAAATTAACAGTTGATTGAGCCTGATGATAACCTTTGTTACTGGTCGAAATCAATTGACATTATAAGATTTTTATATATATTTGCCGTCTTTAAATAATTGCAGTATAGATGTAAATATCGCGTAGTGTTGGAAAATGTTTTATTATTTCAACCTGAACTATTAGGCCAATTATTAATTAGCTAGTTTTATTGATCATTTTGCGGTGGGTAAATTTCCAATAGGCCTATTATTTTCAATATTAAAACTAAATGTTTTACATTGATAAAGTAACTTTTTATTGATAAAAGTAACAAATTACTCAAAACTTAAATTCAGAATTTTTTTATTCTTTGAAATCTAATTATTTTAACTAAAATCCTGGATCGCTGGAAATATTATTTTCCACATTTAAAGCTGATATTGATAAAAACCATCGTGTCATTGTTATTGTCGATAATCTGTTGCTAATCTTGCAATTGGCAATATAATAATTGATATTGTTTTTTCATTGTGCGTGTTTCAAATGTAGTAAAATAGAGTTCAATGTAGTAAACAGTTGTTTTCAATAGTTAAATGAAAGTATTATTTCATTTATTATTATTTTTAATTAAAACTTTGTTCATAATTCAGCGGGTCCAAAGTGTTACTCCTCGCCAGTATTGTTACCGGATTGGCTACAATATCATCGATGCTAGTGAAAGTTCTGCCTCTTGTAGCTCACTGTTTATCAAATCAATTTGAGGGAATAAAGTTTCTTATAAGTCTCAAATTTATTTATTAAATTTTTATACAAAAAAATGAAATTCTTTTAGGCACGACAGTACACTAACCCCAAGTATCACTTGACGTTATCAGAAATGCACAGTGTCCTCCGAAATGGAGCATTTCGGGTGAAAATAAAAATACATAACAAATTAAATAAACTGGAGACCTTGTCCGGGGCCAACGTTAACTACGAGCCGGCAGGCTGTAGTTAACAGGCGCCGCCCGCCGCTGTGACGTTCGGAGGCCGACTGTTGCGTCCGAACGCTGCGAGCCACCTGATCTCACTACACTGTACTCGCCAGTTACCCCCGTTCCGTTCAGTGATAGCTCTGCAGAGACAAACATGTTTGTCTTAATTTTCTATGTGTTTACAAGTTGTAACAGTACTTGTGGTAATCGGTGTTGTGAGGATAAATAAGAATAATTATTAAATCCTGTGTCATAAAAGTAAAGGAAGTGTTGCTTAAAGAGCTGTAAGATGAAACAGTTATGATCTAACAGTGCATAAATATGTTTTAGGCTTCCATCAGACGTACATGAATTTTTAAGAGAGAAGTGGGTTAGATGTAATCACCGGGAAAATTGCTTATTCCCTGTGGGAAATTCGCTAAAAATATAAATATAAAATGCAGTTCTAAGATTGAATATCAAGTTCACTAGTTTCATCAAATTGTAACTTAAAAAGGTGAGTTTTTAGTATTGTAACATGTTTTTAAATCTATTTCAATGTTTTCCAGATGTTGTAGCTGTCTACCAAAAAAGAGGTCTGAAGTTTAAGAAGAAAAAACTCTACATAAAAAATAGACAAGCCGAAGTTACAAGGGAACACAAATTTCAATTCTGTGACAAAACATTCACACGGAAAACCATTATAAGCGACATGAAAATATGAAAGATGTTGTATTGCCTCACCCTCAAGTAATCTAAATTTGTTTACAAGCATTAAGTGCCATGGTTGTTATACCAGAGAAAATACCTTAAAGATTCATGGAACCAAGTGTACTGGAAAACTATAATATAGTAAAACTACCTGTCTTGTTGAAATATGTAATGTTGAATGTTATCACAAGTATGAATTAATAAAACATTTAAAAAATCAACATAAAGATGTTTTAGTAAGAGAAGCAACCGTAAACAGTTTTTCTACTCCCGGAGAGTTTCTCAAAAGGAACGAAGCTGAAGAAGAAAGTACTTTTCCTATTTTTTCCAAGAAAATGGGTCAAAAGAAGATGGCAAGTTCACACACTATTACTGCCAGCATGATGGTGCAAGTAAGATCCATTCAAAAAGGAAAACAAGAAAATGTGCCTCGAAAGGACGTGTAAAAGTAGGCCATTTTTGCATTTCAAAAATGAAAACCTAGGAAGACGATAGTAAAAAGATTTGTGTAGAGTACTTTCCAGCCCGCAGTCACCTTTTCACCCCACAAGACTTAGTCCACCCCCCACTTCCTCAAAGTTCATCTTCGCACATAAATGAGCAAATAGCAGAAGAAGTCTCTCCCAGTAAGATATTCAACAAAACTACAAAAATCCATTTTAAGAGGAATAGTGAAAATGTTAAAAAAGTTAAATGTTCTAACAAAAAGAGAATAAGGGAGAGAGCTCGACAACGAAGACTGGCCTTGAAAATACACAGAGATGATGCTAAAGCTGTTTATCTGATGGTCCAAGAAATGATGCAAGAAGAGTTCATTTTACTCTATAAACCTTATGGTGGTAACGTGATTTATGGTCCATCCGAAATAAACAATCTTCCAGAAGCTAATGGCTTATTCATATTGGGGATACAAACACAAAGACAATTAGATCTGTTGAAGGAAAAATGTGGGAAAATATTTATTGTTGATGAAACACATGGCACATGGCACCTCAGTATAAATACCAATTATTGACATGTATGGTCATAGATGACAATCGCCGAGGATGGTCAGTGGCTCTCTGCATTACCAGCAAGTCTGATGCTGCAACTCTAAAAAATTTTTTTTTTAAATCATAAAAACTCGCCTTAGCGCACCAAATCAATTGTGTTGTAACTGATGATGACACAGCCCTTATCAGTTCTATGAATGAGGGAGTTTCAACTGAATTGCGCCATATTTTGTGCATATGGCATGTCCTGAAAAACCTGAGATATAACCTTAGGGCAAAAGGGGACAAAGACATGACAGAAGAAATGTTAAACGAAATAAGTGTCATTATGAAGACGAGAGAAGCCTCTTTATTCTCTTTACTTGCTCAAGTATTTTTGACAAACCACGAATGTAATGAGAAATGTAAGAGATTTTTAGTTTACTTTAAACAGTACTACCTCAGCATGCCGGAAAGTGGGCGATGTGTCATATTAAATTTTATCATGCAGAAGTAAACACCATAGGCCATGTGGAGTCTTTCCACAACAAGTTAAAGAAAATTTACCTAAGAAGAATAGTAAACAAAAGACTGGACGACCTCGTCAACTTTCTAAGGGAGATGGAGTGGGAAGATCACTGCATGAGAGAAAGGAAAACCAATGTAGCCGGTTCCTCAACACATCATCAAAAGGCATGAGATGAGTATTTCCATAAGTGAGGATCTTGTTAGACAAATATTTGAAAACACTCGGGAAATGACTTCATTTACAAATGAGCATGAGGTGTATGTAATAGTTCGATTTAGTTCAGTGTGTCAAGCTGATATGTGTTACTCAAAATGTTTGAGCCTTCAATGTCATCAGCTATGTGCACAAATGCACCACTGTAACTGCCCTGATCGTCACCCACTATGTAAGCACATTCATAAGCTGCATTCTCTTTTATCTTGGGGACAACCAAATTTCAGAGAAGACCACTCCAGTTTTTATCAGTGCCATGCAAATTCAGAACAGTGCAGTGCTAATGAAGTTGACAAAGAAAATCATGATGCTGAAAAAACTAAACCTTATAACTTCTAGAATCGATAAAAACCCATCAATTATCAACAGTTTCTTTTTGTCCAAACGAAAAGATGTCCAACTTGATCAGCTTACTCGCTTGGATGCCATGTTGGGTGATATTACTCTGAATTTAAAAAGCCAAGATACAAAACAAAACTCAAGTAGAGCGTATGAAGCCATTATTGAATTTTCATTCTTAGGAAAAGTTGAAAACACAACTCTCCCAGCTTCCCGCTTTTAGAAGACCTAAAAATAAAAGAAAAGAAAACTTGATCCATCTGACTTGGTCTAAAAGAAGAATGCAGTTGTAAAAAACCTATTGGCTTCTCTGTTTGTTAATAGTGGGAATGACATTATTAGTCCATCTGAAGAAATCAATGTCAACTCACAGGTGAGTATGATACAATTCAATGATTTTTCTTTTTCTCAAGTATTGATGTCAAAAACTTATGTATGCTACTTTGATTGATCTGTCATAGAGTGAGCCATTTGCTTCACTCTCATTATTAGGCTAGGATGTGCTCGATCGTTCCACTCACCTCCGGAATTATCTAGCTTGTCCACTCAGACATTTCCGGTATTATCTAGGTTTTTTTCAGACGCCTCCGGAATTAACGTGTTTACCGCGCTTACTGGCCTATAAAGTCAGATCATTTCCTTTGCTCACTTGCTCCCATGATAAAAATTATCATTCAGCTCACCCGCTTCTTAATATTAACCAATAAAAAATAGTATGTTCAATTAATTGGTTTAGGTACAATCTCTAATCATCTGTATCATACAGTAATTGTATGATGTATTTACTTACATCATGTAATGCATAAGGTTCGTCTGTCTTATACAGTAGACTCCCTCTTAACCGGCAACCTCAGGACTAGTAGACTGCGGCCGGATAATTAATTGGCCGGTTAAACCTTTGAACCTTAAACAACGTTAAATCATGGTTATCCATGACCAGAATAAGATGGAGAGCTCTTCCCTATTCTTTCTGGAGACTTGTAACAAGTCATAAGCCTTGACGTAGAAGGAATGTAGTAGATTAGATTGTAATCAAAATTAAAACTTTGCATAGGGCCTAAGTTAATTAAATAAAATTATTAACTGAATAATTAAATATATTTAATATTACTATAAAATAATATTCAGTATTTATATGTTTTCTTTATGTTTTGTTTAGTTCCATTTAGGCCTACAAAAAATTAAAAAAAGATTTGTACTTCAATAATGCATGAAGTAGGCTTTCATAATTGCCCTTATGTGAAATCTTCATGAAGGTTTTTTAACCACGAGTTTTGGTTCATGATGAGGTTTTTTTTATTATTCTTTATTTTCCTTTTGGAAACATTTGTTAGTTATTTAATATTTTTATGTGAATTTTTAAACAATAAACGATTATGATTATATGCTAGTTTTTACTTTAAGGCTTATTACAATAACTAGTAAACGTGTTGCTCGAATTCGAGCAATTTATTTTAATACAATACAAATGTTACTTTTATCTCTAAATCATTGACGTCCGACCAATCCAATATTGTGAATATCTGCAATCACCAAAACAACACGTATTTACAGCTGATTATTAACAGATGTTTAAAATGCTTTATTCAATCCCAATGTTATTTAAATGGGAAATTTTGAGATTTCAATGGAGGATAACGCCTTTATTTTCAGTCAGATTCTCATCAGTTTTTGGCGGAAACAACTACAGACCAAGTCCTATCCAACGACACCAAAAACTTGAAAATCGGTTGAAAATTGTAGGAGGAGTTCTCAAGACAAAAAAACCCTTAGCGTATTAAATAAGTATAGATTTCTATCAAATATTGCTATTGAGGTTTTATTAAAATTTCACTTGTCAGAGAGTTTAAAAAAACATTTGTTGCCTTGATAGCATGAATAATGAGTCAAATTACCTTGATAGCACAAACACTAGACACTCTAACGTACACCTTGATAAGACCATTGTTTTGTAGATCCTCTTGAAAGTTGTCTTTTTTAGGTTCTGCTTTAATGTCATTAATTTTTTTTTTTTTTTTTTTGAGGGAGTGGCCGAAAAAATGCATTACGCACACAGGTGGCCAGCCTGTAGTGTGGGGCTCCCCTAAAAAACGGGTTTACCCACTAAAAAACCTCCTCTACTCTTTAGGAATCTAACCTGGAATTGTTTATCACATTACGTCAGGCTAGGCCTAAATTTGGCTTACGCCCGTCGGGCTCGCTCCTTATCCAGCCGCTCTATCAAGGGATCTGGGCCACTTCGCGGTCCAGATCGGTTTTCTTTTCCAGGAGGATGCCCCGGACGAACTGTGACAAACAATCCCAGTTGCCCTCATCCTCCAAAATCTTTTGGCAGACCGAGTCCACCGAAAATGCACCAAATATTTGTGTGGCCTCCAGGCGGGGCCCTTCCCAACGGGGACAGCGGAAGAATGTGTGTTCCGCATCGTCGGGAACACCCGGGAAATAAATGCAGTCCGGTGAACCGGTCTTTCCCATCCGGTTCAGGTACGACCGAAAATAGCCGTGACCTGTCAAAAATTGGGTCAGGTAGTAGTCCACCTCCCCATGCCGCCGTTCCACCCATGGTTGGACCTGCTTGATAAGTCGCGCAGTCCATCGTCCTCGGGTGTCGTGCTCCCAGCTGTGTTGCCACTGCTGGAAGGTTCGTGAGCGCTCTTCTGTTCTTGCCGTGTCCTTGCCGATCTCGCCACGTCTCTGATAAATCGCTTTCCTCTCCCCTGCCAAGAGCTTGACAGGGATGACTACGGCGACCACCAGGACGGCAGGCTCGGACACTGTCCGGTAGGCGGAACACACCCGGAGCGCAGCTTGACGCTGAACCCGGGCGAGTCGCAACCTGTAGCACTCCTTATCTAGAGCGCCTGCCCACACCTCTGCCCCGTAAAGGAGCACGGACTGGACCGCGGACATCAACAGACGTCTTCTGCTGGATCGGGGTCCCCCGACATTGGCCATCAGCCTACTAAGGTGAGTAACTACCTTAGCGGCCTTGTCCGCCGTACGGAAGATCTGATCCCTCCAGCTTAACTTGGTGTCCACCATAACCCCAAGGTATTTGGCGGCACGAGTTGATGTGACCACCTCCCTTCCCACTCGAAACGGGACGACGGTGTCGATCCTCTTCTTTGCAAGAATCACGATCTCCGTCTTACTAAGAGCAAGCGAGAGACCATGATCGGACATCCAGTTGTTGACAACCCGCATAACTCGATTCAACTTAAGTTGGGCCAGCTCAACGTTGCGTGCAGCAATGAGAGCTGCGACGTCATCGGCGTACCCAACCAAAGTGGTTTCCTCAGGCATCTCGGACCTCAGGAGGCTGTCATAGGCAACGTTCCAGAGATCCGGGCCGAGTATTGAACCTTGTGCGGCACCAGAAGTGACTTCCATCGTCCGCGTTCCGTCCCTCGTGTCATAGATCAGGCTTCGAGAGCGTAGATAGTCCTTGATGAGCCGCAACAGATATGCAGGAATACGAAAGGTGTTACGATGCGCATCCAACATATCGACCCACCTCGCCGATTTGAAGGCATTCTTGACATCAAGCGTAACAAGAAGCACTACTCGGCGGGAGAAATGGTTGTGGCTCTCGGCTCTCTCCACAGCTCTCTGAACTTCGGTGACAGCGTCGATCGTTGACCGTCCCTTTCTGAAGCCGTACTGACGGGGGCATAAGTCCCCGGCAGCTTCCACGGCAGAAGTCAGACGGGAACGGATCAGCTTCTCGAACAGCTTCCCAGCCGTGTCCAACATGCAGAGAGGCCTGTGTGACGACGGCAGTTCGGGATCACCTTTGTCCTTGCTGATCAGTACAAGCCTGGCTGTTTTCCAGGGAGCCGGAAACACCCCTTCTACCAAACAGGCATTGTACATTCTCAACAACAAGTCAGCGTTGATTGAAAATACTTTCTTTAAAGCCTCACTGGGAATCACGTCCGGGCCAGGAGCCTTGTTGCTCTTCAGGGAGAGAACGGAGGTTTCCAGCTCCTCGAAAGTGAAGAGTGGAACGTCCTCTACCCGTCCAAAGTCAACCGGCGGTCGCTGTGGATGTTCAAGAAACAACGCAGCGACGATCCTCCCCATGGTGGCGCCCTCCATGATGGAAGGTGGAGAGCGGGCGCCGAGTTTCTGTGTTACAAGTTTGTAACCCAGGCCCCACGGGTCAGAGTCAACGTCGTCACGAAGTCTCTTCCAGCTATTCGCCTTGCTCCTGTTTATCGCCTGGCAGAGATTTTCTCGCAGCTTTATAGGCCTCCGACTTACGAACTCTGTCTGCGGGAATTCTCGCTCTTGTGGCGGCTCGTCTAGTTCTTAAACATGTTCTTCTGAGTTCCGCAATCTCTTCAGTCTACCAGTAAACGGGTTGTGTGTCGCGTCGGGGTTTCCTTCGCGGCATAGACTGGTCGCAGGCCGAGACGATCAGTTCCATCGTGGATGTTACTAGTGCCTCGGCCCCAGCTTCACCAGGATTCCCCTGCGCTCCCCGAGAGATGACTTCGGTGAACTTGACCACGTCCAGTTTGTTGGTGTTCCACCGGCGTGGCCCTTCCCGAGATGCGGAAACTCGACGATTTGCCTGACCATGCAGGTCAAAAACGATGTATTGGTGGTCGCTACCCGTGTAGTCCTCCACAACCCTCCAGCCAGAGATCCTCGGAAGGAGCGACTCAGACGCAAAGGTGACGTCGGGGATCGTGCCTCTCTGCCCGGGGCGCCGAAAAGTAGGTGTGTCGCCCTGGTTGAGGACGACAAGACCGGCCCTGGCGATGAAATCCAGGATGTATTTCCCCCGGGAGCTGGTAGAGGGCATTCCCCACTCGACGGCCCTGGCGTTGAAATCGCCACCAACGACGACATGCCCGGTGGTGCCGAGAACGCACTCCTCTAGGCTATCTATCTTGTCGCGGAAGTCCTGGACGGCCTCGTTGGGTGTGAGGTAGCAACTGAAGATAGTCACGTCCCTACACCGAACCCAGACGAATCTTCGGCCGCGCCCGTGACTCCGCACCAAAACATCTCGTGTATTACGTGCCCAAAATGCAGCAGTACCGAGGCTGTCCGAGATCCAAATGTTTGGGTCTCTGTCCCGATACTGTTCACTGATAAGGAGCGCGTCAGCACCAAGTTCTCGGGCGAGCTGATCTAGAAGGTTATCAGCTCCCCAGGATCTATGACGGTTGGCCTGGAGGATGCGAATTACCGGCCGCTGCCTTTTGCCTGTTCAAGTGCGGCTCTGAAGGCACCGCACTGACCAGACCCGGGTAAGTGACCGAGGGCACTGGAGCCTGAGTCCTTGCAGAGGAAGCAGGAGGGGCTCGAGGAACATTCCTTACGTTTGTGGCCCTGGCTTCCACACTGGAAGCAGTTGGCACTCCTGTCGGGCCCTTTACAGTTTCGGGAGGAGTGGCCGAAACCGAGACAGCGGAAGCATCTCGAAACTACCACCCTCCGTTTGAGCCTGCAACTGACCCAACCGACTCTGAGGTGCTGAAGGCTAAGCAGCTTATTGGCGTGCTTTTCGCTCATCTCAGCAACAGCCATCCGGAGTTGACTTCGGTTAGGCTTTGTCAGCCATACCCTCACTCCATCGGCCGGTATCTCCGGGAGTGCCACCTGGATCGCACGGGTCTCCTCATCTTCGGTGGAGAGGACATCAAGGTCCCGAATCTCGACCGAACACTTCGGTTCTAGGGCCTTGATGGAGCCTTTGTCCCCAAGTGCAGTCATTAAATGTTTAGCACTTTCATCATTTAGAGCAATCAGTGAATTTATAGTGAAAAAAATGTTGTTTATTTTCAGATCCAAGAAATAAGTTTATAAGGAGGAGAAGAAGAAAATATTGGGCATTTTCAGATGCAAGGAATAAAATGACTCAGGAGAAAGAAAAATCGCTAAAGGCATAGTAGATTTATATTTTTCTAAATATTCAAATGTAATAAAATGGTATAACATTTATCTTTTTGTTTAATTTTTACACCTAATAAATTTTGGAATATTTGGTTACCTTTTTTTTGGTCATGATGCTAAATTTTACAACGTCATAATATCTGTTCAGGACTGTGAAGATACTCTGTCCGATATAGACAGAATTCTCCTGTGGTTTTTTGAAAACGAGAAGGCCCTCAACATCTCTTTAAGTGTTGTGCTTTCTTTCTCTTGTTTAAGCAAGACAATTGAGCACAATTATGTGTTGAATGGCTCCACTCTTAGTTGATCATCAACACATCAACAGTTAAAGATCTTGGAGTAATGGTCACAACAATCCTAAGCCCCGAAACCCACATAAATACTATCTGCAAAAAGGCAAGTTCTGCTTTGGGTTTCATTGTCAGAGTCTCCAGGGACGGCTTCTCTCCTATTGCCCTGGAGACATTGTATAAGCAGTTAGTTAGTCCTCATCTGGAGTGTTGCTCCTCAGTGCGGTCTCCATTCCAAAAAAGCCATATCGATCTTCTTTTGAGGGGAATCAGAGAAAGTTTCTCCGCATTAACGTTTAAATGTTTAACGTGTAAAAGTGTCGTAAATTTCAAAATAAAAATGGAGCAGACACACCCCACCCCCTTAAAGAATCGTACTATTGGCAAGAAGAATCGTCGGAGGGGGTGGAGGGGGGGGGTTAATATTAAACATTTCGTACAAATCCCTTAATTTGTTTATATTTTATAAAGATTCAAGCGTTGACGTATACTAATACAAATAATAAAATTTCAAATAATAAAATTTGATCTTGAGAGTTGGTTTTAGATTCGTAAAAATGTTAACACCAAAAATGTGTTTCCTTTCCAGATATGCTTACAAAATGAAGCAGTTTATTCCCTATTACTAACATTTTGAATGCTCGAGCTTACAGTAGGAAAACAATTGTTTAACAACGATACATCACCTTAATAAAATATAAAAATGTAACAACAAGCTATATAGTTATAGCAACCCCTTAAAAGCAACCCTACTATTTGTTGGAAGAATTGTCGGGGGGGGACTAAAAATTGTTGGGTTAGGAAGGGGGGGGGGGTAAATTTCATGGGTTAGTTTCAATGCAGCAATGCAGGGGTCAGATACAATGGGGAGATTGTCAAATATTATGCTTTTTGTGGTTGTTGGAGTTGAGATTTGGAAAAAATCCATAGGACTAAATTTGAAGGACGTCTAAAATAAAATATAATACTGGCAAAACATATATCGATAAATAAGTATATTTACCAGGTTATAATAAATTACAAACACTAAACATTACCAAATGTTCAGAAGTTTGTGTGTTGACAATTTTTTTAAATTTAAACTTTGATTAAAATTGACCAATATCTGCTACTATATTAACACCTAGTTGAGGTCATAATATGTAGTGAATTTAAGGCATCTATATGCCATAATAGCAAATAAAAATATTAAAACAATGCAACTTTTGCTCTTACATTTTGAAATTTTTTAATCACGCCACTACTTAAGGGTGAAGGGAGGGGGATGCAGCAAAATTTCACCAGACTGAACTTTTAGAGCGTCTAGCCGGTCTAGCATTGAATATAATACTGGCAAAACATATATCGATATAACAGCTGATCGGCCGACCGGCCAGACAACACACCGGGAGCGGAGACATCATCAGCGGCTGCTTATCGCCTTAAGGCATAAGGGTTGTTATGGGGTGTCAATGGGGTGTCATACGGACGCTAATAACGCCGGCGAGTCCGCGTTAGCCCGACGCTGAGCGCTGCCAACGCGGACGGTCGCGTTAGCAACGCCGGGACCCCGTCATACGAGCGCTAGCGTCAGCGGGACGCATTTTCCCCGCGGCTACTGGCAGAACAACTGGAAGACCTTTGTAGTGATGATGTTTGACATCAAAAAATTTATTTATACAGTTGAAAATTTTCCTTCTCTGTACGTGGTTAAGTCGAGTGGCTATAGCAGGAAACCGAAGGCACAATGTTGGATCGAAGTTGAGGAGCATATACAAGAAAACTAAAATAATAATGGTTCTCCATCGTCTTGGATTCTTCCCATATTAGGCCTACTCTTCGATATTATCCAAAATGTGCAAATAGCTGACACAACCTCTGTATAGTGTCCATCTTGGAAATAAAATAAGTGCCACGACGGCAAATGCGCCCGGAAAACGCTATGTATGACATGTACCCGGCGTTAGCGGGACGGTATCAACGCGACGCATTTGCCGCCACGTATGATATGGACTTTTTCCGGCGTTAGCGCAACGCTATCAACGCGGCGTTAGTAGCGCTCGTATGACATGGCCCTTATCGCATGACCAGATTACTTACCACACCAGTTGTATCCAGTTCTTTGGTTTTTATATTTTAATTCCAAGTATTAAAATGCATATTTTAAACATATAATGTATGTTTGCGCTTTTCTGCACATTTCACAAACTAATTTCAATACATGTTAAACCTACACATTTCATTAATAAAATTTGGTTTGCATGATCTGTTTCTAATTTATTTGTTATAAAACAAAAAATTCAGAACGTTTAATCAAGGTAGGAAAATGTTAGAGCCGGGGGACGCTTTACTAAATAATTACCCGATAGTATTTTTTATAACTATCGTATGAAGGGTTTCTGAATTGTTATTAAGGTTTTAATGGCAGTATATTATGAACCTCTCCAAACAATTAGGCCTTACTCTAAAGTAGAATTAATTAAAGCGAAGTACACTGTTCTAAGAAAAGAGGAATTACATAGAGTTCACGTAAAACACTCTTACATACTTATGAGCTTATTTTTAACACAATCGGTATCAAGGAATCTAAAATAAATAAAGACAAGGTAGGGGTCAAGACATAAGGCGCCCTCTATGCACCAGGTGTTCTTTGGCACCTATGACGTCACCATTTACTAATAAAGGTAATTATAATGATGATGTCATAGGTGCTAGAGAACACCTGGTCCATAGAGGGTGTTTTAAGTCTTGACCCCTACCTTTTCTTTATTTAGTTTAGATTCCTTGATCGGTATGAACTTTTCTTTTAAACAATTAAATAGATAAATTAATTAAATGCAATGTAATTAATTAAAATGGTTTAGATACCTCAACTATCGAATAATCGTTTTAATTTCAATCCGCAGAGGATCTTCATCAAGGCAAAACAAAATGCTTGTAGCAACATTTAACACACACACACACACATAAGGCCTTCGTATGTGTGTGATTTTATGTTTTAATCACCTGACGAACCCGATTGGAATGAAATGTTGCCTCTGGATATAACATGATGAATATGCAGATCGAAACTGCAGAGGGGCAGAAGTGTAAACTGCAAAAGAATTACTTGACAGTTAAGATATATAAACCATGTTGATTTAACTAATCCTGTTTACTAAAATCAAGAAATCAATCAAATTTATTATATTTAAATAACTATTCAATCGTTACAATTTATTTTATTTAACTCCTAAGATTCCTAACTAATGGATTTGATAAGTTGTCCATTTAAATTTGTATTCCTATTATGCATAAATTTTATATAAATAATTAGTTTTATGTATTTCATTTTTAATATTTTAAAATATGATTGAACGTTCAAAAATATCAAAAGTTTGGATTAGTTTTTGAAGACAGTAAATTTCAGTTTTATTATTAAATCACTTAACGCCTTTTTACAGTCAATAAGTACATAACAATTAACACTACTAAAAATCTAAACACAAGTAAAACCTCAGAAATGCATTATAAGAATTAATGTATTAAAAAATGATGTCCATTAATTTTGTAAGCAACTAACTACCTTAGTATTTCATATACAATAGTTGACAATAGAAAAACTATTATCATTATTTTATTCGTGGTAAAATCCAATTGCTTCCAATTGCGTTTTTAAGGAATTATTATTTTGTAAAGCTTACCTATTACAATACTATAAGTTATTATTATTTAACTGACATATGTGATCGATATACGTCTGAACTATGCAAATGTAAAGACGCCATGTCGTATGTAAATTGCATGGATTATCGTTTTGGCTTTCTAACAACCTGTAAGCTGACGAAAGACCTTATGTAAAGAGTAAAGAGTTAAAGAGTGTAAAGAGTGTAAAGGGTAAAGTGTTAAATTTTTAATTAATACCTTAAGAAGATTCATAGGTTTTGAATTTTGTACGCTATTGTAAAAATATACATCTTAAAAGAAAAAGGAAAAAAGATTTATATGACACTCTTTCATATTACGGAATATGATATCTTACCTACTAAAAGCTGCAAAAATTTACAAAAAAACCTTTCTCGCCAGACGAATGGTTATGCTAATGGTAAAACGTAAACTATTTTAAAAACTGAATACTGCGATCATCTATTGTTCTTCATGATGTTATAATTCTTCTTTACATTCCCTGGTTAATCCATTTTTTCACCTTGACATCAACCTACTGTCGATGCCCAGTAATATAATTAGATGGGACAACCAAGTTCCAAGTATCATTTGAGTCGTTCAATTTGTCGACTCGACCAACGTGACCGACACACCTAGTTGGTTCACATTACATTAGACTGCAAATCTGTTTTGTCTGGAGATGTAATTGGAGCATACAACTCTGATTGGGCTGCATTTGAAAAGTAAAATCTACATGTCATGGTGTCCAGTCAACAATGTACACCACGTTGTCTCCAGTAAACAATCCACACTATACCGTCTCCATTCAACAGTCTACACCACGCCATCTTCAGTCAACAGTCTACACCACGCCATCTTCAGTCAACAAACTATACCACGCCATCTAGAGTCAACAATCTACACCGCGCCATCTCCAGTCAACAATCTACACCACACCATCTCCAGTCAACAGTCTACACCACGCCATCTCCAGTCAACAATTTACAACACACCATCTTCAGTCAACAATCTACACCACACCATCTCCAGTCAACAGTCTACACCACGCCATCTTCAGTCAACAATCTACACCATACCATCTCCAGTCAACAGTCTACACCACGCCATCTCCAGTCAACAGTCTACACCGCACCATCTCCAGTCAACAGTCTACACCACGCCATCTCCAGTCAACAATCTACAACACACCATCTTCAGTCAACAATCTACACAACACCATCTCCAGTCAACAGTCTACACCACGCCATCTCCAGTCAACAGTCTACACCACGCCATCTCCAGTCAACAATCTACAACACACCATCTTCAGTCAACAATCTACACCACACCATCTCCAGTCAACAGTCTACACCACGCCATCTCCAGTCAACAGTCTACACCACGCCATCTTCAGTCAACAGTCTACACCACGCCATCTTCAGTCAACAGTCTACACCACGCCATCTCCAGTCAACAGTCTACACCACGCCATCTCCAGTCAACAGTCTACACCACGCCATCTCCAGTCAACAATCTACAACACACCATCTTCAGTCAACAGTCTACACCACGCCATCTCCAGTCAACAGTCTACACCACGCAATCTCCAGTCAACAGTCTACACCACGCCATCTTCAGTCAACAGTCTACACCACACCATCTCCAGTCAACAGTCTACACCACGCCATCTCCAGTCAACAGTCTACACCACGCCATATCCAGTCAACAGTCTACACCACGCCATCTCCAGTCAACAGTCTACACCACGCCATCTTCAGTCAACAATCTACACCACACCATCTCCAGTCAAAAATGTACACCACGCCATCTAGAGTCAACAATCTACACCGCGCCATCTCCAGTCAACAACATACACCACACCATCTCCTTTTAAATGTCAATTGGCGTGCTCAAAATTTTTATTCACGCATTGAAAAACAAATGTAACTAAAAACTTAAACTTGATTAAGCTAAGCAACTTAAAACTTCCTCTTGGCAATATTTGATACTATGATTTGTTTTTCTGCAATGTTTTTAGATAAACTTTTTCATTGAATTATAAGGGCTGATACACTTATTTTAACCGAGTGTTTGTTAAATTAAATTTTTACTTAATTTAATTCACTTAATATATTTTTCTGGTATAAGAAAATGGATTAAATGCGCTTTTTCTTTAAGTCGCCTGATCGTAATATATTGACCAGTGAAGGTTCGCCCACAGGCAGGATATGAGGGTTTACCTTTTGCCTTTTAACCCATAAGCATTAGGGGAAGCAGTCAGCTTAATCTGAATCGGCCTCTAAGCCAGGCTTATCTTACACCAAAGTTAAACTTTGGTTCACTTCCTAATGTTTCTCTTTATGTGAAATGCACTGTTCAATTTATCTAGTTCAAAATACAGTTTTGCAACTTTCATATTGAAGAATATATATACATTTTAGAATAATAGGTTTTTATTATTTATAAACCTGTATTTAAAATGTGCCCAAAAATATTATTATCAATAATATTACAACATTATTTTATTAAAATTAGTTGTTATCAAACAAAACTATTAATATTACTATAAGATATAATAGGCTGGGACGGTGGCGTCGTCGTGTTATCCACCTACTTGGAGGTCATAAATTGTACATAGTTACTCGTATAAGCGATTGCTTGTGGATTCGATATTCCTTAGTGTGGATTAACGTTCGCACTAGTGAATACTAGTTTATCCATAAAGACCATCTTCAAAATTAGACCAATTCGTGGTTGAAATTGTGGTTCGGATCCCACCTTATGAACCGTAGGTCCCTATAGATACCATTGGCTGTTGGGCTATGGTACAGTCCTCTCTAAGGATAATGTCGGCCTTAATCAGTAACAAGAGTACAATATCGCGCCACAATCATCTTTTATTCATATTCAAGTTAAAATACCCATTATGTGAGGTCCCTGTCTCAAAATAGTGATATAGTGATATCAAAGCAACAGGTTCATCCGGTAAGAAAAGAAAAAAAGACTTCTTTTTTCCATCACAGCCAATATTTTATCACATGCTCGTAAATGTTCAGTCATGTCTACTTATTTGTGTTGAATCATGCTGCATAAAATATTAAAAATGTAATAAATGGGATATCATATTTATAACAGATTTTTTACTTACGTGGAGTGTTTTTTTTTTTTTTTTTTTTTTTTTTTTTTTTTTTTGAAGAATGTAAAGGGATGAATTAGAAGATGTTTCCTATCTAATAACATTTAATAGAGGATTCACGTATTACCATCGATTATTGAATATTTTACTTTTTATAAAAGTAGAGAAAATTTACATGATTGTGAGTCATCGGGTGGACCTAGGATGCTTCTAGGTGTCAATTGAGGTAACTCAACCATCAAGCAATGATGAAACTTGATGAATATAATGTGTCTAAAAGTTAATATTGAAAACTTTTTTGTTTGACATTAAAATCCCTACTATCGCTACAAGCTTGATTGAAAATTTTAATTGACTTATTATACACTGATTTTGGAAATACACATTAATAATTTTGTGATTTGAATATCTAAATTTGAGAAAAAAGTTCTATGATCATAAATAAATATCAGTCTTTTAACATTAATAACTTTTGTAAAATCTGGGAAATCTCTGTTTGGCGTGAGGAGAAGGAAAGAGAAATCCAAGATCAAATGTGTCGAAGTGAGATCCGATTGATGTTGTCTTTTACGTCTGATATGTCAATCCCCCCCTCCCTCCCCCCACCGGGAACTCTCCGACCAACGCTGGTTACGACGATCTTGTAACTTCATGTCCACAAAACATGGCTTTTGGAGTTAAAATAGTTCCTTATAAATGTCATAGTGGTATATGCATATTTGTGTCATACTCACATTCATCAGTGTAATTTCAAAAGGAAGGCGTAAAACTATCAATGACTATATGATGACAACGTTAAAGGGAATTTTACTTTTTTGTGTTTTTTCATACAGGCTACATAAAGAAGCTAAAGGCAAACTAAAAATCTAAAGTTTCCAAGACATTAAAATGATTTTTAGAATATTTAAAAAATTTGTCATGCATGCAATCTTAATTTTACCTACTTTTTAATTCCCGAGCTCTCACTGGTATAGACGGTGACTACTTTAACATTATTAACTCATTGTGCAACAGGTATGTATGTGCCTTAATAATGTAACTTTTTATGAAGTTACTTGGTGTTTATTGCAAATTGCAGATTATATTTTATTTCAAATTATTAGGTGAATTCATGCCCAACTCACTTTGATCGACTTGAAGTGTCATAGCGATAGTATCTTGGTTCGTTAATGAAATTTCATTTAAGAACATAAATTACCTCTGTTTTCAGACCCTCTGAACTGTGTTAGTCTGTTATTAGTGTAATACTGGGGGGGGGGGTGATGTTGTTCGCGTCCGCAGCATTCAATTAAAACTGAACTTACTCCAGGGGTGGTGCTGAACGAACAACTTTGGCAGCTGAACTATCACGCACGTGATCTCACAGCTATGCCAGCTGTCAGAAAAAATGTGAACGGCCCTTTCCAGGACCAATTTAGAAATTTAGGCTGTGTTTTAAATATATTTGTCATTTTAACGTAGAGGGTCTGAGCAAATCTAAAAGTGAATGCTCTCAGCAAGGTGCTGCTGAAAAATGAGGTCGATGTCCTCGCACTGCAAGAAACACATGCAGAAGACTTAGAGAGCAGAGCGAGGGGTATAAGGTCCAAAAGGGGAAAGCCAGGATATAAGCTTGTGGAAGAAGTAGGTCACAGGACAGGTTCTATGGAGTGGCGACGTACGTTAGACAGGACATAGACGATGCATCAGTCTCCCACAAAAGTTGTGATAACAAATTATTTGTTGTTGCTGTTATAGTTTCTGAGACTGCTATTGGACTGCTACTTCCAGGATGGTCCTAGGAACCCACTTTCAACACAGGCCTGTAATAATATCAGTAGGAATAAAAATCCCACTAGTAAGTTCTTTTCCTCGGCCTAGATAGCACTGAGTGGGACGCCTTCTCACCAAGGCTTGATAGCGGCATCAGGTTCATCCCCTTAAAAAATTTTAAAAAATTAAAAAAATATATGATCGGCTCACACAACTTGTCCTGTCTTCAGCTAAAACGTCAATCCCAAGAGGTTTTAGAAAAGAATACATACCAGGATGGAGCAGGGAGTGCCATGATCTTTACAATAAGTTCACAAACCCTGCTGACAGAGATGTAGCTGATCAACTCCTTAACTCTCTCGACAATTCCAGGAGAGAGAAGTGGGTGAAACTTTCGAAAACCTGAACTTCACCCAAAGTAGTTGGAAAGCTTGGTCTCTGCTCTGGAAACTCACCACTGGTAAATCAAGTAATAACACGATGCCTTACAGCCTAACCCAGGGCCAACCAAAAACTTAAAATCGTATTCAACGATGTTGAGCTAAATCATAATGACCACCCACAGTATCTGGGAGTCACTATCGATCGGTCTCTCGCGTTTAAAAGCCACTTACAAGAAAACGGCAGCTAAGGTGAGAACCAGGACTGACATTGTCCATCACCTCGCTGGCTCGACATTGGGAGCTAAAGCACAAGTTCTGCGAACCACTGCTCTGTCATTGGTTTATTCAACTGCTGAGTAATGCGCTCCCGTGTGGTTAAATAGTGTGCATGTTAGAGAGATCGGCGTCCAACTAAACAGGACCATGAGAGCCATTAGTGGTACACTCATGGCAATTTCTGTACCCTGGCTCCCGGTGCTGTGCAATATTGCTCCACCTGAAATAAGACGAAGGGATGCACTCATTTGGGAATACACTAAGATCTTATCTGCTCCACAGCTGCACATCCACCTACCCATTACCTACCCCAGAATTCGGGCCGATTGAGGTCCCAAAAACCACCTCTACGAACAGTCTCCCAGTTGATGGACACAAACTTCACCCGGCATACAAACTGGACTTCCTCCTGGGACGCTTTTCAAGGTCGAAACCACTTCTTGATAGCTGACGCGACCGTAGCGGTAGGTGGTATGATTCTTCCTCCGAAGCACTTAAATATACTCACTCGTGTCGGCACTGGAGTGGGAAGATGTAATTATTGGAAGTACAAATGGGGAATGACACAAGACCAGTCATGCGAATGCGGAGCGGAGTATTAAACTATGGAACACATAGTCGCAGGGTGCCCACTGAGTGCTTTCCCCGAAGGATTGACCGTTATGCATAGCTCAAGTGAAGCTGGGCTGCAATGGCTTGGAATCCTAAATTTAACTCTATAAAGAGAGATCTAATTTTTATTTTAGTGTTTAGTTCAGGTGCTCTGCACAGCATAATTTTTTTCTTATTCTTAAAACTAGTGGCTGGCTAAATGAGCCATCAAATAAAAAAATTAACACTTTTAAAGGCTTTGAAGACAAGTGTGATAAATTTAAGATATTTTAACTGATGTAAAATAGTTGTTAGAAATGAAAAAATGTTAATGATAAATGTTAATGTAATATGACATTAACATTTTACATCACATAAAATTGATGTGATGTTGTTGTGACGGCCCAAAAATCCCTAGACCAATAAATAATATTCTCAGTTTGCACCACCCTAATCATAACAATTTTACCGTCACTAAATATCATATTTTAGGGCATGGTGCTTTATTTGTAGTCTAGCCTATCTTGGCAAGACGGTAAGGCAACAAGAAAATAGCCTCTTGGATAATACCACCGACCCCGGCTCAGGTGGCGTACGGGTTATGGAATGTGCTGACGTGGTGTCTGTCATCACCAAGCGGTGCGTTGAGTTGTCGACAATGTCCAGTTTTAGTTTTATTAATGTCCGTTGTGATCCAAAGAGCGCTCCACTAATTAAGGCACCAGCGTGAAGCAGCAGTGCTCTGATTGGTTGACACTGCTTCAGCGTGCTGACGAACGATCGTCACCTCGCCCCAGTCGGTTCCGAGTCGTTGAGTTAAGCGCCTGCGTCTGGCGTTGCGCGCCGCGGCGCCACCGCTGCGTTAATGGCGGTGGCCCGAGTTTCGGTTTATCGGGTGTTTGTCCTCTGTCCCATATGTATCGATAATTTGGTAGTGAGCGGTGTTGTTTCATTGGTATTTTAATCGGTTAATTGATTGTAAAGTTTTGTATTTTTATATTTTGCCAACCTGATAAATAAATTAGTTTTGTGTTTGTTAAAATGTTGTGTGTCATTTTCCCAAGAAGATGTGCGGGGTTATATATATTGGTGTCGAGGTGTGCGGTGCGTTTCAAGAATTACGCAGATAAAGAGGAACTCGCGGGCCAAGATGGATATTGGTAAGTAGTACATCATGTGATTTATTGTTTGATGTGAAACATTTTTCTAAAACTCAGAAAAAAGTAGAACTTAATCACTTAATTAACTAGGAAAATAAATTTAAAAAAGTTTTGCGAAACTCCCGTAAAGAAATAACAATTTCCTGATTTATTACAGAATTTTGAAGTAATTTAAATAATTTTTGGAAACGAGTCGGGCCGCCATTGTTAATGGGGCTTTGCACACAATACATAGCGTGGGTTCCCCCACTCCTGTCTTTGTGTAAAGCATGAAGACAATATGGCCGCAACTGAATAATTTGTGAAAGGTCGTGACTGCAGACGACACTTTAGCCGAATCGGACTTTGATATTTAATTGAGCTGACCGTGTTTTCAGCAAGACGGAAGATCGCGAATTTATTGAGTAACTATTATAATATTTTGGAATATTCTAATTAATTGTTGATTTAATTGTAGGAGCAAGACTTATAAAAATTAATTTTTCTGCTGTCGCCGTGATCGAGAAGGCTTGCGTTGTGAATTGAATTGAATTGATGCTTCATACAGCAGAATACGTTGAGACTTTTAGACCGAATTGTGATTGTTGTTTGACTATTGAAATTTTGTGTTGACAAAAACTGGTACTCATAGGACCTTACTAATAAACTAACACTAGGCTTTTGTATTAACCTAAATTTACTTGCATGTTGTATTAACATTGGGCTAACCCTAGATTATTGTGAATCCATGGGTGTGTTGGAAGATGTCTGGGCGTCATTGAAAATAGGCCAATACATTTAAAAAGTTATTTTTAAAAGGTAAATAAATAAATGACTGGAAAAAATTGTTTTTCAATTTTTCTTTGAATTTTTCCTTTTAGTTAAAGTGATTATTTTGTGAGAAAAGCTTCTGGCCAATTTTCTTTGTCAGGTCAAAGGACACCAACACACTTGGTTCACACTAGAAATTAAGATATAAATTTTATTAATTTTTTATATTTATATTCTGAAGAGAACAGTAGTGGAAAAAGGGGGGTCTTGGGCCATTGGAATAATATCGATCCGGACTTAGGACGAAGTCACACGGGCTGACTTAATAGCAAGCGAATGCTGATGTGTTATCGATTTAAAAATTTATTTAGGATTTTCAGGTCAGGACTTAGCCGAATTTCTGAAGTTCAGAAGTTGACTTGCAAAATTCTTAGGAATTAAATATTTTTACAAATATGAGTAACATGTGAATAATTGAGAATGATTTTCATATGGACGTCAGGTGTTTGAAATTTTATTCGAAAAAATAGTAGTGGCTATTTGGGAAACAGCGCATTTTTTCGTGAAGAGGGATATTCAATTAATTATTGAAGTTGGAGCATTGTTGACTTAAATTATTATTGGGGAGGTAAATTATTACGTACTAGGAGGTGCTTGGGACTTGTGAACATAGCCGACCCCTCTGAGTTGATATGAAATTAGAACTGCTTAGTATTTTATAATGAAATTGAGATTTAATTTTTGAGCGGTGACCAACTGGTGTAATATTGAAACGGATAAAATTTATTTTATTTTTTTTTTGGGGGGGGGGCAGAGGACGGGAATAGAATGTAATTGCTCATTGACCATGTGATTTTGAGAGCACACCATTGTGATTTTGTTATGGTATCTCCCGTGGAACTCAGGATGAGTTGGAGAAATTGATATTCGCGTTGCGCTCACCGATGGTACAGCGTTCGAGAGGTGAACCCCCCCAGAGGCGACCAACCGCGTATGCTTGTTGTTGTTTTTGGGAAATCATAGAGGAGTTGAGTTTTTGTACACAAAAATGGGGTTAAATTGAGGAAATTTAAACTGGAAATAGAATTGACTTTCTTATTTACGATCTAACTAGGTTACTTTTATTAATGAAGGTTAATGAGTGATTTCTGGGTCTGAAGTTTGATCTTAAATTTATGAATTTTTTTTAGTATGGTTCCCTTTTTTGGGGGTTACGGCAATAGCCTAGGAGATAGTCCAAATTGTACTGGACAGTAAATAACATATTTTTCTGTTTGACAGTAATAGGATAGAATTAGGTTGCACTTGTAGTCGCCCTCGGACAGGAGTTCCTGAGGATTGCCCACGCTGATCGAATGCCGATGGGAATCCACGATGGACGTCACTGGGATGCTCAAGAATGAGGCCTAAGTATAAAATTCAAGTATCAATCATGTGTTCATTTTATTTTTTATTTCATTGGAGTTAATAGTAGACCGCAAACGATTCTGAAAAAGGAAGGGGAGGGTGGCTTGACTGGTTACGCGTTGTTAGCAGGACTTTGATAATTTTATACATTTAATTTAATAAAAATAAATAAGAACAAGTATAGGAGAAATTTCTTTGCTACAAACAACTATCATTATTCTTTTTCAATAAATTGTTATTTCGTTGAGGTGGAATCCAAGAGTGGAAGGTTACTTTGTATTTATAGTTGAAAAAAAATTCCGAGTGTCGTGCCTGCTTTGTGCAGCTGACAGCACGGTGAACTAGAGTCGAGAGGGTAAGAGTGTTTCTGGTAGGTTATATGTCAGATGGTCTTGGGGACCTGACAAACGTGAAGCTAGTGCTCATAGTAGGAGAGCGCGCCCTGCGATGATCAGGCCCTCTGCCTAGCAGCAAGTGGTAGGATGTTTTAAGTTGGATTAGGATTGGTATGGGCAAAGTTGGTTGTTTTGGTTTCCATAATTTTTATTTTGTACATAAACATCTTTTACAGTACCTAAGCTAACCAGTTGAGTTACCACCCCTGAATGAAAATTTTGTACTGAATGAAATACCTAGTTAGAAAGTACTATTGGGAGGGAGTTTGATGGGAAATTTTGAGATTTTGTGTTTAGTATTGAGTGTTGCTTTTTTATATGGGGATAAAAACTGGCTGGCTCGAATTGCTTGGAGATTGCCAACTTCTACCACTTGTTTGATTTTTGTGTGTGCAGTAAGAGGGGAAGACAGTAAAAGGTGTTTTTTTTTGCCTCCTGCCTGCCCAAAATTTCATGATAAATAAATGTTTGGCAGCAGTTGAGATGGGTGTGAATTGACATTGCCAGAAAGTGGGATAGAGGCAATTGTCAGGATGTTTAACTGAATCCAGGATGCCTGCCTGACTTCTCGGCAGCTCCAGTTGAGTTGTTGGGGACACGGTCAAGTGGTGGTTGAGTTTTGGTCTCCCCTGGCGATAGGGTTGAGTTTCTGTGTCCCCTGGTGTTATTCACCCTTGCCCGCATGAGCGGCATGGTGGTGGTTGGGGCGGATGTGATGGTTAGAGTAGAGCCCCTGGTTTGAGCTGCTCTGCGCGCTTAGCTTCTCTAAGCCCCAGACATTGCTCGTGGAACAACGAGATGGTGAGTGTTGTTAGTGTTCGTTGTTCTTGGTGTTAAGACTTGAGTCTTGGTCTTCCCTGGCGATTGGGTTGAGTTTTGGAGTCCCTCGGTGTTGAGTACCCCTGCCCGCATGAGTGGCATGGTGGTTGTTAGGGCGGATGTGGTGACTGGAGCCCCTGCTTTGAGCTGCTCTGCGCGCTTAGCCTCTCTAAGCCCCAGACATTGCTCGTGGAACAACAAGATGGTGAGTGTGTTGTTCGTGATTGTTGTTCCTGGTGGAGAATGTTTCCTGTGTGTGGTTTTTCTGTCCAGGTGCACCTGAGGAGGGAATGCCGTGCTGCTCCGTGCCAGTGCCTGGGTCGCAGACAATGCAGAGGGGCTGCCCGGACATGCATGATGAGCAGATCTGCGTGGAGAGTGACGAGCCGGTGGAGAGTGACGCCCCGGTGGAGAGTGACGAGCCGGTGGAGGTGTTTGGACGTCCAAGACGGGATTGTCTCCAGTAGCCTTCTCCAGAAGCTGCTGTTGACCCTGAGGAGTCGTCGCGTGTAATCGATATATCGAGGGTTATAGGTATATAACCCCGATATATAGATAGATATATCCCCGGCCGTGCAGTGTACCGGTAGAGTGGAATAATCCAGATTTGGACATTGTTTAAGTGCATGCTTCGATAGTTGGCCAACTTGTACAGTAATGAATTTCAGACTTCTGATATTATCAGATTATTAGTATTAATCTTCCTCGAGGTTAAGTGAAGAAGAGATGTATTGACGGAGCAATACTGAGCTTCCGCGTATGCAGCAGTCGCGTTGCGCTGTATGGACGTACTAACCTGAACTGCGAAAGAGGGAATTCGGTGCGGATGAACTAGTAGTACGTTGATGGCGATTCGGTATCACGCCTTCAGATGAATAAAACCAGTGATGTTTTAGTCAAATCTCCGACCTTGATGGACTGTGTTGGGAATTTTGTTAACTGAACTGAAAGTGGCAAAGGTTGAGGTTAAGGGTAACTAATTTGTAAATTGTTTAATGTTTTTGTTGTTGTTGTTTAGTGGAATCTATTTTATTTGAGATTTGATTGAAGGCTGGTAATAACAATAATTTCCTCATTTTCTGTTTGTTTTGGATGTATAAATTGGTGATATTGAAGACAAGTATAGGAACGAGTCTTGTGTCCACAGGAAGGTATGCGCGCAATCCTTTTCTCCTTAAACATTATCCCTCCCCTTCTTCTTAAGCTGGACTGTGAACACTTAGGCTCAACCAAAAATAAAACTTTTTATCATTTCATTTGAGTGACCTGACTATGATACCGCGATGGAACATGCCTTGCTGGAGGGTGTTCCGGACCCTTCTAGCAAGACAAGGCGTTAGCACATACCAGGCCTTCGAAACGTGTTATGATGTTAATTAGTTGTTGTAATTTTGATTTGGTGTAAAATAATTATTTTCATGAGTTGTGATTTTTGTTGGTTGTATATGTTATGTGTTTGTGGGTCAGAAAGCGCAGTCATTCAATCAGCACACTAGCTTAGTTGAGTTTTGCATTCAATACCTTGAAATAATTTAATGGATTTTTAAAGGTTAGGCCTATTTAAATAATCAGTTACAGTACAAGGCAACTGAAGCTACCACAGCCTGGTCGGCCACCTGTGGAATGGGTCGCGAACAGAGTCTCCAATAGTGACGACAAGGTTTTGTGTCAAAATTGTTTTTTTAGATTTTTTTTTATGGAACGGTGCCCGGTATGTGTTCCGGCCCTTCCTAGAAGTGTGAGCAGGTCTCACAGTAAGATATGTACGGGATGAGTCAGGGGGACTCTGCGCAGAACCTCTACAGGTCAGGCATGGATTGCTTCAAGAGTCTTTGTTGGACAATTTTAACTGAGTTCCGTTGGGCAATGTTAAGAAGCATTTTGTGGTGCCTACTGATTGACTGGCTGTTTCCTTACTCGAGTGTATTGTGTAAATTGATAGCTTGTGCGTGTTTCCAGCTAAAAACACACACAAGCTGAGTAGACTAAGTGCTTGAAAGTTTTAGTTTATTAAGTTTGTTTTATTAATTTTAAATAGTATTTGTCTGTAAGAAACACTTGATGAAGCCTGTTGCAAGAGAGCCTCCCCTGTGGAGCATACGTTATTGATGAGTTTTTTTGTTTGATTCGATTGTGCAAAGGCTGAGATACTCTTTGTGAGTTGTCATAATTAGTTGTTTATGACGTTGGATTTCGTCTTGTGGAAGTTATCGATTATGCCGTTGATTCGTCGTTTGTTGTCAATTTTGTTTTTGTTGTCAAACTTATTGTAGATCAAATATCGTAGACTGTGTACTATGTAAGCTTGACTTAGGCTTCACCGGCATGTGTGTCATTTATTTTATAAACAGTAAGAAGCGCTTGTTAAAGCCTGTTGCGAGAGAGCCTCCCCGCGGAGCATATGTTGTTAAAGAGGTTTTCTACTGATTTTGTACAAATATTGAGTTGTCATAATTAATTGTTTATGAAGTTTAGATTTTGCATTGATTTGGTTGTATAAACGTTTAGATTTATGTAATAATTGTATTGTTCAATTTTATTGTAATTATTGAATTTTTGTATATGAGGGTGATATTGTAGATCGTGTGTTACGTGATAAGTTGGGGTTGATTGACTTATTTAGCGTGTTATTTTCTTCTTTTGTTTAACAAAAATAAAGTTAAGGGGGGATTTGTAACGAGACAGAGGACATTCGCTGCCGTATCTTCCAAATTAGAATTCATTGTCAATTTGATCTTTTGTAGTAAATCAGTAATGAGCGAACATTCATTCTTTTTTTTTTTGGACCATTTAGAGACCTGAGGCTGCCATGAGTTGAGGTTCGGTGGGTTCAAGCAAAAGTTTTCTGAGGCTGAAGATCTCTGGTCAACAGACTGTCTGTTCCAGTTTATTTGCTGTGATCTCTTGCTGGGGACAGCAAGGTCTAAGGGTGAGGGGAGTGTGACGGCCCAAAAATCCCTAGACCAATAAATAATATTCTCAGTTTGCACCACCCTAATCATAACAATTTTACCGTCACTAAATATCATATTTTAGGGCATGGTGCTTTATTTGTAGTCTAGCCTATCTTGGCAAGACGGTAAGGCAACAAGAAAATAGCCTCTTGGATAATACCACCGACCCCGGCTCAGGTGGCGTACGGGTTTTACAGGTGTATAGATCATCTCAGTACACTCTAGTGCCGAGGGTATACAAAGGTGGTCTGAAGTCTACGAAATAAAGGTCTATGAGACGAATTGCCAGTCATAGTTTGTTTTGTATTGCCACAAAGGTTCATCTGATCCTTTCAATGAATACAAACACATAATATATAATGATGTGAACAAGTATAATACTAATGTTTATACACAAAAATGTGTATATGAATAATCTTTCAGCATGTCAAGGTCTGTCCTGTTTTTCACTTCACATTGGATCGTAAGACTGGTAGGAATACAGTATTAAAACTAAAATCCATGAATTTACATTGCTGGCTGGGGAATCCACTACCCGAAAATCTCGGTTACAATTACAAAAATCATTAAACAGTTTTTATCTTTCTCAACTCTTTCTTACATCATACACAAGAGAAGAAAAAATAAACAATGATATCGTTAGTTAAAAGTTCAGCGTATTATAAATGTAGTCTTACTTACTTTCTTGGTACTTTTGGTACTTTGAAGGTCATTCAGTTGGCCGCATGTGGCGTTGGATCCGCCAATACTGTTTCCATTGGGCACAGCGGTTTACAGTAGTTTACAGTAGTTTGATGGAGGTTAGATTTTCAGTTGGTCCGTTTGTATGGTGAGGTAAGAACCAACCAGGTTCAGGTATTTTTGGGGTAGCATTGAAAAAACTCATAAAATTAATTTAAATTAAAAAATTACTGACTTAGTAAAAGGTTTTTAAGTTCACTCTTAAACTTTGACAAATTATTTTCTAATCTAATGTAAGCCGGAAGTTTTAGAAAAACTTTCTGTCCTGAATACAAGAGTTTTTATCAAAAAGTGTCAATTTATTATGAACTGCAAAGGTGTCCTTAAATTCATGATTTTTTTTTCCTGAAACCATGATTTTAGCAACCTCCTTGTCTGGTTGTGATACGAGAGAACATGAGATGGTCTGCACACAGTGATCTGAACAATCGACTAGGGCGAACTGATCTGGGATTGTTGATTCATTTATTATTGAGTATTTATTATTGTTGGTATTGCTGAGGTTCTTAAACAATTAATTGCTTAAATAGGTTTTAACAACAGTTGCTGAGGTTCTCTGATGTATTCTTACAATTAATAGAACACATGAACTGTTCAAAACTATTCAGTTATGGTACTGTACTTTCATTAACGTCATTTTTTATAGAGGATAAATAATAGTGATACACTGACCATTAATATTTACAATTTACAATCGATTGTACGGTTACATAAATGGCAGTTAGAACTGGATATGTTGCAATTTTCGACTGAATATTGTTGTTTTATTTACTTATTTAAAAACGGCAAACGCGCCAATTCACACGGGATGCAATAAATATTCAGCTAAGCTATCAGCAAAAAATTAATAATAACAAAAAACAATATGAGAAATGAACAAATAATAATAAAAATAACAATCAAGTTAAATGCCTTGAAAATAAACACGTTATCGAATTTCTGATTACTGAACTAACTGGACACACAATTGCTCATTACTTTGTAATTAAAGAGCTATTAAATGTTCAAGAAAATTCAGACCCAGAAAAGCATGAATTAAATTTCAAGCTTTATGTAAAATATTTACTTTTAATTGTGTAAATACTGTGAAATGAACCGTATTTTCAAAAGACAAATTTTGAAATTAGAATATTTTATGAACAAATTTAAGCTAACATGATACTGTCTAAGTTTTTAATATAGACAAAAAATATGCATCTACTTAGCCATTGAAATAGTAAAAATACTTTATTCTGATAATAAGAACAGCTTTAATCTAAAACTGCTATCATTAAGCACGTTCGAGTTATTTTTGCTACATTTACTTCATATTTCTTAGAGGTTAATAGACTAAAAGAATTTAATATTTCTTTGGTTTTTCAAAAAATATATTGTTAAGTATTTCCATCCATACTTAATATTTATTTATTTTAATATAGATTTTGTTATAAATCGTGCATAATAATATTCATGACTCGTAGCATAAAAATTAATGACATTGTCATTACATTCATAAATTCAATAATTTGTAAGCTGTTTGGATAACATATAATTTATATCAGTTGAAATATCTTGAACTTATCACATTTGCCTTTAAAGCCTTTAAAAGGTGTTACACTAATAACAGTCTAACCAAGTTTAATAAGTCTGATACAGTGGTAAATCATGTTCTAAATGTGATATAATTAACGCACCAAGATACTATCGCTACGATACTTAAAATCAATTAAAGTGAGTTGGACGCGAATTCATAAAATATTTTGAAATATAATAGATTATATCTATTGGCTTTGCAATAAGCACCAAGTAACATAATAATAATTTAAATTATTTGACAAAATACATAATTGTTTAATAATGAGTTCTTAATGCCACATAAGTCACCTTATTATACGCGTACCGATGAGAGCTCAAGATTTGAAAGTGTGTTTTAAAGAGAGTTAAAACGACGATTTGGTCAAGTGACTTTGTGTGTGGTTATATTTTTGAGGGGTGACAGCCTGATATGTTTTATTAGTTTATTTTACAGAGAAGTAATACATATACTCCTAAGTATATGTAGAAGTAATAGAGTAATAGAAGTAATAGAGAAGTAATATTACTCCTCTGTGGTTTATTTTTAGAATGTTTTACCAAATTTAAGTTGGTTGTAGGAAAAGTAATTTATACAACGATTGCATTCAGCCTTCATACAATAGTTGCATAAACTACTATAAAGTAACAAATTTTGTGGCCTAAACACATTATCATAGCAATGTGTTTTTTTCTCCCTTTTTGTTACATAAGCCATAATTTTCACTGTATTTTAACTATTTTCTTGAAAGAGATTTTCCTCTGGTCGAAATGGGCAATAAGTTTCAATGAGTAATATATTACTTAAGTTGAATAATTATTTGCATATTCTATACTGAAGCTTTTTATTCTTTTCTTTATTTTTAGGATTTTTGCACTTGAGTGGACATGGAAGTATTTTCAGCTCTATCAATATTTCAAATTGGCCGAACACTTATTTTTTATGGTCCTTCAGCATCAAAGTCAGTTACGTAGAGTGTCAGCAGTTGGTTTGGACTAGAGGAGAGGACAGCTCATAAATGCTGTGGAGATAATTGCTGGCTATTCCGGATATTGCCTCCTGATGAAGTGACTTCCGGTCGCAACTTCAAAGTTGGCTTACGATTTAGACCAATAATCGTAAGTTTAAGGTTAATAAATTAAAGAATTTAATATTTCCTTGATTCTTAAAAAATATATTGTTAAGTGTTTTTAACTATTAAAGATACACAGCCAGGTATAGATTTACCTTCCTGAACAGATGCAGAGCATTCCTTTTAAAAAGAATACATGACAATACGCCTACACAGGTGTATATACAGGGTGAGTTCAGATAACGGTGTGAACGTTCCAGGTGTATATACAGGGTGAGTTCAGATAACGGTGTGAACGTTCCAGGTGTATATACAGGATGAGTTCAGATAACGGTGTGAACGTTCCAGGTGTATATACAGGGTGAGTTCAGATAACGGTGTGATCGTTCCAAGTGTATACACAGGGTGAGTTTTTAATGCCCCACCCCCCACTAATTTTTTCCGCATTTCTAAAGATATTTACTCCCAACTACACCCAAAAATCACTGATCAGTTTATACTTTTTTTGATGCGGTTCACTTTTTGGCCGCCATCTTGAATCTTCATTAAACCTAACCTAACTGCCAATGACAACATCCAAGAAGGATAGCTGACACAAGATAGGATAAAATTGCGAATGAAATTTTTTGACTGGTCTCATGCCATGAACTTGGTCAACTTGGACGATGCGGAGTGAGTAAGTAAGTAAAATGTTAATAATTTATTTATAACAAAAATGTAAACTATAGATTTATAAATACATCTTTTTTAAAATCACTATAGACTAACTTTTTTAGCTAAACAAATAAAACGGCTAATGGAAAGTAAGTTTGATTTGGGAACAGGATATGCAGCTGTTACTGTTCAAAATTTGCTGATTGAGTATAGAACAAACAAACAAATAGCAAACTGCAATGCATAACAGGCACAAGTGTGAAATCGTACCACTAGTTTGTTGTCCAGTAGTTATGTTGTTAACGATTTTGATTCAATATTCTTTTTGGAATTGAATAATTAATGTTAGTAGTTTATTGGTAATGTTGATTAAATTATCTTAGCAAAACTACAATTAATATTTATTTTTGAAATACAAATTTAATATACTGTATAATTAATCCATGGATTTTTTATAAAGCTTATGGGGGGAAGGGGACAAACTATGGATCGTTCTGGAAGCAGTTTTGCTTATATCTATTTACAAAACCCATATGGAGACAAACCTACATAATCACCCCCATAGTTTTAATGATGAAATAGAAAAAAATAAAAATAAATAATTGGATATTCGCTGAGTATACAGGTCTGCTGCAATGAGGGTATTAAGTATTCTATTTAATACACATTTTTTAGATCTTAATATGTAAAAATCTCAAATGGCCACCATCTTTAAATGGGAATAAGTAGAAGTGTCAAAAGCATAAATAAATCTGTCTTGACGTACATAATGAAAAGTTTCGACCCTGAATTGCATATGGTTTTGAAAAAAATCATGAAATTATCAAAACATTCCAAAAAAATCTAGGGAACGATAGGCCTAAAAATGGGCTCAGTATGGTTACACCGGATAGTACACGGTTATATTGTAGAATATGTTTGTCTCAAAGCAAGGAGCAAATAAACAAAAAGGGTCCAGAGAGTTCCGGGTAAACTGTATATTACATGCAGAATGATCGTGGTAGCTTATTTTTCTACATGTCTTCTGTCTCTGTGCTGATAAATTATGTATGTTATGTATGTATATCTCATCAGCGATTCACATCTGGTGATCAGTTTGAGATGACATGAGCGTGAGGCATACCATATATGAGTTATAGCTGTGGCCCAATTCTACCTATCTGTTTCGATATAAGTATGTAATACATTATCAGGGATTCACATTTGCTGAAGAGTTTCAGTTGGATGACATGAGCGTGAAACATGCCGTCTATATGAGTTATAGCTGTCACCCCATCTGCCTCTCTGTGATGATATATGTAGGCCTACGAGTGCCAAAGTATCTATTGAATACTAACTATTGAAATTATTTTCCAATGTTCATACGCACCATTAATCTCTTTCACTCATTGTGCCAGAAGCTTTCTTACATCAAATTTAATTAAAATGAAATTACTAAACAATAAAAAAACAGCAGTAATTTGGCTTAAGATTTGGGGTTTGACGTAAGTTATCTTGCAAAAAAGGAAAGAATTACTGTAGTAATTTTTAATTACAAAGAATCGAAACTTAAATCTGGATTTTAAAACTTAGTAAGTTCTTGTAATGCATAAGATCAATTCTTATATTAAAAGATTATTTATTTATTCCAACGGATTACACCAATAGTACAATTTAAATGGCAAGGTAACAATGGACAGCCTCAAGATGGTCATAACAAAGACATGACTACTCCTAAAAAATTATAATAATGAATTATAGCGACAAAACTAGTAATCAATAACATTAAAGTACCATAACAACAAGTAAACAATAACAGATAACAATGAATAAGTGAGCAATACAATTTAAATGACAATGTAACAATATACAGCCTTAATGTAACAATAACAAAGACATGACTACTCCTAAAAATAATAAGAATAATGATTTAAAGCAACAAGACTAGTAATAAATAATATTAAAAGAACCGTAACCATAACAAGTAAACAGTAACAGATAACATTAAATAAGTGAGAAATAACAAATGACAATAATTGAGTGGACAATAACAAACAACAATAATTCGTCATAATAAACAAGAATATAAGCTCGAGCAGTTTTTTCTCTCTATTTTTAAAGGACTGCTCACGTGCTCAGACCCAAAGAAGAAGTCAAAATGGGCAGCTGCATCACTTCCAGCAATAATAAGCCGGGATATACCACTGTGGTAGGAATAGCTGTTTGGATGATAGCGCCTTCTAAAGATGGTCCTAGATCTGGTCCCTCTCGATGAGATGAAATCAATAGTGCTCAGCAGTCCAGGAGGCCATTGACCAGCTTGTAGAGGGTTATAAGATCTGTATGTTGACGTCTCAAATGTAAAAGATCGAACATAGCCGGTTTGGGAGAATCGGCGGCGTTGTTGTTAGCGCACCAGACTTCCTGACTTTGGGACCATGGCATTCTTGGGCTCGAATCCGCGTTCTGCCAGTAACTTTTATCAGTACCATTCACCTTGTACTGTAGCGGCTCACCCCCTTACATTGTCTAATACGATCCACGTAGAGACCAATAGTCTATGTGGATGGAGTAAAGTAAGGCTAAAAGAGATCCACCAAGCCTCTATTTTCTCCACAGGAGTCGTATAGGCATATCCTAATCTGAACCCAGCCTCCTGATGAATCTCAGTTGAGTCCCTTCAAGTAGTTTAATGTGATTCGTTTGATAGGGGGCCCAAATACAGGATCCAAACTCCAAAACAGGACGCACAGGAAACTTGAACAGGACTTAAAGTGTTTGAGGGGAGGTGAAGTCTCTTGTGGACCTGAAGATGAATCCAAGAAGTGAGCTAGCTCGAGCAGTGATCTGATGAATATGCTCAGCAGGAGACAATGAAAGTACCATTATCACACCTAGATCCCTTACACCAACAACTCTTCTCAGGTTTTTTAGCATATAATCATAGAATGTTATATTAGTGTCACAGTTGAAGGATTAACCTGTTTGCAAACCACATCAGCGAACACGGCTTAGGAAGCGAAACAGCACAATGCACTCACTGTTCTCCACGCTACAACTGCTTTGATACCTATCGTTCACTTTATAAACCTCGATGTACGGGGTGATCAAAAAGTCACCGACTTATATTTTTGTTATTCTATGGAACTACATATTATAAAGGAAAACAAAACAGCCAACGATATTTACTCTTATACCATTAATTAAGCCTTGATTTAATTAAAATATCAGATTATACCCACTATAATAGATTAAAGGTTTTCAGTGGCTTCATGATATGGGAATGATGAGTTTTTTAAGAAACTTACTTTAGATTTTGTATAACCTTTAGTTTAGTTATGAAGTTAGAGTGTACCTTTTTGCACCTGTTTGTAAATAGTTTGCGATAAACAAATGAAAAGGCACGGTGCAACTCATTACAACACAATAACTAATCTGGAATCTTACAAAATTTGACCTTACTAACATATCTAAATTTATAGTTTTGTATCAACATTTATTATCATAAGAAATCTTAATTTTAAAGGTTTTTAACACATTGTGTGTTTAAAATTAAATTGTAAACTTTGTAAATTTCAACATATGTTTTATATACAATTATAAGGAATTTTTGTTCTGTTGTATTGGTCTGAAGATGTTATCTTAGATTACGAAATGCCTAACAAAAAATTTATTCATTTTTGGAGTTTTTAATCTAAAGTTAATAATAAATAATATATTTAAAATCATTTGTTCAAGCTTAAAAACAAAATGAAGATATGTAAATTAAATCTATATGTCTCAGCAATGCAAATGTAAAGTTTTCATTACGAACTTTGCATTGATTAATCATTGATTAATCATAGTATTTTTGTATTTTTATTTATTTATTTTTTATTTTTTTGTAGGCGACGAAGGAAAAATGCAGTTACGCACACAGGTGGCCAGCCTGTAGTGTGGGACTCCCCTAAAAACTTTGTTACCCACTAAAAAACCTCCTCTTCTCCGTAGGATTCTAACCTGCAATTGTTTATCACATTACGTCAGGCTAGACCTGAAATTAGGCATACCCCCGCCTGTGGGGCTCGCTCCTAATCCAGCCGCTCCGGACGATCTGTGATAAACAATCCCAGTTGCCCTCATCCTCCATAATCTTTTGGCAGACCGTGTCAATCGAAAAAAAACACCGAGTTTTCTTATAGCCAGGCGGGGCCTTTCTCAATGTGGGCAGCAGAAGAAGGTGTATTCCGCTTCGTAAGGAACGCCCGGGCATTATTTGCAATTAAGTGAACCGGTCTTGCCCATTCGATTCAGGTACAACTTGAAATAGCCGTGACCTGTCAGGAACTACGTGACGTAGTAGCCCACCTCGCCATGCTGCCTTTCCACCCATGGCTGGACATGCTCGATGAGTCGCGCAGTCCATCGTCCTCGGCTTTCGTGCTCCCAGCTGTGTTTCCGCTGCTGGAAGGTTCGGGAGCGCTCTTCAGATCTTGCTGCATTCTTGCCAATCTCACCTTGTCTCCGATAAATCACCATCCTCTCTCCTGCCAAGAGCTTGACAGGGATGACTACGGCAACCACCAGGACGGCAGGCTAGCATACTGTAGTAGGCGGAACACACCCGGAGCGCAGCTTGACGCTGAACCCGTGCGAGTCGCAACCTATAGAATTCCTTGGTGAGAGCGTCTGCCCTCACCTCTGCTCCGTAAAGGTGCGCGGACTAGACTGCAGACATCAATAGAAGTCTTCTTCTGGACCGAGGACCCCCGACATTAACCATCAGCTTACTAAGATAAGAGACCATCTTAGCAGCCTTACAGACGTACGGAAGATCTGATCCCTCCCGCCTAATTTATTGTCAACCATGACTTCGAGGTACTTGGCGGCACGTGTTGACTGTACCACTTCCCTTCCCACTCGCAGAGGGTCAAAGGTGTCAATTATTTTCTTTGTGAGGATCACGATCTTCGTCTTGCTCAGGGCAAGCGAATGATGGTGATTGGACATCCAGGCGTTGACCACGCGCATGACTCGGTTAAACTTTAGATGGGCCAGCTCAACGTTAAGTGTGGTAATGAGAGCCGCAACGTCATCGGAATACCCAACTAAGATGGTTTAATCTGGATTATCAGATCTCAGGAGGCTGTCATAAGCGACATTCCATAGATCCGGGCCAGTATCGAACCCTGCGCGGCACCGGAGGTGATTTCCATCGTAAGCGCTCCGTCTCGGGTAACGCACATCAGACGTCTAGAGCGGAGATAGTCCTCGATGAGCCACAACAGATACGTCGGAATGCGAAAGGTGTTGCGAGGCGCATCCAACATATCGACCCACCTCTCCGAGTTGAAAGCATTCTTGACATAAAGCGTAAAAAGAAGTACTACTCGGCGGGAGAAATGGCTGTGGCTTTCGGCTCTCTCAACAGCTTTCTGGACTTTGGCAATTGCGTCGGTTGTTGATCGTTCCTTTCTGAAGCTGTACTGACGAGGGCAAAGGTCTCCTGCAGCAATCACGGCAGAAGTCAGGCGGGAACGAAACCACTTTTCAAAAAGTTATCAAGCAGTATCCAACATGCAGAGAGGTCTGTGGGACGAAGGCAGCTCAGGATCACCTTTCCCTTTGTTGATAAGCACAAGCCTAGCGGTTTTCCCGTGAGATGGAAACACCCCTTCAACCAAGCAGACATTGTACATCCTCAGCAAAAATCCGGGATTGAATGTTAAAAACTTCTTCAGAGCCTGGCTGGGAATCCCGTAGGGCAAGGAGCCTTGTTGCTCTTCAGGGTGAGAACGGAGGTTTAATACTCTTCACCCTAGTATGGCGTCTACTCATGTGTTCGATCTGAATTTAGTCCTCATGGCTCTATTTGATGATTACATTTTCAAGTTTCAAGATTCTAAGCCAACGTATGTTTAGTGTTGTTTTTATTCTTCAACACACCCACGCCCACACTTCACCCACCGGTACTATATATATAATTTACAAATAACACCCAAGCTTTTCAAGGTTCATCGATTTTGTCAAGGTTTATCGATCTTGTCAATCTAGTCAAGATTTATCGATCTTGCCAAACTAAGGTTTATCGACCTTGTCAAGATAGTCAAGTTTTATTCATCTTGTCAATAAAGAAAAGGTTTACTAAGCTTTACAATTTGCTGAACATTAGGATAAAAAATATTGTTATTATTAACCTTTTATGTGATGTAGCTGATTGTGTTTTGTGAAATACAAAAGGTTTTTCTTTCAAAGAGGAGTTTCATCCATATGAACTTTGTTTGAACATTCCCACTTGTTCAACCTTACAACCTCAAGTAATTACACGGATGGGGTGGTTTTTATCACAGACGGCAATGGTTTGCAACTCACTCCACCAACCTGCCTCTCTACTTTAATCCAATTACTGATTTTTAGCTGCTCTTGAGATTTCTAACCCATAATAAATATCTGTTTTCAATGAATAAATGTAACTTATAATATCATATCGAAATTGCGATTGAAGAATAAAATATGTACAAATATAAACAATTGTTGTCTCTTTGCATTTCAATAAAATATTCTTAATCACGAAATCTATAGTTAGTTCTCCATATAATAATTATTAGCTTAGCCATCCTACTCCACAAAGTGTCTACCAGTCTAGTCTGGAATTTAAAATCCATTTGAGACGATTGTTTTGCTGACTCAAGGACTTTTCTAAATTAATACTTTTTTATTTGTAGAAAATCGATTTCTATTTTACAGAACGTTTATGAGTTATTTCAAGAATTAATACATTTTTTGTTACAATTTTGCCCCTAATATGAAAAAAGTTTGTTATCTGTTTTATAACTTTCCAATAGTAATTTTATTTAGTTTCTCAATAGTTTTCAATGTATTTTTTCCAATATCTTTTATTCATTCTTTTCAGAATATTTCGCATTCCAGCTCGCGGTGTGATAAAACCTAGTGGAACTTCATTAGATAACCCTGCTCATGGAAAGTGCTGTACCGTACTTGTACCTCGCAAGTGTACTCCTCCTTTGTACCTCATTTTAAAATAAATAAAATAAATTAATAATCCTTATTTTCTGAACAGTTTACATTGAATGGATGGACCAAATTTATTAATTAATTTTAAGTAGAATTAATTGAAACTGTGAAGATTAATAACATGATAATTAATTGTTACTTTATTTTTAATGCAAGAAATATAAATTGTCTTTAAATCAACAGACATAGACGAGGTTTGGCTGCGGGTCTGGGGTTGCTATGAAAAATATTTAGTGAGGACCTCGATTTATGAATTTAAATTGCGTTTATTTGGAAAGTTTGTTGAATTAATTTAAAACAAAAATACATAAAAAAGTATTGAAGTTGATATGGTCAATAAAATGGAACACGATAAAAAAATTACAGCAAACCTATTCCAATGTTACAACATTATAAAAAAACTAGGCTGACCTCTTAAACGAAAAATTAAGAAAAAAACTACTGTTCACAGAAATAGGGCATCTTCGACATAATGACCGTTAAACAAAAATAAATCTCATCAGGTTCTGTCACTAAAGCAACCCAAAAAACACAATAAAAATTTATCCTGTGCCCTTTACATAAAAACTAGCCCATGACATGCATCTCTCACTAAAATATTGGAGTTGCTGATATCGTTAATTTAAAACTAAAATACATAACAAAGTATTGAAGTTGATATGGTGAATAAAATGAAACACGATGAAAATTTCACCAAATCGATTCCAATGTTACAATATTATTAAAAATTAGAATAAATGAAAGTGGTACATAACTTAGGCTATCATTACAAAAGATAGCCTAGTTAAAAACAAAACTAGGCTGACCTCTTAAACGAAAAATTAAGAAAAAAAAACTACTGTTCACAAAAATAGGGCATCTTCAACATAATAACCGTTAAACAAATATAAAACTCATCAGGTTCTGTCACTAAAGCAACCCAAAAAAACACAATAAAAATTTATCCTGTGCCCTTTACATAAAAACTTGCCCATGACATGCATCTCTCACTAAAATATTGGAGTTGCTGATATCGTTTTAACCTATTTGAGAAAGTAAATGTTTCTAAAGTAACTAAAACAAAGTAAAGTAGGCCTACTTTTTCGGCTGTTTTATCGAATATTTACAGTACTGGCTTTAGGAATAAAAAAAAACATATCTAATTTTAGTTAGTTACTCGTCACAAAAAAAGAAATACAATTTCAGAAATAAGTTTATTTCGGCTTAATGTCTAAAGCCATCTTCAGCTTATCGACAAACTATAACACATGATCACCAAATGACAAATTAATCATATGTTAAATATAAATACTTTAAGGGTTAAGTGAAATTAAATATAGTCTGTCAAGTACTATATAAAATTCTATTAATTTTGAATAGTTTTAGATTTACGAATTTTTAACTGAATTTCTCCCTTTATTAGTGGTAGGAACATTGGACTTATATCCTGGCACTTGGCTGAGATAACTTTTTTTATCTATTGCCATGTAAGCTGCTTCTTTCACATTTTTTCGTATTTTCCGTTTATTTTCTTTGCATATAATGAAGACATTCTTTAGATATTAAGCAAAATATACTTATTTCTAAAATTGTATTTTCTTTGTATTTTTTGACACACTAAAATATAAGGTATGATTGAAACCATCACGACAAAAATACATACCGCAAAGAAATAAAAAAACATTTACTTTTATTTTCTAAACTTTATTTATTTACTTTTACTTTGTTATAAATTAAATTTGTTTAATTTTTATGTAAACTAGCTGTTGCCCTTCCCGGCTTCGCCCGCGACTGAATTTATTTGATAGATAATGGAATTCTTCTAAAGTAACAAAATCTTCTTCTTAAGACTCGTGTTGAAACATTAGAGATAGCAGTGGGTGGAGCCCGGAGCAATGAAGGAATTTTGCAAAATCTTTCCTTAGTGAAGAGGAACGTCCATGTCAAATTTCAACCTGTAGGCCCTAGAGTTTATAGTCCTGTGGGGCAGAGCTCTAAAGGACTTCAAAAACTTTCTTTGCAAATCTGTTTCCTAGTGAGCAAATATTAGCAAAAAGGAATGTCAGAACTACGAAGCATTAGCAGAACGACGAAGTGCAGAAATTTCGGGAGCTGATTCTACACTTGAAAATAAACAAAAATTGCCATATGTCGTAAAATAAACATATGTCCTAAAATTATACGTTTAGCCGCTAGCCGCCATTTTGTTTTTTACATGTAATCATTTTTATTTCCGTAACGGATTGATGGATTTACTTCATATTTTGCATGGACCTTTATCACAACAATGTTAATATTCAGAAAAAAACTTAAGACAATTAATAGGTTACATACCTCGTCTAACAGTTCATAATAATCGCATCCACGACATGTTTCGCCGCTACAACAGCATCCTCAGGTGTCAAATACAAAAATGTTTCTTTGTATCGTTTAGCAAAAGAATTATTATCGTTGAGAAGGAAAATTATATACACAGTCAGACGGATTAGCGATGGGATCACCCTTATCAGGTATCCTATCAGACATCTACTTTGTATTGCTCAACGATACAAAGAACACCGCCCCGACCCTAGAGCAGACAAACAGAAATCTAAATTCTCTCAACACCTTGTTGACAGAAACCATAATATGCATAATATAAACAAAGGGCTAGAAATATTGCATATTTGTAATAAAGGGAGTAGGCCATATTCCATAGAACAGTATGAGATTTATATCAGTTACAAAAATAAAGACTTAAAAGATCTAATTTTGAATAAACAGTTGAATTTTAAATCCCACTCTATCTTCAATGCCATATTTTCGTACAATAGAACGGCCCAAACGCAATTCGACAGTTGTCCACCTGATAACAGGAAAGGGGTGGGGGGGTAACATGAAAAACTCAAGTCTGCTCTCCGTTCCGGTCGTGGTGCGATGTGCGTGTACGTGGTAGGCCTACCCGGAATGTTAACTGTGTCCGTGATTATATGTTTTATTTATTTATTGTGACTGTGTTGTGTTTGTCAATTGTATCATTTCAACGATTCCTTTCCGGATAAAACATTTTTGTATTTGACACCTGAGGATGCTGTTGTAGCGGTGAAACATGTCGTGGATGCGATTATTATGTGTTGATAAACATAGTTAAACATAGACGAGTTATGTAACCTATTAATTGGCTTAAATTCACAGTTCAGGGGCTAAACAATGGATTTAAAAAAAACTTAACATTTTCCGATGTGCATTTTCAAAATGGTGTTTATTTTAAAACTTTTAACTAAAATTTCTCAAAACGTAAAATTTTATCAAACTTTTACAGGAGACTAAAAAGTTGACAAATTAAATTATCTAAACAATGATACCAATTTTGTAAAGACCTGACAACAAATAACGGAGTTATTGTGATTTTTCTATTAAAATAACCTAAATTTGCATTAATTATAATGCAAAACCTATGTTTTTCGGCATAAAAATTTCAATAACTCTGTTAGCGGTTTTTAAGCGAATTCTCGAGGTTGGGTTACGAATTTTCCACAACTAATAGTTAGCAAGCAGCTAGAAGGTAAGACAACTATGTGTACAAAGTTTTGTATACATTCTTTCGGTTGTTAAGGATGGATAGAAAACTCGCGGTTTTTCATGGATTCCCGAGGCTTAATCGCTAATCTTTTATAACAGTTTCTTAGTGAGCATCTAAGAGACAAGACGAACCTGTGTTCAAAGTTTCATGTAAATCCGTTCGGTAGTTCCTGAGATTTCATGATGAGTCAGTCAGTCAGTGGGTGGTATTTCGCTTATACCATTTCGTTTATATTATCAACTTACAGGGTTTCATTCCTACAAATTATAGGTATAGTAAGTGCTACTATAAAGTTTGTTTAATGTTTTCATCTAAAACCACATCGCCGTAAAAGCTTTCTACAGTTAAACTTTCTTATGATGTCGCCTAGATCTTTTGCAGTGACCTAAAAGTGCAGAACTCTTCCAAACTACAACTTCAAAATATTTAAATTATCATGTGACGTAATGAAAAAATTTCTATATCACGGTGTAAACGAAGTTAAAATGTGGATAAATAAGTGTTCATGCTATAAATAAGTTTTTAATTTGAAACTAAATTTTGATTAAATTATATTAATAATAATGTTTTAGTGCTTCAACAATAGCCTATATTGTATAGCATCACAATTCTCGTAGTAACTTAGTTTTTATTAATTATAAATTGATTGTTTCGTTGGCGTTTTCTTGATCGTTCCATTTTATTTTCATGATTCTTAAATTTCTTCTTTATATTTTTATTTATCTATTCAAATTTGTACATATTCATACATCATTTTTATTTTTCCCATTAGTAACTTGCATTTACTCCTCTCCTAAATATTCTTCAAATGTATAAAACATTTTCTCGATAAAGTTAGACTAAAATTTGGATTTAAAGATGTAGAAATCGTGGAAGAATATTTTTTTAATTGTTGAGTAATTTTTTCCATTGTTAATTATATGTGACATTTATAAAATGAACATCTGTAGAATTCCATAGGTATGATTTCCTTCCTGCTCAAGTTACATTCATAAGAGGTATATCTTTTATTTTGAAAAAGTTATAGTTTGTTTTTGACAAAAATTCATGTTCAAGAAATGTAAATGTAGCAAAAAGTTAATAGTTTATTTTGTTTGAAGTTAGGCTGCAATCTCATCTTATACTGAGATGAGGACATTGAATTGTTGTATTTAAAGACTGAATTTCGCTCAACACTCATTGGTGGAGTGATGCTCTTTTTAACAGACCATCATTGTCTGTGTATACTATAATCATAATATGGTTGAATATGACCTTGATTTAAGTTCTTGTACCAGTTTTTGTTGGCCAGCCCATGTAGTTAAAACGTGTCAATATATAAATCAATATATGAAATGATATGAAGTTAATCGTTTTTTGTGACCGATAAACAACACCCACACCAACTTGCAAGAAGGTCCTAAGTGCCTTTTCTCATTCTCAGCATAGGAAATACTAATATCAGTGTACTGATTGTTTATTGTACTGATATTAGTACAAACAATATTGATGTAGTCAATCAGTGATATAGTGGGAATCCAAATTCCTCTCGTAAGATCTTTTCCTCGGCCTAGGTGTAACTTATACAAAGCTGAGTGGGAGAGGCCTTTTCCACCAGGCTTGACAAAGGCATCAGGTTCATCAATCCTAAAATAAAAACTAAGATCGGTTTACACAACTGGCTGGGTAGCTAAGTGGTTAAAGTGCTCCAAAGGTTGCCGGTTCGATCCTGAGAAATGTTAGTAGCTTTTTAAAGGTTCGATACCGGACACAGTTGCCATTTGCCATCTCATATTTCCATATAACATTACACTCATTTAAAAAATCTTTTATAGAGGCTAATTGAAGGTTTGATAGTAAATTATCCATAAATTCTTTGCATTTTTTGTGATACATCGTAAGTATCCTAATTATTACAAACGGGATTAAAACTGTCTATGTCAATGGAATATAAGAAAAGTACTGGTGTCGTAAAACAGTTTTATAGTTGTGTGGGTGTAATTAATTTTCCTTTCTTTATCAGGTTTCTAATTAAAAATATAATTGTTTTTTGTCTTGTGTCAACAAATGTTTTATGATCGAGGTCACTGATAAAGCACTGATAGCTATCTGAAAAAGAGATGATGCTATAAGGGACATATTTTTCTTGTTAATATATAATCTACTAATATGTTTATTTTGTTTTTATTTTGAGTCCTCATTTTCTTGTCAGTATCTCGCAACTGTCGCCAGAAACTCGCAAATGAACCAGTAAAATTTTATTAATTATTTAATAAGGGTTTCCTATTCCCATCCATACAAGACCAATTAAGAAATTATGTAAGATATTAATTTAGTTATTTTAGACTCAGGTATTCAAGTGTGGTTTATTACCTAATTAGTATTTTGATCAGTGTAGTGTAGTTGACAAAATTGTTCTGTACTGCCTGTTGTTACAACCATGATTAAAACACGTCTCAGGTACAAAATGCTACACGTTTTTGCAATATAAAATAAATTAAATACTGTAACAACCAGAAAAAACAAACCAAAATTAATTAATTCGCCATTACACGAAAAGGCCTACTATTAAAAAAAAATTAACCCAAATAACCCCTTTTAAATTATCAAATTTCCGAAAAGTATATTTTTTTAACATATTGAAGTAAATGTTTGTAAAGGAACCGAAAAAAAGTAAATTCCTTTGTTTTGGCTGTTATATTAAAAATTTGCTGTACTCGTTTTAGAAATAAAAAAATCATTGAGTTTTATTTTAAACTTTACCACAGCATATATAGATTTAAATACAATCAATTTCGTATGGTTTCATTCCCACAAATTATAGTCCTATTATGTGCTACTACAAGTTATGTTTTCTTCTTTTTTAGAACTATATCGCCGTAAAAGCTTTCGACAGTTTATCTTTCTTATGATGTCAACCAGTTCTTTTGAAGTTTCATATAAGTGCAGAACTCTCTCAAACTGTAACCTTAAGAACATTTAAAGTAAAATGGTAATTAGTGTATAACAATTTAAATAAAGTTAAAATGTGAAAAAAATATTCATACCACAAATAAGTTTTAAAAATGAAACTATTTTTTTAAGATATCATATTTTACTGAGATAAAAAATCCAAAGAGTTCTTTAAAATAATGTACGCCGTGACCTAGACGTCCCCAATGCTCCCTACAGTAAAGATCCTTAAGAAAATAATCCTGTGAAGTCTTTGACGGAAATTAATCGGCCTTTATCACACAGTACATACTCGTAATTTATTAGGCACAAGAATAAAGATAAATTCTACCTCAACTCCAAATTAAAAGGTAAAAATATCGGAATTTAATGGGGTTGTAATTTCGTAATACGGTTTTAATGCAAAGTTTGGTCGCCGCCATTTTTAACTCGGTCAGCCTTTTAGGGATGCGTTTACGTCATTGTAATCGAGTACAAAAATCTAAAATGTGATTTATATATTGGCCTAAGTTCCTTCAAAATTTTCTTGTGACTTTTTGTAAACTGTCCTTCTTACGAGCTAATGTCAATAAGTGATTTGGAACATAGCCTTTAATATCTAAATAATTTTGCAAAATTCAAGTTTTGTTACTTAATTTAAAGTTACTATTTTCTTTCACGCTGTATATATGAAAATAATGATTTTCACGAAAAATCACTGTTATAAAATTGCTAAATGTAAAAATAAATATAAATTAATTTTAAAAGCAAATTTTTCTAAAAGTTTTACCAACTTATTGTTACGTTATACTTTTTTCATAGTTTCATCGCTCTTTACGGGTGATTGCATATTTTTTAAGTGAAATGACATTTTTCCTATTTGTTGCCTCGTTTTTATCCTTATTAAATGATTTTATAAATGATCCAAAAGTGATATTTAGGTGTTTAAAGGTTATTTATCGGAGGAGGAATTTACTCCACATTAAATTGTTATTTATTTAAATGTTATAAGTTATGTACCTATAAACGAACTGTACTTGTTATTGTTATATATTTATTTATTTGTATTGTTATGTACTTCAATATTTATTCTTGTTAATTTATTGTTGTAGTTATCGTTAATTTATTGTTGTTGTATTGTCATATTTATTGCCAGTTTTTAGGCCTAGGAATTCTGTATTGTGAAATATTGTATTGTGTGCACTTTCTCAGTCATTGCTTACTTACTGTTATGTATTGTGTATTGAACTTTTGATGTCTTAGATTTTTTATTTTTTATTCTCAAATATTGTACGATCTGTTGCACCTTTAACAAGTATAATTTAATATTGTAACTTAGCTTATCAAATAATATTGTAAATGGTGTTTGCCGTGGAAAATCAATAAAAATAAAATAAAGAAAATAATAATATTCAGCCATTTAATAACATAAATACGATTAGTTTTTATGTTGGCCCCTGGATGGATGTAGATTAAAAGCTTTCTTTAACTAATTGAACATCCATCGACGTACTTTCAATTCAATTTAGATAAGTTATTAATAAGAAAAATTTGCAAGGTTGTAAGAATCAATTTTCAGTATACAAGAATGATGAGTTTACATAATCAATGCGTATTTAATGAAATTTATGCCTTTTTTCGACTTATACAGTTATCTCATTATTTGCTTAACCACCATTAAAATTTAGTTAAATAATCTTTATATTTTAACTCATGACAGCTTTTATATCATAAAACTTAACCCGTTAATTGCAATATAAGTAAAATTAAAATATGAAAACAAGTATTTTACAAACGAAAGAATGTTCTATGATTATAAAGGCTGATATAATATTGCTCAAATATTCAATTAGTGATATTTTATCAGAACATCATGTAGATTCACAGAAGTTCGAAAGAATTTTATTGGAATTTATAAAATGTACGAATCGTTGGCATGGGCATACTAGAGTACTCGTATGCGAGATAAAAGCAAAATCGAATAACAGGACAAACTGTAAAACACTTTGTTATTCCTAAACAGTTCTCTCGTTTCACAATTTTTTTTCAATTTTGTTCGAATCGGTACAATAATAATTAAAAACATGGGCAAAACTATACAAAAACTGTTCATAGTAGGGATGATTGGGGCTGCATACGCCTGCTGCGGAGCCTGCGGAGCCCCCCCCCCCCCGAGACCACCCAAAGTGCTGACCCCCCCCCCCGAGAATTTTTTTTTGCCGCGAAATTTTTTTTTGCCGTCAATTTTTTTTTACCGCAAATTTTTTTTTTTACCGCGGAAATTTTTTTTTGCCTCAAAATTTTTTTTGCCGAAAATTTTTTTTACCTAAACATTTTTTTACCGTAAAATTGTTTTTGCCGCAAATTTTTATATATTTTTTTACTCATATGCAAATTAAATACTACTTCCACCTGTCCCGACCACACTGAACTCTTTTAACATGCGATGGTGGGGCTAAGGTGGGGAAAAAGTAGTGTGCTTTGGAGACATATAGGTCAAGAAGTGTAATGCAACTCGCAATCCGCGGCAATCCGCGGCAAATCCGCGGCAATCCGCATCGAATCCGCGGCAATCCGCGGCGAATCCGCGGCAATCCAAAATAGTAGAGGCATTCGGCCAGTGCAGCTATCGGTCATGAATAGTAATACAATTTTTTTTAACATTTGTTGTATGGCAAATCCGCGGCGAATCCGCGGCAATCCAAAATAGTAGAGGCATTCGGCCAGTGCAGCTATGAGTCATGAATTGTAATACAACTCTTTTTAACATTTGTTGAATATACTTTCATATTGAACATTATTTGTATTTTCATTTTAAATTTTGCATATAACACACAATGTGTTACATTTCTACTTTTCCATTTCATTTAAGTATGCCTTTTGTTCTGTATTAAAACTAAAGTTTTTTTTAAGATTCCACAGTAATCTTCTATTGCCTCTGGGACTTCCACTCGTAAGACAACTGACTCTGTGCAGCGCCTCGACGACTCTTCCACTGTTCACATTGATGCGATGATCAGAAGACTTCACTAAATTATGTAAACACTACTATTGTTTACTATTCACATCTATTGACTGGACTGTAAAACATTATTTCTCTTGTATGTTAAGATATTTCTTTTCTTGCAATAACAATTAGCACTTAACAAACATAATTCTTTTAGTATCATTCGTATGTAAGTTTCACTTTTAAAGAGACTCACTATTTCAAAGTCAAAAGTGCATTTGTAAAAGTTTTTAGTCTAATAGCTTAACCTTTCTACAGACTCGGCATTACATTTACTATCAAAGACAAAAGAGTCTAGTAACTTAGTACTTCACTTTCAAAGTCAAAAGAGTCTGTTAGTTTAGTCATTACACATCTTTGACATAGCATTTAAAAGTTTTAAATTTCTAAGTGAAAAGAGTCTATTCGTTTAACCTTTCTGCAGACTCGTCATTACATTGTTACTTTCAAAGACAAAAGAGTCTAGTAAATTGGTATCTTACTTTCAAAAGAGTCTGATAGTTTAGTATTTGTACACCTCTGTGTAGACTCGTCATTTATATTTTTCTTTTCACAAGTCTGACAGTGAATGATCTTAAGACTAAGTGTGAAACTGGAAAATGAAAACAATCATATCAATACAAATGATTAGATTTATTGAAAAAATCTTAAAACTAACATCGAGTGTATTAAAAAAATAAACTTAAACATCAGAAATAGAACTGTATACATTAGTCAACAAAAATAAAAATCTATGAATTAGTCAACAAAATGAATTTGTTCCATCACTAAAACTTCAAAGAAACAACATAAATAAATAAGTGTTCACATAACAGTCCATCACAGTCCAGCACACTCCTAAGATCCGAACAGCGCCTACCCGATCACACTCATGCGACATTAATTAAATTGTGTTGTCGTCCATGTCCATCGGCGCAGGCAAAGCTGGAGGAAGCGGTGGTGCTCTTGGTGGTATTGCATAATGTCCCCACGGAAAAGTGTTTATTCCATCCTCTGGCATCACGTATCGTTTATCATCAAACGGAGCCAGAGATCTTTTTCTTACTACCTGTTTGGGCAAAAGAGAAATTTATAAAAGCTATTTAAATAAACTTCTGATTTTCAACCTCAATAGAATAAAAATAAATTGCTGATTCTAAAGGATAGATGAATTTGTGAGTATTAATAAATAAACCAGAGTTTGTGACAATATTAATATAATTAAACAAAATTCAGCATTAAAAAACAAATAAACAAATTATTTCTCAAAAATTTACAGCAAAGAATAAAATTAAAATAATTTTCAGTTAAAAAAGTCCATCAAAAAGTATGACTGCCAGGAGGATTTGATCCAGGAACCTTCAAGTTACAAGTCCCAAGCTCTAGCCACTGGTCTACTGGAAAGTTGAAATTAGTTGTATTGAATGGTATGGAGACAGCTTCAACAGCTGTGACAGTTCATGTGAAAACTAGTTGAATTTGGCAATTTAAATGAATTGTAATGGGATTCTGATGACCCACAAAATAAATGTCAATAATAAAAATATTTGAATATTAGGGATACTGAAGACCCTTTATGAAACCATGTCCAACTCACGCTACATGATGAATTTATTCTGCACCACTTTGTCACAAGAAAGTACATGTCACCATCACTCTGTCTGTGAACTCACTGCAGACTGGGGGCACGGGGAAAGCACCAGACGTTTGACCAACTTGACCGTTGACCCTCACCTGGCAGCCCTTTGTAATACAAACTAAAGACTCTAGATAACTAAACAGTTGTCTTGTATTGTTCTACATTATGCCATTTAAATGATTGTGTTACTATTTTATGTTTGACTATTTACAATAAAATAAAACTTCTTAAATAAAAGTGAGTTACACTAATATTTGAAATAATGCTTAGCTAATATTTTCCTTATTTAAGATAAATTGATACAGTGGAAAATATATGGGAGGCTTAAACATTCTCCCCACCGAAATTTCCAAAGAAATTTCCTAACAAGGTAAAAGAAAAGGTTCATGGGTAGAGAAGAACAAGGGTGTTAGGCAAAGTGGTCGGTTTGGAGAGGACGGAGCGGAACCAACTTTACAGCAGGTCTTCTAAATTCCGAATTTCCACACTTGACTGTCAAAACTCTGACTACTCCATCTTCACCTGGATGAACTTGAACAATTCTGGCCATGGGCCACTGCAGAACAGGAACATTTGGGTCTCTCAACAGGACCAAGTCTCCAACCTTGGGGTTTTCACTATCTTTTGTCAATTTATTCCGTTTTTGTAAGGAAGTCAGGTACTCAACTCTCCACCTTTGCCAAAAGTGCTGTGTCATCCTTTGAAGCAACTGCCACCGAGAAAGAGCTGGAACCTTATCATTTAGAAGTGACGGTTCTGGAGTCGTCAACAGGGTGCCTCCTATCAGGAAATGTCCGGGCGACAAAAATTCAGTTTCTTCAGGGGCAGAAGATAATGGGCACAACGGCCTAGAGTTGAGGACAGCCTCAATTTGAGTGAACCAAGTAGTCAATTCTTCAAAGGTCAATGGTGTTTCACCTGCTACTCTTCTGAAAAGTGTCTTGGCGGACTTAACGGCCGCTTCCCAAAGTCCTCCGAAGTGGGGAGCATATGGAGGATTAAAGTTCCACTTTATTTCCAATTTCGTGGCCTTCTCAAGAATTTCATTTTGAGTGGTTTTCTTGCAGTACCAAGAAGCAAACTCTCTGAGCTTGTTAGCTGCTCCTTGAAAGTTTGTGCCACAATCTGAATAGCATTGTTCAGGTAGTCCTCTACGGGCTATAAATCGATGAAGGGCAGCGATGAATGAATCTGTACTGAGTGCAGTAACAATCTCCAGATGAACTGCCTTAGTCCCCATACACACGAAGAGGCAAAGGTATGCCTTGCTGATTGCCGCCTTTCTTCTAAGGGATTCTCTCAGAGGAAATGGTCCTGCAAAATCAATGCCCACATGAAGAAAGGCACGGTTCATGTTTACCCGCGCTGGAGGCAGGTCAGCCATCTTGGGAGTGAAGGGCTTGGCTCTGTCCTTGAAGCAAGTCAAACATTTAAATGTACGGTGACGAACTAGACTTCTCATGGCAGGTATCCAAAATTTAAGCTGTATTAATGCTTGTAAAAGTCCCGGACCTGGATGTAGGTAGAGTTTGTGATAGTAGTCCACCAGCAATGTAGTAAAGTGACATTTTGGAAGTAAGATCGGATGCTTCTGACCATAAGGTATCGAAGATCTATTCAGTCTTCCTCCGACCCTTAGTATGCCCTTTTCATCAAAAAATGGCAAGAGTTTTGAAAACTTCGACTTGGCGATAGTTTCCTTAGTTGATACTGAAGATTCATTGTGAAATAGATAAAACGATTGAAGTTCCCTCAATATGTACACCAGTGCTTCGTTGATTTCATAAGAATGAAGAGGACCACTGATGAGTTTCCCTTTTTCCAATCTAGCCTTAATATTTTGAATAAATCTCCTTATCCAAGCAACTGTGTCCAAAACCTTGCGGTAGGATGAGTGGGAAGAGATGAAAGAGATTATGAATGGCTCGGAGAGAGTGGTCACCAAAGACTGAGATTCAACCTTTAGTTCAGGTAAACTTTGTAAAGACAGATCTACCGCTGACCTTGGCCATGAGTCAATGTGTTCACACAACCAGTCTGGCCCACACCACCATAGCGAGTTTTCCTTAAGTTTGTCTACTGATGATCCTCTTGAACCAAAATCACTGGGGTTCTCATTAGTGCTCACATGCCGCCAGCATGATAAGGGAGTGATGTCTGTGATGTGGGACACTCTATTTGAGACAAAGACCTTTAGTTTGTAAGGAGGAGTATGAAGCCATCCTAAAACAATAGAGGCATCTGTGAAAAAGACTGGCTCCTCAAATCTGATTGTTGTAGACTTAGAAAACATCTTGGAGACAGAAAAATAGAGCTTAGCCAAAAGGTGTGCACCGCACAGCTCAAGACGAGGTATAGTTACTGTTTTAATCGGTGCCAGTTTTGTCTTAGCGATAATGAGGTGTGATGTTATTGATTGCTCATTGATTGTTCTCAGATAAAGAGCGGCACAATATCCTTGAGCGGATGCATCAGAAAATCCCACTAGTTGATAACAAAGTGGTTTGTTGGGTACCACAAGTCTTTTTACACTGAGTCTTGATAGGCTACTGAGCTGTCCTACAAAACCTTCCCAAATAGATTTCAGATGGGATGGAATTTCTTGGTCCCAACCTAATCCCAGTTTCCACAAGTCTTGGATTAATCCCTTTGCTTCAAAAGTGATCGGTGCCAAAAATCCTAAGGGGTCATAAATTTTAGCAACAGCTGAAAGAATAGATCTTTTAGTATATACTAGATCAAAACTTTGAACCTTGTACATGAAGACATCATTAACTGGATCCCAATGAAGTCCTAAAATCTGCACGCTGGAGTCTTCATTTGAAGAAAAGTTCACTGACTCTGTCTGTCTGTTAGAGCTGACAACTTCCAGAAGTTCATCACGGTTGCTAGCCCATTTGCTAAGGCTAAATTGTCCCCTTTTTAGCAAGTTGATGGTTTCCTCCTGAAGTTTCAAAGCTTCGCTTAGAGAAGATGTCCCAGTTACTATATCATCGACATACATATCCTGAGAAATGGCTTCAGCAGCTCTAGGGTAATTTTTTCCTTCATCCAGGGCAAGTTGTTTTATGACTCTAAGGGCCAAGAATGGAGCAGAAGTCAATCCATAAGTTACAGTGTTTAGCTCATACTTCTTGATGGGGTCTGCTGGATTAAACCTCCAATAAATGTGTTGGTAGGGCCTGTCTTCTGGATGGACTAAAATCTGTCTATACATTTTGACAATGTCAGCTACAAAGACAACAGGATGTAGTCTGAACCTCAAAAGAATGTCTCTGATATCTTGTTGCAGTTTCTCGCCAACCATTAGATGGCTGTTCAAAGATTGGAAGTGTGAAGACCGAGCTGAAGCGTCAAACACAACTCTCAGCTTTAATTTTGATCGATCTTCCTTTACCACACAATGGTGAGGAATTATGTACTTAGACGGTGAACTTGTTGCATTCATATGGCCCAAGTTTAAATATTCTTCCATGAAGTCATGATACTCTGACATTAATCGTTTGTCATTCATCAGTCTTCTTTCCAAATTGTAAAATCTCTTGAGTGATGTTTCTTCAAAGTTACCCAATGTAACGTGAGTACTCTTGAATGGCAAGCGTACGACGTACCGGCCATCCTTTGTCCTAAAATGTGTATCCTTGAAGTGCTGTTCACAAGCTTCATCCTCGGGGTTAGAGCTAGCAACAGCAGAAGGAGGTTCCTCCAATTCCCAGAATCGTTGAATCTGTGTGTGCAAGTCTTCAGCTTCATTGACAGTGGTGAAGAAAGAGCTACTATTACCACATGAAATTAAACAAGTACCAGATACTCGTCCAACGACTATATACCCAAATACAGAGGAGAAAAGTTTTGGTTGGTTTTCTTGAACTGTAACTGTAGATCCATTCCAGATGTCTGAAAATAAGTCGGAACCAAGCAAGAAGTCTACAGGACCTGGTTGCCAAAACTTCGGGTCGGCTAACTCAAAACTTGTGTAATTTGTCCAAACGTCAACAGGCATAGTGAAGTTTGGAAGATGAGAAGTTATGTTATTCACAACTATTGCCTCAGTTTCAATGACAGGGGAGCACGAATTGCGTGGTTTTAGGCAGCAGTGTACCTTGCCTCTGGTACCATCAAACACTGTCTGACCAATTGCACTGATCTTATGGGGGAATGATTTAACGATTAACCCCAGTTTGTCAGCACATTTTTTTGTTATGAAAGAATGTTGACTTCCAGAATCCACCACCAATCGTATTTGGCTATAATGTCCATGCACATCTTGAATTTCTGCAACAACGGTTCCTAATAATACTTGACTTTGCTCAGGAAGAGTTGCCGTTAAGAGTCTTCATCACCCCTGCGAAAAACGTCAAAAACATGCGTTCGTAGTCCCCTGTTTCGGACGACATTTATGAACCGATTTTATTGGAATTGGTCTCAAACTGGTCAGAAAGAATGCCTGCGTGGTTCTTGTACCTCATAATAATAAAAAACGCACTCGGTAGTACTTAAAAATACAGTTAAAAAAAGGAGAAAATTACTAGATATTTAACATTTTTTTAAAATACTTTTAAGAAACATTATCGAACTATCGAGGTACAAGAACCACGCAGGCACTCTTTCTGAACAGTTTAAGACCACTTTCAGTCAAATCGGTTAAAAAATGTCATCCGAAACAGGGGACTACGAACGCATGTTTTGAGCAAAAACGGGGTCTGGGAATTCGTCCGTTCGAGGCGCTACTAGCCTTTTCGCAAACGTCGTCTTTCTCACTAACACAAGCACACACACACAAACATTATCGCATTATAAATCACTCAGTGATGTTGGGGGACACATTCCTTGTATTTATTTGAATACTTCTTTATCCATCTAAATTACTCGTACAATTCAATTTTAGAACACGTGTGTTTATACAGCACTATGGTTGATTGGCGATTGTTTTTTTTTTTTTTTTTTTTTTTTTTTTATGTACTCAAGACGAGCAGTACATTATTTGCACTATACTGGTTTTTACAGTACATAATACAGAAAACTAGTAATGTATAAGTTTATTTTCAACTTCTCACAGATGAGATTCAAATTTTAATCTTACAAACAAATAGCCTAAACCATTCATCAATTTTTCTACTGGCAGTGTTAACAAATACTGTAACACCGGAAGTGCGCGGAATACGGTTCCGCCTGATACCACCTGAAGGAAATTCCTTTTTATAAGGCCGGCGACACACTACTGGACTTCCCATCGGACCGTATATCGGACCAAGCATCGTACCGATCATTACATCGTAAAGGGACGTAAATTTACTACGAACATTTCGCCAAGCAAGACATCGGACCGAGCATCGTACCGGACAAATCCACCAAGCGAGGTGAAGGAAGTTTATAGAGGGATAGGGAGAGCGTGAGTCAGGGCGCTAGATGATGTGGTGGGGAAGGGAGGGGCTTTCCATCCCGAGCTTTCGGGGCCACGCTCGGTACGGCGTTCTTAGCAAAATTGACCTTGACACACTACCGTACATCGGACCGTACACCTGACCAATCTTTTCTTTGATGTTTCGCCCCAAAACAGCCTGCAGTGCGCTCGGTCCGATGTAGCCTACGGACCCCTGACACACTTCCGGACTTGCTGTTTGTTTTTGCTCGGTACAATGCTCGGTCCGGTGAAAAGTCAGGTAGTGAGTGGCCACCTTAAAAAACAAATCCCTCACTCATTCATTACTAACCATCAAATTTTTTCGATACGCAAGAGAGTTGAAATTTGGTACACTGATTTGTTCAGTTCTCAATAGGATAACGTGATGATGAAGCAATTAAAAAGACAAATAAATCTTATACAATCCTGTTTATAAGGGAAAAATTATTTATTTTATTAGGGAAAAATTATCTCATCCGAGCAGATTTCATCATCATCCGCAATATTTTGTTAGCCTATAGTTGTTCTAATAAAATACTGACATTTGCGTTTGAATTTTTAAAATTATGATCTGCTGATTTAATTACTATATTTAATTACTTTGATTATGTATTTTATTCTTAGACTCTGGGCCAGAGTCTCATTGACCACTATTTAATTAGAGCCTTCCAATGTCTGAGAGAAAAGAGGTACGGTCGCACATGTCATTCAAATTACAATTATTTTATACTGCTTTACAGAAAAAAAAAAACATTAAAAGTAAAATCCAGTGAAACCATTAAGCTGTACAAATTTAAATTAGCCTACTGTTGTAAAAAAGCGGCACCGAAAAACACAGCTAGATGTTTCGACTTTCAAACACTGAGGCTAGAAACATAAATAAATACAACTTCATGGTTCCAAGAAATTAGTAAACAAAATTATAATTTTAATTAGGCTATTTAATTAAGTATATTACGAGTTATAAGTATACGAGTATAACTCGTATACCTCTTTCATAGTTCGGTTAATTCGAATAAAATTATCAATATAGGCCCTATACGCAATTTAGCATACATTACAAGAGGTTGATTATATGTCCTTTGTTAGTGGGTGTCAACTAACTGTTTTTGGTGTGCGGGGGTTACATCTATACGTTGCGTCAGATTATTCTAAAGAAAATAATTACTTTAGTTCCATCATTTTAAAATGACTTATTTTGTTTAGTTTCTGTATTGTCTGATCATTCTGGTTCGCGAACTCATTCAAGTAGATACTGCCTTACACCCCTGAACCAAATTTAATCTAAATAGGATGTTCTGTTCAAACGCTATAGCTACTGTAATATAATAATTGAAAACCATTAATTAATGGTAATCGCTGTAAAATGTTAATCGGCTATATTGAAATGGAAAAGTTCGAGCCTAGTATTAATAATAATATTAAAATACTCTTCAAATGTAGACAGGACAACGCTGCACTAGCATCGGACTGGCCGAACTCTCATTGTAGCGAGTCTGCGCGTGCGTGTGTGGGACGTCGCAGTCCGACGTTTTTAGAAATGTACCCGAGCCTCACCCCTCGCCCTAGTTGGGGGCACCTGACTGTACTAGGACAGTTGTTATGGAAATCAGAGTGTACGATGGATATTTTGCCAAAGGTGATGAAGACTCTTAACGAAGACCCAGATGAGCCCGCAGCCACATCCTGATTTTGGTTAGCTTCTTCATTTGCTTTTGAAGGGGGGCTGTTATCATTTGAAGAAGGTATATGTAGAAGGGAGTTATGTCTTTTCTTGCATACTTTGCAATTCCACTTGGAGAGACATCTGCTAGTAGAGTGACCAGATGATAAGCAGTTTCTGCATCCACGCCAGGATTTTAACAATTTTTGCCTATCATCGACTGATGCTTCAATGAATTTGTTGCATTTCATTAGGCTATGAGAGCCATTTTGACACAACCAGCAAGAATCCCCAGAATTATCCAGCTTTGAAGATTTAGTCATTGAACTGGATAAGAGTGAAGTCTTCATACTCCGATTAGATAATGATTTCCCATTATTATTATTCTTCGAAGGAGGAGAAGATTTATTCTCCACATGTTGTAGGTTTCCACTTGCCAGTTGAAGTGCTAAGCAGCGTTCACGTAGAAATTTGGTTAAATCATTAAAAAGAGGAAAGTCCTTTCCTTTGTACTGGAGCTCAAACTGTTCTCTGGTTGAGTGATCCAGAAGTCGAACAGCGATGTGAAATAAAATAAAGTCAGCTTCATCAGGAATTTTCAGAAGTTTAAAGGCAGAAATATTGTCTGAAACTTGAGAGAGAAAAGATTGGAGTGAATCCACAGTGGCCTTTCCTTGTTGCGGCTTAAATCCCATCAACTGATTGAGGTAGTTGGATGCAAGCATGCGTTTGTTGTTGAAAGTTTCATTTAAAGCCTTCCAGGCGAGATCATAATTGTCTTCAATTAACGGAAGGTTACTTATTACAGCAGAAGCAGTTCCAACCAAGGAGGAGACTAGATAGTGAAATTTCTCCATTTTGGAAAGTAAGGCATCATTGTGGATGATAGAAGTAAAGGCATCTCGAAATTTGGGCCAATTAGTTATCTGGCCATTGAAATGTGGAAGATTGATTCGAGGCAAATTTTTATTGTTTCTGACCTCTGGCACTGTTAAAGATTCATTGGGGTTGATGCTTTGTCTTGAGGTAGTAAAGGCAGGTTGTTGCTGTGAAAGAATTATCTCATGATTGGTGTGCGCCTCATAGTAGTAACGCTTAGCAGAGGCTTGCATTGTTGTATCATCATCTTGAGGAAAGGCTGGTTTGGTAGCATGCTCCTCATTTTCATAAAGTTCTACGAGTTCATCCCAAACCTCCTCGAACCGTGAAAAATACTTTTCAAGAACCTTAAACATTCCTTTAAAGGCATTATGATGATCCTTTTCTTTTACAGCTAGTCTACCCTTCTCATTAATTGTTTGTATTTCCTTAAAACTCTCCAACAGCTTTCGCTTCAAGGCTCTGGACTTTCGTTTGAATGTTTCCGCATCCATGATGGAAGGGACGGGGGGGGCAAGATTTTGGAATGGTAACAGAGTGTTTAGAAAATAAAAATGTTGAAATTGTAACAAGTTGTGACTAATGTACACAAGAGAGCAGTTATTCACTGAAATGACAAATTAATAGCTTAAATGTACAACAAAGAACAAATAATTATTAATCCATAAAAGTTATTTGATGAACCGTACCAATGTACAATATCAAAAGGCAAGGCCTATGAAAGAAATGACAAGTTAATTCTGTTGAGACATACTTGAAGTTATCCAGTAATTCACAATATGAAGTAAGATAATTTAACTTGATTTGAATCAACGCAATAATTACAAATAGAAATTATTGAAATATCCCTCTAAGACAGCAACTTACAATATAAAAATATTTTGTTAATTGATGAATTAAAAATTGAAACCTTAAAATATTTTATTAACAATCACAAGTCATCTATCCGGCTCGAAGGACCACTATGTTTGGGCAAAAGAGAAATTTATAAAAGCTATTTAAATAAACTTCTGATTTTCAACCTCAATAGAATAAAAATAAATTGCTGATTCTAAAGGATAGATGAATTTGTGAGTATTAATAAATAAACCAGAGTTTGTGACAATATTAATATAATTAAACAAAATTCAGCATTAAAAAACAAATAAACAAATTATTTCTCAAAAATTTACAGCAAAGAATAAAATTAAAATAATTTTCAGTTAAAAAAGTCCATCAAAAAGTATGACTGCCAGGAGGATTTGATCCAGGAACCTTCAAGTTACAAGTCCCAAGCTCTAGCCACTGGTCTACTGGAAAGTTGAAATTAGTTGTATTGAATGGTATGGAGACAGCTTCAACAGCTGTGACAGTTCATGTGAAAACTAGTTGAATTTGGCAATTTAAATGAATTGTAATGGGATTCTGATGACCCACAAAATAAATGTCAATAATAAAAATATTTGAATATTAGGGATACTGAAGACCCTTTATGAAACCATGTCCAACTCACGCTACATGATGAATTTATTCTGCACCACTTTGTCACAAGAAAGTACATGTCACCATCACTCTGTCTGTGAACTCACTGCAGACTGGGGGCACGGGGAAAGCACCAGACGTTTGACCAACTTGACCGTTGACCCTCACCTGGCAGCCCTTTGTAATACAAACTAAAGACTCTAGATAACTAAACAGTTGTCTTGTATTGTTCTACATTATGCCATTTAAATGATTGTGTTACTATTTTATGTTTGACTATTTACAATAAAATAAAACTTCTTAAATAAAAGTGAGTTACACTAATATTTGAAATAATGCTTAGCTAATATTTTCCTTATTTAAGATAAATTGATACAGTGGAAAATATATGGGAGGCTTAAACACTACCACTGAATAAATCATATGGTATTTACTTTGAAAGCGTTGATTTTCCGTACTCTTTGTCGTTCTGTTATGAAGACAATCGATGTAATCTTGTACGGTTAGATCACGCAGAGCGACGCCACGATTAACACCCTTCGCTCGTTTGATGGGGGGAGGCGCGATGCAATCATCTCCATCAATTTCATTATTACAAGTACACATACCGAATGTCATACAGTAGAGTTTTGCCATCAATCCAACAAACATTTAGATGGCCACTCCTCCGGCTTCATCTTTAAACTTTCCCAACACCCTAGAGTTCCGCCCATCATAACAAATGTGGGTCCTGGGATAGTTACTTGTGTCGAAATCGTCGAGGTGTGTCAACATGTCACAGTAGACGTCATTGGTACGGATCACGTAGACTATCCCATCGGTGTCCATGTAGACCATTCTAATCCTTTCGATACCGTACCGCTCTACCATGTCGTAGTGGAAACCGTACATCCATCGTTTACTATGGTCCAGAATGCACATTCCCGCGTATACAGGCTTGTCCAGTACGACTCGCACTTTGGCCATATGTAGCAATGCTAGGTTTTCATTGTACCAAACACGATCATTGAAATTCGATTTAGCTACATACTTAGTATACATTTTATGGGATGTGACTAGTTTTACGTTTAGGTGTTTTCTCACATTCTGGAGACTCATACCGTATACTGCATTGACCATCAATTTGAACATCTCCACTTCAAATTTATTGCTGGCCTGCTGTCTTAACTCAGTATTTAGCGTCACGTACGGTTTCAACCACGGTGACTGAAACGTAGAACTCTGTGGATTCGACGAACACGTAGTCCATTCTCTAACGCCTGTTGAAGATAACGATAGTGAATTACATATTCCTCCTTATCCGTCAGGGTGGCCATTAATTTCTTAGACGATCCAGCACCGCTGTTAATCACTTGCTCCGATGTGTATGGAAGTTGATAAACTGGTGATTTTCTAACTTCTGGACAGAAGGGCAAGTCTCTGTGTTTATCGTGTAGAGCTTGATCTTTCGGGTACTCCAAGTCTACTTCCAATACGTACCCGTACTCGCCCTCCGCCTGTATGCTCGAGATGTCTAAACAGTCAATTTCCTGCTGTGTTAGCCACTCAAAATCTTTGTACGGAAGTGGTTCCGACATGGCCCATCCGTATAGGTTGTTAGCGTCATAATACATTAAAGATGTATCATTATCACTCTCTACGGAACCTCCATTTGTCGATGCGCACTGGCCGTTTCGGTCACCGCGTCCTCTAGTGTATTTATTATTGGCGATGACGTGCCGAGTTACACATTGAGTCAGACCACCTCGAATACCCTTCTCAAAAAATACATATTGGTCCACATCTTGAAGGGTATCGAGTACCACACCAGTTTTGTACAGCATAACATCCCAGGCGTACGACGGAAGCGTAAGATAATGTGCAGGGTCGAGCTGATAGTGTGTTAGACACATCTCCCTGAACCCCTCAAACACATCGGCCAATAGTAGCACATCGGTTCGTAAATATACATCTGAGTATTCACCGAGCGTGGTACAGTTGAATTTACGCCACACTTGTTGCGCATGTTTATAATCTGCATCTGTTACTTCATCTCCGAAGGCTTCTTTAGGTGGAAGTAGAACCTCATCCAGAACTCCCTGTGAAGTGATGTATTCATAGGGGAAGACTCCTTTCCTGCGTAATAGTTGAAAATCATCATTGTCCGGGTATCTAGCTTTCATAATCTTCATTTTGTCATCAGGCAGGATGGACTCAAGTGTTGCTAATGATTTCGCCATTAGACGATACGAATCGACAAACTGTAGCTTGATGTTACCATGCCGACCGGGATATTTAAATCGTTTTGAAAATGTAATGTACTTTTCCTCCGTGTTGGCGAGTACTTCTACATCACCTTTGTCTATAGCCAATTCTCTGATTATGAAATGCGCATCATAGTTTGATAAATTATGAAAATAGATGTTTATAGTTTCCCGCTCTTGACTATCGGGTCTGTGACGTGCATACAGAACATCTCCAATCTTCTTTACATCATCCCGCACAGCGTTTATAAAGTGTTCAGAGGCATTCTCACCCCTGTAGAGTCTCAATTTTGAATATGTGTTGCTAGTCGGATCAATGTTGTCACAATCGCCATCGTTGACATTCCTGTGGTTATCATGAATATAGTACGCATACGAGTATGGCACGTGGAGTTTCTCCACATTACTTGGCGCATTCTCGTTGTGATTTATATTAGCACCTCTTGAAGTAGCCGGATCCCACGCTGGTGGAAGTGACGTTGGTGTGGGATGAATACGTTGATTTGGTTCAGTCGGAACGAGCGCACACTCAAAATCCGCATATATAGTGAATCGTGCTTTTTGTGTACGCTCGGTGTGCTTAAACCGAATCTCTTTCTCTTCAGATAACTCGGTCCTCAGTGGATTATGCGAAGAGCAGTACCGACGATGTTCTTCTAACCGCTGTTGGCCTGTAAGGCCTAGTTTGTTTGGTCGGTTGTCGAAATGCGCGAAGCATCTCTTGCACATAAACAATCTTCGGTGACCCTGTGTTATCTGCCTAACCACTAGTCTCTCAAAGTCTGAGATGTATGCATAGTGGGTGGTTCTTTCATCAGTTAGGAATAGCAGATCGAAGTGGTTCGGTAGCTCTTGATCCACGACGCGAAGCGGGAAGACATAGTGCTCTTCTTGGTTTTGGCGTTTCTTCTGCTTCTTTCTGTCCAAACCGTACACATTTACGCTTACGCCGGGGTTGTTGCGTTCAAACGTGCGGATTTTATCTAACCTTACTGGAAACTCCAGTCCATCAAAATTTAGATTAGACCGTGTCCTGACCTCTGCTGTGAAATGTTTAGCAGTAAGCCGGTCACGACGAACGTTTTCAATGAATTTCGAAAGGATTGCGTATTCGAAACAGCGTTCATCCGCATCGTTACACACATTTACCACGGCTTTTTTCATGGCGATGTCGCGAGGAAGGCGGATGAAGGAGCTACCTCTGATAGGACTGTAGACATTTACTCTCACCTCCATGTCCAAAACCCTAACGAAACTCCACCCTGAACCCTTCATCTCGCATGTTTCCTTCTCCAGCAAGATTTTGTTGATGGATTGTTGACATATTTCATCTACATCACTTGTTTGGAGGATAGGGACATTTTTGGTCTTGCGTTCAGTGTATGTGTTCGAGGAGACAATCAAAGGTGGTCAAAATAATTTGAAAATGTTTTGTTGGGTTTTCTACGCACGACTCGCTTCTATGCAGAAGAGTGTGCTACAAGCGAAGTGATGCTGCGGTTGAACTTTCAACCAATGTTTACTTCTTTGAAGTGATGCACAAGGGACTTGTGACTTCATTTAATGTGTTAAATGTTTATGAGTCACAAAAATAGTTTACTAATGTTTCGACATAGGCATAACTGTCTTTAAGTGGTTATCTTGTGTAATGAGATCTCATACCTCTTTCTCTATATTGAACTAAATGTGATGTGTGACTTCGTACAATTTAAAACACTACCTTGTCCCCGAATGACCGCAGTTGGTTCTAAAATTTTGTCACTCTCGCGTTGTTGACTCATTTTCAATGAGCCTCTACACTCTAGGCATACTCTGAGATTCAAATTGAGTATAGCCGTTGATGGTCACCTGTCGTGCCGCTGCATAGTGCGCGTGGCAGGCAACCGGTATTCCTAAGCCACCAACTTGATTTTTGTTTGCGCGGTGTTCGGTGTAGCCGCAGCCCATAGTGTCAAGACGATATCCTTACGCCTCGAGTTCTCATACCTCTTTCTTTATATTAAACTAAATGTGATGGGTGACTTCGTACAATTTAAAACACTGCATTGTCCCCGAATGGCCGCAGTTGGTTCTAAAATTTTGTCACTCTCGCGTTGTTGACTCATTTTCAATGAAACTCTACACTCTAGGCATACGCTGAGATTCAAATTGAGTATAGCCGTTGATGGTCGCCTGTCGTGCCGCTGCATACTATGTACGATCCCGCGGCATTTTCACATCCCACAGCGTCTGTATTTGTTCGTTCACTCTCTCTCCAGACTTCGCGGCGATCGGACGTGTGCTCCAGTGCTCCAGTGCTCCGTTAGCTCCGCTGTCCTCAGTCTCTCTCCAGACTTCACGGCGACCGGACGTGTTCTCCAGTGCTCCAGTGCTCCAGCGGTCCAGTGCTACTGCCTTTCTTCGCTCAGTCTCTCTCCAGACTTCAAGGTGAACGGACGTGTTTTCCAGTGCTCCAGTGCTCCAGTGCTCTGCTGCGCCCTGTGCCATAGTACTACTGTCTTACTCCTGGGTACTCATCAATTCAAATGTAAGTAGTATTTGTAATGTAGAATAGTTATCTATATTTAAATACGTATGATGTATGTGGATTTTGTTTGTGTCAAATGTCTTCGTTCTTTCTATCATGTGCTAACTGAAAAGTTCATAACATTATTTTCGTGTTTTACTTTGCGATATGTAAAAATTGTAATAGAAAATCAAACTTACTTATTCATACTCTCCTTGCCTTTAAATTTACCTTCGTTGCGTAGTTTAACAGAGAAGAATGTTAATAAACTATAATGCATGGCTTCTTAAGCATTGATAAACATTCCTGAATGCAAAGTAGAATATTTACTTTCAAAACGATTTTAATAGTTTTGTCACTAGTGTGAAAATTGACTGCAATAGCATGTAACGCAATGAAACTCTTTTACACTTGCTCGTTGTGTTGGTTAATTATAAAGAATGTTTCTTGTAATATTACATACTAGTAAAAATATTTAAGTGCATTCTTTGAGTTTTTCATAAAACTTCTCTGAGCAGTTTATATTACGTAGAGTTATTTGTTTGTAGATCATGAACAACACTGTGGAACGCCGCTTCACTTGTGGGGAGTGCGACAAAGCGTATAAGAAGAAAGATCATCTTAACCAGCACACACGTTCCGCCCACAGGGGAGTCAAGTTTGACTGTCCGGATTGTGGGAAAACATACACGAGGGATTCTGACCTTCGTCGCCACATCGACATCACCCATCACCAACATCCCGCATTCAGACCAGGTTAGTAACATTTGTTTAATAATATCTTGAACTTTGGATATAGTCACTAACTCCATGACACTGATCAATCGCATAACCAAATACATATCCACAGACACTTACTTCAAGAAAACATTTCCTTTATAATATAAAAACTTTAACAAATTATTTCAAAATGGACAAGATGATAAATAGCAATAATTTCAAATGCTACTCTGATTATAAAAATCCAATGAAGTAAATGTGTTAGTATTTACTTACCAAATATTCATCACAACTTCTTATAAATCTGCTTTAAGATAAGTGTTCTAATCACATGTATGTTCGTTTGTTATAGATTTTGTTTCCACTACTTCGGATCCGCGACCCGGCCCCTCTAACACTTCTGACCTCGATTCGAGACCGAACCCATCGCACGCTACGGATCTGACACAAGCCCCACCATCTGTTGGAGTTCGTACAACAGGTATGCATTTTTCTTTGACTTCAAACTAATGATGTTTGTTTTACTTAAAACATAGATACGACATTTGCAGTAGTAACTGATTTCGCACTAAATGGTTCGTTCATCATTCTTAATTTTCTAAATTAGTTCTGATGTAAAGACTTTTAACCAATTTTAACATTAAGTTAATTTCAGCCATGGCATTATACATTCAGAACTTTCATAATGGTTTAGAAATTGTTTCTTTTTCCATTATTATGCATGTGACTACAACTATATGTGTTTTTCAGGCCATGTGTGTGGTGGGTGTGGAGGGTCCTTCAATCGCAAGGATGATATGCAGTTCCACGCTCGATTCCACTGTAGAGCTGCGCGTGTGAGCCAACAGCCGGAACAGACCGGTGGAGTCCAACCACCAGTGCCTGTTATCTCGACCACAACGCCTGTCCCCTCGTCAACAACGTCTGTAGTAACAGTCAGTGACGAGATCGTCAATGGATCCTCCATCATTCCCAGAGATTTGGCACCAGATGGCTTCGTGGAGACCGAGACAGGATTTCGCGGGCGTTTGAAGACGTACAGCCTTGCGGAGCCCGCTGATGAGACTGTTTCTCTCCAGGAGTTTGTCAACTCATTGCGAACAACGATTGTCACACTCATGCGACGGATTTTATTGATAGTTCATGCCATTAAGGTTAATCTCTGGATCGAATGTGAATTTGCAAATATTCATGGTGAGTCTTGCAAGCGAGCCTTCAAGACCAAAAATGTCCCTATCCTCCAAACAAGTGATGTAGATGAAATATGTCAACAATCCATCAACAAAATCTTGCTGGAGAAGGAAACATGCGAGATGAAGGGTTCAGGGTGGAGTTTCGTTAGGGTTTTGGACATGGAGGTGAGAGTAAATGTCTACAGTCCTATCAGAGGTAGCTCCTTCATCCGCCTTCCTCGCGACATCGCCATGAAAAAAGCCGTGGTAAATGTGTGTAACGATGCGGATGAACGCTGTTTCGAATACGCAATCCTTTCGAAATTCATTGAAAACGTTCGTCGTGACCGGCTTACTGCTAAACATTTCACAGCAGAGGTCAGGACACGGTCTAATCTAAATTTTGATGGACTGGAGTTTCCAGTAAGGTTAGATAAAATCCGCACGTTTGAACGCAACAACCCCGGCGTAAGCGTAAATGTGTACGGTTTGGACAGAAAGAAGCAGAAGAAACGCCAAAACCAAGAAGAGCACTATGTCTTCCCGCTTCGCGTCGTGGCTCAAGAGCTACCGAACCACTTCGATCTGCTATTCCTAACTGATGAAAGAACCACCCACTATGCATACATCTCAGACTTTGAGAGACTAGTGGTTAGGCAGATAACACAGGGTCACCGAAGATTGTTTATGTGCAAGAGATGCTTCGCGCATTTCGACAACCGACCAAACAAACTAGGCCTTACAGGCCAACAGCGGTTAGAAGAACATCGTCGGTACTGCTCTTCGCATAATCCACTGAGGACCGAGTTATCTGAAGAGAAAGAGATTCGGTTTAAGCACACCGAGCGTACACAAAAAGCACGATTCACTATATATGCGGATTTTGAGTGTGCGCTCGTTCCGACTGAACCAAATCAACGTATTCATCCCACACCAACGTCACTTCCACCAGCGTGGGATCCGGCTACTTCAAGAGGTGCTAATATAAATCACAACGAGAATGCGCCAAGTAATGTGGAGAAACTCCACGTGCCATACTCGTATGCGTACTATATTCATGATAACCACAGGAATGTCAACGATGGCGATTGTGACAACATTGATCCGACTAGCAACACATATTCAAAATTGAGACTCTACAGGGGTGAGAATGCCTCTGAACACTTTATAAACGCTGTGCGGGATGATGTAAAGAAGATTGGAGATGTTCTGTATGCACGTCACAGACCCGATAGTCAAGAGCGGGAAACTATAAACATCTATTTTCATAATTTATCAAACTATGATGCGCATTTCATAATCAGAGAATTGGCTATAGACAAAGGTGATGTAGAAGTACTCGCCAACACGGAGGAAAAGTACATTACATTTTCAAAACGATTTAAATATCCCGGTCGGCATGGTAACATCAAGCTACAGTTTGTCGATTCGTATCGTCTAATGGCGAAATCATTAGCAACACTTGAGTCCATCCTGCCTGATGACAAAATGAAGATTATGAAAGCTAGATACCCGGACAATGATGATTTTCAACTATTACGCAGGAAAGGAGTCTTCCCCTATGAATACATCACTTCACAGGGAGTTCTGGATGAGGTTCTACTTCCACCTAAAGAAGCCTTCGGAGATGAAGTAACAGATGCAGATTATAAACATGCGCAACAAGTGTGGCGTAAATTCAACTGTACCACGCTCGGTGAATACTCAGATGTATATTTACGAACCGATGTGCTACTATTGGCCGATGTGTTTGAGGGGTTCAGGGAGATGTGTCTAACACACTATCAGCTCGACCCTGCACATTATCTTACGCTTCCGTCGTACGCCTGGGATGTTATGCTGTACAAAACTGGTGTGGTACTCGATACCCTTCAAGATGTGGACCAATATGTATTTTTTGAGAAGGGTATTCGAGGTGGTCTGACTCAATGTGTAACTCGGCACGTCATCGCCAATAATAAATACACTAGAGGACGCGGTGACCGAAACGGCCAGTGCGCATCGACAAATGGAGGTTCCGTAGAGAGTGATAATGATACATCTTTAATGTATTATGACGCTAACAACCTATACGGATGGGCCATGTCGGAACCACTTCCGTACAAAGATTTTGAGTGGCTAACACAGCAGGAAATTGACTGTTTAGACATCTCGAGCATACAGGCGGAGGGCGAGTACGGGTACGTATTGGAAGTAGACTTGGAGTACCCGAAAGATCAAGCTCTACACGATAAACACAGAGACTTGCCCTTCTGTCCAGAAGTTAGAAAATCACCAGTTTATCAACTTCCATACACAACGGAGCAAGTGATTAACAGCGGTGCTGGATCGTCTAAGAAATTAATGGCCACCCTGACGGATAAGGAGGAATATGTAATTCACTATCGTTATCTTCAACAGGCGTTAGAGAATGGACTACGTGTTCGTCGAATCCACAGAGTTCTACGTTTCAGTCACCGTGGTTGAAACCGTACGTGACGCTAAATACTGAGTTAAGACAGCAGGCCAGCAATAAATTTGAAGTGGAGATGTTCAAATTGATGGTCAATGCAGTATACGGTATGAGTCTCCAGAATGTGAGAAAACACCTAAACGTAAAACTAGTCACATCCCATAAAATGTATACTAAGTATGTAGCTAAATCGAATTTCAATGATCGTGTTTGGTACAATGAAAACCTAGCATTGCTACATATGGCCAAAGTGCGAGTCGTACTGGACAAGCCTGTATACGCGGGAATGTGCATTCTGGACCATAGTAAACGATGGATGTACGGTTTCCACTACGACATGGTAGAGCGGTACGGTATCGAAAGGATTAGAATGGTCTACATGGACACCGATTGGATAGTCTACGTGATCCGTACCAATGACGTCTACCGTGACATGTTGACACACCTCGACGATTTCGACACAAGTAACTATCCCAGGACCCACATTTGTTATGATGGGCGGAACTCTAGGGTGTTGGGAAAGTTTAAAGATGAAGCCGGAGGAGTGGCCATCGAAATGTTTGTTGGATTGATGGCAAAACTCTACTGTATGACATTCGGTATGTGTACTTGTAATAATGAAATTGATGGAGATGATTGCATCGCGCCTCCCCCCATCAAACGAGCGAAGGGTGTTAATCGTGGCGTCGCTCTGCGTGATCTAACCGTACAAGATTACATCGATTGTCTTCATAACAGAACGACAAAGAGTACGGAAAATCAACGCTTTCAAAGTAAATACCATATGATTTATTCAGTGGTAGTAAGAAAAAGATCTCTGGATCCGTTTGATGATAAACGATACGTGATGCCAGAGGATGGAATAAACACTCTTCCGTGGGGACATTATGCAATACCACCAAGAGCACCACCGCTTCCTCCAGCTTTGCCTGCGCCGATGGACATGGACGACAACACAATTTAATTAATGTCGCATGAGTGTGATCGGGTAGGCGCTGTTCGGATCTTAGGAGTGTGCTGGACTGTGATGGACTGTTATGTGAACACTTATTTATTTATGTTGTTTCTTTGAAGTTTTAGTGATGGAACAAATTCATTTTGTTGACTAATTCATAGATTTTTATTTTTGTTGACTAATGTATACAGTTCTATTTCTGCTGTTTAATTTTATTTTTTCAATACACTCGATGTTAGTTTTAAGATTTTTTCAATAAATCTAATCATTTGTATTGATATGATTGTTTTCATTTTCCAGTTTCACACTTAGTCTTAAGATCATTCACTGTCAGACTTGTGAAAAGAAAAATATAAATGACGAGTCTACACAGAGGTGTACAAATACTAAACTATCAGACTCTTTTGAAAGTAAGATACCAATTTACTACACTCTTTTGTCTTTGAAAGTAACAATGTAATGACGAGTCTGCAGAAAGGTTAAACGAATAGACTCTTTTCACTTAGAAATTTAAAACTTTTAAATGCTATGTCAAAGATGTGTAATGACTAAACTAACAGACTCTTTTGACTTTGAAAGTGAAGTACTAAGTTACTAGACTATTTTGTCTTTGATAGTAAACGTAATGCCGAGTCTGTAGAAAGGTTAAGCTATTAGACTAAAAACTTTTACAAATGCACTTTTGACTTTGAAATAGTGAGTCTCTTTAAAAGTGAAACTTACATACGAATGATACTAAAAGAATTATGTTTGTTAAGTGCTAATTTTTATTGCAAGAAAAGAAATATCTTAACATACAAGAGAAATAATGTTTTACAGTCCAGTCAATAGATGTGAATAGTAAACAATAGTAGTGTTTACATAATTTAGTGAAGTCTTCTGATCATCGCATCAATGTGAACAGTGGAAGAGTCGTCGAGGCGCTGCACAGAGTCAGTTGTCTTACGAGTGGAAGTCCCAGAGGCAATAGAAGATTACTGTGGAATCTTAAAAAAAACTTTAGTTTTAATACAGAACAAAAGGCATACTTAAATGAAATGGAAAAGTAGAAATGTAACACATTGTGTGTTATATGCAAAATTTAAAATGAAAATACAAATAATGTTCAATATGAAAGTATATTCAACAAATGTTAAAAAGAGTTGTATTACAATTCATGACTCATAGCTGCACTGGCCGAATGCCTCTACTATTTTGGATTGCCGCGGATTCGCCGCGGATTTGCCATACAACAAATGTTAAAAAAAATTGTATTACTATTCATGACCGATAGCTGCACTGGCCGAATGCCTCTACTATTTTGGATTGCCGCGGATTCGCCGCGGATTGCCGCGGATTGCCGCGGATTCGATGCGGATTGCCGCGGATTTGCCGCGGATTGCCGCGGATTGCGAGTTGCATTACACTTCTTGACCTATATGTCTCCAAAGCACACTACTTTTTCCCCACCTTAGCCCCACCATCGCATGTTAAAAGAGTTCAGTGTGGTCGGGACAGGTGGAAGTAGTATTTAATTTGCATATGAGTAAAAAATATATAAAAATTTGCGGCAAAAACAATTTTACGGTAAAAAAATGTTTAGGTAAAAACATTTTTTTCGCAGCAAAAAAAAAATTTCTGAGGCAAAAAAAATTTTCCGCGGTAAAAAAAATTTGCGGTAAAAAAAATTTTACGGCAAAAAAAATTTCGCGGCAAAAAAAAATTCTCGGGGGGGGGGGTCAGCACTTTGGGTGGTCTCGGGGGGGGGGGGGGGGGGCTCCGCAGGCTCCGCAGCAGGCGTATGCAGCCCCAATCATCCCTACTGTTCATATCCCAATGAATTTCATGGTTACTTCCTATTGAATAATCATATTGGTTAATGTTTGACGAATAATAAAAGAAGACCAAAAGACATTGTAATTATACGTAATATGTCAATGAAGCATTTTGCTCCTAATGCGTGATGATTGGCAAAGCAATGTTAAATCTAAATTATGTACTTATACTTACATTATACGTAAGAGAAGAATTAGGTGGGAAACGGAAGTTTTTCTAAAGATAAGAGAGACTTAGAGGGAGAATCAGAGTAAGCTGATCCTCTCTAAAGGACCGAAAGGATCAAGGTGAAACCCGCAGCTCCCGCCTGCATCCCGGAAATATTAAAATTAAATCAGGATTACCAAGTTAATAAACAATAAATAGTAAAGTTACCTGGATGCGGAGTAATTCAATATTTAATTTGCCGTGACAAAAGGTTAAGCTACATATAATTGATCCAGATACACGCAACGTTATCAGGACGGCTTATCTAATCCTTATCAGTTAACCAATGACGTCAATGCAGAACAGTTATGTACATCACGTGACAAATATCGTTTCACCCACCGAAACACTTCTCAAACGGAATTTAAAGATCGATTCGTTTTATATTAAGGTTTATATGATAAATTCCTTTAATCAGTCCATTTTTTAATTTTTTAATTTATTTTATTTATTTATCTATTTTTTTATTTAGCTACAGGTAGACTACTAAGACACGTTCCACGATAATATTGAGAGCATGTCTCTCGTGAACGTGATTTTACTGTTTTATCGGGAGGACTCAGTAATTTTATTGAATGTGCAATGAATCTATATAATGAACAAACCTTCCCAATGTGCTCTGGCAAATTCAGGCTAAAGTTGAAACTCAGGAAGTTGTAGTGGGCATGCTTATAAAGATTTTAAAACAAAATTTGAATATTATAAACCTTTTTCTACTTATTAGTATGCAGCTACCCCTCCTTTCCAACCCCTACCATCCCATTTTCTACGGGGATAGCACCATTGCGCACAGTGGTCACTCGCGACCCCGTTTGGGGGTGGCACCATTGCGCACAGTGGTCACTCGCGACCCCGTTTGGGGGTGGCAACATTGCGCACAGTGGTCACTCGCGACCCCGTTTGGGGGTGGCGCCATTGCGCACAGTGGTCACTCGCGACCCCGTTTGGGGGTGGCACCATTGCGCACAGTGGTCACTCGCGACCCCGTTTGGGGGTGGCACCATTGCGCACAGTGGTCACTCGCGACCCCGTTTGGGGGTGGCAACATTGCGCACAGTGGTCACTCGCGACCCCGTTTGGGGGTGGCGCCATTGCGCACAGTGGTCACTCGCGACCCCGTTTGGGGGTGGCACCATTGCGCACACGATCGACAACGAAATTTGTAGTTCTGTTTGTACTAGAAAAATTATAACGCTAATATCTAACGTAGCTAGTAAGATAGTAATGCAATGTTTCATTTACATATCTGCATGTGCATACTCTAAAAAATGTTAAATTTAACTATTATAGATCTAATTCATGAATCTATTATCTAAAAAAATTGTAGCGTTATTATCATACATTTTTAACTTAATTTTTTATAATTACTCTATATGATGGAGTCTTCACTCTTAAAACTTTGAGCTATGCACAAATTTTATAATAATATGTGTAAATAGGTAGGGGTGTTTTAATATACAAATTATTTTGCATGCTCTGAATTTACCACCACCATAAAACCGCAGAAAATTCCTCCTAACCAACTCTAAGAATAGGCCTGATAGGAATCATTCTTTTTATATTCAGGTTGAAATAATAACACGTCTTCCAACACTACTCGATATGTTTACACTTATACTGTAACTGTTTACATGACGGTAAATATATATATAACAGATCGTATAATGGCAATTATAGCCATTATAAGATCTTTTATATATATTTACCGTCTTGTAAACAATTACAGTATAAGTGTAATTATATCGAGTAGTGCTGGAAGACGTTTTATTATTTCACCTGAATATCAGTACCATCACGTATAATGCTAATCAAGAAGTTATTCTTTTTATACAACTTTTTTCTACAATGTTTTCACAGAATTAAGCATACATATATTTAAATTTTGTTATATATATATATATATATATATATATATATATATATACATCAAACATGATTAATTATGTTTACCACTTTTGGCGTGGAGAGGTAAGAAGAAGCGTTTTCAACTCCAATAAAACGTGAAATTTTTAGTAAAGGCTCTATGATCAGCATTATTTTAAACAAAACTTAAGCACGTCATTAGATTTATTATAAGTGATATTCTGTTTATTGGGTTCGTAGCCAGTTTAGCTTCTTTAGGGACGAAAATAATGGTTTCAGTAAAAAATACTCTTAAAACATATTAAATCAATTTATTTTTATGTTATGGCACGGTAGATCTGCCGATATTGCAGTATCACTAAAATAGTGAAATAAAGTAGCCTATATTGCTGAGTGGAGCAAACTGTTTGGAAATTTACAACTTCTCAAACTGTTGGGAATTTACAAAATAAACTCTTGAGAAATTTAGAAGGTTCAAACCGTTGAAAACCTCTTCATGGCAAGACATAATCTTCAAAAGCAAAAAAGAACGTTCTCACGAAATAAGTAAAATAATTTCTCTTTAGCAGTGGAACCAAATTATTTTTAAATGAAAGAGAATCTTACGTGGTCAATGAGTTTTACATCTCAAATAGAGCGATTTACAGGCGAGTTTGGAGGCCCCGGATCAGGCAAAAGTGACCGTGTGCACAATGGTGCTCGTTCCTCAGGGGGTTACAAAACTGACCCTCGTCAAAATCTTGCTCCTTTTCTACAATGTATATCTGACCGTCGTTTACACATAGTTATAACAATATATTTATATTCAAATTAACAATTGAATATACATAAAAACTAATAAATTACCATGTAAAAGTCTATTGACAATGTCTGTTAATAATAAAACATGTCCCAAAATTAAATAAAATCAAATATTTCTACCATAATCATTTAAATTACCAAGTGTTCCTCCATTTTTCCACTCCGGAAACATTAGAAAAAACTCAGCCAATTTATTAAAACTTCGAAAAACGTTTAACATTTTAATAAAATATTAAGGTTTAGTAATAATAATAATAATAATAAATAGCCTGTAAGATCTTTTGTTATTTTCCTTCTTATTCGCTGTTAAGGTGCATGTATTTTGTGATTAATTTTTAATATAACTATTTTACTATATGTGTATAAATTGACAAATCTCTCAAAACTCATTAACTAATTTGAACTTTGCAATTAACCAGAAAAATTTACTAAATAAAATTGTCACCTAGTGAAAGTTGGACTAAACTTTTCTTGGGACATTGGGAATGAGACTTAAGAGCTTCTCCATTTCATTTCAATGAGATACACAATAGCTTGAGGTCGCTAAAAGTTTAATCGAAAGACGACGTCTGTTCTCAAGTTAACTTCACAACTTCTCGGCTCCGGTGGATTGACGTAATGTTATCTAATTTGGATTTGTAAGATATCCAGTTATGTTTCGCACACATATATAGCCCATATGAATATGGAATTAAAATCAAAAGAGTATTATATTTCATTTCGAGATTGTGACACACCTTTCTATAAAAGACAGGGGCACCTCTAACATCAACTATGTTGATTTTATAGCCTTGTTACTTCGACATTATTGAGGTTACCTGGTCGTTTCACCCATATCACAAATGGTTTATGCAGGTCTGCTAAGATTATAGGTTCTAGGTGGCTAGGACGACATAAGACCTAAAACAATACTAAAACAGAAAATCTGTAACCGCTGGATATATATATATATATATATATATATATATATATATATATATATATATATATATATATATATATATATATATATATATATATATTAAGTTGTATGTACAATTTCTAAGCACACGAAACACTTTATTGAAATAAAATTACCAAAAGTGCAAAAAAAAAAAAACACACACAATTCATTCATCAAATTTTCAACGTAATCTATTAATAAATTGTGTTAAGCCAAAAAGCTATGGTTGAGATAGTAAAACTAATGTGTATTATTTAATAACAAAAACATACGTTATGGACCAATTGCATTGTCACACTATTGTTTAAATAGTTAAGAAGAATATTAAAATAACTGTGTTTTCAAGCTTGATTGCATCAATAAAAAATACTACAACTAATTTCCATTGATTCCATAGCCGAATGGATAATATAATCAAATAATATATTTATATTATATCTTTTAAATGATATGCATAGGTATAACGTACTCATTTCAATAGAACTGTGCATACAAAAAGGTTCCTTGGCAAAAAATAAATTAATATTTTTATAAACTAATAATTTATAAACAAATATAACTTTTTAAATTGTAAAAAAATAGTTGAGCATTTAAATTTATCATATAAATATAATACTTATTAATAATTTTAAATTAAAATTGAGATTATGAATGGAAGGATTATTAGTAAGTTCAAATATTTCTAAAACAAGTAACAATTGAAGATAAGTAAGCCTTATGAAAAAGTTAGGTAACCTCCGTTTCCTTTTTCCTGGTAAAGTTAATTCCGCCGTAATGGATTTCCAGGTTTGACGTCGGCGACTGTCAAATTCCCGGAAATGCTCCATAAGGACCAATCACGTCCCGACTTCGGGCCTTCTCGTATATTGTTTTTTTTTTTTGGGGAAGCGGAGCTGCTTCCCTCTAGCAAGAAGAGTGACTTACTTAATTTAAAATTCAGCTGATAGGGCTTAATCTTTCTCTGGGAGTTACGGAAAACTAAATTAAACGTTTCCTAGGATATAAGATACGTCAATCATATTGTGTTGAGTATAATATTGTACTAATTATTAATTGAGCATACATTTTTATATCTATTTTTATACTTAACTTTTTCAACTATGCCAAGTGGTTCCGTAATTCGTAAAATCCCTTTTGCATTAAAAAAAGTATATGTAACAATTATACTATAGGGATTTTAGTGTGATTACTTTTCATTTAAATCAAATTTAAGTTATTTCGCAAATGTAATTTTTATCTCCATCTAGGAACATAAAACAGTTAACACATCTCGATATGTCACCAGTTTTAACCCTAATTAATCAACACCTGTTAACTGTCTATAGGGGGTTTATAAAACGGTTAACCCCCATTGCAGGTAATATATACATAATAAGTATTTCATGTATTTATAAATTTCAAAAAAAATTATTATGAACAAGTTTTCTCCGTCGATACTCGACATTCGTAATTAGTAGTCAAAAATGAAAGTATTAGTAGTCAAACGGTGTGAAAATATGTAGTACTTATACAGCTACATTATTCCACTTATTTTTCTTCGAACACGGAGAAAAATGTGGATTCAACAAAGAGTGAATCCAAGTAATCCAATTTATTAGTAAATTTTATACAAGCAATGTCTTTTAGAATGTCTACACAGATATTAAAAGGAGAAAAACTGTAGGACTATAATAATAGTAGGTTAAATAATATAAACTGTACTTTTTCAGTCAAACGAGAATACATATTAATTGTAAAAGATTTTAGGTATTTTCCATGAAAAACCTAATTCCTTCTGAGCATTTGCGCTTCTTCTGTTGTTAGACATAACTCGTGTCTACAACAATCTGCTGATTGAAAGACACTAAAATAAAGGTAGCATTGTGAGGATTTAGAAAAGTTGGGTTTTTTTATTCAAGAAACCTAACTAAACTAAGAAACCTATACTAAAAGCCAGTAAGTAGTGGCAAAACACCGGTTCTGCCTCAGTTCAAGGTCACTCATTTTTTTGGGTTGGAAGTGGCAGGTGTGGGTTGGAAGGAGGGGTGGGGGTGACAGTGATGGATGGGTTTGGGAAGTGGGTCAAGGTCATTTGGAGGGAGTTTAAAAAAAGTGTGAGCCGCAGGGGCTCAGTGGGGTTTGGGAATTGGGAGGGGTGGCGGTGCCGGGCCGCGGGAGGTTTTCGTTTATTTTTCAAATTAAATCAAAGTCGTGTTCTTGTGCAGAGAGGTGTTGGAGTGTCGTCCACCGGTGAGGGAGTGGTAGACGCCGAAGGTGGTGGCGAAGAGAAGGTAGATGCACAACATGCACAGTACGCATTTGAAAAGTTGCAGCAGGCGAACCATCCCTTGTTGATTTTCCGTTTCCAATTGCAGCCTGTTGATCTCTAGTTTGAGTCTGTCCTCTTCCAATCGTGTTTTAAGTGAAAAATCGTCCATCATGTTTGTGTGCTTGTTTTAATTTCTGTTGGTGAAACGGGAGCGGTGTTGACGGTCGGAAAGTTGGCGATGAAATGAGAAACGAAGATGAGGACAGGGTATATTTACTGGAAAGTGGTGGGGGGTTAAGAAAAACAGTTGTGTGTCCGATCAAACGTCATCGTCAGCTGTTGATGTAGTTTTGGAGGATGCAGGAGTGAGTTCTAGCAAACCATCTTCATCTTCACTCTTAACTCTATCGCATGTTGGACAACCGTAAACAAGTTCCAAATTCATAGTGATGCAGTGGAATTTGTCTATAATATCTTCTAAAGTTTCCATTAAATCTTTTAAATCATGTGTTGTTCTAATTATAAAAGTAGATTTCATATGTGGTAGTGGATCGTTGTTCATCGTACGGGAGTCGGGAAACAAATGGCGAGCGTTAGTCAGCGGCTCGCTTATATGCGGGCAAGGGCGGTGGAGGGGGAAGTGGAGGGGTGGTGGCGTAATGGGGGAAGGGGAGGGGTGGTGGCATGGTGGGGGAAGGGTGATATACCCCCATGCGAACCGTTGGCCAGCGCATTTCGCTGCGAAATGCCATTCGGGTAGGTAGTGGGAGGTGTATTAAGTTAGGAAAACTAATAATGTTTGTAAATTAAATATTAAGTTTATTTTTAACCAGAGTTTGCATTTATTGTTCCTCGTTGTCCAATTCAATAATTTTAAGACCATCCGTTGTTTGTTCTTCTTCCCCTGCACTGTGCAAGGATGAAGATGTGAAGGTGGCAGAAGAAGATGATGACGATGAAGGTATTGTTGGAGGATTTATAACTTGCACTCCGATGTTGATCCATCTTACAGGATAATTATCCATAAATATGAGCAGGTTTTGAAATAGGGTTTCCATCTCGTGCTTTTTGGTAACTAAATGTTGAAAAGAAATAAATTTATCATCCATGTTGTTGTCTGTCCAAGTAATGGAATCGGAATGAGAAACGTGTTGAAGGGTCTGTAGAATATATGTTGTAAAATAAGTGGTGGGGATAATCTCAAGGTCATCCAAATGGAGTTTTAAAAAAGATGAAATAGTTCATTCTACATTGTCTTTATTAATAGGATATATTGCAGCGCTGGGAGAATATTGCGGAGTTGTAACTGTTGGTAATGCTTGTTCTTCATCACATTTATCATTTACATTAATGGCGGACCTGTGGTATAGCAACGTCATGTTTATTTTCAATCCTGAGTTTTCAGTTAATAATGTTTTCAACTTTTTATAAACCAACTCTAAGTGTTGTATATTTTCTATATCCAATTCCCAAGTTGATGGTTGAACTTCATCCGTTGTGTTTGCCATCGTTGCTAAATGTAGAATGATGTGAGATGCAGAGTGTAATAGAGTTATAAAAGAATATGGAGTTTAGTGAAGGAAGGGGGAAATCTCAAGGTCATTCAAATGGGGTTTTAAAAAAGAACATCTTACAAGTGTAAGATGTATTTATTTAAGATACTGAGTTTTCATCTTCTTTTTCATTCTTTACATCTTGTTTGTATTTTTCTTTTTCTTCTTTAGCCATGGCGATGAGATCTTCAGTGGAGAGTGGAGGTACTTCAGGAAATTTTAGAATTAATTTTAGTTGGAATCCCTCTTTAGTCAATACTTGAAGATCGGACGTCATTTGTTCTGCACTTTGATAGTCCTTTCCGTAGATTTTTCCATTAAATTCAATCATCATTCTGTACAACATGGTATTAGTAGTTGTTTTCGCTGCGTCAGTTGGAGAGCAAATGATGATTCTGTTAGGTTACACGTTCCTTTTATAGATGCTACAGCGACCACTTGATATTATTTAAAATTAGTAATATTTCTGGAACTTGGCATTACTTTGAGTAGATGGTGTTGTAGTTGAAGGTTGTGTGGAAACGAATACTTCTTCGTTGCAGAACTTTTGTTTAGGAAACATCCTCATGTTGTTAGCGTAAACATCAATATTTAAACGATAACCACCGGCAAGTAACACTCGCAGTTCATTAGTAAAATCGTCGAGTTCTTCAAAAGTTGTGATGGTGGTGGTATCATATGATGCACACTTAACCTTAAGAGACATGTTGTTATTCGTAATAACTGGAGAGCCAACAGAGATGTGTACAGCACGAAAGGTAGTCGTAGACTGATGAGATCCTCAAGAAAATTACGGCCTTTATATACCCTCGAAACTAGGTCAAGGTCAACCAAACGTGTTTTTAAAAAAACAACATATCGATAGTGCAGAAACACTATCGATATGTTGTCTTTTCTTATTTTTTTCATTTTTATTTATTTAAAATCAGTTACACACATGTACAACAGCATATATAAATTACAGACTAGTTGCTAATAGGCATAACATGAAGTGTAAGTTCAGTAGAGTTGGTTCCGCTAGGACCGTGAGATGCCAAATAGAGTGCGCCGGCGTGAATCAGTCGTAAAATCTTCATTCTGCAGCAGTTGAACGAAGCGTTTGGGAAGAAATACTTGAAATTTCGGTTCATCACCAGTTGTGTAGGGTGCTTCACTCAATGTGCAATTTATGGCGTCTCCAATTGATGTTTCCATCTTCTTAATAGTGTGAATAATGTAATGTTTTTCTTCCTTCAATTCTGAACATTTCTTTGTCGGTAGTATAGTAGATTTAGAATGTTTGTTGAATTGATCAACAAGTGATTGTAGAAAAGTTTGCGATGCCATTATTTTCTTCTTACTATTGTTCGTCTTCTTCTTCTTGTGTTTGCGCGTCAGAGGTGTTGACTCCTCGGAGGTTAGAGTAATACTCATGCATTGCCATATTGCCGCTCTCGCTTTTATACCCATCGCTTCCCCCACCACTTTGCTGGAGATAGATATTTAAACGATATGCGTTCTTTAAAGCACATTGAGACTGCCGATGTTTAAAGTTTTTAGATGAAATACAGATGTTAGCAAAGTAGCAATAAAAATCTTTCTCCATTTGCACATTTATCACTTCATGGTTTGTATATGCTTGTATCCAATTTGCTTTTTCCAATCCTCTTGTAAAAATAGTTTTGAACTCTTTGCAGAAATGATTCATGATGTGTGGCATCATATTGTAGGTTATAAAACCTTCATCCCATCTTAGATTATGAAAATGTTTCATCAACCATTTGTTTGTTACTTTAGCTTTGGTTGTTAATCTGTTGAACGGCAAAGGAGGCATGAATAAAAAATGATAAACAACAGATGTTATCATATCTAGTACCACTAACTCTTTGATTATAAAATTTCCATCATTACCACGTAATGCCTGAAACTCTATGATACCTCGCTTTACTTCCATTATTTCCGTCTTCTTAGGGAATGAAACTCGTTTATCCATGATGACGTTCAGTAGACAACTGGTATGTCAATGCAGATTGGCAGCCTTTTATACTCCAAGATTCTTCTTCTTCTTCTTCTTCCTTACGATATTCTTTGTCTGTTTAATTTGTTGTTGATTGTTGATTGTTAAAACGTGATTCGTTTTCCTTGTTTTCTTGCTTTTCTTCTTCATCTAAATTAAAGTTGGTTTGATTGTGGTGTAACTGTCTCCACATCTCTACTTCATGCGGTATCCTATTGAAGATTGAAGTATCTACTGGACAGTATAGGATTGGAACATGTGGTTGTCTATCCAATGCATCAATTAAATAGTCTTTGATAATTGTACTTGAAAATATTAGCTGTTTTAAATATCTTGTTATGGGACCAGTAGCACAAGTTAAAGCGTAAAACTCTTCTTTTGTTAAATGTATTTTTATATTATATTTAGTTAAATCTCTAAATCGAACTAGTTGTTGACCACGTTGGTTAACAATATCGATTTCAATATTTGATTCGAACAAACCTAGTTTTGTTTTTCTTCCAAACGTATTGTTACTCAAATAGCATTCCAAAAGATGTATATGTTTCATTAAAGATTCTCAAGAAGATTCAGTGAAGGTTACCATTTTAGATCCGTGATTCAAAATAACAGTTGGAGAGTAATCCAATGATTTCATTACTCCAGCAGACACAGTCTTTGTCATACAAGAAGAAATAGGATAAAATATTCGAAGAAATACTTCCGTTAAGATGTTGGCGGAAATGTTATCTTCAATTTTCCTTTTCTTTGTTTCTTTTTCAACTTCCTCTTCTTCTTCTGTCTTCTTATGTTTAAACTTGAGGAACTCATCCATTTCCTGTTCAACTTGTCTTTCTATATCCAAACTATTGTCAGCCATAAGAGGTGTAGTTTCTTCATTAGCACTTGATGTAGTAGAACTCATCTTGCGGACGATGTTACCCATACGACAATCAAAGATGAAATGAATTTCCAGCTCTTCTTTCTCGCTTTTATACTCGCAGATGACCTAGATATTGTTGATCTTTTGTAAAACCCTTACAAATCGTGCAGATGTTGTATTAATCCTTCTTAAAGTACATTCTTCACGATTCCTGTCAGCGGTGTGTAAGTAACTATTTTATCATGTAGAATTAAACAGTATGCTGAAGTTCCATCTGGTATTTTATCTTCAAATTCCATTTCAACTTTTATATTTACACTTGAAGATTTCACGGATTCATTTTGTTTTGAACAATCGATTACAACAATTGGAGCTTTCAAATAAAATTGTTCTGGTGATAGTAGCGGTGTATTTGTCTTACCATAATATGACGATTGAAATCTTGCATACATGTCATATAGAATGGAATAACGTTTCTTGTCAAATGAAACATTTAAACTGTCATATGGAAAGAACTGAGAGTTTAGAAAAACTTTGCAATTCTTTATCTTGCAATGGTCAAATTGACCAGCGTCAGCAGTTATAACATCTTTTCGTTTAGTCTGAAAACCGACTATTATGTACCTTGCCCGTTCTAAATAAGTAGAGCTTTTAACAGTCCATGTTTGTCTTTCTGTTTGAGGCAATATGGGGTATTCATGAAATTCCCAACTCCTAAATGGTATTACAATATCACGGTCAGATTTTAATTTTCTCAATAATAATACTCGATGTTCATCCGCCAATCTGACATGAGGTACTCTCCATACAACTTTATCCAATTGAAGTTGCCATTCCAAATCGGCATCTTTAGTTCCACTTGGCGCTTGTATTACATCCTTATTCGTTGAAGATCTGAGCAGTACCAGTTCTTGCTTTACGTTTATTATTATTCTCTTGTAATCTTCTGCGAATCCCAAAAGCAATCGTAAAGGTACATTAAAATCAAAGTAACCTTTTGAATTAGGAGTAATAGTGTCTTTATCGGAAGTCACCCATCCAGAAGAGATTAAAGAATTCTTTTCATGAGGTGTTATTGAAGTCAATCCTTTTAAAGTTGTTGATATACCAACTTTTTTTGTTGAATCAACTGTTACTCCAGATATTTCATATCTAATTTCATCAAACAGATATGCCATAGGGTTATTTATTAAAGGAACAGTTGAACCAGATTTTCCATCCAATGTTGTTACTCTTCCTTCGATATATAAATAACTTTCACATGGTAATGTGTAAATACCTTGTTGTTGAATGGGAATTCTTATTTCATCATTATTATTTAATTTTGATGAAGTGTAAGGGTTGTGAGTGTGATATTCCTTCTCCCATAGGGTTTCGTCGAACGTTGGTCCTTGCGCTATATCCAGTATATCCATGGTTGGCAAGTTTTAGTCCGATCTTCTGTAGGAAGCGTATGTTGTCCGGTGTTAACTCGTCGAATGTTGAGGAGCTACTGAGCTCCCGACTCTTCCGTTGTGGTTTAAATGATAATCCCATGTTGACTTTATGTTGCCGCTCTGATATGTAACCGTATAGTTATTGTTTCTCCCCTAAAGTCAACAATAATGCCGTCTTGATCCAATATGTTCAGTACGATGTCTGAAATGAAACTGGTGTTTAACGGTAGGTATATCAGGTTTTGTGGCTTCTCAACTATTTTAAAACCAGGAGCTACTGTCGGGTAAAATGTGTGTAATATATGTTGATTTACTCCATCTCTATATGATCCGTGTATAATATTACATGTTACATCAATACTGTTCACCTTTAATATTTTTACTGTTGTATCGCCAGTATAATCATTTCCAGGAGCTAAAATTCCTTTCTTCTTTGAAAATCCGAGCAAATTGCCGATTGAGTGGTCTAAGCTAAAATCTATATAATACTTTGAAGTTATTTCTGCTTTTAATGTATTATTATTACCTTTTATAGAAATATTTTCTTCTCCAAGTTTCTTTTGTAATACTTGGTTTATATCGTCTATTTCATATGCTCCTGTAGATAATGGAATTATTTTTAATTGTGAATAATTTCCTTTTTTCATCTTTACTCTCATAATAATGTAGTAAATTATTTTTTCCTTCTGTAACATTGGGAATTGAATTGTATGTAGTCAAATCCAATAATGCTGCTTCCCATAGTTTGTTCGTAGATATACGTAACGCTGGGAAAAGTGTACTTTTCAATGTTGACGAATTTCCGCTCAGCGACACTGTATACGATGACATCTTGAAGCTGACTGACACTCTTCGCTAGGAACTCTAAACATAAATGTCCGCATATTTCTGTATTGCTAGGTTGCTCTCTTTTGTAGTTGTAGAATATATTCTTGGAGTCCCGAAAATAATGTTGATGTTCTTTTGGTGGCGGTAAATTTCCAAAACTATCAAAGTAGTAAACATTTTCTCCAAGTTTTTTATAACATACCCAATGAGTACCTGGTCCATAATTAGAGTCTTAATTTACTATTCCAGTTTCATTTTCCCACACTCTATTTGGTAATGTATCTTTCATAAAAACTCCTCTGAAGAATGGTATTCTTAAACATTTCACATATTTTGACAATTGATAGTTTGTTAATGCTTCATTTGGAATTATCAATTTATTCTTCTTATTTAATACACACGGTACGGTCTTAAGTAAAGACCCGATCCGTTTTTTACCATTGACCATATGGATGTTTTCTTGACTTTTCTTTTAGGGGTAGTGCGACGTCTTCTTTTGATGTTCCCACCTCTTTTTGCAGCTTCTTTTTTGTTAGGTTTTCTCCCGCGTCGTCTTCCACCACCAAACTTAGCTTTCGTCTTCATGGCTGTTGTCACTGCCCAAGCAGCTGCTTTTTCCGCAATACTGGCGTCACTTGATTTAACCCTTTGCCAAGCCTTTTCCGCTAGCGCTCTATCCGCTATTGATCTATTTGTTGAATCTGCAAACTTGGAATACGCTATATCGTGTTCTTTGCAAGCTTGATCTAATTTATTAATTCCAGGATCTCCTCTTGCCAAACGTTTTGCCAACTTAGTTCCGGGTCCACAATATTGATAGCCTCCGGGCAGATGAAATTCGTATGGTAAAGCGTCTATTGCTCGATTTAGAACAGCACCAACAGGAATCCGTCTTAGCAGGGATAACGCAGCTGATGTTATACCACGTCCTTTCTTGCCGCTGTCTTGACGATGACTGAGAGGTGAGGTCTTCATTATGTTGTCTTATATAACCAGAGTGTTTACTCCACGAGCTGCTTTACATAAATGAATAACTCGTGCACAATGTTTTATATTTAAATATTTAATTATTCAAATTAATTATATACTGATTTATGATTCTATTTTTAATCCAAGCTTCTCGTTCATCGGGTTGAATCATCACATGACTCGTTGTACTAGCTATATGATTGTGGGTATCGATAAGTAAATTACCCACTATTCTTATTAAACAGTCTAAGGTTACAGCATCTTTTGGATGTTGAGGATCGTGTAACTGCATAATACGTTTATCATTACACGTGTAAGCAGTCGAATCACTTTTTGATGTTGTTATGACTTGTCCAATAGTAGCAGCATCATTAAAAACTTCACCTGGTGAAATATTAATTAGTTTCTTCATCTTAGCATCAAATTTGGTTCCATTGCGTTCATCCCAAGTTATTGTTTGTTTCACTGTTACACAATCATTCTCTTCATAACCAGGAAAAATATTTTTTATTCTTCTATTATGACCTTCGAATGTACCTAATAAAGGACCGCTCGCAATTAATTTTTGTGCCATTACAGGTACATCCGAACTCTTTTCACCAAATCTTCCATTTGTTATTCTTTTACCTCCCGCATCCCATTCATCATTACTTTTTTGCATTAAATTAAACTTTTCATTTCCATGTATAAATGTATCTCCTCGCTTTAGCACGGCATCTTCATGTTTTACAAAATTCGATGTTCCCTTTTTTAATTCTTTAGACAATTGTTCCATAGTAACAGCGTCTTTTGGTTGAGAACCGAACTTTACATTTGACAACGCTTTTCCATGACAATCGATTTCATCAGCATCTTGTAAAATACAGTTGTCCTTGATGTATTTCAGGTTTACAGCATCCCCGTCTTCCTTTGGGTACCCAATGTCATTTATAATAAATTTATAAAAAGAAAATCCGCGTTGAGTCTTTTCCGGTATTATAGAATGTAAATATTCTTTATTAACTGAATCTTTATCATTTTTTGGATTTGCCACGTTGGTTATTCTATGATTCCCAGCATCATATGTCAGTCCATCTTTTAAATTATTACCCCATTGCAATTTTAAAGTATTTAAAAGTTCAGATGATAAATACTCTTTAGTAATTGCATCAGAACTGTCAGTTGGTTTACCAACATTAATTATTCTATGTGATTTAACATCGTAAATATTCTTGTCTAATTTCAATGATGTTGAGGTAGCCTCTTTTACTGTCTTTAAATTCACTCCAGCAGTATCTTCTTCTGGGTCTTTAACAAATTTTAAACGTTTGTTACTTATATCATAGTCACCTTCAGGTGTTTGCGGCAATCCACTTCTTTTTCTGTTTTCTCCTCCTTGTACTCCTAGCCCGGAGTACCTTCCGAACTTGTCGACGCTCATGATTGAACTGATCCACTGTATGCTCACAGGTCTCTTATATATCCGTGATGATTTATACAACTATTCCACGATTTCGAAGTTCGTCAACTAAAGCCACCCATTCATTATTTAAGCCTGTATGACCAGCTTCCATGGCTTCATGTAATAGTCTCATTCTATCAACCAATTTGTTTATATCATTATAGTAAATCACATTTGTATGATATAGGTTTTTCATTAAACCTTTACCAGATGTCGAAGTTTCTCCTTTTTTCTTTTTACCATAACTGGCTGGGTAGCTGAGTGGTTAAAGAGCTCGCCTTTGAATCTGAAGGTAGCCGGTTCGATCCTGAGAAAAGTTAGTGCTTTTTGATGGTTCGATACTGGACCCAGCTGCCTTTGGTCATTGGGCTATTAATTAATGATCCTGACAAATAAAAACAGCTGATATTTGTCAGTAACAAAGCTACACCTCATCTGATCCATCACAATCATCACACTCACCCCTTCAGTCATACTGACCTTAAAATACGCCAAAGTGCGTCGGTGTTTCAAATGAAGTCTCTAAAGTCTCATATTCATCAATAAGTGATAAGTCCATAAGTGATAATGACTTCCTCTTAAGCGGTTTCTTCACAGCAGGTGCAGTTCGTAATGTTGGTAGTTTTTTCAGGGGAAACAATCTTTTTATTACAACCGTATATTTAGTTGCACGTGTTCTATTTATCATTGAATCTTTGGAGTAATTCTTCTTATGAGCATTAGTATTTTGCCAAATTCCCTTAAAAGTATTTAAATCTTGAAGCGTATATCTTATAGGTATGTTTTTGAAAATCAGTTCAAATAATCCTTTTGTTCCTTTATATTTATGCTCACCAATAACAATATCATCATCTTCAGTCAAATGTACTTTTGAATCTCCTATTTTTAATTCATTTCCATCAATTCTCGCACCATATACATGTGACTTGTGTAATTTTGGGTTATCTTTTATTTCATGTAACATCTTCATGATATACTTTCTTCCAAGAGGTCCTTGTTGCAATATATCACTACTTAATTTTGTTAGATTAGGAATTGATTGTTCTGCTTCAGGTATATGTTGTTCTTGTTCTTCTTCTTTTTCAACATTTATTTCTGGTTCTTCTTGTCTTGTTTCTTCTTCTTCTTTTTGAGAAACTTCACTATCGCTTGTGTAAGAATCATCATCTTCTTCCTTTTTCAAACTCTTTACTTCAAATTTAGAAACAGGTAGCAAAACATCTCCTTCATAATGAGGTTTACCAATAGTTTCTGTTATCTGTTTTAAAGGTTCTGTAGTAGGCTTAAATGTAGTCTCCAGGAATTCTTCTCTTTCATTCAAACCCATTCTTAATGCTCGAATTTTAAGTCTAATCGAGTCACTCAGTGATTTTATTTCTTTTAATAGTTTTTCTTGGTTCACCATGTTTACGCTGCGAAGACCAATCTATTACTAAACGTATCATCAATCGTTCAATGGATTAATACAAATTTATCCAACCCTATACGATATCTTCCATTTTTTATAGCTTCTTCTTTCATAGTAACAAGAAATCCATATTTTTCAGTCCATGCTTTGCCACACATTTCTTTAAATTTATCAAATGACATGTCTGCATTTACATGATCATTATATATGTGCTTTAAATTTGTTTCATCTTGCTTGAAGGTAATAAGTAGATTTGCATTATCTCTTATTAGTTGTTTTGGAATTTTACTGTAAGTTTGACCAATATAAATGCTATCAATATTGTAATGTCTCCCCATGGCAAAATAACTTCTAATAGTGTCATGATTTTCACAAGATACATCATCGAATATAAATATAGAAAATGGTTTAGCCTCGTTTGGCTCCATTATAGTTTCACTAGCATTTAACTTGTAGAAATTAAATTCAGGCACACTTGCGAGTACCTTATCCAATAATTGGTATTTGGGTTGTTGCAAAGATTTGGAAAAGATGTAAATGTTGTTGAAACGTAATCCTTTAGGATTTGTTATTAAGTTAAAAACCACATTCGTCTTTCCACAATTTGACGGTCCAGTTATTAAACATCTTATTGTGTTTGGCAGTAGTTCACCATGTTTTCCATGATTTAACTTGTCGTTGTCAACTGTTAATTCATCAATATTATTAATAAAAAATCGATCCTTTTGTTACACAATCTCCATCTTGTGTAAAGGTTAAACACGTAATGAGTTCATAATTTGCTACACCAAGTCTTTTGTAGGGATCCAAAAGTCTTCACTTTTATCAAATCCCAACCAACGTACTTTAACCTTATCCTTTTTTCTTTGTCAAATTTTTTCAACAAGATATACATCGCCGACTGATGATTTTAACAACTCGTGTCCGTAGAATCCACCTTCAAGTAATTCACCCTTGTTGTCCTTTAAGATGTAAGTTTCAGGTAGTGTTGGTTGCACTTTATAGATTGTAAATACTTCATTAGTCCAGTTTGGCAGATACCTTTTACTAAATACTCCTTTGTACTTACTTATACGAACTTTATCATCAACTTTAAATGTTTTAGGCTGCATTTTTTCACGTTTAGTAGTTGTATTATTCCTAATACGTTTTAATACCATCTTAGCATTACCGCTATTTACTTGGTTAGGCTTCATACCAATGGTTCGATGATACTTGTTGTTATATTCTTTTATAAGTTGCGGTAAGATATCATACCAAACATATGATCCTCGTTTGGAAAATGTTTTATACATTGCTCCTTTTAATGATCTATTGAATCTTTCTATTATTGAAGCTTTAACTTCAGAATTTGTTGAATAATGATTTATTTTATACTTCTTCATTAAAGCTACAAAGTCTTTGTTAAAATACTCTTTCCCATCATCATTTTGTAGATGTTTGATGTTGAATTTATTTCTTTGTATAGCCGTTTCCATAGCTTTTGTAACACTTTTACCAGTCTTGTCCTTTAGCGGTAAGGCATCAGCCACTTTAGTAAAACAGTCTATAATCGCTAAAATGTATTTGAATCCTTTATTCAACTTACCATGTGGTATCATTTCAATGAGATCAGCTTGGAAAAGATCATTCATTCCTTTTATAACTGTACTTATTCTAGGAAATTTTCTTCTTGCTGGCTTATGAAGTTCATTTACAATTTTATTTTTTAAGTCTTCCATCTTCAGTTGTGTCTTCCACATCGCTTGTAAAAGTACTGATCTCTAGAATGGTTTATCCTCTTTTATATACGGTTAGGATATAGGTCAAGGCCATATAACGTTGGTGTAAAAAAGAGGGAACATGACATTGGACTTGTCATGTCCCCTCTTCTTTACGGAAGGAAAAAGGAAGAAGTTAAAGGACGATGAAAAGGTTTACTGGTCAATGGGGATTAGGGAATAGTGGCCGAATGGTAATGTGTTGATGTTGTTTTCAAGAATGTGGCGTTTATCATCCTTATAACTTAATGCCCACTTTGTTTGCTTTACACTATACAATATATGGTTGTAGCTTCTGATGGTGTTGAATGTTGCGGTTGTTTCCACATTTTCAAATAAACATCTTTTATAATGTTCAAACTGTACTTTCTTCTTTAGATACGAAGTCTTGATGCCTTTGGCTTTCTTCACCACTTGATTTTCATCCTTTTCACTGATGTACAGTTGGAATGAGTACAGTTTGGACATTAAAGCGACGATTTCTTCCATTGGTACACTATTTGTGTCGTCTTTAAACTTGCCCAACACCTTTTTATTTCTATCGTAGTCATAGTTGGGATGATCTCTAGGATAATCTGAAAAGTCAAAGTCAGTAGTATATACAAAAGTACGTAGATCTTCATACATGTCTTCTGTTCTTATCCAATAAATTGAAAGCATCTGTATCCATATATGCTATCCCGATGTTTTCTCTTCCATAAAACTTCACCATCTTGTTGTAGTGAAAGTCATACATGTGGGTTTTAGAAATATCCAAAATAGACATTCCCACATATAGAGGACGATCCATTGTTATTGAGTTGTTGTTCATGGTAACAGCTACAAGATTCTCGTTAATAATTATACTCGTTCCAAAGTTTGGTTTTTGTACTAATTTTTGCAATTTCGCCGGATCGCTAACTAATTTTACATCTTTATGTTTTCTTTTGTTTTCCAACGTTTTGCCAAATATTGAATTATTCATTAATTTGAAAAAGTCCTTTTGAAAAGCGGATGTTGCTGCAGTCCTTCTTCTTGTGTTGTTGTCGATGTATGGTTTTAACCAACAAGATTGATTAAATTGTATTGCTCTATTGATTCTTGTTATTTTCAATCCCAATTCTATTGCTTGCTGTATTGTCCAATAATGAGCTACATATCTTGACTTGTTGGTTAACGTCATCATTAACTTGGGCCATCTACCAGTTGGAGATATTTCCGTCTTGGCCAATAGTGATAAATCGTAGTGGTGGTCATGCAGTTGTTCAGGATACTCAAAGTCTACATCCAAAATGTAACCAATGTCTCCGTGTTTGGGTATGTCCATTATATTGCCTATCGAATCTGGGTTTGCCCACTTAAAATTACCATATGGAAGAGGATTTGACATAGCCCATCCATATAAGTTATTTGCGTCAAAATAACCTAAGAATGTTGTTGGTTGTGACGCATCAAAGTTTGGGAGATATTTGTTGTTAGCTTTTACATGTCTAGTTACACTTTGCGTCAATCCTCCACGAACACCTGACTCTATCATCAAAACCATATCGATATATGTAATAAGTTCAAGTCTACACTTTGTTTCTTTTAGCATAGCATGCCACGCTAGTCCAGGCGATGTATAAGAATGAAGTGGGTCCAATCCATATGCTTCAAAACAGGTATCTCTAAATTCTTCCATTATATCACAAAGTAAAGTCACATCTAATTTAACATAAAAGTCGGAATATTCTCCCAATGTTGTCATTCCTAGTTCATTCCATACTTTACAAGCGTGTTGATAGTCCTCTTCACTGATGTCCTCTTCATACAACTTACTCTTGAAGGCTTCTCTTGGCGGAAGTGATGTTTCTTCAAATTTTTTCAAACAATCGATGTAATCATAGGGAAAAACACCTTAGCGGAGAACCAAATCCAATTTATCTTTACTTACAATCTTCATTGTTTCTATTAAATTTTCTTTCTTTAAGTTTTCAGTAAGTTTACTTAAGCTAGATGGCATAAAACGGTAAGAGTCTAGAAAACGTAACTTCATATTTCCAACCGTTTTACTAAAACTAATAAACTTTTCAGTGGTTTCTGCTATCACATCGATTCTTCCATCATCTCGTCCCAATTCCGGTATAATAAAATGTGAATCATAACCACTAAGGTTATGCAAAATTACAGGTATGAAGTTGCGAATTTGATAGTTAATATTACATCTGTTACATGCAGCACCTCTATAATATCCTGTTAAATGGTCGTGATCACGTACTTTGTGATTTACCATAGTATATTCATTTTTACATAAATAACAATGGGTTGAACTTTCATATTGAATCTCTTCTTCTTCATCCATCGGTATCATTGGTACAATATCACTGTACAATCTTTGTACATTTTCTGCTATTGCATATAAGTGGTCAAGGAAAATTTTAGAAACATTTTCACCACGATATATGACAGGTTTTTGCTCTTCTGACAGTGTAGATTTAATCAGTAAACAAAAACTGTTTGGATCATGTATCTGATACTTAACATTTTTCTTGGCTCCTTCATCATCATTTTCAATAGGAACAAGTGTAGATTCAAAGTCTGCATATACAACAATAGGGATACGATACTGATGAGATATCTTTTCAAATTTTAGCTCGGCTCTATCTGGTGTTGGTAAGATTATTTTGGCTTCATAGTTGTTGTTACATAGCTCCTGATGTTCTCGTATCCATCCTCTGTTTGATATTCTTTCTTCTTTAAAACTAAAACATCTTTTGCATATTATTTTCTTGTGTTCAATTTTCGATAATTGTTTACTAACAAGCCTTTAAAAACTCCTTATATATACATAGTGAGAAACATCTCCTTGCGTTATTAGCAATAAATCCGTGTGGTCTGCAAGCTCATTCTTTACAACCTTCAAAGGGTATACTTTATTTGAACTGTCCAAACCAAACACATTAACAGATGTTCCACGGTTTTGTTTTTCAAATTTTGTAATATCCTTCAATGCTACTGGGTACGACAACCCTTGGAAATTGTACCTATATCTTTGGGTTTCATATTCTTGGCTATGTCTTATTGCATTTTTAGGTGTTACAAATTTTGATGTCATCGCATAACGAAAACATTCTGTATCTTAATTTTTTACATTTATACACGACTTTGTATCCTGTATTTTCTTTGGCAGTGGAATGTAACTGCTTCCCATAAGCCCGTATCCATGTTTGTGAATTCTTAAATCCATTCCCTCAATACTAAGCAAACTCCAACCTGATCCTCTTCCTTCATGTTCTTGAATTTTAGTTAAAATTTCATCAAAACACTCTTCAACTATTGAATCAATATTTGAAGTAGCCATAATTGTATGGTTTCTTGTTATAAATCCTCTAGGAGACATTTCTTCATCTGCATTAATAAACATAGCATTTAATAATATGCCAAATTTAATAAAGTTTAATCTTTGTAGTTCTTCTTTTATAGTTTTACTGACAATTATTCTTGCTTCTTTAAGAAACTGCTCTAACTCCAATTTTTTATTTTGAATTTTGTTAATATTATTCTACAAAAATATTATTCTACAAATATTCTTGTTACAACATTTTCACTTAACAAAGGCACTTCAAATTCTTCATCGTTTTCTACATCGTTTTTTTCATCCACCTCCAATACTTCTTCAACTTTTGTACATTTGTTATAAAATATTGGACCATCTCGGGGAGACATGTTCACTCTAGCTATTATCGTTTAGTTCAAGGTCAAGGTCAAGACTTTACACTTAAGACGTTACACTTAAGACGCTACACCTAAGACGTTGTGACGTCGGGGGAGGGGGGGTTATGCATGAGTGGATTGAGGTCAAGATCACCAAAAATAATAATGATCCAAGGTGATGGAGGCGGCCGTAACCGTCTCCACCACCCTGTGTTCCTCAAACACTCCCAATCCCAACCCAAAAAGTTACGTCTTGCGAGGGATCCCAATTTTTGGCCCGCACGCACGTGGCGATCCAGTTTGTTAGTCTGTGATACGAGCGGCCAGCCTCGGGCCTGGGCACTGGACTTGACCATTCCAATTTTACAATGGGGACTCTGGAACAGCTAATGCAAGACGCAACTCTAACCTCCCACCCTTAATCTAGACCCACCCAAATATAATTATTTCCTAACAAATTTAAAAAATCTTAAAGCAATAAAAAAATATGCGCTACCTACGGCACAACGCGCATGTCCCACCCATATTTAATGAACTTCAATCGAACTTCTTCAATTTTACATTTACATTTTAATTTAATCTACCCATCCTAACAGCTAGCTGTGGAATATAAAAATTATTAGTACACAGATAAACACAGACATAGACATACACACACACACACACACACACACACACACACACACACACACACACACACACACACACACACACACACACACACACACACACACACACACACACACACACACACCATAAACCAAAACTTAAAATTAAAAACACATTTCTTAAACATAAATGATACCATAACACACCTTAATGCTAACATCGCAATGCGCAAGTTAAACCTTAAAACTAACACATCTTAAGACTAAAACCGAATAACGCTTTGTATAAAACCATAGACACACACACACACACACACACACACACACACATACACACACACACACACACACACACACACACACACACACACACACACACACACACACACACACACACACACACACACACACACACAAATGTTAAATAGTAATAGCCTAACAACAAGAGTAACTCAAATATATATCGGCCGCTTATACATTTGAGTTCCCCTCTGAGTCGGGTCGGAGTTCCGCGTCCGGAGTTTCGAGCCCGACTGCGGCGGCAATAGTCGTCGGGATAGTTCTCGGCTCCCAGAGTGGTGGGGCGCCGGTAGGGGTTTAAGGGGTATGGAACTTTCCAATAACGTCAATGGAAAATTCCAAACGGATGTGCTTTGTTATATGTGGGTCGCCTCTAACGCAGGTGGAGCCTTGTACCTCTCAATATGCATTAGATAGCATCTAATTACATCCGCTGACAGGTACATCCGCAGCTTTCCCCATCGCGTGACAGCATAACTATCGTCGATTGTTATCTGCCCTCTTCTGCCGCTTAGTTATAGTTCCAACGGAAATAGACCACCGGTACACGCAGCTTGTTTTTAACATACAATTGACTATTGTTTAGAAACGCATTACTTATGTCAATCCTTCTTAGAATAATTGCTATTTCTTAGACGCTATAATTAAGACGTTGTGATGTCGGGGGGGGGGGGGGGGGGGGCTCGTCAAGTTCAAGGTCAAGGTCAAGACGTTACACTTAAGACACTACACCTAAGACGTTGTGACGTGGGGGGGGTCACGCGTGAGTGGGCATCCCTATTTAAGCCGCGACACGGTCGCGCGGCTCCCATATAGGCCGGCGGCACCACAGCGGTAGGAACTAATCCGTGAGTATCTACCAACTAGTAACATACGTTTAATACTTACACTTGTTTTACTCACTATTTTTAACGCTAAATATGTACAATACCTCTACAATCGACAATTGTAATCCCGCTCAGTCGTGCACGGGACATTTCCTGCACACCTGCAGGTCATACACTTTACAACCATCTAATATTATACTTATTGCTAGAGTACAAGATTTACCTGTACGATTGACAATTGTATTCCTACTTATTCGTGCACGGAACATTTCTTGCATACCTGCAGGTGATACACTTTACAACCGTCTACTATTACAGTTATTGCTACAATACAACATTTACCTGTTCAATCAACAGTTGTAACCCCACTTCATTATCCACGTAACATTACTTACAATCCTGCACCTGAATAATTAATTAAGTTCTGCGGCTACCGATACTTTTCTTCGCCTATATGTTTCCCCCTGCTACAACCTTTCGCGACGCCGCCTGACAAATAACTGAGCTCTCCAAAATTCTGTTCTTTTATATTATCCTCTCAGGGGGAGGGGTTGGGGAAGGGGTTGGGAGGGGCCACACAACCCCCCATAAAACGGGCATCGGTACCCGCGCGCGCGTCATTATAGTGGCTATAGGGCAACAGTGAACAACTATCCGCAAGTTTCTAACACTTTTTTAACTTACACTTTTTTACTCTAACATATGTTTGCACTTATTATGCTAATTAGTCTCTATATTTGTGCACGGGACATTTCCTGCACACCTACAGGTGATACACCTTACAACGATCTACTATTATACTTATTGCTACAATACAAGATTTACCTGTTCAATTAACTTGTAATCCCACTTAGTCGTGCACGGGACATTTCCTGCACACCTGCAGGTAATACACTTTACAACCGTCTAATATTATAGTTATTGCTGGAGTACAAGATTTACCTGTACGATTGACAATTGTATTCCTACTTATTCGTGCACGGAACATTTCTTGCACACCTGCAGGTGATACACTTTACAACCGTCTACTATTACAGTTATTGCTACAATACAAGATTTACCTGTTCAATCAACAGTTGTAACCCCACTTCATTATCCAGGGAACATTACTTGCAATCCTGCACCTGAATAAATAATTAAGTTCTGCGGCTACCGATACTTTTCTTCCTATATGTTTCCCCCTGCTACAACCTTTCGCGACGCCGCCCAACAAATAACTCAGCTCTCCGAAATTCTGTTCTTTTATGTCATCCTCTCAGGGGGAGGGGTTGGGGAAGGGGTTGGGAGGGGCCACAGGATCCCATAAAACGGGCATCGGTACCGCGCGCGCGTCATTATAGTGGCAATAGGGCAACAGTGAACAACTATCCGCAAGTATCTAACACCTAGTCTAACACTTTTTTATTTACGCTTTTTTACTCTTACATATGTTTGCACTTATTATGCTAATTAGTCTCTATATATTCAGACACACTCGCGGGCGCCGGTCATATACTCGCCAATTGTCGGAGAGCACACATCTCCCCTTCGTATATTATCATGGCTTCGCACACTTTACAACTAAAACTTTTACGCACAAAACACATTTTACAGAAACAATCTAATTCCACAGTTTCTAAACCGCGTACTATATTGGCTAAGCTTAAGAAATGTTACAGTTTTCACCCGTTGTACTTTGCAAAACCTAGCCTGTACAACACTGCACACTGTACTGATACTGTTTTGCACGCTGTCTTAACTGACATGCTGCAGTATCAACATTTCAATCTTGTTACACCTATTGACAACGCTGTCCAATTATTCTTATTCACTGTAGTGCCGGGTTTATATGATCGTTCTTCCTCTGACACATGTCTCATTCTACTCTATCGACTCGCACTGTAAACACCAAGGAGCTCTCCTTACATGCAACTATCACAAGAAGGCTGTGATTGAATAAATAAATTTTTAAAAACCTCCTCCGGATGACCTTGACCCACTTCCCAAACCCATCCATCACTGTCACCCCCACCCCACACTTCCAACCCACACCTGCCACTTCCAACCCAAAAAAATGAGTGACCTTGAACTGAGGCAGAACCGGTGTTTTGCCACTACTCCAGTAGAACCATCTAATATTGAAAAGGTACTCTTGAATTTTGTACAAAGTGCATATAAATCTGACCAGCATATAAGTCTCAAACTGTCCAAAGTATTGAAAAAGTTGACTTTTTCCCGGCAATGTTAAATCCCCATAAGACGAGTTCGTTTTTCATTTTGACCCATTAACCAAAAATATTTTTTGAGATACAAATAAAACCTGCTGATCTAGGACCGGAAATCGTTGTGTTGGTATGCCTACATCCCGTAAGTAAATAGAGGAAGAAGTCACATATGAACTGTTCAAAGGTTATTTTCCTTACGGCCATCATGCATCAACTTTTTAAAAACTAAAACACCACCGCATTTTGACATTATTAGTTTCAAGTACCATCTTAGATTTTCCAACAATCCAATTAAATTAAATAGCCTATATTTAGCGGAACGTGTTCCTTATGGCATTCTAAATTACTGCGATTCCAAGAGGTCTGAAATTGTACAGCCAAAGGTGCATGCATGCACATGAACACAGTCACATTTACGGTTATGACCTGAGAATAGGTAGGCCTATATTCTATGCATGAATAGTTCATTTGGTTAACTAAAACACTCTTGATTAAAGTTGGTTGAAGATACTCGTATAAAGAAAGGGCGAACGATTGCACACTAAAGATAAACTACTTTTGATTGCATTGAAGGTGATTTGTACACCACTCTTGATTTTACTATTAATTATTTATATTATGGTTTTAAAACACTCATTATGACAAAAAGACGTTAGCATTAGTCATTGTTATCATTTTATTTAAGTAGTAGCTCAATATTTCAATAAATTTCAATTTTCATGATTTAAAAATCTAAATAAATATTTTTTTCCTCTGGTGGTTGTTATATTTATTATTTTGTCGTCGTTGAGGACTAGTAGACTACATAGAGTCTGGATTGGTTTATCATTAACGATTCTTTTGAACAGATGATATATGTGCATTTTGACACTTATTCGAATAGAAAAGACATCAACTTGTTGATGAATCAAGTGCCTTTACTCGACGAATATTATGGCCGTTCTGAATAATAGGAATTAAATGTTAATAATATTATTAAAGACTGAAAATAAAATGGCCCATAATTTAAACAAAACTAAAGAAGCTGGCTTTACCTTACATTACTTTCGGAACATAGGAAATAATTTACTTTAAAAAAAGAGTTTAGGTTATGTTTAAAAGAGGGATTTTACTGTAATCATCGATTAAATTTATCACGTTCGATTAAACGTTTAAAGCGTATACGCCACATATATTTATTTGACAAAATCCAACAGACCATCATGTTGAAAAAGTTTTATATAGCTCTCAAAATTGACCTCCTAAAATATGTCTAAGCCCACCGAATAGTTCCAATAGGTACTACGGCGAAATTACACATGCAACGGGAGTACAGCAGTGAGCAACTGTCCCCAAACAGATTAATAAACCAATCACTAACCAATTTATTTGTGTCCATATCGTTACTCGAATCCTATCATCCGAGCACTGAAACCGACCAGTTTGCATTCTATCAGCATCATTACATCATCACTTCGTCATTGGTAAATGAGTTAAAATACCACAATATAACACAATACAATGGAAATTATTTTGAAATCACCATACGAGGCAAATTAATGTGTTATTAACTAGTCTGAGTAGAAAATAAAAAAATGAGTTTAGAGTCATACAGTCAGTTGTGGAAACGAATAGATTTCAATTTAATTGAAATTACATTGGAGGTATAATTCCAGAACATTTATCAATCATTTAAACTATTTTAACCAAGTATTAATTGGCGCTTTTGTTTTATTCACTTTTAAATTTTTTTTCACAATGAAGTTTTTTATGTTCTAGGTATTTCTTCCACCTGAATCGGAGATTCGATTCCAGATTTCGAAACGTCGTGAATTTTTTTGACTAATCAGTGATGGAAAATGTCCGCAACAATTTACTAAATAGTAACAAAAACTCACCATCACCAACATCATGAACTTTAAACAAATAATTTTAAAAAATAATCATGTTTAATAACATGAAAACTCTACCAACCTTAACCATTTGTATATAATCTTTTTACTTTTTTATATTAATATATTTTAAATAAATGGTTTATTTTTACGATATAAATATAACTGAATTATATACACAGGATAAACATTATCAAAAGGATATTTATCAAAAGGAAAAAGGGTTTAAACCTTGACTTCATTAAGAGTATCAAGAGAACCCTTTTTAGACAAAGAAGCTTAATAAAGCTGGCACTTTTAATATAATAATTCAACTAATTTTAATATAATGGATGACACCCTCATAGGCTTAGGCACAGAAATAAATTGTACAAAAAAATCAAAAAAGCCAAAATGATTTGAAGTTTCAGAATTACTTTAAAGATTTCTGCGACCGTTTAAAACAAGATATTCAATTGAGAAAAAATAATTATTACTCTCGTTTGTTTGGTGAAAATAATAATGATGTAAAAAAGCAATGGCGAACTATTAATAACGTGATAGGTAATAAAAGTAAAAAGAAAAATATAGAAGGAATAAATTCAATTAATGATCCAAATTTTTGTTTGACTGATATTAAAAGTATTGCTGAAGAGTTTAATACGTTTTTTACTAACATAAGTGATAAATTAAGATCTGTTTTAGATGTACCTAATCGTGTTATTGAAAATAAATTTAAGAATCTATTTAAAACCAAGCATACCATGCAATCATTCTGTTTTTATGAAACTGATGCAGCTGAGATAAATACTATAATCAACTCACTTCATTCTAATAAATCACCTGGATTTGATGGAATTTCAGCTTGTCTCATAAAACAAGTGAGTGATATAATATCACCCATCTTGTCTCACTTAGTTAATTTGAGCTGCAATTCAGGAGTTTTTCCAAATCTTCTTAAGTCTGCTGTAGTTATTCCTCTATTTAAAAAGGGTAATGATCATGATTTAAACAACTATAGACCTATATCTCTTCTTAGTGTGTTTTCAAAAATTTTTGAAAAGGCAGTAAAGAAACGTTGTATTAGTTTTTTAAGTACTATTGGATTTTTTTCTGAGAAACAATTCGGATTTCTAGAAAACTTGTCTACAGAAGATGCGCTTCTGAATTTTTGTAAGGGCGTTTATGAAGGATTTAATAATAAACTTAGTGTAGGTGGTGTGTTTGTGGACATAACTAAAGCCTTTGATTGTGTTGATCACGATCTATTATTAAATATCATGTGGTTTGCTGGTTTTAGAGGTTCTATTTGGAATTGGTTTAAAAGTTATTTAGAAAATCGTGTTCAGTGTGTTAAAATTAAAGATTTTTATAGCTCTTTTAAGCGAATAGTTTGTGGGGTGCCTCAAGGGTCCGTGTTAGGTCCAATTTTATTCTTGATATTTATTAATAGTCTTTGTTGTGGACCTTTTAAGGGGTCACTTACTAGTTTTGCGGATGATACCGCCCTTTGTTACAATTCTTCGTCTCAAACATCTTTAAATTTGGATATGCAATACGATTTAGACCTGATGAAAATATGGTTCATTTGTAATAAACTATCGCTTAGTAATAAGACTAAATTTATTTTGTTTTACTTGAAGGATAGAGTTTCAAGCTTTGATAGTTTTTTATACAAATGTATTACTTGTCTAACAAATGTTAATAACTCAACTTGTAATAATTGTATGGTTGTTGAACGTGTTGATTGTATAAAATATTTGGGTATTTACATAGATAAGAATTGCAGTTGGAAAGAACATGTTACACATTTAAATAAGTATATGTTATCAGTCATTAGAACATTTTATTATTTGAGAAATATCTGTCCTGTCAAAATTATGCGAGTCATTTATTATTCGATAGTGCAAAGTAAACTACAATATGGAATCGTATGTTGGGGTGGGATTTACCTTTCAAATTTAAATTCAGTTATTGTAGCACAGAAGAAGATTGTAAGAATAATCGTTCGTGTTCGGAAGACCGATCACTCTTTTCCTTACTTTAAACAGTTGGGTATTTTACCTTTGCGTCATCTATATGTTTTTCGAGTTTTGAGAATCTTTTTTAATAGAGGTGGTCATGTCCTTGGTAATTTGAACATTTATTCTAGCAGGCTTAGGTTGCAAAATCGAGTAGTTTTACTGAAGGCTAATAATGAGGCTTTTCGTAGGTTTTTCACTTTTTGTTCTTTAAAATTTTTTAATCAGTTGCCATTAAATTTAACTTTATCAGAAAGTCTTAGTAAATTCCTAAGAAAGCTAATTGAATGGCTTTTTCACATGAAGATATTGAGTTTTTGTTTTTGTAAAAATAAAAGTTTGTTTTTCTGTATCCTTTTCAGACACACAAATTATTTTCTTAATATATTTTGTATTATAATTTTTTTTATTTTTTATTATTAAATATATTTGTGTTTACTTTAATAAGCACTCCTTACTGGAAATATATTCATAAATAAAGTTTTAAATTACCTAAATTGTTAATTAGGGGGGTTGCTCGGCACTAGTTGTCCAGTTTGTAATGGTGTCTCAACACGTTTCATCAAATGAGACACCTAACCACATTTTTCCATTTATCTTTTAATTAATCTTATATTATATGTATTATAGTTTGTAAACATTTTGTATAAACATTTTATTTATTAAGAATATAGTTATGTTATTTTATGTATGTGTAATATTTAACTATGTTATTCATAGTTTGTTATACTCTTACATCTTTTTTTTTATGTTGTAATTATTGTGGAAAATTTGTGGAAATAAAAATCTTGAATCTTGAATCTTGAACTTGCTTTTACTTATCGATTCTGAATAGGCTTGAACCCTTATAGTACCGTAAATAAGGCTAAAAACAACCTTTTGATCGGCAACTGATGTGCATCCATTAAATTTTTAGGAGTTCTTCTTTTAAGCCCTATAAAAGGAGATTTTATGAGTCCCCAAAAAAGTTGGGGCCTCAATAAAGTTGGTTTACACCTATAAAATCATTTTTCAAAATGGCGGTGCTTTATGGTAATGGGATGAATTTTGTAAAAAGCCCTTCTCCTTCTTGTTTGTTTACGTGCTTCTCTCAATATTATGTTGTGGGACCAATGCCAATAATTGTTGAGTGGTAAATACTTTATTTTGAACGGTTGTGACACATCACTTTAGAGTAGATTTTTAATAAGCTGAATACAATGCCGAAATCTGTTTTTGAAAATATTCGTTTGTTTTAAATATACACGGAAATTAAACATGTCTTAAGGACGTTTCAAACTTTTAATCTATTTATTTTTATTTTTCCCTTATATACTGATCTAATTGAAATAGGACTTTATTTTTGGTACCATATCACTCAATGGATCATTGACCTCCTTTAGAGTTTTTGATTATTTGAATTGGCTTGGTTTAAGGAGGTTTGTAGGTACGTTATAAACTTTACCTAAATTTCAAAAATAAATATATTTTGTATTGTTACAAAAATTCCCTTTTGTAGCAAAGGGAATTTTTATACTCAGAGTTTTGTGTCAGGGTGTCTCACAAAATGCTCTTTCAACAGTGTACTATGGACACATTTGTCTTATGGTATTATCCTTTGGGGTAACCATTCTGCTGTAAATAAGCTCCTGATCCTCCAAAAACACAACACGAAATCAAGAACAACAGACAGTGCAGAGCAAAACACAATTCTGTATGTGTATGTCTGATAAACCCTTTGTGATGACTACCTATTGATTCAAATGAGATCACTTAATTATTAAGATTCATATAATAAGTAAAGTAGTTCTAAAGAAGGTCATGTCTGAAAAATAAGCCTGGTTCGTTTGTAGAAAACGAAAATATGATTTGAAAAAAGACGACAAAAACGAAACGCAGTCTAAATTGACGTTCAAGTTTTTATCATAGCCAGAGCCGTGTAGATTTTAATGTAAAAAAAATCAATTGGAGGTAAAATCCATTAAAATGATAAAGTTTTACAGGATTACTATATTAAATAGCAATAATAAATTTGACAAAAATAGCCTTAGAAACTAATTATAGTATATATCGGCAATCGATCCCTATTAACTAAACATATTACTCTAATACGAGAAAGGTATATTTGTATGTCAGTATGTCTGTATGTACACGCGGATATCGTAAAAGGCTCCAACGATTTTCTTCAAACTTTTCAAATGAATCGGTTCTGGGATAAAATGATGACAGGTCTCTATGCCAGGAAAAATCTCTTTCGGGTACTTGTCTGTTGTTATAGGTACATAAGCCAGCTACTTTTTATGTTATTTTGAACTGCAGCATTGAATACAAGATAAATTGAAAGAAGACTATTTACTGAGCATTGTGTAAAATTTCACGTTTCTAAGTCTCATGGTTTTTTTGGTTCTACTTCATATTAAAGTTAGCCATGATGTCATCAATGATGGTGTAGAACGCATCTCCGCCCGCGGCCTGACTCAGGACCTGCTACTCAGCCAAGTTTACAAAGCGCTTCGGTGGTTAGGTTATGTATGTTATTGATGTATAGGTCAGAAATGCTTGCACTAACTCAAAACAAATCATATGGTAGCGATACGTAACACTGTCTAGACGGCTATAAAAAAACCCAGCGTCGCGGCCTCGGGCGGAGATGAGTTCGCCGCGATCATTCGTGGCATGGCTGACTTTAAACAAGTCCAACTCAAAAACCGTAAAACTTAGAATAGTGTAATTTCCACATGATGTGCAGTAAATTAATAGTCTTCTTTCAATAGATGTGTTTTTAAGATCGCAGTTTAAATAACATAAAAAAATAGTTGGCTTAGTAGCCTATGTATAACGGACAAGTACGTTCTTTCGTTATATTGAAGACTTCGTTATATATTCGCTGACTCAACTGTAAAAGTACAAAAAAGTGTCCAAGTTAACATGGGGTTTTGCATTGTAGCCAGTTAGGCCCCTACTTAATTACCAAATGGTGCTATAATAAAAACAATAGATAATTTTTTAAGTTGTACTTTATATTGGTGATAATGAATATTTAGATAAATAAAAGTAAAGTAAATGGATAATAAAACTAAGCATTTTGTAGAATTTATATTTAATTTAAAACCAAAGAAATAGTAACAATGATGAAATTATCTGTTACCAAAGAATTAGAACCCACGTGTTAGATTCTAACAGATCCATAATCTGATTCGACTAATAAACCAGAGTGCAGCATCCGCACCGGTAGTCCTACATTAAAACAGCCTGAAAGGCTGAGTCTCATCACTCGGTGCCGACGCACGTGTTTTTCTTATTATATACTGGCCATTTTTGGTTCATTTAAATGTACCGTTTCCGGGTCTCTGTTTAGTTTTGATGTAACGACAACTTTTTGTGATGCCAATCATTCCAACATTTATTGTGAAAATTATAAATAGCCGTAGGGCATCGTTATCAATTTAGGGTAACCGAGGAACTAAATTTCTAATCGAATCAAATACCGCGATATTCGATTCGTAATTATTCGAAGTTCTATTATTGGCACACCCCTATTTTATGTATAGTTTAAAGTTATTCAAAGAACTTCAAATCTGAACTTAAGGGTCTTCAAACTTGTATTTGTTTACTCTCAGCTCTCGGCTGACTTCGGCTTATTGGAAACCGTCGACTATTGGACCAGTCTCAGTTAATTTATTTACTTTAGCCGCTTTATTTACTTCTCGCTGGAAGATCACATTAAAACGTTTCAAAGAGAAATTATCAAATACAGTAATGTACGATTACCTGTAACCAACACCGTTCCATACAAGTACTGTAATGCCACACTGTAAAAACTGTGTACTTGATATAAATATTATAGAGTTATATTAAGTAAGTTTTATTCTTGATATACAGACAATACTATAGTAATTGACAACAAGAATATTTTATATCTGTTTATTTTGAAATAAGGTTGAGAATATGATGAGTATAAACATTTAATAAGTTTCATATTAGTATAATGTTTTTAGTTTAAGTATAGCTTATTCTAAAATTAAAATTAAGAATAGTCATAGTTGGGCAAATAATAAAAAAGTTATAAACGAACATAGCATATTTTATTTTAACTAACCGTATTCTTAATCGAGATTTGTTTCGAGTTTTTACTAGACTAACTTTAAGCTCTCTCCAGGACAACACTAGATTAGACATATGGCAATCACAGGTTACCTAGATTGAATAATTTCTTAAAGATTACAATAATGTAAAATTCATTTATTTGTTAATGTAAAAAGATACACTTAAGTCTACCTATTTTTGAAGGTTTCACACAAATCTTCCTAATCCCAACTTGATATAAGATTGGTATGATAGCACACTTAATTCATTGTTGTCAGAATATGAGGGTTGAAGTGGTTTTGTGGGGATTTGTACACCATCAACATAGATTGAGAAAAAGTTCAGGTTGTAAGATTGAAAATTGAATGGGTTATATTTAAAATCACCATTGTAAGCCTTGTTACTTACTAGTCCAACAATAATTCTTTTTGGTAACTGGCCCAGAAATATATTATCTAAGGTTTTGCCTTGAATACCTGATGGGATAGTCATAGCTTTTACTTCCACTCGAGTTATAGGGTATTTTGCAGTACCACTTTCCAAAGTCTTACTATGTGCCAACAACACAGTGGGATTTATTTTATTTTTACGCACCAAAAGGTTGGCTTCTTCAATCTTCACTTTATATTTTTCTGTTTTTGACATTATTGAAAATGTATCTCTTGAGCGTACCAATCGCAAACGTAATTCCACACCATTTAGCAAAAACTTTTCCTGGTTAAATAAATCAACATGTAAATGTCCAATCATATCCACAATATTAATTTGTTTAGTAAAATATTTACGATTTACCAAACCACTATTGGCAGCTTCACAATTATCCATTTGACCTGATGTATCGTCATACCAAAGTGCGCAAGAAAGGTGTGTGTCTTTGGCACTTGAATCATAATTAAGTAATGTTTCAATATAGGCTCTATACGCATAAGTATTATTTTGTGGTGAAACTAGTTTCTGATTAACATAAAGATCAACTTGACTGAAGAGTGAATGAAGCCAATTATTAACTGGTCCACAATTGGTATCAGTATCTTCCAGTTTACTTCCATCAGGTTTTAAATTTTTTGCTTTATATTAAGCATAGTGTTTGACAAGTCTACATATTCATCACCATGACCAGGTATTACAAATTCTATGGGTGAATCATCAGTTAATGAAGAGATTGGTTTGTATTGTACCCACTTTCCACTTTCAATACTAGTTTGTGTTGCAGGTAAGGTAAACAAGTCCAATTCAGATTTTACACACTCACATGACTGATGATGCAGGAACGCCATTTTTAACTAAAGATATCTTTTACACTATTGTTCAACTTTTTTACACTCTTCTTTTTCTTCTTCTTCTCTCCTCCAACCTTCTTCTCTCCTCCAACCTTCTTCCTAGACTGGTGCACAGCTAGAAGTCTGTGTAAAGACTGTGGAGTAACATTTAAGCGCTTTCTCTTATATCCACCAGAACCTTTCATTACTCAATCAAGCTTTTCATCAGCTTTACGTTTTAAATTACCAGTAAACTCTTTAACTCTAGTCGAAAAAGCTTGTTCAGGTGGGGTGGAATTAATAACATCTTTTAACACATTTACTCCAGATTTTAAAGCTTCTTTCCCAACAGCTTTGGCTCCTGAACGTATCAATGGAGTTATTGTGCGAAACAGTCCCCCAAGAAAACTACCTATTCCATGTCCTCTCTGATAAGGTGAGCCTTTATACACAACACTCACACCACCACCCAATTGATTCCTGTAGTAGGCCAAGTAGGGGTCATAAACATTAAAAGCCATATTTTTCACAACACTTTTCTAAAATGTAGTTTAACACAAGAAGTCCCAAACTTGAATGGTAGTTTCGACCCAGTGTTATCCCTTAAGTCAATTTCCAAACTCTCAAAACTGGATTTCATCAGTGGAACATAATGTGGCCTATAAAACTGCATAAATCTACTACCACCATACACATAATCTGTAGTATCAATATTAATCATTTGCAACAGTGGTGCCATATAGTCTCTGTGGCTCTACTATATCACAGTATATATACATTTGGGATGGTAGTCCAACACGTAAATTTGCTGGGCGAATGGATTTGTTATTTGTGATTAAATCATTTTCTCCAGGGCTAAAACCAAGTTAAAGTGCCAACTTATCAGATAACTCAATTTGAATAACATAGGACCTACTGTTTATTTCAACTCTCTTTGTTTTTTCTTCATAATGAAAATGCACATAATCTTTAACCACTTCATGTTTATTAATTATATCAATTACTTCTTTTACATCTATATAATCACCAGGGGTCAAGGTAGCAACTGCCATAACTGGTACTATTACATCAAAATTTGGTTCCTCTTCCTTTTTCAAAGCTTCACCTTTAATTTGTTCATATTTGTCTTTTGGGTATGCATGAATAATAAACGGTATCAGTTAACTGACACATACTTTCTCCCAACAATATATAAAAAGGTGTTAAAAGCTCCAAACATTAATGTCTTGATGACTCAGTCGGATAGCTACCAGCTGAGCAGCGCTCGTTTGACCCTACGCGCGTCTGTGACTTTTAACAACGTACTGCGTTTACCGCTAAACGAAAAATTGAATTTTCTCCGCAACCACTTGACGTAGAGCAATAATTTAAAATACTGGATTATTTAGTTTTTTAAGCTTGATTTAATGGTGATAAGTAAAATTTATTTCGAGACAACAGCTATTTTGAAAATTCAAAAAATTGATTTTTGAAACACTTTTTACTCCATAACTTTTGAACGCGCATTTTCCCGGAGATGCGGGTGGTGTCATTTTATTCACCATTTTAAGCTTAATAAACCACAAAATTTTAATCAAAATCGTTAGAGCCGTGTCATATATGTTATTAAATAAATGGTTTGTTTGTTTGTACTTCTTTGACATTTATAAGTGTACTCTATGTCAGTGACTCGGCAACTTTATTTGGTATCGTTTGGTCTCTCTCTTATTAAATGGCTATAATGGAAGATGGTCTTTTTATTGAAGCGTCCCTTTATAATATGGCGCAGTCGTAAATTTAAATGTTTGAGCAATTGAAAAATGTGTTAAAAGTGATTGTATATAATGCCACCTCCTGAAGAAGATGTTAAAGGCGAAGTAAAAAGTAATACAAGCCAAAATGTTACTAATACAAGTGTACTACAGATACGATCTCCAAGTGACCTTCAATGGACAGGTAACATGGGAGAATCTTGGAAGTTTTTTAAACAGAAATTTCAAATTTATCTTATTGCTTCTAAAGCCGAAAATGATTCTTCAGAATATCAAGTATCTTTACTTCTTAGTATAATTGGAGACAGAGCCCTAAAGATATATAATAACTTCACTTATTCTAGCAGTGAAACATGTAAGAACATAAAAGATGTTCTCAAAAAGTTTGATCAGTACTTTTTGCCAGAAACCAACATTACCTTTGAGAGGCACAATTTCTTTCTCAGGGAGCAGAAAGATGGCGAAAATATAGATGCATACGTAACAGAACTTCGTGATTTAAGTGCCTCGTGTCAGTTTGGAACTCTCACTGATAGTTTAATTAAAGACAGGGTGGTGTTAGGTACTAAAGATAGGGCAGTAAAGGATAGACTTTTGCGAACCAAAGACTTAGATCTAAACAAGGCTCTGGAAATCTGCCGAGCCTCCGAAACCTCTCGTCATCAATTGGGGGAAATCTGTTCATCTAATGGGTCAGCATGCCAAGATGCAGGATTGGGCCTGCATAAAATTAAGAAGTACCAGCCTAATCCCACAGCCTACAACCAGCCTAAGCCTAAACCTACCAGTACCAATGGTGGAGCTGGAAGGAAACCTCCGAAGTCTTCTGAAAGAGTCTGCCGTAAGTGCGGCTATAATCATCCGATGTACAAATGTCCTGCATACGGTAAGCGTTGTCTCAAGTGTAAAAGGATGAACCATTTCTCAAGTCAGTGTAAAAATAAAAATGTTAATTCACTAGATTTAGAGTGTAAAAATGAGCCTACTGATAATGAATTCTTTTTAGGTTGCATAAATGAATGTAAACCTAATGTTAATAGGCCTAGTACTATTACTGACTCTGAAAATGAATGGTCAGTAAAGCTTCTGACAAATGATCTTATCTATATCCCGTTCAAACTTGATAGTGGTGCGTAGGTTAGCGTTATTACAAAACATTACCTTGATTTGCTAGAGATTGATCAACACAATTTATTGCCAACTTCTATTAAACTCTCTTCATACACAGGGCAAAAATTGTCTGTATTAGGCTTATGTTTTCTCGATGTAACTCACAAAAGTGAAACACACAACTTGCCTTTTTATGTAGTTAACTACAATGCTCCATGTATCTTAGGTCTCTCAGCTTGTATTAAGATGAACCTAATATCAAAAGTTGATTCTGTAAATAACAATGTCAATGACCCCAATAGGCCTAAGCCTACTGATACAATGTTAAACAGTGAATTGATATTAAATCAATATCCAGATCTTTTTGATAGGGTAGGTTTCATAAAAGGTGAATGTAGCATAAAATTGAAGCCCAATAGTACTCCTGTTGTACATGCTCCGAGAAAAGTACCTTTAGCTTTAAAATCTAGACTTAAGTCAAAACTTGATGAATTTGTTAGGCTTAAGATCATAGAAAAAGTAAGCGAACCTACAGAATGGGTAAATTCTTTGGTTATTGTATCTAAACCGAACGGTGAGTTACGGTTATGCATTGATCCTAAAGATCTCAATAATGTGATTTTGAGACCACATTTTCAGATGCCAACTTTTGAGGACATTTCATGTAAATTGTCTGGTGCTAACTTTTTTAGTACATTAGATACTAAAAATGGATTTTGGCATATAAAGCTCACTCAGGAAAGTGCTCAGTTGTGTACTTTCAACACTCCTTTTGGTAGATTTAAGTTCTTAAGGTTACCCTATGGGTTATGTTGTGCTAGTGAGATTTTTCAACAAAAAATGATGCAAATTTTTGATTCCATGGATGGCGTGGAAGTGTATGTAGACGATATTATAATTTGGGGTGCTACAAAGAAACAACATGATGAAAGGTTGAAACTAGTCTTAGATAGGTTAAGGTCTGAAAATGTAAAGTTAAATCGAAGTAAATGTAAGATTGCTATAACTGAACTTAACTATCTAGGACATAAGATAAACAGTAAAGGGATTCACATGGATGAATCCAAAGTTGAAGCCATTACAAATATGGCTGAGCCTAAAGACAAAAAGAGCCTCCAACAGTTTTTAGGCCTAATAACTTATGTTAGTAAGTTTATCCCTAATCTGTCAGAACATACAGCGCCTTTGCGTGCCCTCCTTAAGAAAAATGTAGAGTTTGTGTGGTCAAATGAACAACAGGTAAAGTTTGATTTACTTAAAAAATTGCTTGTCTCTAAACCAGTGTTACAGTTTTTTGACTTAAGAAAACCTGCGACCATTACGGTCGACAGTTCTAGCTATGCGTTGGGAGCTTCACTCCTTCAAAATAATCTTCCAGTTGCTTATGCATCCAGGGCATTAAGTGAAGTGCAACAACAATATTCTCAGATAGAGAAAGAAACATTAGCTATTTTGTTTGGTTGTGAAAGATTCAAACAGTATGTATATGGCACTCATTTCACAGTTGAGAGCGATCATAAACCCTTGATCTCCATTTTTAAGAAAAATATTGATTCTTGCCCCCCTCGCCTTCAGCGAATGTTGATTAAATTACAAGGTTATAGTTTTGATTTAGTCTACAAGAAAGGCAAAGATCTAGTAATAGCAGATTTACTATCTAGGGCTTGTTATAAGGTATCTCAACCAACTGATGTAGATTCACACAATATTGAAGCACATGTGTGTGCAGTTGTCAGTAACTTAAATGTTTCTAGTGATCAGTTAGCTAAGTTAGAAAAGTTAACAGACAGTGATCAAACAATGAAATTTCTCAAGTCATACATTGTAAATTCATGGCCTACTCATAAGTCAAATGTACCAGATGTAGTAAAACCGTACTGGAAAGTACGAGATGAGCTAACTTTGTGTAAAAACTTAGTTTTTAAAGGAAATGCATTGGTAATCCCTCATGATCTTAGACACGAAATATTACAACGATTACATTTCACTCACTGTGGTGTGACCAAAACATTGCTTCGTGCTAAAGATGTAGTATACTGGCCTAACATGGAAAGTCAAATAAGAGATATGATATCTCGATGTGAACCTTGTGTAACTTTTGCTAACAACTATAGAAAGGAACCTTTAATTCCTCATAATGTACCTAAACTTCCATGGTCAAAAGTAGGGGTAGACATTTTTCAATTAAATGTAAGAACTATTTACTAGCAGTTGACTACTATTCAAAGTACCCAGAACTAGCCTACTTGTCAAATATGACAACAGCAAATGTTATAAACCATTTGAAACAGATCTTTAGCAGGCAAGGCATTCCAAGTGAAATTTTTGCTGACTCGGGTACTCAATTCACTTCAGAAGTATTTAAAAACTTTGCAACAAAGTGGGGTTTTGAGGTTAGCTTTTCTAGTCCTTATCATCACCAGTCAAACGGAATGGTTGAACGTGCAATCCAAACCATTAAGAGAACTTTAAAGAAATCAGTAGTAGATAAAACTGATCCTTATCTTGTAATGCTTGAGTATAGAAATACTCCTCTTGGAAATGGACTGCCTTCACCTGCAGAGATCTTGTTTAATCGTAAACTTCGTGGTATTCTGCCATATCAACTTGTCCACTTAAAACCTAGAGTACCAATTAATGTTCAAAAGAAACTAAATCAATGTAAGAGTAAAATGAAATTGTATTATGATAGGAAAACAAGACCTTTGAGGCAACTCTGTAAGGGTGAAAGTGTAATATTTAAGTTAGGCGGTAAATGGGTCAAAGCTAAAGTTGTAAACACTCATGTAAGACTTAGGTCATATACTGTCCAAACACAAAATGGTAAATTTTACCAAAGGAATCGTATTCTTTTGAGGCCTATCAAGACGGAAGAAAACCTCGAATATGATGTCGAGGATGACTTCGCAGACAACAATGATTCTCAGGCTTCTCCCAAGCGTAGACAGCAAAGTCAAACACCGGGTAATTCCCCACGGTCTGTTGCAACACGTTCACCGACCAAGTCACCCGTTTTGGATGCTTCCAGTAATGCAAGTTCAAATTCTTATACTCAAGTGTCCCCTCAAAATTCTAGGCAAATAGAGCAAAGTACAGGGCAGTATACGACCAGGTCAGGTAGAATTGTCAAACCTAGAAAATTATTGGATATATGATGGCTCCTCAATGGCAAATGAATATCGGAACGTAAAACACAAAAGAGTTTAAATTTATTTTATACAAGTTTTATCATATGTTAAAATTAACATGGTAAAAAAAAAATAATAAAAAAAAATTAAATCATAATAGCCTACTAGCTCATGACAGCTAATTTTGTAAGTCAAGAAGTTATTTTTAGTTTTAAGTATTTTGAGAGGAAAGATGGTCTGCAATTTTGTTAATTTTAAAAGAAGGGAGATGTCATATATGTTATTAAATAAATGGTTTGTTTTTTTGTACTTCTTTGACATTTATAAGTGTACTCTATGTCAGTGACTCGGCAACTTTATTTGGTAACGTTTGGTCTCTCTCTTATTAAATGGCTATAATGGAAGATGGTCTTTTTATTGAAGCGTCCCTTTATAATAAGCCGTTTTTGAGAAATTTCGATTTTTGACGATTTTTGAGGGTTTTTGGGGGTAAACTACCCTTAAAAATAAAAAACTCAAAAAAATGAAAAAAAACGCCTGGAATTATCGTGGGTTTGGACCTACCTACCAAATTTCATCAAAATCGGACCATTGGGGCATTCTCTAGCTCTATTTACATCCTGACACACACACACACACACACACACACACACACACACACACACACACACACACACACACACACACACACACATCACTCCGAAAACCACTTTTTTGGACTCAGGGGGAACCAAAATGGATAAATCCACCAACAACTCAAATTCGAAAATTTTGACGAAAACAATACTTTCTCCATATACTATGGTATAGGGGGAGAAAGTAAAAATTGTACTGTTTTCACATAAGGTTAGTAAAGAACAAGGATAATGTACCTCAACTACAGCAACTTCCCATTCTCCTTCCAATTGTATAGACCTTGAAAAATGTGTTACATAATTTGCCACTGTGTTTTGAGGATAATACTCCATGGAACTATTACTAGGCAATGTCAGATAAAACTGATCCTTCATATTGCTTTCAAATCTACAGCAGGTATCCAAGAGTTAAACGAATCACTATATCCGTACCACTTGATTAAGTACTCCTTACTGGGGCCATGCCCTCTGGTCGCCAGTATTTTACCAACTTTAAACATTTTGTCATCAGTAATAATAACCTTTTGTAGTTCTGGTTCATAAAATAGTCCATCAACAGTTTCATTGTTTAAATCACATAGAACATACATTGGTTTTGGAAACTCTAAAATTTTAATTATTCTATAGATTTCCTCAGACCAATTTGATTCATAACCTTTTTCAAATTTACCTTTAGCTTTGGATATCCGCACTAAATCATTTACTTTAAGTTTAGCTTTCATAACTTTTTCAGGCTTTCCATAAAGCATCTTCCATACCTTAAAAATATTTGATTTCTTAACATCATTTGGTTTCATATTTATACTTTTGTGTTTTCTATTATTATAAGAATTGATCAAGTCGTCCAAAACATCAATATATCTGTGGTGAGAATAAATACAAAAATACCTGAAAACTTAGGCTTTTAATTACTTAAAACATTGACATGATGAATAACAGTGAACAATATTTTTGGAAAATATAAACATTATAAACAGCTGATTGTTTACACATTTTAAAATTCATCACATTCTCCCCTACCAATCTCTTTAGGTAACACATAGTCACGCAGACGAGCTGGAAGTTTGCGGTTGCGCTGGGAGCGTCTGGGTTCATCCGTTTCAGTTTCAATAACATTGCCTTCTTGAGTATTTTTATTGTTAGTGATAACGCTTTCTTGCTTTTCTCGATTGTTGATAGGGGTTGCGTTTTCCTCTAATGGCTCTAAATGTTGTATTTGGCTTCTGTCATCTTGTTCTGACAAGTTAGCGTTACCTCTTGGAGCTAAATGACGCAAGGACACAGTTGTTTCACTGCCGTCCTTTCTTCGTATGAACGCGTACTCAGGGTTTGCTTCAATCAACTCAGCTTCTTCCACCAGGTCATCATACTTACTTGTGCGGACATTCTTTTTTACAAGAACTGTTCCTGGTTTTAAAATCCATGACGGCAATGTGGAACCATTGGATGTTCGCCTAGGATAAGCAGGTAAGAATCGTTCATGGGGAGTGCAGTTGGTCGTTGTGCACAACAGAGAACGGATTGAGTGTAATGCCTCGTTCAAAACGGATTCCCAACGATTGACTGGAAGTTGTTTATTTTAAGGGCAAGATTAATGGTTTTCCAAATGATTCCATTATATCGCTCTACTTGGCCGTTTCCTCTAGGGTTATAAGGTGAAGAAAGGCTGGTTGCAACCATGTTTGAGTGTAGAAACGATGTTATTTCATGAGACAAGAACGAAGATCCTCTGTCAGAATGAATATAAGCGGGAAGACCAAAAGTGGTGAAAAGGTCAGTGAGACATTTTATTACGGTAGAAGATGTAAGATCCGTAGAAGGATAGGCAAAAGGGAAGCGGGAGTATTCGTCCACAATAGTGAGTATGTATCGGTTACGAGAATTTGAAGGAACAGGTCCCTTGAAGTCAATATTTAGTCGCTCCATTGGAGCCGTAGCTTTGATAAGATGACCTTGATATTTAACAAATTGAGGCTTGATTTCGGCACAAACAGTACACTCAGATGTCATTCTTCTGACCTCTTCAAGAGAGTAGGGTAGATTTTTCGATCGTAGCCAGTGGAACATCCTGGTGACCCCAGGATGGCACATCATCTCATGAAGTTGGTACAATTTGTTGTTGCTGGTTGCTCCACAAGCACGAGATAACATGTCGGCCTTGACGTTTAGAGATCCTGGCCGGTAAACTATTTCAAAATCGTATGGGGACAGTTCTAACCTCCATCTCATCACTTTGTCATTTTTTATTTTGCTTGATTGTTTTTTATTAAAAATAAACGACAATGCCTGTTGGTCAGTTACTAGTTTAAATGGCTTTCCCAAAAGGAACACTCTCCATTTACGAAGGGCTTCCATTATTGCTGCAGCTTCCTTTTCAATCGCCGAGTGGAATTTCTCACTGTTTGTCAACGTACGCGAAAAGAAAGCTACAGGTCGACTATCCTGGCTAAGCGTTGCTGCAAGGGCGAAATCCGAGGCATCGGTCTCTACAACAAGTGGAGAATGGTGATTAATAGTCGTAATGACAGCATTGGCGATATTTGTTTTGATTGTTTCAAAATCCTCCAGAACCTCGTTGGGTAAGGGAAACGTACTGCATTTTGTGAGTCTGTGGATTTTGTCAGAAAATCGGGGAACCCACTTAGAGTAATAGGCAAAACAACCAAGAACACGTTTGAGTGAGGCACGGTCCTTTGGTGCTGGCAGATCAAGCAAGGGTTGCATTCTGTCAGGGTCAGGTTTTATGGTTCTTTGACTCACGAGATGGCCAAGGATTTTCACCGAATCTTTAGAAAATGAACATTTTGAGTCGTTAATAACCAACCCGTATTTCTTGGCACACATAATAAATTTTCTGAGATTCGTGTCATGATCAGCTTGTGTTTCTCCACAGACCGTAATATCATCAAGGTAGGCAAATGTTCCCTGTAGATTTTCATCTTGTATTATTTTGTCAATAATTCGTTGGAAACATGCCACACCATTGGTTACGCCAAAAGGTATCCTGGTGAACTCGTATAGCTTCCCACAAGCTTCAAAGGCAGTAAACATTCTTTCGTCTGGGGAAATCGGAATTTGATGGTAGGCCGACTTTAAGTCAATGGTGGAAAATATTCTGAATTCGGAAATTTTATGAACCAAAGTATCAATATTTGGTAGAGGGTAGGCATCTAGTAGAGTAAATTTATTTATGGTTTGAGAATAGTCAACTACCATCCTCTTCTTATGGTTGTCACTCTTCGTAATTAGGACCTGAACACGCCAAGGTGAATTGCTCTCTACGATTATACCATCTTCTAAGAGTTTAGAAACTTCCTCCTTGATAAACTGAGAGTCTTCTTGTGAAAAATATCTAGATCTAGTAGCGATTGGAGAACAATCGGGTGAGAGATTTGAAAACAATCTGGGCGGTGTAACGGAAGCAGGGATTGAATTTGAAATCCTTAGAGGGTCAAGATGGCCATCAAAACTTATGTTGACGTCTGAATGATTTTTCATAATGTCATGACCTATCAGAACGTCCGCACACAAGTCCTTCATTACAGATAGTTTAGCTTTCTGATAGTTATGGCCAGACAGCTTAATATCTGTGACAATGAAGCCTTCAAGTTTAGATGTTAAGCCTGTTGATGCCATTGAAACACAGCCAGACTCAGGATGGATGGTGAATCTATGTTTTTTAGCATACTGTAAACTTACGTAACTGTGTGAACTGCCGGTGTCGATGAGACAGGTTGCTGTAAGATTGTCTATTTTAATTTTTGACAAAGCTTTTTGGAGAGATGCAGGAGGGCCCGCTTGTGCAGTATATCCTATTACCGAGGAAGTAGTATGGGGTTTTACAGCAGATCTTGACTTGCATACTTTTGAATAATGACCGATTTTTCCACAACGACCGCAAGAGGCCTCTCTAGCGGGACAGTTATTTCTAGGATGGGATTTATACCCGCAGTAATAACAATTCTGATCTCGGTTCAAAGTGCGATAGTTGGGACGAGAGACAGCGGAAACTGCATTGTTAGATTCTACAGAAGAACATGATTGATTGGCAACTCTTTCACGATCGGAAGGTGTGATACCAGAAGGTTGGCAACAAGGGGGTGTAACATTTGCTGTTAGAGTGGTATAATTGGGTTGTGTGGAGTATTGGTCTGCCTGTTTTTGAGCAGATTCCAATGTCAGAGCTTGCTTTACAGCATCATCAAGTTCTAGGGTTTGATTCTCAAGAAGCCTTTGTCTGATAAGTGACGATTGGAGTCCATTTATAAAGGCATCCCTGATGTAAAGATCTCTATGTTGAGTGGCTGTCACCATAGTAAAGTTGCAGTCTTTACTTAGTACTTGAAGTACATTCAAGTATTGTTTGATATTTTCTCCTGTTTGTTGCCTTCGGATTGCTAGTTGATACCTGGCAAACACTTCACTCTTCTTTGGAACATACAATTTATCTAGGAGTGAAAGTGCCTCATCGAAAGTTTTACAATCTTCAATTAGTCCGTAAATATCCGAAGATATGTTACTTAGAAGGATTTTTAACTTTTCGGAATCTTCGGTGAACTTAATTGTCTCGAGAAAGTTAGACAATACTTTTTTCCAATGCTTCCATTCTTTTTCAGCATTTGGTGCATTGTGGTCTGTGTCAAAACATTTAGGTTTGATATACTTATCCATCATTCCAAAAAAAAAACCTTAAGTAATTAAAATTGTGGTGAGAATAAATACAAAAATACCTGAAAACTTAGGCTTTTAATTACTTAAAACATTGACATGATGAATAACAGTGAACAATATTTTTGGAAAATATAAACATTATAAACAGCTGATTGTTTACACATTTTAAAATTCATCACAATATCTATAAGTGTTTTTATGTGTTAAGTAGCGCCACATTTGAGTCTTCAAAGTTCTATTGAATCTTTCAACAACAGCTGCTTTTACATCAGGATTTTTTGTTGTAAAATAGTTAATATTGTTATTTATAAAAAACCTCCTAATCTCCTTAGCAGTAAACTCTGTTCCTTTATCAGACTGTAAGTTCTTAGGAAAATTATTTGTTTCCAAGAAAATCAATTCAAAGCCTTAATAACTTCACTAGGTGTTTTACGTTTAAGAGGTTTTGCATATGCCTTCGTGCTAAAACATCAATAACTGTCAAAATATAGTTAACACCATCATTATATTTACTTAAACCTCTCATATCATTCAAATCACACTGCCAGAGTTCATTTATAGAATACACAACATACCTATTTCTAGGAAATCTCCTTCCAGCTGGTTTATGAAGAGTATATGTATCTTGAGATAGAAGCCAATTTTTAACTTCTTTATCATTGAATTTTTTCTTTGTTACATGTAATAAAGGTGATACACCACAAAACCCTGCTGGATTGGCTGGATCATAATAAATATTTGTTAAATGTTTATCCATCCTATATTTTAAAATAGTTTATAAGGTTTCCACTTTGTATTTTTTCTTGTTGTTCTTATACGATTTATCATAGGTGTTGAGGTAGCACTCGGACCTGCAGATACTTCTAGTTTGGGTTTCACAACTGGAGATGATGTTAAGTGGGTCAAGTTTTCCAAAAAATCACTTTCTTCAACATGTGATTGGTTTCCTTTCAATCTTATTAAATACTGGCGTGCAAATGGGTTAGTTACAAAATCAGTAGGTGTACTTATATCCTTTAAAGCATGTATCAATTGTTCCCACCCTGGAGGTTGAGACCTTCTAGCTCTTATTATATCATGTAACAAATCAATTATATTTGAATTGTCCACTCGTTGACCATCAACATAAAGCATACCATTATCATCCCAATCAATTTTGTCAGGTCTTCTACCAATATGTTTAAGTATATTTTTTACATCTGATTTATAGGCTTTACTAAATGTACTAATAACTTCATCATCATTCAATACTGAATGTTTAGACACAACATTATTAACCATATCAACAACAGGAATTTGAATAGGTTTTCTTTTCTGACTAGTAAAATGTAAAAATCTTTGTAGTACCTGTTGATATTGACTCCACTTATCCTGATCACTTAGGCTTTTATTATTTAAAAGTCTAAACATTTCTTGATCGAGTTCACTTAATGTATCAGATTTACCTACATTAGTTTTAAATTGTTGAGGTAAATTTTGCATCCTTTGCAAGTCTTCAGCAGAAATAATAATCATTTTCTTTGCACTTTCCATAGCTCAAGATAAAAGTGATTGAAGTACCACACTTAAAAGCAAAGGCAAAAATGCTCCACCACCTTGTTGTACAATATATCTTTTCTTTGTTTTAAATTTTTCACCTTTTCTAACCAACTTTCTCAATATAGATTTATATTTTGACAATTTCTTCTTTAGTTTAGGATCAACAGTTACATTACCCAGTAACAGATTATAAGCACACTCACAGACTGACTGAATTAACTCCTTGTCAGCTGTTTTTAAAACACTCCTCCTCTGCTTGGGGTCCATAAGAGAGAGCGCACGCAACAAATGAATGTTCTTCTTAATAGTATGAGACATGATGACACACTAAATTAGTTTCCTTAATTTACTAACCTTTTATTCACTTTTTTGGTACATAAACATAGTTTTGTGTATCACTTGGAAAAATCATAGTTCTAAACCTAATCTCATCTGGAGTGGATTGTTTCATATCAAAAAGTAAATAACCATGGGGTAATTTTGATGCATCATTATAAGCCTCTTGAATAAATTTAGGATTTTCTGGATACACTTGTTGAGCTAAATGTCTAATTTGTGCTTTTTCCCTAGGATTTTTAAAACATACAATATAGTGGGCATTCAAAGATATATCTCTCTGCCCCCTTCCTTGATAAAATAAATTTTGAGTAATAAAAAACACACTGATATTTCTATGATGACAACCCTTTGTAAACAAGTCCACAACCCTATTGTCTGATTCACGCATTAAATCATCAATTATCACCAAATTAGCTTCAGAACCATCAAAATCATTCATATTTGGTAGACCTTCTTTATAAACAACATTTTCCAAATTATAACCAGGCTGCCACTCAGCATAATGCCAAAATACATTTTTAAACTCTGTATCACAAATGACATTCATATGTTCAATAAATCTTGTCACAAAATGTGATTTACCACACCCTGAAGGACCAGATATAATTGCTGAAAAAGGATGTTTCCACTTGGATCCATAATTAACACTGATATAAACCTATAATATAAAACCTAATTTATAAACATATAGGTAAAATAAAATAGATTTAAAAAATAGTATAAAATTTTAGTTTATTAATTACACAACATATAAATTATACAAACCCAATGCCCTTCCCCCTTAAATTGAAATTGGAAATCAAACGATTGGAAATGGAACGGGAAAACCAACTCGAGATATTACGTTTGTTCAAACTTTTTAAATACATCATCTGGGGACTCTGCGTTTACCTTCTCATCGTCGTCGGTGTTTGTGTTTACAACTCTGTAGTTCATAACAAAACTTCAACTTGTTTAAACACTGCTGTCACACATTGATTGTATGTTTTTCACAAATAAAGTTCACAAACCTAATTCTATACCTATCCCACTATCACCAGAGTTAGTTCCACTCTCCGAACTATTACTCCGGTGGTAGCGGGATAGGGTTTTTTAAAACTTACTCTGGATGACCTTGACATACTTTCCATAACCCAATTGTCAATTTCAATTTCAAATTTCAAATCACATCTGCTCCCCCACCGGAAGCTATATGGCATGGCATATGGCGACAGCAACTGATTTGCCATCTGGCCGATGGCAGCTGGCCGGCAGCGGCTGGCAAATGGCACGACTTCCGTTTTGAAAGTAACCAAACCCCACTACTGCGATAACAATTTTAAAATTATTATAATCATCAGTAAAAATAAAAATTAATAATACAAAAAATCGGCACTATTAAAAACAAGAAAGAAATCTATTTAAACACTATTTTCAATTCAAAAGGAATAACAATGCATTCATAGTACGATTAAAAACAAACGTTGGGCAAGCGATGCCACAATCATAGCCATGCGATGTGGCTTATGTCTCAAAACTCAGATCATGGAACCAGACAGACGCAAGAGCTCACCGAGTGGCGTGGTGGTTGCCGTGGAGCTGCGTGGAGGTGGGGCGGAGTAGAACTGGCAACGCTGCGTCATACACATAGCGTGCGCAGGCGATTGTGGCAACATGTACGTACCTATGATTGTGGCGCCTGTGTATAATTTTTATTTTTCGTGTGTAAACTATTTTAACAACTATACTCTCAGGAAAAAAGTGTACAGCTGACATCTAGGTATGGAACCTCGTGTTATAACGTGAAAATCTCACTGGGCGCCATAATTTGGGATTCCCATTGCGTTGCCATAATCATAGCCAGGCTTGTATGTGTGTGTGTGTGTGTGTGTGTGTGTGTGTGTGTGTGTGTGTGTGTGTGTGTGTGTGTGTGTGTGTGTGTGTGTGTGTGTGTGTGTGTGTGTGTGTCTATCCTGTGTTATTTTCTGTATTAACAAAATATACATTTTTTCAGGCACGAGCGATATGAGGCACATGGGAACTTTGAATTACAAAAATTTTTGAGAAAATAAAGATATTTTGAACTTGAACTTGAACTCGCGAACCAGAATTATTGGACTAGGGGAACGGGGTTTTATGGGGTTTAAAATGATAAAAAATGGGTTTTTGGCTTTTTTCAATTTAATTGATAGAATTCAACAATTTTAACTTAAACTACTTGAAAGATCTCAAAAAACAAACAATCGCTTAAAAGGTCAAGGAGACAATCTAACAACTTTGTTTTCCATGTAATTCTTATGGGAAATCAACAAAACCTTCTATCTTGGTTATTTATTGACATATCTTGATAAAATTTGGTACGTCCAATTATTAGGAACCGTTAAAATTATATTTGCTTACAACACCCATATGGCGGCAAATCTGAGCACTCGCCCCTATGGGGAAAATAAAAACAACACCATAACTTGGTAAAATTTGGTTTGTACATTCGCTAGGTAACATCCAACTTAAAATATGTTGGTTTTTTACGAACAATTCCCATATGGTGGCAAACCTACATACCCCATCCCCTTGGTTTTTATGTGTAAAAAAATATATACCAAAGCTTTATTGAAAACTCGCTGAGTACGCAGGTCTGCTGCGACTGGGGTATTATTTTCTTATAATACCTTTTTAGGTTATTTTGAACATGTAAATACATTTCACCATATTTAAATCATAGACATAAATCATAGGGAGTAATTCTTATGTTGAGCTAGACAGATTATTATGTATATTGAGAAGTAGTTTATTTTCACTGACCACATAACTGGTAATGTGGTTAGTTTATTTCCAACTGTTTTGTAAGCTTTATTTTTTTACATTTTATAATGGAATTAAATCATTAATTCATTTATTTACCTTCTGTCGAGATTTACTTATAAGTGATTTGTTGTTTTGAGTCCGTATTCGTGTTCCGTTTAGTGACAGGTTGGTTCGTTAAAAAAATTTTGAGGATCAACAATCACCATTTAAAGACATCAACAAACTCTGAATTTGAATAGTGAGAAAACAACCTTTTTTCATTAGTTCCCCAACGTATAACATGTTAAAAATAAATGCTTTCTTTTCTACAGTAGAAATGAATTTTGTATGCCACATACTGCAGTATTTAGGAAGCAGATATTATGTTTTTTACCGTTCTATAAAAAAAAAAAAAAAAAAAAAAAAAAAAAAAAAAAAAAACTGAGGTGATGAAAAACTGGAAACGGCCTAGTACATTTTATTACTTTTAAAACTCCACGAATTCATTTGGGGCTAAGGCTACAGTTTCTAAATTAGTCACTGACAACCCAAGTGCATAGGTGGTGGTTCAGAGTAGGGAGGTAGGGATAGCCAATGGAGCACAGAGGTAAAGCTACTCAAGGTCAGTAGCGGGGGCCTCAACTCCGCACCGCGTCACGAAACCAAAGATAATTTTACTGAACGATAAAAAATTGAATGAGTTGAAGTTTTTCACTTATTTGTCTTTGATGTGCCAATAAACCACAACTAACAAGTTATAATGTTTTTAACTACATTTATGTAATGAAGTTAATAAAATGTTTTCAATCAAACACAGTGTCTTTTTAGGTTATTTAAAACAGTTAATTGAAATTTACAACAAACAAAAAAAACCAACTTAGTAGCTAAACTGGCGTAAGAAACTTGGGCTACTAGGTGTTTTAATGGTATAAAGTATTTTGTAAAACTATTACGATAAAAAAGCTAGTGTACTATAAATCTTACAAGAAGTAAATATGTAGGACAGTGTAATAGTATGATCATTGATCTACGACTGAGCAAAAAATAAATAAATAAATAAATAAATCATAATTCCTACAAAAGGAATTTGTATAAAACGAAATTTAGAAACATCATATATTTAACCTTTCAAATGTTATTTACGCTTTATATATTGACGGCAATTCTATTGTACGGGGTTTACCAGAAGTGGCCATCTAGACTGAAATTTGTTAATTGGAAATACAAATCTCCTATATTTTTTTCATAAGTAATTTTACAACAAAAAAACTATTTAGTTATAATTTATCCTGACGGCTTAGGATAAATGGCTATGGAAGTAAAGTTTTACATAAACTAATATATTGATAGCTTTCACACCCACTATCTCAAAAAAACTTTTATGATCAACAAATGTCTCCAGGCGGAAAAAGTCTCAAAACTCAATTGTTATTCTATTCTATCATAAAAATAAATTTAAAAATACAATAATACAAAGTATATATAATTAAAACTTGTTAAAAAATATTATAAAATTCAAATTAATCTACAAATTTGATTATAAATGGCCAAGCCAACAGCAACATTTCCATCAATTTTAATTCTTTTTTCCTTATTACATCCATTGTTCAAATAGACTGTACAGTACAATCGATTGTGACGCAAAAGACATAACCAGTATTTGAATAATAAATTGATCTGATATGTAACTACCAGATGTTCCAAAATTACATGCCATTCCTTTCTAACTGCCATTACAAAATAATTGCATATAAACAGATCACAATTAAAAAAACATTTGCACAGTGTATTTAATTTAGAACACTGTGTTTCCAAAACTATTTTAGTAAGCAGAACCTTAATTATCCACATTTATCCAATTTGATGCACGTGTATCAAAAAATAATTTATTGAACAAATTTAAGGCCCCAGTTATATGTGGCTTATCTAATTTTAAAAGTAATTAAATCCCCATGACGACAGACGTTTCGCGTAACAGATGTTCAAGCAGCTTGAATCGCCCGCCTTACTGTCGCCGGTAGCCCAACATTCGGCGAGGGCCTCTAAAAGTTATCTTTATCTTTGAGATACCTTAGTACCGCAGTCGGATGAGTTAACAATGGGGCTTTTGGGCAAAACATGGTATTTTAGGAATATGTGAATTTATTTCTCATACAAAATACCTGAAAAGAGTAACAAAAATTTATGAGAAATTAACTGGTCACTTTGTCCAGTGGTGTGGCCAATAAAATGAAAAGATAACAAAAAAAACACTAGCATTGTGATACATACTTGTGATTAAACCAACCGTAACATCTGTATAATTTTCTATTAAATAATAATTGAAAGATAAATAATAACTTAAGATGTCCATTATTATAACAATTAACAATAACAATGGGGGTCGTCCATAAATTACGTCATCTGAAAATAGGGGGAGAGGGCCCAGATTGAAAATGACGGTAAGGTGATGTGCAAGGGGGGGTCGGCTTTGATATGACGTAATTTTAAATATGATGTTTTATATCGACATTTAACAGTAAAACAATGATAAATTCTAACACAACTCAACTATTATAAAATAATTTTCTAATAAACTACATTAGACTATTTTTAGGTGTTGACTTATAGTTTAATTAAGTTTATTTTCTATTAAGAAAATCATTTTGGTTTTATTTCTGATGGTAAATTCAGATTTTATTGGTCAATTTTTTTAGTTTATCATGTAGCGTGTAAAAAGCATTATTTTTACTTAAACGGAGGTTTGTTAAAAATGACGTCATTTTTCCGAGAGGGGGGATCAGACAAATTATGATGGTAGGATGATTTTAGGGTGGGGGGGTCCAAAAATGGCCAAAAAGCGATGACGTAATTTATGGACGGCCCCAATGGTATAGCTGTCAAATACCGGCGCAGCACCACACGAGGCGGCGAGCGCGGCGCCGCGGTCTGTTCACGGACACAGAGCTTAAAACCACGGAGACTCATAATACAGGCTGATAGGCCTGTATATAAGGTCATAGGTCCTGGGGTAATTTGTTACGGTTTGAAGATTTTTATATGTCATCAAAAATACATGGTGTTACTACATAGACTGTGCAAAAATTAAATTTTGCTGCCATAAAAAAAAAAAAAAAAAAAAAAAAACGGCCCGGGGCAAACTGCCCCCCCTGCCCCCTCCTCTCGGCGGCCCTGACCATGTTATTCTTAAGGAAGCAACATGTTTTATTGGAACATATGATTACATTAAGGAATATTAATTTTGTAAACAGCTGTTCTCATTTAAATTATTGAAGGAAGATTGGTAATAAAAAACTAGAGGATATTATACAATTGCGGCGAGTGATTTTAGCGAACGTAACCTGACGGGGAGTGATCACTGACTGACTCATCACGAAATCTAAGGGACTACCAAACGGATTTACTTGAAACTTTGAACACAGGTTCGTCTTGCCTCTTAGGTGCTCACTAAGAAATAATTTTGCAAAATTCCTTCAGGGCTCCGCCCCTCAGGCCTTCGAAATTTCAATATAATGTTATCCGTATGGCCAAATTTAAATGCGAATTAAGAAACTTGCGGGGTTATGTGCTCAATAAAAAAAGTGTTTTGTACATCACCTTTAGGGCTCCACCACACAAAAGCTCTTTCTAAAACTCTAAAAATTGTAAAAGGTTTGAATTTTACGTGGACGTTCCTCTTTGCTAATAGTGCTCACTAAGAAATGGTTTTGTAAATATATAGTGTTTGAAGTTCTTTATTGACCCACCCCACATTACTTCAAAATTAATCCCGGGCCTACGGGGTTGAAATTTGACATGGACGTTTCTCTTTGCTCATAGGTACGAATAAGATAACGACGAGGTGGGATAAGAAACGATTTTGCAAATTTCCTTTAGGGCTCCGCTCCTCCCCACAGCCACTAATACTCAAAATTACCATAGATCCTACAGGGTGGAAATTTAAGTTTACGCTCCGTTTTGTTAATAGGTGTTTCACTATGAATCAGTTTTGCAAAAATAGTTTTTGATGTTCTTTATAGGGCTCCAAACACATGACTTCAAAATGACTGTAGGGCTTAGGGTGTTGAAATTTGACATCGTTGTTCCTATTTGCTCAAAGGTTCTCATTAAGAAAAGGTTTGGCAAAATTCCCTCAGAGCTCCACTGACACTACTTCATTGTTTCAATGTCATTCTTAAGGAAGAGGATTTCGTTGCTCTTTAAAAAGATTTTATTACCAATAAAATAAATTCAATCACCGGCGAAGCCGTGACGTTCAACAAACTAGTATTATAATAAAAACAATTTTGTAAAAGCGTAGAAACGAGGATAACAAGTAATTTATGCACAACCATCTATGAAATTAATTGGTTAGACAGCTGTGACAAAACTTTTCAAATTAAAATTCCTGTCGGTCAAGTATCGATCGCAGGACCAACATGCACAGAGAGTGTAGTATTTCTATAATTTGGTTGTTAAAGAATGGTTTTGTAAGAAAAGTTGTTTAAGTCAGGACAATTAAAACAATTAATTTAAATACAAAATTATAAATTTTTTTCTGACTTTGTACTTGATAATCAAGAGTAAGAACGTAAGTTTAGTGCCTAACAATGCTCAATATGCCAAATCAATATCCGTTTAATCTTTATTGGGTGGAGGTTTTCAGTTTTAAAGAACTATGCATTTTGTATTCTACTTTAAATACCTTATCATTCATTACAGGGGAACGAAAACAGGTTTATTTACATAATTATATATTACAACGGTTTACCCGCAATGAGTCTGATCCAATAATGTTTAATTAACCTTAAAACTCAAATAAACAAATATAACTTGCAAATAAAATCAAGTCATATATGACATTAATAAACACAGCCATAACAGTTCCATACATTAGAATAGACACATTATAAAAATATCGCAAAATGTTCGTTTGGTAAATAATGTTAACCAGTTCACAAAAAAGTGTTACTTATATATTCAACTAGAGTTATATTCAAATAGAATTGCCATGCTAGTTCATTGTAGAAAATGTTTTGTCCCTTCATCCAGTTTAGGATACTGGTAGGATTTCCTGTAATCTGATTCGGTTGGACTTATCTCTGGTATATTCAATTATCTTAATGATCTCTTTGGAGTTAACTTTTCAGAATGATTGATCATTCCCTTGTTGTACTTTTCTTTATCTTCATTTTACATGCAAGCCGACATGGACAAATTGGTATAGTAATAATAGAACAATACAAATATATGATACAGAATATATGAGGGGCCTAGAAGCCAAGGAGTGCGAGTGACAAAAAATAAGTTTTGAGAAAACGTAAAGTTTTGAACTAACCCATAATTCACAGTTATTGAAAAAAGTCTAAACTAGTGGTTTTACGACCAACTGTTAACAAAGAACCTAGTAATTAAGGTTTAGGTATAATAATTTGAACAGAAAATGTTTTATTTAATTTTGTTGTGATTATAATTACCACTTGTGCCCATTGGCACCATTGCACTAAGCACCTGAAAAACGAATAATGTTTGGAGGCGAAGGGGTACAATTTGGTGGCCAAGGGCTGCAAGTACATAGAAAAAGTTACACTTGTATTCAAATTAAAGGTCTCACATAGCAGAGTACAATGCCGCAAACTAGACTTCAAATGGATGACCGAAACGGAAATGGCAGGCAAAGTTTCCATTAAAATGTAGTATGGGTAAAACTTTAAAATGCAATAACTTTCTTTATACCCAACCTTTTAACGTCGGGTTTGCGGCATTGTACTCTGCTAATGGGGACCTTTAATTTGATACCAAACTTGACCTATGCTGCTATTTAAGAATTTTGTCTGACTCCTCGTGGGCCATCCCCCTTAAGGGGTAAAAAAGTGATAATGCATTAAAAGAGTAGACATTTATGGCCATGATTGATATACCAAGTCTTGTAACTTTATCTATATTGGTAAAAAATATATTTCACCGCTCGGGGACTTTTCAACCACACTGTATATAAAACAAGTTACCGTATTTCACTTTTTCACCATAAATCTAAAAAAATCATAGTTATTTGGAAATATTTAAGTAGAAAGCTTTATAATGACCCATTAATTAATAAAATTGGCCAAGAAAACTGTTAGTGTTTTCGGTCAAAAGATTTTTGAAACTGAATCATTTTAATGATGATAGTAGATTTTATATTTTTCATGGTTTTTTAGTATTTTTCGGGATATGCTGTAATTTTTAAGTGGCAAACACCTAAAACCATAAAGTACATGTCACAACAATGTATATGTACAAACACAAAAATGTATATGTCGAAAATTCCCACGGGGGGGGGGGGGGGAGTATATGTTCACATCAGCCTCTGCTCTATAGTACTGTACCTATATCCACCGCTAGATATCAGCACCTGTCAGAGATTCGCTTATATCCTTTGCCACCAGAAAATATAGACTTTTAGCTACCCAAATATAAATACTTATCTCAAATTTTTTAATTTTGCACTTATACCCCTTGGCCACTCATATTGTGTATTATAAGATATATATTTTAAAATTGACTGTTTTCTTGGATCATATTATGTTATTGTAAACACAAAAATGAGCGGTTTGAAAAATTTAATCAGCTGTTTGATTTCTTTGATCGTCTGGTCAACCAAGAATTGGCAGTAGAAATCTACCGTTTGGAACGCAATGAGTTGCCTTTAAATTAAGAATTATAGAGTATTCTTAAACTGATTATATACAAAGATTAGAACATTGTGAACATGTGTGTAGAAAATATGTTAAAAATGCATATGTTACACACAATATCTGAATACGGTCTATTACTTAGTAACTGACATAGTTACTAACTCAGTAACCATGGTAAAAATTAAACAGAAAAAACGGATAAATCCACCAACTACTCAAATTCGAAAGTTTTGCCGAAAACAATACTTTCTCCATATACTATGGTATAGGGGGAGAAAGTAAAAATTAACCAACGAGTAAAAATAAAAAATATTATTGAAAGGGTAACCTCTTTTTCCTGTTTACTGAAAATTTAATTCCGCCGTAATGGATTTCCGGCCAGGACGGTAGGCCTACTGCAGGTTTGACGTCGGCGACTGTCAAATTTCCGGAAATGCTCCACAGGGACCAATCACGAAACGACTTCCGCGCCTCCAGTTTATTTTGTGAAATGACGCTGCTTCCCTCTAGCCTAGCCTCATCATGGGAGAATCCATCACTTATTAACAATATTTAGCTCACAGGAAAAACGATTGGCATTGAATAATTTTCTTTTTTCCGAATACAATTTGAACATGGTATATCATATATATCACACTGAGTATTAGTACTTTGTATTACAGTAATTGTGACCATTACATAATGACGTTTTAGCTAAAAATTAATTTTTCCTAAAATATATAAAACAGAAACGCCATGTAAATTTGACGTTGTTAAAATTATATCCTAAATAAATTAAAGTAATTATTTAAATTTATTTTTACACTTCCTTTATGCTTTTATGAAAATGAAAAGCATACTCTTTATATCAAGTTTAGTTCTCCCATTAATTCAACATGATCAATCACATTCAAACACACTGAATGTGTATGCAACCTGTGATTTTCCCTGAGTATGACTTACTCTTTCGTATGACTCAATCTTCTTCACTTAAGAACGAATACAACTTTATTATACACACCTCTTTAAGACAAAACTAATTTATCGATGGTATCTTTTATCATCACATTTATGCACTAAATCGATGATTTAATTTTTCAAGTTAAATTTCGTAATTTAAATATTTAAACTACCCTTCCTACTTATTGTGTTTTAGTGTTTCCATTTAGAATTATAGATAAATTAAGGCATGGACAAAGCTCAAACTTTTTACTATTTGCTATAAATATATTTTTTGTCAGTGATTTGATTACTCTAAATACCTTTATTATTCTAGATAATCTAGATCAAATTATATATGTCAAATGTTTCTCTACTTGTTTTATTTATAGAAAAGAGCAATTCGCAAGAGTTAATACTAATTGAGTTCTGAACTGGCGATTTCGGATATTATCTTTTGATGAAGGTTTTGCCGGCTACCGCTTCGAAGTTGGTTATGAAGGTCTCAACTAATAGTCAGATAACAGATTAAAACTTTTTAACGCTGTAAATAAAATTGTACTAATTTAAATCGTTTCGAAAATTATGGATAAAATTTTAAACAATCGATTCATTAACATTGTTGAATATTTTGGTTTACCTTAAAGTGTTATGCTGACTCCATCGATAAAGTCATTGTTAAAAAATACGAGTTCATACATTTCTAATGTTTTGATACGTGAATAAATAATCTGATACAGTTTTGCATTTTTCACCTTAAACATATATAAGAACTATATATTTAGTATGATAAAGCAGTATGATGTTTTGATGTATGTTTTGTCATTTTTTATTAGACAAATGTTAAAGTATTAACAACATTGATTATAGGTCTTGGAGTAGTATGGGACACAAAATAAGCTTACCTACACATTACGCAATTTAAAATGTATAAATTCCTTCCCAAAATCTAATAACCCAGTCCGTCGCACTTTATTCTACAAAATGTTTCATCTAACTTCAAAAATTTTAGTGCCCTTGTGTTGCAGGTGCTGTCGTCCTCTTTGGTCCGTTCTTTGTTCTTGTGCTAGTGGTGGGTGGGTAAACCTACGCTGGCGTCCAGGGGGAGATCTGCAAGGATATCACAACCTTGACACCTACGTTGTTATGGTGGGTGGGTAAACCTACGCTGGCGTCCAGGGGGAGATCTGCAAGGATATCACAACCTTGACACCTACGTTGTTATGGTGGGTGGGTAAACCTACGCTGGCGTCCAGGGGGAGATCTGCAAGGATATCACAACCTTGACACCTACGTTGTTATGGTGGGTGGGTAAACCTACGCTGGCGTCCAGGGGGAGATCTGCAAGGATATCACAACCTTGACACCTACGTTGTTATGGTGGGTGGGTAAACCTACGCTGGCGTCCAGGGGGAGATCTGCAAGGATATCACAACCTTGACACCTACGTTGTTATGGTGGGTGGGTAAACCTACGCTGGCGTCCAGGGGGAGATCTGCAAGGATATCACAACCTTGACACCTACGTTGTTATGGTGGGTGGGTAAACCTACGCTGGCGTCCAGGGGGAGATCTGCAAGGATATCACAACCTTGACACCTACGTTGTCTACGGTGGTCTGCGCGAGACCGACCCGAGATCCCCCGTTCCGTCAAAAAGAGCAATATTTGAGAAGAGTCGGTTAAATAGCAAGCACGTGGCGAGGGATTAGTAACGATCTGTTTAAATTTTAATAGAAAATAAGGAAAGAAGAATGAGATAAAGCAATATTTCTATAATTATATAATTTTCTACTATTAATGTTCTGGGGATGTCTCATAATGTTCAGCTTATTGTACTTACCCATTAGAACCATCGACTTTAATACACATGTTAAATCAACATGTCGGCTTGTTAAATCGTTTTGACAACTGAACTTGTCTTTGCGAGCTGGGTAGAGGAACGAAAATGCCGTGCATGCCGCCCGTACCGCAGGGTTCGCCCACTAGGCCGTCACGGCAATTTTTAATCAGGCAAAAGTGAATACCAGAGTATATGTTCAAAATGAATGTATGTAGAGTGAAGAAATCGGTACATGCGAGAAATCTGTACAGCTTGGGATGACAGATGTACTCTGATCTGGTATTCATTTTTGCCCGTTTTAAAATTTTATTAGATATTTATGTTTTCAGTATTCAAGTGATTTTTAAATTGTTTCATCTATACTTATTTAATACGCCAAGGGTTTTTTTCAATTGGAACTCCTTCTGTAACTTTTATCTGATTTTTCAAGTTTTTTTGTGTCATTGGAGGGGGGGCGGCAACTAGGCTTTGCCCCTCCTCACAAATCTACGGCCCTGGACCACGGTCCTTAGTTGCTTAAAGTGAACAGACTATGGGAACCACCGCAGCGAGTGTACGGGAAAGGATGGGTCCGCTCTTACTATACATGTGGAGAAGCAGGACACTAACATAAAACTCTTGTAAAACCAGGTCACTGTTCCTCTACAGTGCGACCTGAACATTTATTCCATGGACTCATACAATTATAAAAACATTGTTCTGCTTCAATGTAATTGGTCTTATAACTGTTTTGAAGCAAGAAAATAAAATAAAATAAAAATACAGTGAACTGAAGTCGAAGGATGCAGCCGCAGCAGTCAACCATGTGTCGCTGGTTTTGCGACATGCCTCGAATTTAGACTCGCCTTAGAAAAGGCTAAACTGGCCGAGCGGCAACCACTGAAAAAAGAAGATTAAAAAGAAGACTATGGAAATAGTTCTGTCGTCTTAAAACCAGAAGGGCCCAACCCCGATGTTCTAATCAAGAGGCTACCACCTATGTAATGTGATAAATGGTTATGGGGAAAACTAAGCCTGGAAAAGGTCTGTGTCTAGTGTGAATGGAGCAGGCGAGTCCCACAAAACGTTCGTAAAAGATTCCCACCTCCTTATTACAAAAAAGTCTAAGCCCATAGAGTAATTCCAATAGGACAGTGAAATTGCACATGCAGTGAGCAACTGTCCCCAAAAAGATTAATAAACCAATCACCAACCAACTTATTTGTGTCCATATTGTTACTCGAATCCTATAATCCGAGCTCTGAAGCCAACCAATTTTCTTTCTATCAGCGTCGTCGCGTCATCATTTCTGTGATTTATAATTGAGTTCAAGTATTAGATCACTGCACAAAGGAAATTGTTTTGAAGTCATCGTCTTAAATAACATATGATTTAGTAACAACTAATCATAGATATGAATAAGTTTAAAAGATAATCTTACTTTGAAAATATCACAGGGGCCAATATTATTTTAATTTGTATATGCACTTTAGAGTATAAAAAATGGTTTACAAAACATTTATAGATGCATATATCAATTTTCGGTTGTTGGCATTATTAACCATAACAAACGTTGATGCATTCAAAACACTTTTTTCAAATATTACTGTTCATGTTTAAATTCAGTAAAAAAATCATGCAAGAGAAAAAACCAACTGAAAACATGATACAACTAAATCATAACTTATTAGTGATTACCTATTTTAATTAATGGAATTACTGTTTTGTACGTAACTTTTTTTTAATTTAAAAAGAGGTTGGCGGACCTCTTTTTTGCCTTACTTTGTCCCGTCCACATAGACTATTGATCTGTGCGTGGATCGTATTTGACAAAGTAAGGGGGTGAGCCGCTACAGTACAAGGTGAAAGGTACTGATAAAAGTCACTGGCAGAACGCGGGTTCGAACCCACGACACCGCTGCCATGGTTCCGAAGTCCTGCGCGCTAACCACTACGCCACCGACTCACCCAATCACTATAGGCAATATTAAAAAATGTCAACTTTTCATTCAGTAATGAATTGTAGCAACCAGAAAACCTTGTATTGTAGATTAGTAAGTTAGCATTAAAATCATCATTAAGATAAGAATGAAATGATAAAGACGCACTACAGCGATCCGCCGCCCGCCGATTATCTGATGATGTGACCAAAGATGAACATTTGATTATTTTTTCTTTTGTACTAGCCATCGTAACTTTGTAAGATGGCTAGAAGTTCCAAGCTTTTTCCTTGTTTATTGTAAATATGTTTTTGAGAGGAATAAACTATTAATAATTAGAGGAAAGTACCCAAAGTTGGGCCCCCATTTTGTTTTTTTTCAATTCTAGTAAAGAGATACTGATTTAAATTAGCAAAATGTATTTCATGACATTCCTTGGTAAGTACTTAATAAGATTCCAGAATATTAACTTCTTAAAATTACAACAAATATAAAAATAAAAAATAATTGTGAAAGTTTACACTTTTCAACTTTTAGAAAATAGGTTCCCAAAGTGGGCTCCCTTTAAAATTTGATAAATAATGATAATAACTCCCTGAAAATCAACCACAATAGAAATTTAGTGCAAATAATATATAACTTTAAGTTTGGGGATAAATTAAATCAAACTGGAAACATGTTTAACTATTATTTAATGTTTTACTAACTTCAACATTTCATTTTCAAAAAAATCCCTAAGATTTCATTTTGGATTTAGTCTTTGCCATTTTGTTGTTTCAAAATCTGAAACACAGAGCAACACGAATCTAACTTTTGTTAAATCCCCCTTTTCAGGAAAAAACATAAAAGGAAAAGGGGGTCCATCTTTGGAACCATTATGGGAGCCCGACTTAGGGCACACACGTGTTGCAAATAAAAGATGCCATTAATCTATATAAAATTAAGGTAGCTATTTATAAACCATACTAAACGATAGCTTATTCAATAAGGATTAACGTGATATATAACAATAAGTTCTTATCAGTAAACCCCTGGGAGTTTCAATTCAATCACATAAATGCAGCACCGAAAAAACTTTGTTGAGCACACTTTACTGTCTAAAGGTTAGGTTACAGACACATGCAATGCAGCGCTACACAACAGAAAACGTCTGAACTGTTAGTTTTAGGTGCGTCCGCTAGTCTGCAGCACCTCACGGAGTCAAAACACTGGGGGCCCGACTTAGGGACCGGGGCCCGAGTTTGGCTACTCTCCTCTATTATAAATTATCTAAATTTGTTGATTACAGTTCATAATGCAGACTTGTTTTGCTTTAGTAAAAAAGTCGTTTAGGATGAAAGCCATTCAGGATCAAATTGGTCTCAGCCAAGAAGACCACACAAAATCAATCAAGGAAGGTTGTAAACTAAAATTAACTTGACAACATTTCTGCTGAAACGAACAGAGGCAGCCCGGTAGTTGGTAAAAAAATGACAAGGTTAGGAAGTCTTTATAGAAGAAAAGCACGCCAATCTTGAATCTTCCGTTGTGGTACCGTTAGGAGTTTAATATTTTAGCCGTGTATCTAAAAATTAAATATCGCTTATATCTGTCTCGTGACTATATCCTAAATTTTAATAAGTACAATTAACAATAAGGGTCTCTATTTATTTGAAACATTCGAAAATATCCACATTTTGGACTCTTTGCTTTGTTTCTTTTTTAGCTGTGACAATATGACCTTAAATTTTGTTCATCTTACCGTGTTTTACGATGCTTATTTCACTGAAATAAAATACAAATTGATTGACTTAAAAATACAGATCATGTATTTCATTGATGAATAGTGGCAGCGGGGCAGGATTGACCATAAACCCGGAAAAAAAACGAGCTGGTCACATTTACAAGGAAGAGGAAAACAAGTATCTCCCCCACAACGATAAGAGTGTCAAGGACGTAAAGGAAATCAAGTATCTAGGAGTAACTCTAGACCAGAAGTTAAGCTGGTCCAAACACTTAGATTACACACTCGCCAAGGGAACAGGAGCTATGGGTGCCTGCAGAAGGACCTTTGGGAAAAACTGGGGCCTAAACCCCTGGCTTATATATTGGACCTACGAGGCCACAGTAAAACCAACGGTGACATACGCATCCTTAGTGTGGTGGCTTAAAGTCGAACAGACAGTTGCAGCAAAAAGACTGCAACAGCTACAAAGACTGGCCTGCACAGGGGTATGTGGAGCTACAAAGTCCTGTCCAACCACAGTGCTAGAAGCAACTCTCGATATGCTCCCACTTGGGACAGAGATTAAGAGAAGGGCAGCTACCTCAGCCCTTAAAATGGGTAACAGAGGTGAAATTAAGCCTCAAAGGGATACAGGCCACATGTCCATATTAAAGGAATTACCCAACCTGGATATGGACAGATAGGCTAATCCAAGATCTGATGGGTCAAGAAATATGACTTTGAGAAACCTTACCCGGTCATCGTGGGAGAGAGAGCAGACTGGCAGAAGGTTAATCTCAATATGGGCCGAGCACGCCATGTATTTTATACAGACGGCAGCCGGAAGCACAACAAATAAGGGCTAGGAGTGTATGGCAATAGAACCAGCATTTCACAGGCCCTAGGCAGCACGGGAACAGTATTTCAATCAGAGGTCCTAGCGATTGAATGCAGTGCAATGAACATTCTGGCTAGAGGGCTAAGGAGAGGAAGAATGCTTTTCCTTTAGATAGCCTAGCTGCTTTAAAAGCACTAGACTCGTTCGTGATAGATTCACAGACTGTGCAAGGCTGCAAGAGCACTCTAAAAGCGCTGGCGGAGCACAACCAGGTAAAGTTAGGATGGATACTGGGACACTCTGGGCACGAAGGCAATGAAAAGGCTGATGCTTTGGCAAGAAAGGGCTCAGATGAACAGCTTATAGGACCAGAGCCCTTCTGTGGTGTCCCTCTGTGCATAGGACAACACAAAATCCTATCCTGGGAGAAAGCTCAGAAACAGAAAGCCTGGAACAACTTCCCAGGTGGGAAACAATCAAAAATACTGATTGACCCTTTTAAAAAGAAGTGTAAGGAGCTGCTCAGCCTAAACAAAAGGGAAATTAGTCTTCTAATATGGATGCTAACAGGTCATGGGCCACTGAAGAAACATCTCAAGACAATTGGACTTAGTCAACCTGATTTACGCAGATTCTGCACAATGGAGGTAGAATCCGCTGTACACTTATGGCTGGACTGTCCGGCCATCTCTCAGAGAAGGTTGAGATTCCTAAGAAAGGCCATATTAAAGGCAACTGAAATAAGGCCTTTTAGGCAGAGTTAGAGAAAGGTATCACTACCTGGCCCCGCCAAAGAGGGGAAAAAACTTAGGGTGGAGGTCGATTCAACAACTTGAAAGGAGAGGAATATTCTACATTGGTGCAGATGCAGTTCACCTGTAAAACATGATCCCAACATTTTCTGGTCTCACCTTGTAATTTTTATGAGTATTTTCAATTTAATATTTAATGGTTGTTTTAAAAAATGAAATATATATTGAAGGATGCTAATCCACCAATTAAAAAATAAAGTTGTTCATACTCTAATGCAAACGTGCGTCAACTGGTTCCAAATTATTTATGAGATAAGAGTTGATCATTAACTTCCCAAAGGAAGAACACTAAACATTTAAAGATATTGTAAAATTGTAAAATGTTATTAAACTACAGAATATTCAGTCGGGATCATAATTACTAAAAGTACCTAAAGGTCTCCTACATTCCTGGAGGCATCAGTTTACTCACACCCCTAAGACAAAAATAAAAAATCTCAACAGGAACATATTAATATAACCAAAAACCGTTTGGTCAACATCTCATCAATTAATCCCAATAAACTGACTGCCCAAAGTTAAAATATATTTATCACATTACAGTAGAACCTCGATAGTTTGACACTTTTTGGACTTAGAGAGTACTATGGGGAGAACTATAGGGAGAGTACTATAGAGAGAATTATAGGGAGTATATGGAAAATTTTAACAGTGGGAGCATAAAAATCACGAGTTGAACTTGAGAAACACGAAATTTTAATGAAACATAACTTGATTGAACTATGACATAGCCAAAATTAAAGTTATTGACCATTTTGTTTACATTTCCACCTTTGTCAGTCCCCAACATGGACATTATCAGTCGTTACTGACATTCTAAGTTGTCACAGACCGTGTCGAACTATAAGGAGTGTCGGAACCATCGAAAATCGAACTATCAAGGTTCTACTGTATAAATTATTTTGAGGAAAATATTAAGACAGAATTCACAATAATCAAATTTATTCATCAATAACATGAAACATACAGAATAAATTTCTCTTTTAAATATTGGAATACCATACAGCCTTCTTGTTGATAAATTTACTCAATACAGCTAAAAATTAGAAAAATATAATTTGAACTAGTTACATTTAAACATTAACAAACAAGGTATTATGTAGCAGCAAAATAAAAAACTAAACTCTCAAAAATAACATTCAGTATAATAGTTCACAACATTATATATTTCTAAGCATAAACATTAATGATATGCATATTTAAATGTAGTTATAGTACTTAATATCCAAATAATTATTATGATAGGTTTTGTCACAATTATATGAACACTTTAGCCATTTATTTTTTAAATCATTAAGGTGGACAGTAAAGACAGTAAAAAATTACTCTCAGTAAGGATGTAATTGGAAAAAATGCTCAAGTTTCTTGACCCTAGACATGATGCCAAGTGAATCTGAGTGATCTGTTCCACCCCATCACAGCTAACCTACATACTCAGCAAATTTGTGGTAAAATCAACTGTCAGTAGGAATAAAAAACAACTTTGAAGTTCACCCAAATATTTAAGATAAGTTAAAAATAAAAGATAAAAATTGTTAGTTTTTAAAGCTTATATAATAGTTTTAAAAATTATTGTGTAGTTAGAAATTTAAAACATTTGAAAAATCAACTTTTTGCCTTTTTGAAACTTTAAAACCATTTGTTTCCATTTGCAATGTCCGTTACACGTCTGGTCTGTGGGGCCAGAGCCCGACCACTGAGCTATTGTGATTGGTGTAATTTCAGAATCAATGTTTAAGTTCTCTAAGACTGTTATCATCAAGGTCTGTAAAGGAAGAAGCATAATTTCTTACCAGGTCAGCTGAATAGTTTTTTTTGTGTTCCGAATATGAAGCGTCTAAACTAAAACGGAAGTCAAGTTACGTTATAATATTTACCATTACACAGCTGATTGAAAAAAAGAATGAAGCAGTCCTGCCATGGGTACGATATTTATCGTGACGACACCATATTACTCTATTTTAAATTTGGATTATGAGTTGATAACAAACCATTAGGTAATGACCAAATTACAAATTATCAATCAAGGTAAATATAAAACCCATAAATTCTACCCTAGTTTGCTTTGAAATTCTTTATTTTAGTAATAGTTGAGACAAAAAATCTCCAATGCAAACGAGAACGAATGTTGTTTCCTGCAGCGTTGGCAACACTTACAGGTAACAAAGAGTAAAATGTCGGTCTTTTAACACTTTTTAAACTAACAAAACCTCTGTGGCGACATCCACGGATGCCGCAGAAAGTGACACCATTGCTCTTATGGGGAGTCGGTTGACCCACTGGGCAAAAAAAATCAATTTTTTTTTTTTATTACTGATATTTGTTCCCCTGCTCATTCCGGTTAATTTGAGACCTAAAACATTAAAATATATTCAGTAGAAATTGAGTTATATATTTTTTGTAAATGGATAACAAGTATGTTTTGAAGACAATTTGGGCTGCTCCATACACACTAGCACACAATGACTTTAGATCAGTAAGATTACTCATAGTTTATTATAGTATTGCTTATTCTTCAGTTAAAACAATATACAGTATTTGATTTTGCCTCGTTGGTAGCACTGCATGTCAGTAGAATAACCTACAGTCACAGCTGTGAACTGAACACAATAACAAATGAGTTTTGTTTTGGTTTTCATGAAAGTGTTTGTTATTATTGTGTTACAGTGGTTTTAAGTGGTCAATTTTGCTTTTAGTTTCCATAATAGTGTTTTTAAAAGTATAATAAAATGCCTAGGCCATATTTGGAAGTTTTCAAGAAACGAAAAAACATTGGTAAGAAAATAACAGTGCTAGGTATCTCAACCAGTCCTAGGCCTACAAACTCAACTCCTGGACCTAGTCTAAAAATCCCTACAGAAAGCTCTTCAAGCAAGAAAATTGCTAAGCAACAATCTCAGTACAATGTTTTTAGTGAAGATGATAACAACAGTAGTTATGACATAGTAAATTTTAAAAAAATAGAAGAAATGCTCCAAAATATAGCGGTTTGTAAAGAGTGTAATGGAAATTTGTCAGTGTCGACCGACCAAAGATTAGGTCTAAGTGTAGTGATTAGCTTTCAGTGCAATGATTGTGGAATAAAGACCTCCAAAAGGAATGACAATGAACTGAATAACTGTAAGTCTGAGTTGAACATTCGTTTAGTATACGGGTTACGAAGCATTGGGAAGGGAGAAAGTTCCGCTAAGACATTATGTGGTGTGATGAACTTACCAAACCCACCCTTGTTTAGGTACTACAATAAGTATTTACGTGATGTTGCTAAAGAGGTTTGTTTGGACAGCATGAAGGAAGCAGTTGAAGAGGCTGTTGAGGAAAATGATGGAAACAGGGACATCACGGCAGCATTTGATGGTACGTGGCAACGGAGAGGATTCTCGTCGCAAAATGGTGTTACCACTGCTACTAGTGCTAGTACAGGAATGGTTTTAGATGCAAAGATGTCCAAGTACTGCAGGTGTGAGAGTAGGTTCGACAATGTGCATACAGAAGAATGTTCAGCAAATTATAAAGGTACAAGTGGCGGGATGGAGGTGGATGGTATAGTTAGTTTTTTCACAAGATCACAAGCGCTTTATGATATCCGTTACAAACATTTCCTCGGCGATGGAGATTCTAGTGCCTTTCCAACTGTTGCTGCATTACAACCATATGGCCCAGACTTTGAAGTAACAAAACTAGAATGTGTTGGACACATACAAAAAAGGATGGGGAGCCGACTGCGAACGCTAAAAACAAAATCGGGTAAAAATAAACTTTTGGATGGTAAAACTATTGGCGGACGAAAACGTCTTTCTGAAGCTAACATAAACCTAATACAATTGTACTATGGACTGGCTATTAGAAGGAACACTGAAAGTCTGGAAAAAATGAAAGCAGCGATCTGGGGTGAGTATTTTCATTTAGGTAGCACTAATGCCAAACCAGAACATGGCCTATGCCCCAAGGGCGAGGATACATGGTGCAAATACCAGAAAGCTGTCGCGAAGAATGAACCCTATGACCATACCAAGCATACACATTTAGCTCCTATAGTTATGGAACAAATCAAACCTATATTCAGGAGCTTGACAGAACCAGAACTATTAAAAAAGTGTTTGCATGGAGGCACTCAAAACCCCAACGAATCTGTAAATAATGTAATATGGTCCCGGGTTCCGAAACGTACATTCGTCCAACTAACAACACTTGAATTTGGTGTGTATGAAGCCATCACTTCTTTTAACAAAGGGAATATCACTAAATGTTTAATTTTAAGTAAGTTAGGTATTAGACCGGGAGTCAACTGTGTTCGTGCTATGAAAAAACTGGATGAGCTGCGTGTCTACAAAGCAGAGAAAGCGCTTGACGAACTTCAAAAAAAGTGCAGGCAAAAGGCAGTATTGGCAAAAAGAAGACTTGAAGACACATACCAGGAAGCAGAGAACCCAGATGAGCCAGCCTATGGACCTGGATTGTACTAAAGTAGGTGTTACTAAAGTAGGAAGTAGTATTTTCAATGTTTGTTGTCATTAAACGACGATTACTGAAAAACGGGTTTTTCCATATAAGGTACATTTTCTCAGTAACCAAAAGAGATATCTTGTTAATTTTTTTTTTAATTTGTTCCTTTTTTAAGTGCACATAAACAGACGGAGAGATATTTTAGGTCTTAATAACCGCAAAATAACAAAAAAAATTATTTCATTAAAAAACAGAGATTTTTTTATCGTATTTAAAAAAATATATATTAAAAAATAAAAACAAAAAATAATTTTAATATCTTTCCGTTAAAGTGTGCCCAGCAAGTGTACCTTTTGAGAAAAAAAAGAATTATTGCAATATATTTAATAGTTTTTGAGAAAATGTACCTTAAATTTGCTTAATTTAACATGGGGAAGATAGGGCCAACCGACTCCCCTTATGGCATGTAGCTCACCTGGCCCTGGCCTACAGTCACCTTGTGTTATCATAACAACTTGAACTGTACATCACAATGAATTCAAATAAATTCATGGAAACACCCCAGCTGTCTACAGTTAAGGGCTATTCAAACAGTTTTATTCGCTGAAAATAAATATTCTAATTATATTTTTATATACAAATCTACAAAATACTAGTGAACTTCAAATGTTTTTCTGATTCAATGCTGTACTCTTAAAAGTCACTCAGAGAGGTTTTACAATGTGTGTTTATCTGGAGGTAAACCACCTAGCTCGGCGCAGCTCATGAAAACATATGAAAACCTGCCTCATACTACCGACAGTCATCAGCACTTTTATGTCATTTTCTTTATCATTTATACCTTTATTAGTTTTTCTTCTCCTAGAGAAGACAATATAAAAAGCAGCGCAAACATTTCAAATGTGTCAGTACACAACCTCAAAATTTTCTAAATTAATTTGTCTTTTCAGTAATGAGAGGACACACAGCCGCTGAACAAATCACTTAAGGTTTTTTTGTTTAAACCTTAACTGTAATCAACAATATTCCAAACTACAGTAGCTAATACTTTAAAAATAATAGTGTACTCTTTGAAACAATGTTATACTTCTTTAGGAAACAATAACACTGTAAATGACCATAAAATAAAGCTTATGGCCAACTAACAGTTTTCAAAAATAATTCTTCTACTAACAAATCTATAAATATTTATCTATAAAACAAAATTTACATTTTTTTAAATTGACTAAAATTAGGATATTTTATTCTTCAAATATTTTTCACACTGAGCAAGAACATGATAGGTCATTGCGGAAACATTCTGACAACAGTAACAGGTCACAACTTGTAGCAGTGTTTTATTTAACGTTTAACACGTTCGCTACCGACCGTCAACTATAGTTGACGCAAGATTGTCTCTAATAGCCCGACCCTGCGGACCTGACCTCCTCCTGGGACTAGGCTTATTAAATTGATCTTAACCATATACAAACGAAAACAAAAATACTGCTAAATTAACAAAAAAATATATACCCATGTGGACACCACGACTACAGCATATTTACTACATATCTGTGTAGACTGACGCCTGACAATCTAGTCGATAAAATAAACCGTTCCTTATGAGGAGCTATAATAAAGTTGATGTTTGCGTTGACCATAGTTGACGTCGGTCCACTGGATTCAGCCCATGCGTCAACTGTAGTTGACACTGGTCTGTGGTTAAGGTTTTTTATTTACATGTCAGTAACGAACGTGTTAAGACACTACATCTCATAACAAAAGCCATTAAACTAACATAAAACTAAGGCTTACTCAATTACGTATGTGCATTTCTGGTACTTTTTAACAATGCAGGATTTTACTTAAATGTAATATAAAATACATTATTAATTTGAAATTGTTCCAAACTTTTTCTGCTCATTATACACATAAAAGTACAACGAATCTAAGTAAACTCTTTATCAATACCGTACTTAAAAACAAACCTGAAACAAACCCTGTGTTGATTTTGTTTGATCAGCAGTTAACAATAAGGGAGTTGCAACAGATTAACAACAGGCCACACCGAATGAATGATAAAGACGTGTAAATGACGAGGGGTAGTCAAGGTTGATAAAAATTAAGTTAATATCAAAAACATCTACAGTTTGACGAGAAAACTCTCAATACAACAAAATTAACGAATTGAACACATGATAAATTTACTAGCAATATTATTAATTATTTTCTCCTCTCTGAAAAAATTGATGGAATTATATACAATTCAATTAAAAACAATAACTAAAACCCTCATTAATTTATTCAACATATATTACAAACTTGAATAGGACATATAAACTAAACGGAATGTTCTATAATAACAGCATTACAGCCGTCTCTGACATTATATCCACTTGTTCTATGCTATATATATATACAAATATCCATCTATGGTAAAAGTCACAAGGTCTGTTATCAAACTTATGATAACAAATTATAAATACACACTATGTATCATACTCAATTCAAATTATGCAGAATGTAAATTCATCAGTCAAAAAGCTACAGTACTGTGACTAAGAAAATATATGATCAAAACCATTATGTACATATTTTCAGAGAAAAATAGATTTTTAGAATTACTCTTTTGAAAGACAAAGGTGATATAATAGTGATCACAACCGCTTTTATAAGCGTATTTCTCAACAATGATTAAAACCATTGGTTTAGTGAAAAAAAAAGAAGATTGGTTTAGTGCGGTCCAAAGAAAACCGCAGTAAAAAGTTCAATAGCATTCTAACATGAAATGCTTAATGACATAGAAAAGCACATTTTTTGCTTTTTATCATACCGTAAAACTGGCTTGACTCAGACTCTTTTTAAAGTTTTTAGACTATAGCTTCAGCACGTTGTAAACATTAACAATAAATCATTACCATCTTAAAGAGAGTGTGTTATTTATCGTCGAACTGTTACTGTGATCGTCGAACGAAGACGTCCGTGTTCGCAAAACGGAGACATCCGTTTTTGCCGATCGGAGACGCTCGTATCCACCAAACGAAGACAACCGTCACCGCCGAACGGAGACGACCATCGCCACCGGACGGAGACGTCATGTCCGCCGAAATGGGACGCGCTTTTTCGCCGAATGGAGACAACCGTGTCCGCCGAATGGAGATGCTCATGCCCGCTAATCGAATGTTCGTATTCGCCGAACGGAGATGTCCGTGTCCGCTGATCGGGATGATCGTGTTTGCCGAGCGAGGCGATCGCGTCCGCCGCTTTCAGGCGATTATTTTCGCTGACCGGGATGATCTTGTCCGCCGGTCTAACGCGACCATGTCTGCCGATCGGAGGCGCCTGTCCTTTACCTTTGTGACCTTCTCCGGACCTCAATTGATTTAACATCAATAATAATTATTATGAATTGTTATAAACTTTTTGAAGTATATTTGGCTTGACAATATAGGGGTCTAACCGGTGGGAGAAAACGTGAATTATCAGCGGGAAATATACGGGAAATTTGTGAAGTTAATTTTGTTGACACCCTGTTAAAAAAAATAAATAAAATAAAATAATAATAAAAATAAAATAATTATTTTAGAAACTAAAGAAAAGCCTTAAAGTCAAGTATAGACCTTAAAATCAAGTATAGTTTGTTAAATTAACATTAATAATAGTTTTAGTTTCATCCCAATAGTTTAATTTAGTTTACTTTCAAATAATATTGGATGTTCAATAAGAAGTTTTTAATACAATAATGTTGTTCTTCCCGGATATTTTTTAACTTGCAGAAAAATTAGGCCTTATCTAGATTTTACACTGTTAAGTTAGTCAGTATAAAATATGCCTGCTCTCGAAAGGCTTAATGATTTTTATAAAATCTTTAAAACTGTATTTTGACTGTCATAAAAAAAGTTGCAAAAATATTCTCAGGTACGTTAATAACGCTGCAACTAAAGAGTAATTTTTTAAAATCTTCCGGGGGGGGGCCGTGGTGAGCCAGTTCCTTTACAGTTCCCTTACCTCTTTTTTTAGAAATCGAGCACAGCATAAATGTATTATAAAACAAAAATACCTTATCAATTACAAAAGTAAGCCGTATAAAAGTGTGAAAAAACTGACAGTAAATTGACATTATGATGTTCTACAATATTGTGAGTTTTCTGTCTGATTCATAACAAAGATTTACCTGATCGGATACGGTTCTATTTAAGTAAAACGGTATTCTCTCGATTCCTGGGTCGGTTAAACTAACCATTCTTAATTTTCAGCGGATAAACTGATCTCTATCCCGCAAAGGCGATCAATTTGAAAGATATTCAAGAGAGGGTTGCTTTTGTTATTGGTGGATAAGGAGACCCCGGCCGAACGTTAAGCACGTCCGCCTCTAATGGACATTTGGCGCTAGTCCCCGGAAGGACGGGATATTGAAGTAAGAGAAAGGGTGCAACTAAAAATACGGAATCAAACTAAAAAGCGAGAAACTCCCGTGCTCCTGTGACAACTGATTTTTAGGCTCAAACAGGCAGACCCCGCTCTACCCTCTAAATGGCCAACCACCCGACTGTCCATTCATGTTCCTCAGCTAGCGGGGTGGGCACATCAACCCCCTGCTGCCTAGAAGATGAAAGGGTCATGAGGGAAGAGAAATTGTCATAGTGGACAGCCAAAAGACTTACCACATATTATGACAACTTCATTGCTGTATCCAATATCAAATTCGCAACTAGGATAAACTGGTTTTAAAGTTGTCCTGGGGTCAAGAGGGCCTACTGTTAACTGATGACATAACCTTACCAGTTCACATCTGATGCAGCCAAGACACTCATGCATGATTAGTGTGGGCCTTGGAAGAAGCTAGCGATCCCTGGTGACAGGACTCATAAAAACTATTGTTTAGTTGTTGATTGTGATGTGTGGTGCAGAACCACATCTATGCTGGGCAAGTTATACCGGGTGTCGCAGACCACCCGTACACCCCTGTTAAAATCTACACAATTAAGTTTTTACAAAACAAATTGTGCCATTATAGGTAAACAAGTTGCGCTCTATCCATTTATGATAATGTCAATGTACAGAGTGTACCAGTAACCTATCCAGACTGGAAGTCACTAATTTTAAATACAAACCCCCCACTTTTTATGATAATTTTGGATTCTAAACATAATTTAAAGGCTACTTTACAATTCAATGTGTATCCCTAATCCTAACGGTTTGGGAGATAATGGAGGTAGAAATTTGATTTTTCCCCATAAGAATAACATGGAGCAAATTTTCATATTCATTAACATTGAAACTTTTACATTTAACATAACTGTTTAGATATAAAGATATCTTAGAACCTCATTTTAGATAATAATTCATCATAAAATACCAATTTTCAAGTAATTAATTTTAGTTTTCTACACATTAAAAATGATCTACTCAATATTGAAAAATTTATAGAAAAATAATCTATGGCAAAACTAATAATTTATTATGCTAAAGTGTTTAAAAAAAGAAGCTAAGGCATTTTTATGCTAGGCCTTTTTAGTTTAACAGGAAATTTACAGAGATAATGGATGTGAAATTTAGTCCCATGTTATTCTTATGGGTAAAAGTCAAACTTCTACCTCCATTATCTCCCAAACAGTTAGGATTAGGGATACACATTAAATTGTAAAGTAGTCTTAAAATTATGTCTAGAATCTAAAAATACCATAAAAAGTGGGGGTTAATGTTTAAAATTTATGACTTCCGGTCTGGATAAGTTACTTCTGGTACACCCTGTACATTGAAATTATCATAAATGGGTAGAGTGTAACCGGTTTACCTATAATGGCACAATTTATTTTTTGTGAATAGTTAATTTTGTAGATTTTAAAAGGGGTGTACGGGTGGTCTGGGACACCCGGTATTTGCTGATTAATTAATAATAAAGTATTATCAGAGTGTCTACAGACAATTTTTCATTGATTTCCCCGACTTTCCCTGACTTTCACTGACCATTTATTATTGATTTCCCTAACTCACGAGGTTTACTTGTATTATAGTACAACATACAAAAAAATATTACTGGCCAGGCAAGTTATATCCACAGAAAATACTGAAACAGATTACAATGGAATCATTTATTTTTCAAAAGTATGATATTCAAAATAAGTTTCTTGATTCAAATTTCCCACACCTGGCGTTTATTTGTATCTGACTCGGTACAGGATGTACATGATGTTGGCACGACACTTTTCTTTTAGCAAAAAAAGATATTGTTGGCTGGGGAACTTTAGCCTGCATGTTTGATTAGGTCATTTAAAATTTGACATTACAGCTTGCTTATCCATGTTACTGAGTTTGAATGACTTACGACACACTTTACAGTAAGCCAAAATTCCATCCCTAACTACCAAGTATAAACCAATCATCAAAAACAGGAAATATTTTTCCACCAAGCCACAGTTTATTAAATTTACTCTGTTTAGCTGCCTTTGCACAAGTAACAACTAATAAACATAAAAGAACAAAAAGAAAAATATTTATAATTTAAAATATTTTAAACACAATAGTACAACAATAAATTGAATTGTATAATTGTGAAAAATCCCAAATGCTACAATAGTCGGGGTTACGACCAACAAGACCATTGTCAAAAGTCCCCTCATATCCATCATTGGGGCAGATACCTGTGACTTTCCAGACTTTTTGCCTATTTCCCTGACTTTCCCTGACCAGAATTTTTTCCCTGACTTTCCAGAATGTGAACACCCTGATTTTTTATATCATTGAAGATGTTTTAAAAACAAAAAATGCGTATGCACTATTTTCTGGCCAAGCCATAAGCAAAACTCTTAAAAAAGCTAATTAAAATTGAAAATATCTTTGAGTTTTGGCACCAGGAGCTGTTAAGTTAGTGCTGGTTCACAGTTCCTTCCTTCCACGACCCAAGGTAAACTGGTCGAGCGTCATCACTGGCCACCAAATACAATCTCAGGCTTTGGTGGGGTTTTGATATCTACAAATGTCTTTACACAAGAGTTAAAAACAATTTTTTTCTTAGTAGTGTATAAAGGACATCTGATTAATTTTGTAAGTTTAGAAATTAAAAAAAAAAAATTATTATTTTACAAAAGTGTGCTTGTTGTCTGGGTCAAGACACCAGCCTGAGTCCAGCCTGTTTTATGGTAGTCTATCATATGATGAAAAAAATGAAAGTATTGTTTGAGTTAAATACCTTACAGTTTCTTTTTTATTAGTTAAGCCAACAATTTTTTTGTAACCTTTCTCTTTATATAATAACTATTGATAACGCAGGTGTTAAAGCCATTCTATATTATCAACTATGGTAATTGATATTTTAATGCCTATCTGCGAGATTAAAAAAGTATTTAGGCTAAGATTAACTAGCATATTTAGATATAGTTAGTTTTTGAAAAAAATGAAAATTATGAAAATAATTTTGGCACCCTAGTTTAAAAATCCAAAAATCAATCAATAGCCTAAGCAGTTCCACAAAGAAGGTTTTTATTAACTTTAAAATCAAATTAAAATGAGTACATACTATATAATAATGGATAAGCATATATGTTGAGACTATTATTGTTACGGTCCATCGGGAACAGATCCCAGAAACAGTCCCCCGTATAGGCTCGAGCCGTCACCGAGAACGTTCCAGACCCGACGGGGCAGGTCAACCACCGCAGCGACAGTGTAAACAACCCTCACTTGAATGGCGCGGCAAATACAGTGGAATTCCCGAAACGTCTGGAGGCGTCCGGCTTCGAGATTGATCCTAGCCGTAGGGGATAAAAGTGGCCTACCTGAGCAGCCCAGTCAGTCAGTGAGTCAGTCAGTGATAACCAGTGCGCGTGAGGTCGACGTGTGTCAGTGCGTCTCTCGACCCGTGACAGTGCGACTGTGTCCACGTGTGTCAGTGAACAGTGAACTACGAACTGTGTCAGTGATTGTGACAGAGTGACCAGTGACATTTCTAGTGATAGTGCCAGCACATTTGTATCGATAGGACACTCTCTGTAAAAACCCTGTAAGTTAGATAATTAGTTGTAATACTGTAGCTAGTTAGGGATTAGATAGGTTTAGCTAGGTATTTAGCATAAATTTGCATCTCTGTTAATCAATCTAATTTGTAATAAATTTTAGTTAGTTGTTGAAATCGCCAAGTGTTATTGATTAGAACCCGTAAGCCCGTAACATTATTAAATACTTTGATATGTAAAACATTCCGAACGTCTAAGAACTGTCTGATAAACTTGTAATGAAAATCAACCTTTCTGATGTCTGATTAATTTTCATTAAATGTCAATGAAGCGTCTCCTCATTTAAACCACAGCCTGGGTTTCCTTCTCTCTGAATAGAGCATGATTAAAATATCTATATGGTTAAAGTAGAGTATGGTACTTTACTATAAATATTAACAAAAAGGGAGAAATTTCATTTCAACACGTTAATTGTCGGTCCACATAAAAATAAGCTTCCATCTACTTTGTTCGAGAAACATAACTTACACTTATAAATAAATTCAATTTTTTCTGTCAAATTTACAAAGTATTTTAACAAAAGCAAAATGTGTATAACTTTCAGGATTAGACTAAACCTAATATCATTTGATGCACAAACTTGCTCAAAATTATGTGTCACAAATTATACTAATATTTTGCCTGAAACACACCTAAAACAACTAATAAATTAAATAATCTTAAAGTTAAATCACATAAAGTTACTATTAGTGGGCCTGAGCTCGAACCCACTACCCAATAGAGAAGACTATCACAGGTATTGCTGCTGCTTACGGAACGGACCTGAAAGTGAAGACATTTCGTTAATATCACATTACATAGACGTGATGACATTGCATTTTAAACAATGACTACAGATCGCCCACCTCTCAAAATTCAACAAAAATTTCAAGCTCGTGTTGATCTGGAACTTCTTGACCCAATTAGTTTAAAAAAAGTGTATAACTGAAACATCCGTTCTTCCTGATTTGCTAGCATTTGTTATTACAACAGCTGTCTTATGATTCAATCAATCACCCCTTACATAAGATTAAAATTGAAACTTTGAAAGCCTGTAGGGCGTTAAGACCTTTTGGCCGATGTGAATTGTAATAAGATTCTGCTCATTTACAGAACACTACGCTTCTAACAGCATGCGCGGATTTCTCCTACAATAAACACAAGCTGAGAAAAAAGGATGAAAAGAAACATGCTTGCCTATTTAATATACAGATTAACTTTAGAGACATAAATTGTCTGTTATTAGTTTACTATGTTCACTTTGAAACATAGTACAGTACACTCTCGTTCATCGGACTCGGTGACATCGGAACTCCGCTTCATCGGAACTGAAAATCTGGATATTATTAACTTTTTTTTCTTTTGAAACAAATAATTTTTCCGTTTTATCACCTTCAATTTCTATTCGTTCTATCCGCACAACAGTGAAGTATCGCATTTTGCGTCTAACGTCATCAGGCGTTTTCCATAATCTGTAAGTATCGATGTGATTTATTTATTTTTATTTATTTATTTACAATTATCTGGCACGCCAGTACATGCACACAGGTGCAAAGGCATAAGACTCGTCATAATTATAACATAAAATAACTTACATAAAATAACAAAATCATAAAATTACTTACAAAAAAACATACCTCATGAGTAATAATAAAATATAAACAATATATTCCCGCTTGATTATTATCAAGCAGTGGATCCCTGGTGTGTGTCATTTCTTGTGGCAGGTGAGAGAAACTCATTCACACTGTAAAATGCCTGCCTGGACAAATATTCAATAGCTTTTTTTCTAGATTTTCTTAAACAAGGTTAATTTTTTATGGAAGTTGGGAAGTTATTAAATATTCTCAGACAACTGTACAATGGCGCAGCTTCAAGAAAAGAGGTCCTGTGAAGAGGGTATTGAAGTAAAGAAGAATTCCTAGTGAAATGATTGTGTTGATGGTTTCTGTTGAACAATTTATCGGAGTCAACTTTTAAGAAGATGAAACATTGGAAAATGTACATTGATGGGAGTGGAAGAATGCCTAATCTTTGGAAGTGCTGTTTGCACGAATCTCTAGGACCAGTTCCTGCAATTAATCTGATGACTCTTTTTTGGGCAAGGAATACTCTAGAAGCCTCACTGGAATTACCCCAGAAAATCAAGCCATAAGAAATTAGGGAGTGAAAATAAGCAAAGTACACCTGTCTGAGGATATCAAAATTAACTGCTTGAGACAAAGTGAGTAATGCATAAAAAGCCTTGTTAAGTTTTGGTAGGAGTGAATCGACATGCTGACGCCTTGATAATGATGAGTCTATTTCTAGACCCAAAAATTTGGATGAAGTGACCAGATTTGAAGGTAATGGGAGAAGTGAGTCAATATGTCTTGAGTTGGTATGGTTTAAATGAAAATTAATAAATTGTGTTTTTTCTGGATTGAGCTAGAGATAGAGACCAACTAGAAACTAGAACTAGAGAAATATTTCACCAACTCTATTTCACCAACTAGAAATAGAGACCATTGGCTTGAAACCATAGATTCATTTGCGAAAGATTTTCATCAAGGGTTTTAAGCAGCTCTCCCTTGTATGGATTGGAGGCAACTATGGATGTGTCATCGGCATACATTAATATTTTCACATTTGAAGCTATTTCTGGAAGATCATTGCAGTAAATTAAAAAAAGCAAGGGACCCAATATGGAACCCTGTGGAACTCCAGATATTACTCTTCTGAAACCACTTTGTGCATGATTGTCGATAGCCACTTTCTGTCTCCGGTTGGTCAAGAAAGACCTGAGCCAACTACCTGAGATACCATAATTCCTCAGTTTGGCCACCAAAATCTCAAGATTGACACAATCGAAGGCCTTGGACAGATCGCAGAAGGCCCCAACGGCAAAATGCGACCCATCCAAAGCCGACGAAATGAGATCCACTAGCTCGAATATTGCATTGGCAGTACTTTTGCCTTGACGGAAGAAAAATTGAGAGAAATTAAGAAAGAATGTTGTTTAAAGATATTGTTGAAAGATATTCATTAAGTCTTCTAAAAACGACCCTCTCATACACTTTTGAGAATGTACACAGAAGGGAAATCGGTCTCAAATTATCTGCAGAGTTATTATTACTCTTTTTTGGTACTGGTTTTACAATAGCAAATTTTAGCAAGTCAGGAAAAATACCTTGTTTTAATGACAAGTTAATGAGATTTACGAGGCCAAGGAGTATTCGCACAAAAATAGAAAGAGGAAGGGGGCAGGAAGTGAACATCCGTTTCGACCACTTCCCAAACTGTCATTCAGTCTGTCTCGCGTCGCGACTGCACCTGTGTTACGTGGAAGTCAGTTGACTGTAGGAATATGAGTGGAATATAAATATGGAATATGAGAATAACGATTTTGGATCTTTATTTCCTGCGTTGTTTTTATTCCTATAGGTTCATTTGTTACCATGTTCAAAGTTTGAGTGCCTTATTTTCATAAAATCTCATGTGTTGCCTTAAAACGAGAGTGAATACAATCACGATAGGTCACCGTACGGGCGGAAATGATGACTCACGACGGCCTCCGCTTCATCGGAATTTTTTGACATCCGAACCCGGCCAACCGCCACATTAGTTCCGATGAACAAGAGTGTACTGTACAGGCTCAGAATCAAGCCTGGAACTTCTTTTTTACCATTAAACCACAATAGAAAAGTTCCCACATTACTAGTGATAGTAACTTCTCAGCAATTGTGAGACGGATGACCTCTTTGGGAAACTGACCACATGGAGCCAGAAAAAAGTTTTAAAAATCACAGGACCTTTCTTACAATAAATTGAAGGTCTTACTTAATAGAATACAACCCTGCAAACCCAATCTTAAATGGATAATAGAGCCAATTAAATGGATAGTAGAAATGACAATCAACTAAAGTTTGAATCAACATCAGATTAGCGTAATTTTAAAATACAATCACTTTTTCTTTACTTTATCTTTTGAAGTGAAGTTTGTGTATATTGCTTGAAATTCAATGGCCTCCAGTATGACTAAATTTAATTTTTTTGGTCTTTAACCAATTGAAATTTATCAGATTTCCCTAGGAGGACAAAAATTAAGTCTTGGTAAAAACGCAATTGGGCTACACGATAATGTGCCATTAATTGTTATGACGCATATCATACATAATTTTAAAGCTCTTTGAATTCAAAGCAATATACCAAACCAAACCTCAAACGAAAAATCAAAAGTTATTGCAATTTGCAAATTTTGTGAATGTGATTGTAATACAACATTTGAATGCCTCCCATTACTACTATTTTGATAAAACTTTAGTGATAATGTGATACTTTAGTGGAGAATTGTACAGTATTACTGAATAACCTGAAAAATAACTATTTTCTGAAAAAAATTAAAAAAGTTCGGTTTTGGTCATATGTATTTGATATGGCTGCATATTTCATATGTAACTGCAGTGTTTTTCACAGCCCGTTTATCAATGTTACACAGATGTTATTACGATCAAGAGACGAATTGAATCCTGTCACTATTGAGGCATACTCCTATTTTTGTGTTAGGATCTTTGTTGTTAGTAGGGATGTGTCGATTCTCGATACCACCGATACTTGGCCATTGGTATCGTTATTGAGAATCGATTGTCTAAAGTCGATAGCGATACTTTCGATACCGGTCGGTTCAGTTGTCTGGTAAATGGAAATTTATTTCAAGTTCTTGCGTCACATTAAAACATACTAAAAGCCACTTTTACAGACGGTGGAACAATCAAATAAGTCTAATAAAGTCAAAATGATTTTCTTTCGGTTGATCGAAAGAAAATAAAGCTAACAACATCAACCACAATCTCGCGTACGGTACGCATACGCAAGTGGCGACTGTTGTTAACTGCGCAAACAAGCGCCAGAAAAGTAGTCCCATATTCAGATTAGATCTTGACGATATTGCCATAATTTAATTACTATTTTAACTTTAAGATATTTAATTTTATTTTACTATCTTAAAATAAAAGACAGATGTCAAGATAGTGAAATACTTCTACGTCTTGGACTGGACGGACTCGACTCTTGACTGGCATTGGCATTATAATCATAATGGCGACGGATGCAACTGCACCGATTGTTAGGGGTAGTGAGTCAACATAGCTACTGATTTTAATAATATTCATTTGTACGGTACATTTTTAAAACATTTGGAAAACTTTAAAACTAATAATCAATCATAATTTGACATTTAATTGCATCAAAACAATTATTTAAAACTGATTCATATAACTTAAGACAAAACAAAGAGCTGTGTTGACATTAGCAGAATAGTAGTAATGCCGGCAAACAGAAGAGTGAACAATCAGGTTTACCAATGGCTAACCTCAAATAGCCCCCGTAATACAATTTTATTGTTGTATGTTATTTTTCTAATTCAGCATTTACAAAAATATATCATGTTTATTAATTGATAATCAATGTATTTTTCTCTCAAATTGCTTTGATTATAAGACAGACATTGGATTTATTGTTCTTTGTGATATTTTAAGTCCAAACAAACAGGCTTCATGGCTGTTCACTAAAGCTAGCCTTTACTCAGTTAAGAGACATTTTACCACTAGCAGACGGCAAATCGAGGGAATTATGTGAATTCCAAAACAGTGAAAATTATGTGTACATAGCTTGAGTATTTCGGAGAAGTGACAATAATTCCTAAACAAAATGAGTTGTGTAGGTTTTCTCACGAACACAGACAAAGGAAGTAAATAGAGTTAAAAATCTAGTGATTCAGCTGTTTCCTGGCATTCTAGGCTTGTGACACAAAGTAGAATCTTTACATTTCTTGTAATATTAATTATTTTGTATGATAATTAAAAATGGAATATTCCTATAAATAAATAAAGTAGGCCTTTGACCTAACTTTTATGCCTAATGCAAAAACTGTGAATAGGGAAAAGCTTTTATTTGGAAACATTTCAAAGTAGCCTAAGTGAAACATGAAAGTGAAAAGTTAAGTAACTGTAACAGGGGATTTCTTTTTTTTTCATTTAATGCTGGTTATAGGCTTACTTTTTAATCGTTTTATTCCGTACATTTCTTTAATCCCTTTTGTTACTAAACCAACTTAAGCTAACTTAAGTTTTTTTAATAATCAGCAATTTAAAACCCATATTTTTTCCTTCACATAGTTTTTAAGCAAATTAAACTTAAAGTGATCTTTTGTAGGCCTAGTAGGATAGGCTAGTTATTTTAGTATAGTAGGCTAGTATATTTTTATATTTTAGTATAGGCTAGTTAATTTAAGGCAATTTTCAATATTTTTATGTTCACGAATTACTTGACTTGACTCGTTCCAAAAATATGATATTTGCCCACCCCTATTAAATATTCATGTTACGTATTTAATAGTTAACTGTTAACTTGTATTTTTGAGTACATCGTTTTCATTTCTTAACATTGAAAGTTATTTAGTTAATTTTGTGTGTTCTTAAACTGTATTTAGTGTTTGTGATTTGACTATTTCTATAGTGAATTTATTTTTAGATTATCTATTCATTCAAGTTAAATAATTATTACTGTTTTTTTTATAGTTACCGTATCTTGCTTAGGAGTTAATTATTTTCAATTTTGAGCATTGAAAATAAATTATATGTGTGTTTATTGTAGTGTTTGCAAATATATTTTACAAAAAGGTTTAAGATAATGAATCTAAAATTTTTATTTTTTTAAGAGGCTGACCAGGGTGTGAAATATATAACCGAGAGGATAAATTTTACTACTTACAGCTAAGCTAGGTTTTTTTGTCGATGGTATCGAAAGTATCGGCATCGAGAATCGGGAATCGATTTTTGAAGAACAGCCCTAGTTGTTAGCAACTAGTAGGCTAAAACAATCAATCGGTATTCGTATTATCAATTTAAACGCAGTTTCATCGCTAGCGACAGCTTGTCATTTGTCCAATCGTCATTTCCACCCTACTACTGTACGTCTGAGTAAGTAAATTATGACTGTTAAAATTGATAACAAAGCATTCATTCATTAAATGAGATTGCTACTCATCGTAGTTAGTGACGAGTACACTACAACCTACCAGTTTACCTTTGTAACATTTATTTATAAAGGTTTCTCTAACTCTTTTAATCAGGCCATTCTTAAATCCGGCCGAGGGTCCGGTCCTGAGGTGGCCAGATTTGAAGGCGTCTACTGTACATGTAAGTGACTTAAAATTTAATTATTTTAATAGACGAGCTAACGATTTATTTAAATTTGTAAACAAGTCTTAACTTAAGTCAAAATTGAGTTAACTCAAAATGTTTCCCACAAATTATCCTTATACACTTCAGGAACCGGTCAAATAAGTTTTTAAAGTTTTTTTTTAACAAACAATATTTATAATTAATTTTTAATGAAGAAATTTATTATAACAATACAAAGACTGTCAAACAAAATTAATGCCCAGATGCCAATGATAACATCTGACTTTAATTGGAATTATTTATTTATTTTATAAGGGTTATTGACTACTACTATAAATTACTACTTATCTAACCTTTAAAGTTTACCTACTTATAACTTGTTATTTTTTCTTATAATGTTATTTGATTAAAAAAAATATGAAAAGACGTTTCACTCTTCACTTTTGTAAATCTCCTCTCATAGTGCAATTTAATTATTGAACTCCACTAATGAAGATTTTTTGTGTCCTTTTATGCAGACAAATGAGTTGCACTGTTTGCTCTGTCGAGTTGCAATTGAGAATGGCTAGAGGCAAAAGCACTGCTACAATCACCCTACAACTAGACACTGCATCCATTGCATCCATTTATTTTGTTTCCACCCTCAAATCAAAATATTTAAACAACTTGAGAATTAATGATAGATGAAGGGACCTAAACTTTTTTTAGTTTTTAGCTATGATTTCTAACGACTCTTACACTTCATTGCAACTGAGGAAAAACTGACCTGGTTTTGCTTCTGGAGGGGGTTGGTATTTGGGGGGTGACACCGTAGTTTTACTTGCTGCTTCCCCTCCACTCGGTGACAGATGGTTTTGTTTGGGCGTCTTGGGGCCTGATTTGGGTGTTGCCTGATTTCCTTTCGATGACAGACTGGACTTTTGAAGTGTTTTCGGCATAATCTGGCTTCCTTTGTGACTCGGTGTGGATTTCGGAGTCGACTGAGAGGCCTTTCTAATATGTAGCGCTTCTAAAGCGGCTCTCATCATTTTATCATCTAAACAAGTAATACTATAATTAGTTAATACAGAGAAAACCACTAACTAAAGAGACTGGAAATTTACTCAAATTAAAACATATACTATAGGCCTAAGTGTATTATAAATTTAAATCAAAATTGCAATCAGCAAACGAAATGTTTTTTTTATGAATTCATAGCATAAAAAAGAGTGTTTAAATGTTGGAGTTTATATTATGAATGTAGTTTTAAAATAATATTAAAACTAACAGTTTTTGTGCTCCAGAAAGTTTGGAACTAAATTGTACCCATTATAATATGTTGCAATCTCATGAAGTTAAGAAGCCTACAATAATTTATTACTGTTTGTTTAAAATTTAAAAAAATTGATCTCATTGCTTGACATGCACAAAATCAATAAAACTGTAAGCCCGAATGTCAGGAATTATGATTCATGGCTCACTTCTCGGAATTTGATTATTCGATTATAGTGATGGTCAAAACCAGGAATTTCGAAACTCATAACCGAAACTTAAAAAATCAAATCTTGGAACTTGATACTCAACTCGCGAAACTATTAAAAAACTTACTATTAATAGTTCAGTAGTAATTCTGTAGGCTATAACATTCTTAAAGCCTACTTACTTGCCAGGTAAGGGGTTTGACTTATCATATCATTTTCCAAGTAGCTTAAAAATAAAAAGTAAGTTTAAGAACCACCCAAGTGGATTAATTATTGTTAGTTACCTAATAATTTTTATTAAGAGTTCTTCCATAAGTACAAACTCTAGAATCTAAAACTATTTTTTTATTATTATTATTTTCATACACTTAAATGTAAAAAAGGATCTCAATAAATCAAGAGTCAAAATACATTTATTAAGAAAATCAGATATAAACATTGAAAATTACAAAATACACTGTTTAGCCAACTCAATCAGTAAAAAATCAGTAGGCTTAAGTTAATCAATCAGTAATAGGCTACACAGAAAACTGTTCATAAGTGTTTCTTTGCTGTCTACCCAGACATTTAATAATTCGACACAAAAATAACAATATCCATCCACTATAGTAGGCACTTTTAAAGGAATACTAATCAAAAACTCCTAACGACTAACCGCGATTAGGCTTAATAATTAACTTGTATACGCAAACGCCGTGCTCATTGTTTTGACTTTTTAGTCCTCGCCCTACACTGATCAGTTTGAATAGTTGTTTTGTAGGTTAGCAAAACCAGGAAAATAAATAAAACATCACATCGATCACTTCAACGTCAACTTAACATCACTAAACTAAATGAATAAGTCAAGTAAAGGGTTTTATATAGACAACAAAAAAGGTAGACGACACCGGAAGTATCTCTTTGTCAACAGTTGGTTAGCAGTGTTGCCCTTGCCTCATAGTAACACCGCTGTTGTTACCAGATTATTGTAGTGTACCATTAACATATCAGACCGATCCTAATTTTAACGTTATAATGACTCGTCTTCACAACGTCATATTCCATTCTAGAGTTATAAACATATATATAATCATTATTTTAATATTTCTTAAAAGAGAAAAACATATTTCATAACTTTGAACATTCAAATCAAGAGATCAAGCTAGCTAGCGAACGATAATAAATTATCGTGCTGCTGGAAAGACGGTGAAAATGAAGTCTACTGCGCAACTCAAACAAACAACCGATCCAGTGTCATTTAAGCCGCTCATTGATGGTGATTTCAAGATCGAAAAACGGACTCAATTTTCGGCTTTAAATGCGAAATAACAATGCTCCTTCGCGTCGTTACGATATTCGATGCTTATGTTGAGCTGAAAACTGCAAGCCGACGATATGTTCCGTGATTTAATCGTCTCATAATGAAACAAAGTATTGATTCTAGTTGTACAACGCGGCTCGCCCATAACCAGCCAATGGTATTCTATAAAACATTTAAAAGAATTGCGTAATTTCATCACACACTTGTGAATAAAGACGATTAATGACGATGACAAGTGGGCTTGCATATCCTGAGAATTATTGATTGACGTCATTATTTTCTTACTTCCACAAAAACAGTAATAATGATGTGAAAAATATTGGCAGTTTTGGGTTTTGATTCTCGAAACTCGGCGATCAAACCTCGAAATAGAAAATTTTCTATAGTTTCAGTGGTTTTGAGGTTTGAGTTTCGGTCTCGACACATCACTATCCAATTCACTCACGGTCGGAACTAATTAGTTTGGATAATCGAGTCTACTGTAGCAGGGTTATAGTGTATTTCTTTCCTTCCTTTTTTGTTCCGTACCTTTTTTTGACGTGATGCTGGCCGCCACCTGGTCCACGTCCACGCCCACCGCTCCCGACCATGGGTCATCCTGCTGCACACAAATATACAATCAACTACTAACCACCCACACACACACACACACACACACACACACACACACACACACACACACACACACACACACACACACAAAGACACACAGAACAAGTTATGGCTTTGGAAAAACTTTAAACACTAAAAAAATGTTTTCCTACCACTGCATGGAAATAATCACATTGCCACAGCTGTAATCCTACGCAAAACAGTTCATTTCCGTTTTCCGGTCCTTTTCCACTCTAGAGCGGTAATGGAACATTGGCGCACGCTAAATCAAGGTTATTTTAAATCCACAATAGGTTAGAACGGTAAAGAAGGTGACGTCACAACACAGACTAGTTTCTATTGGTCAGAAACCACATGACAATCACCATAATTATTACAAATTAATTGTAGTTGCTCTGCTCTGAATCAGCTGATTTCATGGTTAGTATTTTGATAACACTAACTTCCGGTTACACACCTATGCAAGTCATTACGATTTATTACAGTTATTAAGTTAATGAAAGTTAATGAAGTTAAATTTAAAGTTAATATAATTGTGTACGTTTATTAAATACATTTAATCGGTTGTAATTATGGTGGTAGGAAAAATATTGTGTGTATTACGAGCACAAATAGTCATTGCCGCTCTCGAAATGTTTGGCCGCACGAAGCGTCAGCTTCGTGCGGCCATCTACATTCTCGAGCGGCAATGACGTTATTTGCGCTCTTAATACACAAATAGCTATTTTATGTCATTTTATAAACTAAGAATTGGCCAATCACAGAATTTAACGATTCCAAAATTTTACACACGATTGTCAATTCTGGGCAAATCAAAAATAAAAATACATTTGAAATAAACGAAAATTCATCATGTACATGAATAAAAACTATCAATGCTATGAATAATTGAAATTGAAACATGGAAAACATGTAATATGATTGGTGACATGAGATGCAAAAGCAATGTTGCCAATGGATTGGCTAGAATTTGTCAATAACACACTGACAATAATTGACAGCACAATATAGATTAGCGGTTCTTAAGGCTGTGGCTTTTAAAAAGGATACATGGTTTAAAACTTCACAAAAAATTAATAATCAATTTCTTGATGTAAAAAAAAACACAAGTACGGGGAAGTTCATAAATTATGTCATCTGAAAATAGGGGGCGAGGTCCAGATTGAAAATGACGGTAGGGTGATGTGCAAAAAGGGGGGTCAGCTTTCATATGACGTCATTTTAAAAATGATGTTTTATATCTAATTTTGACAGTAAAACAAATTTGTACACAATTCAACAATTATAAAATAATTATCCAAGAAAATACATTGGATTATTTTTAGGCGTTGTTTTATAGTTTATTTTTCCATTGAGAAAGTCATTTTGGCATTATTTCTGAAGGTCCAAATTCAAATTAGTTTATTCCAAACAATAAGTACATTACATAATATTCATTTTATGAACTAAATATAATTAATTAATAATGATACTGATGACATTCTTAATCTAGCTATTGGAAAGGTACCTACGGGCATGAAAGCCTGTGCGTAGGTAGGAGCCGCGCATTAAGTCATCCGTCTATTTCAGTTTTTTATAATTGTTTTCTTAGTTACAGTACTAAACTAAATTTGGTAAAGCATATACTAATTTAGAAAAAAATAATAAATAATAATAAATAATAAACTTTAATAAAGACTTATTATAAACAAAGATGTAAAGGGCTATTAATCGTGTGAATTTGCGATGTGTAGCAATAATTTTATGGAAACAATAATTTGACAGAAACCTGCCCTGCGGCAACCACTGGGCTGAGTCATATTCCATTGCTTTTGTAAGTCAAGTTGATTTATCTGTAGCCGGACGTGACGACCGCCTCGGTTACATATTCAGATAAATTCAGATTTACAGGTAAATTCAGATTTGATTGGTCAATGTTTTTAGCTTATCAGGTAGCCTTCATCGTCAGACCACGGTAAGTAGAGAGAGTGATACAGCGCAAGGGCTTATATATCTTTCCTCCTGTCCTTTACCTCGTTTTGGAACTTATGGAATGAAAATATCCGGTTTGAATAGTTCTTTCAACAAACTACCGCCAAAATGGGGTTCAAAAGTTAGTTGATATTTTTAAATAGTTGATAATTTTAATAAGTTAAGAATAGAACTTAAGTAGCTTTGACGAAAAAAGCTTTATTCTTACTTAAAACGCAGGTTTATTAAAAATTACGTCATTTTTCTGAGAGGGGGGCTCAGAAAAATTATGAAGGCAGGATGATTTTTGGGGGGGGGTCCAAAAATGGCCAAAGGCAATGGCGTAATTTATGGACGGCCCCTATCTAAATAACCAATTATGAATATTTCTCTTTGAAACCGGCAAATCAAAGTCAATTGAGGATTGGAATGAGCTGTTTCCAGGTATAAATAAAAAAATTATAAGAATGTTTTGTTTTAAATTTATTTAGAATTGGCGTAACATTAAATTTTTTAACAGTATCTGGTCAAATCTATACTTATTTAATACCGTACACTAAGGGTTTTTTTGTCTTGAGAACTCCTCCTACAATTTTCAACCGATTTTCAAGTTTTTGGTGTCATTGGATAGGGCTTGGTCTGTAGTTGTTTCCGCCAAAAATTGACGAGAATCGGACTGAAAATAAAGGCGCTATCCACCATTGAAATCTCAAAGTTTCCCATTTAAATAACATTGGGATTAAATAAAGTATTTTAAACATGTTAATAATCAGCTGTAAGTACGTGTAGTTTTGGTGATTAAAGAGATTCACCAAATTGGATTGGTCGGATGTCATTGATTTAGAGCTAAAAGTAACTTTTGTATAATATTAAAATAAATTGCTCGATTTCGAGCAACACGTATACTAGTTAATACATATTTTGCATAGGATAAAGATTGGGCTGAGTATGCATGTTTGTTGCAAATGAAACTACATATATATTTCATGAATGGGGTGAATCAAATCCAAGACAACTTAATATTTTCAGCATTTTTAATACCCTACAAACTAGCTTAAGTTATGAATATCAACACCAATATGTCTTTATATAATAATGTTATGCTCAGGGCAAGTTTCAGTTCAATCCTTTATTTTAAATGTTAAGATATCGTTAATGAGTTAAGGCTACTACAGTGGAAACGTCCTTATTATATTGAACTCCTCGATGTAACAATGTTTTTCCATTCTGCCCCAACCAGCCCCTCACTATCAGTATCTCTGTTTCTGTTATCTCTACCTTAGTATGTCGAAGGGTTAGCCAGAGAAATCTCAATATTTCAAACTTTTGTAAAGCCAATACACGACCGAAGAACCTCTACATATCGAAGTTTTGATTGCTAAACCTCAAGATATCGAAGTTCAAAAATAACAACAACGAGAATCATTGAATAATCCATTTTCTTTCGTGTCGCAACCTGTCGCTCTACAGACAACGCATAGTCATGTGTCTAGTTTCTAAGCTCCTGTGTATTCGCAGCATTGTTCTTGTTCATTTGCAGTCCACTTAATTGTGTTATTGTTGTTTCATTCCTAACAGAAGGATTAATGAATCATTCCTTTGCATTTTGTACAATTGCATTTTCCATCATTCTTGTGAGAATGATTTTACAGCCCATGTTTACTACATGTATGAGACTACAGACGTCCTCTAGTCCCGCTCAATGCTCGTTTGCAGAATTGCTTAGTTTTCTCTGTCATCATTTATAGTCTTGGTCCTGATCGATTGTGAGAAAAACTCCATTGAAGGTTTTATAAAACTTAAAATGTTACAATGAACGGCTATTATTTTGTGCAATGACAAAATATAAATATATATCAAGGTTCCACTGTATTGTAAAATTACATTCATGGGTCTGAATGTAGAAAAATACCCATAAAAATAGATGATTTCCAGAATGTTTGCATATTGACTTGCTACACTTAGTGGTAAAATGTTCATTTTTATACTACTTTAAAATTAGAATTGTTGATAACATACTCAAAACTGGGAATTGACCACTTGAAAGAAATTACTCCTAACCCTTCTCAGAACAACAATTTGTTTCTTGCTTATTAGGGTGAAAATAAAATATCGTTAAAAGAACATAGAAACACAATTTAAATCTTGAAAATGTATAACAAGATTTTCCAATTGAGTCATTGTTGGATTATATTGGATTGTGTCAGACCAAAGAAGGTCAGATTATCAAGACTACTGTAAGATCATGCATTTTATATCAAAACATGTAATTTTTGTTCATAACTTTATTTATGAAGAAACTCTTGAGATTTGGGAAAGTTTTAACTTACCTTAGGAGGAGTTTGACCCACTGCTTGGTCTACAGCTGGAAAAGAGAAAAAAAACAACTCTTGATTTCAAGCAGTAACAAGCTAACATTTGGACTTCAGGTCTACATTTAATTTCAAATTCCTTTCTTTGTAATTCTGGGGAGGGTGATAAAACTTACAGTAGTCATCATTTTAAAGCAAATGGTCAAAATTTCACAATTATAAAAATTATGCCATACTTCTATTAGGGAAATGTAATTTTTACATAGAGTAGGACATCGATAATCCAGAATAATTGTGACTACACCCAATTCAATTATCAAATTATCTGCAATATGGAAATTACCTTAAAATAGCTAGTATGCACTATATAAGAACAAATGTTTTCCTACCACTGCATAGAAATATTCAAATTGCTACACCTGTATCCCCTATGCAAAACAGTTCATTTCCGGTTTCCATTTCGTTTCTACTCTAGAGCGAAAATATTCTTTACCGCACGCTGGATCAAACAGCAGTTTTGAGTCAGCTATTATGACAAACCACGCCACAGCTGTTGGTTTTTTTTCTCTTCTTTTCTTTTCGGGTTTTCAACTAATCAATTTTATCCTTTATTTGATAAAAATTTTTTACAATCAATTTTTTAGTGGTACACAAATCTTGTTGGTTATTTGGCACTCATATATTGACATGACTTAATTTATGTACATGAAAATTGAATATACAAGTCTACAGTTCTATGAGCAGGATTAAGAGTTTTCATCACTTACTAGAACAAGCATTCCAAATATAAATTATACTATACATTAATCAACATTTTTATAAGTCGCTTAACTATGTCATATTGGCAGTTTGAAACTGATACAAATCTTAAATTGAGTATTAGCTAATGTCTTCTTTATAAATGCATTTACATTTCATGACACACTGGTCCACAACATTTTCCAAGTGTGCATGCTTAACTTCTGGTAAAACACAAATTTATCTCAATGACTTGCTAAAACCTGAAATAAGACCTCAAAATAAAATGTATTGATGTCACTATTGTTTTATCCAGACTATAATAAATGGTTTTATCTGGACAGCTCAAAAGCAAGACAATAATGATAAAGATAAAAATTACATCTATTAGTTTTTGGTCAGAATAATTCAACAACATGCAATAAATAAATCTTCATACATTTTTAAAACTTTACATAGTTCACTATCTTAAACAGTAAAGTAACGGCAATTTACACAAATAAATAGTTTAATCGTACAACTTTTGACTCCAAATGGAAAGTTCGCTTACCAAAAAAAAAAAAAAAAAAAAAAAAAATGGTGGGGGTTGGCAATGACTACTGGTAGAAAAATGTATAGGAATTTATACCGGGTGAGTTTTCTAAAGTGATAAAATAGCTAACTTTTTTACTCTATATGACAGTATACTGCTTATGGGGGACCTTCTTTACTTTTTTATGTTGATTTCAGCTATGTATTTCACTTTTGAAAATTTACCCCCATCCTTCCGATATGGCGGCCAACTTGAAAATTTATTATAGAACACCCTACATTTATGGTGCTTTTTCAATTTTCATTTAATTTTAAGACATTTTATTCTTTGACATTTCTATCTAAATCTAACAGTTAGGGAGCTAGATAACTTCCCTTGTTGACATTGTCCTTTTTGCGGACCAATCAGGCATTTGCCTTAAGGAGATGACAATCCTTAAAAACTCAACCTAGAGTGGCTGCTCTGATATACTCAGTGTTTCCTCCAATAAGTCAATAAAGGCATCTAACGATTAATGTGCTATTTGTCAGTTATACGCACTACCTATTATGTTAAGGTTTCATAGTGAAAAATAATAAATATGTCATATGTATTACCATTAAGTATTGACCTTCGTTAACATTTTTGTACAAATTTCAGGTATTTAGGTTGAAAAAATTTAAACAGAGTTAAAGAAGGTGGCCATATTTGCAAGGAGCGTGGAAAGTGTTCTGCACGTATGGTATAGTTATGTTAGGTGGGGTTAGCATAGATAAGCCACTAATGGTTCCGATATCTTCGTTCACGCATTTAAAAGTAAAACTTCATAAAACACTATATGTTAAGACACCAGAGGTTAAGTAACATCAGAGCAAGACTAATAAGAGCGCTTGACGTTGAATGACCCATACATCATACGCATTGTTGTCAAACAACAATGTGTGCAACAAAGATAGCAGAACCAAGATCGATGTATCTATGCTAACCTGATCCAACCTCTATGCTAAAATGTGTGTGTCAAATACCACATTTCAAATGGATAGTGCCTATAACCAACAAGTACCTTTAATGTTTGTGCAGTGAGGGATATTAGAAGGAAGTCATGACTTCTATTATCAAAACCATTTGATCCATTACCTTGGGCCCAGACGCTGAGAGGAGAGTTGGGCGTCGACGAGTCTTGTATAAGACTGTGGCGCAGCAGAACTACGCTGGCGTGACGTTTCACCCTGGATGGGGTCGACCCACATAGCGCAAGGTCATCTCGCGACCCTCGCCTCATCTTCACCCCTGCATTACCAAAACGCAAACTCAAATCTTTGATAATCACAATTTTTGTTTGATTACCACTAAAAAAGTAGAGTTTATATAGAATTGTATTTTTGTGCATTTCTTCTTTTATTATTTATGAATGGTGTTCATAAAGTTGCAGCTATGTATTATTTTTATGAAAGATAGAACACGCAACCTGGAAGTTGTTTTGGGATATATAATTACAAATATATTTTAAGACACTTTCAGAGATTTGATATCTCCTCAAGGGGATGGCTCATGAGGAATTAAAATTTTAAATGTAATCACAGGTCAGTTTGTACATAAAATTAAAGAGTTTACAATGCTACACATGATGTTTCGAAGCCGAATCTTGAATCTAATCTTTACCAAAATTTAGGATTCAAGAATAGATTAAAACAGAATCGAAATTCAAATCCAAAAGATTCTATAGGAAGATCCGCCGTGCTGTATTTTGGCTTTACAATTAATTTAATAACAACAGAAGCAGGCGATAAAAATGATCATCTGAGTTTTGTACTAAACAACAATGTCAAAAATCAATAAATTTGTAGGCCAATTTTATCAGTTGACAAAGACATAAAAAATAGATTGATCCTAAATAAATTATATTAAGAAAGGAGAATATTTGGTTTTGATGTGGAGGGTTATTCTCAATAACCTTAGAGACGTGAGGTAAAAAAGTAGGTCTTTTGGAAATAGCACATTTAAAAAAGACTTAGATATTGTTTTGATTAGAATCAAAATAAAAATAACATATGTTAAATTTAACAACTTAAAGCATTTTAAACACGTAATAAAATAATTATGACAATGATGACCCACTAAAAATTTTTTATTCTTCCACGGTATTCCTCTATTCACAGTCATAACACCTGTATATGGTGTTAACACCTATATGTATTTGAGTTGTCCTAGAAACTAGCCCTGTCAAACTACAAGCCGTTATAGAATCAAACAGGGTCTTACTAGGCTTCAAGTGGACGGACTGGAAAGTAGTCTCTGGCGGTGCAGTGATTGGCTAAAGGCAATGGCTTTAAGTTGGACGCCAACGACTATGTACGCTAGTGAGCTCTCAATAGCGATTCCGATCAAAGCTGGTTTCAATATTGGACTGTCAATAGGACTGTAGTCCTATAGGACTGAACTTATTCGAGCTACGAATAAGTTCATTTGTTTGTTTTTTGTTTCTTGATTTACAAAGTTTGTCAACTTATACAGTGGAACCTTGACATATCGAACCTGAAGGGGAATGTGAAAACTTCTAATTAACAAGGTCATCAATATACCTCCAAGGTTATTTTTTTAGGTTCACGACAATCGTACAGTACCTATTTCCAAAAGGCCTAGCAATTGAAGAATAAATATGGCTATACTGTGTGATTAAATAACATACATTTTACCATTGCACAGAAGAATAACAGTTATTATAAGATTATAAGTTGTTTATAAATTATTTCATGGAGTTTTTGTCCCGAACTGATCGTCTGTATCAGATACGGATTCTGTACTCTTCACAATTACTGTAGTACACACGTTCACAGACACTTAACCAACACTTTTGTAATAAATGGTATAACTCTAAAACAATGGTTGTATCCTTGTAACATGTTTGGTAATTGCCACTCACTAACTAGACAACTGAATGCCTTATGATTCTTTGCCTAGCAGATGGTAATTTCCGTTTTCGTTTCCCGCCGGTAACTCGTTTTCTTACCAGCCAAAAAATATGGTTAGTGAGTTACAGCTCACAAACCACCATAAAGTCACGGGTAGGTAGCGCTCACGTTCCCAGGTTTAACCAATATAATAATTTAATTGCAAATGCAAGAAACAAGAACATTCATGCAAACACTAGTGCCATAAACACGGGGCTATGCGACATCTTTAGAATGACTGGTTGCATCACAAAAGAAAATGGATGAGTTCATTGATTCAATTAGTTGTTTTCTTCTTACTTCAATATGTTGGGGTTTTGAAGTCAAATTAACTTACAATAAGTAGAGTTTCTTAGGTTATGTATTGGCGCTACAAAAGTTTAAAATATTGAGGTTATCCTAGCTAATCCTTTGATATACTGAGGTAGAGATAACATGATAGTGAGAGACAGGTTCAAGGGGAATGTAAAAGCTGTTACATCAAGAGTTTGATATACTTGATATATTGAGGTTTGATATATCAGCGTTCCTCTGTAGTAACTTTTTTATCAAATTTAGTTGTAAAATAAAAATCTAATTTACCAAAAATGCATTTAGTTTTCATATATTTCTAACTTCTGTTTACAACATGGTATAGTAATGAATTTTTTATTAACAATGAATGAGAATAAAACCAGTCAGTTTTTTGCCTAAGGACCTTTTAAAAATTACTTGAATCTGGATAGGCTTTTTTTATATAAAAGCATAAAATATTATAATAATTTTAAGAGATTATCTGTGATTACCCCGGATGGACTAAATTTTCTAAAACAATTTAATTAATGATGAGACTTCAGGGTTCTAGTTAGGCCTATTAAAAAAGTGATACGGTGGAACTTTGATGTATCGAACATCCACTACAATTTTAAAATGTTTTGTTAAGTATGGTATTTTTCAAGTGCAGACAAACTTTTGCTGGTTTTTGAACTTTTTGAAAAATATGCTTGTTAACAACTGTATTTGAAATAAATATCAATTCATTGATTGATCCATATATTGAACTCCTCGATGTAACAAAGTTTTCCCATTCCCCTTAGCCTGCCAAATAATTTTATGCTATTTATACCTCAGTATATTGAAGGGTTAGTGAGGACAGCGAGCTTTTGTAGTGCCGATTCACAACCCAGGAACCTCTACATATCAACGTTTTGACTGATAAACCTCAATTGAAGTTGAAAAAACATTAATAATGGAATGATTGAACTCATACATTTTCTTCCATGTTGCAAAATGTCGCTCTATAGACTTCATCTATGTCTATGCTCCCATGTCTATGCTCCTTTGTGCTCGAAGCGCTGTTCCTGCTTCCCACGTTGGCAGTTAGCTTATTGGTTGCATCCAAGGAACGTGAGCGCTACCTACCAGTGACTTTGTAGCGTTTTTGAGCCATAGATAACTTACTAACCATATATTTGGGAAAGAAAAACAAATTTCCAATTTCATTTCCATACATTGTCGTCTGCTAGCCACGTAACCACAAGGCATTCTGGGCTCTGGTTAGTGAGCGGTGAATCCCAATCACATTCCTGGGATCCAATCATTGAATTAATGTTGTGTCATCAACTACAGAAGTGTTGTTTAAATGTCTGTGAAGTAGTGTACCATGGCAGTGTGAAGAGTACAGATGATAAATTTGTGACAAAACTCCATGGAACTGTTTTTAAACTTATAATGTTAAAATGAACTGTTATTCTTCTTTTCAATATAAAAATGTAAGTTATCTATTCACATAGTAAAACCATATTTAACTTATTACTCAATTGCTGAGCCTATTGGAAGTAGGCAATAGAGGGTTGTTGTGAACCTCAGTATTTCAAAGACAATAAAAAATCATCCTAATATAACAAACCTCGTTATATTGATGACCTTGATATTACAAGGTTTTCACATTCACCTTCATGTTCAATATATCGAGGTTCTACTCTACATATTTCAAAAATAACTTTTTTTAGATTCGGATTTGGGATCGATAATCAAAAACCCTAGATTCGACTATCATTACTATAAACCTAAACTCAAAAAAGGATAGCCAAGTCGAATATGTCAAGCAACAGCATTAAAATCATATTTTAAAAAAACTTAAAAATGCAATAACTTCTGACATATGTAACGTTTTTAGGTCCGGTACAGAGTGAATCTCTTGGAACATGAAAACCTTTAAAATGTTGAATTACCTGCTACAGAATTACAAAATATTTCCCACATTTCCTTTAAGGACATCAGTCTCGGAAAACATTCATAGGTCTCGGTTATATTAAACGTTTTGGCTGTAGCCTACTATAAAAAATATATGAATTATTAAAAAAATAAGCCCTTATATATTGTTGTTAATTCATTGTTGACTCATTTTTATGGAACTGTAATTTATGCATTTATAGCCAACATTGTGACTATGTATGAGTATTTTTTTGGATGAATAATTCATTATACAGTTTAATTATTATCAATGATGAAATTTACCACTTAATAGTATGGTTTTCAACTAATTTTGTAATGATAATTTTTTTTAGGTTAGCGGACCTCTTTTTGTCTTACTTTGTTTGCCCCGTCCACATAGACTATAGATCTGTGCGTGGCTAAAAGTCACTGGCAGAATGCGGATTCAAACCCACAACATTGCTGCCATGGTCCCGAAGTCCGGCACACTAACCAGTAACCACTACGCCACTGACTCACCCAATACATTTTTGCAATACAAAATGAATAAATACATTTTTAAAATTTTAATTCATTACCTTGAGAAACTGGTGTTTCAACTTCATTCACAGGTCTGTCATCAATTGGTCCATCGCTAGTAGCTCTAGAGGCCCAGGGAGCCTGATCATGTGACCTAGAAGGTCTGTTGTTGATGTAAGTCGATTTGGTGTCAGTTCTCCTATCCCCCGGAAGTTTTGAATACAGCTCCTGGGAATTTGGAAGATAATTTGGGACAACTTTTTGATATTGATCTTGAGGTACATTTTTAAATCCTTGATCTGCATACCTTCTTTCACTAGCTTGAGGAAAAGAAGATTCTTGGCCTGCATAAAATTCTTGATCATTTGACCTACTATCTCCAGCTTTAGAAAATGTCTCTTGAGGGCTATGTCGATAGTCTTGACTGCCCATTCTTTTCTCAGGCAAGTTTCTATAATACAGATCTTGTTGGTTAAATTTACTGTCTTGTTCATGAGTGCTTGCAATCATATCTTGAGGAGGTATTTGAAAGTTTGGATCTGGTGCTCTTCTATCAGTATAGGATTTTGAATTAGACCCCATATTTAATCTTGAAGTTTGTTCAAGGTGCTGTCTATCCTGTGAATTTTGAGGGTTCGTTTCCTGTAGGTTTCTGTGTTCTGTCAGAAGTCTTTCACTTCTTGAATGATTTTCATTACCTTGATACCTTCGATCATTTCCATGTAAATGTGAAGATTCTTGGGGCAATATACTATGTTCGTAAGTCCCTGATTTTCTTTCAGTAGGCCTCTCTGTATACGTATCAGATCCAAACATCCTGTATTCTTGTTCAGTTTGTTTTCTTTCTTTTACATGCCTTGAATACATTGTTACAGGGCTATCAGTTGAAGAAGCTATTCTGGCATCCATAGGTGTATGAGAAGGCAGTACCATATCCCTCGATGAAGGAATATGCCTTTGTCCTTGTGTCCTACTGTAAATATCTTCAAAATACCCTCCATTATTAGACTGGTGTGAATGAGGACTGGATCGAGGCTTTTGAGCATTTTTTCCAGGTTCAATATAAGGGGGAGGAGCTCCTTTCAGGACAGTGCCGTAAACACCTGAAGAATTTTGCTTAACCCCTCTTGATTCATATACAACAGGTCTGTAACTGGGTGGTGGTGGATTTTTCATTACATCACTTGTCCTGGCACTCTCATACAGTGCAGTCCTCTGATCAGGTCTCATAGATGTTTGGTGAACTGAATGCCTATTTATCTGATTTTGCTCTCTAGGTGGGCCACTTATACCTACTATACTTTCTTGTCTATACGGAGGGTTGATCTTTTCCTGCCTTCTTGAGGACGCAACATTGCTTTGGTGTGGCACAAATCTACTAAGCTGTTTATCGCTACCTTCTGAATCACTTTTTTGTCCCGAAGATGGTGTTTGAACTAACGGTCTGGATGTGCTTTGGGGAAACAGTTTGTTTATACTTTGATCAGATGAAGCACTCACTGTAGATTCTCCACTACTATGAATCTGTTCAGAAAATTGAGAGTTATCGGCTCTGGGCATTGTGGGTGATAAAAGGATTCGACAATCTTCTCTTCTAGACTTGGGAGCTAAGCGTAAGCTCATGGAATGAGTCATGAGTGTTCGTGAAGAAGAGGCTTGGGATTGCGATTTCTTCAGCTCACTGAGAGCTGAGTAGTGTTGGTTAACAGATGACTGAGGTTGGTTTTGAAAATGCAGTCTATGATCGGAAGGAAGTTTCTTTGGGAATACCTTCCCATGAGAATCAAACTGAATATTTGGCTTGGGACGTAGCACTGGTTTACTTGGGGGTGTGTCCAGTGCCAAATTCGGTTTCTCCCTCGCATTACGCATGTCTACTGAAGTGTAACTTCTCAGAAGTCCTGGTTTTTTGGGCCACTGGGCTGTTGACTCATGGCTTTCTCTGCGTACTGCTTGACGGAAACTATTTCTTCTTTCACGCACCCCTAATCCTGCGACAATCGAGTCAACTGACAGGCTGTCAGACAGAGTTGGATGAGATGGCTCATTTACCAAGTCCTTGATTTCATCAAAGTTGGACTCCAGACTGAGTCTCCGCGGGGCGTCAGGCTCACTAGTCTCGAGAGGCAGGTTGGGAATGGACAATTTGCTGCGATCCCCTGAGCCCAAAACTCGCAGTGACTTGCTGCGTTTGACTGGGAGTGCTGGCTTAGTCTGCGGTGGCTGGGGCACCCTTAAAATGCCTTTGCCAGGAATCGGTTTCTGAGGTGGTTGCTCTTTGACTTCTGGTGCACCTGTGTAAAACAACAAGAACTTAACAAAACCAGCAATTATCAAACACGAGGGGAAGTTGTTCATGTTCTCATGGGTACAAGAACATGAGAAAAACTAGCTCCCTGGAATAGTTATGTAAAATTGTTGGATGTCCCTTTATCTGGGGCATATGACAACTCTAACACCGCCGACATCATCTGTAGACCAACCTTAAGACCACTAAGGATAAAGGTGCAATGTACAAGGTATATGTTAACACTATGGCAGTACTTGATACATTATTTGAAACACCGATGCACTGTGTGGTGTGTATTTTAAGGTAAGTATGACTGAAGGGGTGGGTGTGATGGATCAGATGAAGTGTGTAGCTTTATTACTAACAAACGGCAGATTGTTTTTTTGTTAGGATCATTAATGAATAGCCCAATGACCAAAGCAGCTGGGTCTAGTATTGAACCATCAAAAAGTACTAACTTTCCTCTGGATCGAACCGGCAACCTTCAGATTCATGGTGAGCTCTATAACCACTCAGCTACCCAGCTACAGTACACTTTTCTGTCAAGATAATATTCAACTGTATCTCAGTAAAGTAACAGTATCAAACTATAAAAGCAGTTTCCTCAAAATACAAAGAACCATTAAATGATCATTTTATATTAGGGGTCTGTGGTTCAACCACTTTCAGGTTGGTACCGTTTGGTACAGTAGATTTTTGTATAACTGGTTCTCGATACAAAATTTGTATGATGGTACACGTTATCAATATAGCAGTATTAGGCCTAATTTATATCGTTGTATTTATATTGCTGTATTAATATTGATGGGTAACACTTCAAATACCTACCTCACTTACCATATTTTGGTAGGTAAGAACTTAATAGGAAAAATGTCATAAATATTGTAAACTGTTACTGCATTAACAATAGTTATATAATTTACATTGTAAAATTACATGTCATAAGAATTAACAAATATTTGTAACGATGTGAATATGTATAGTAGTAGCTAATGCAACCCGATGAAAGAATTGTATGTGTAAGATGATTTTGTTTGATTTAGATTTAGTTTGTTTTGTTTTTTATTTCAATAATCTGTTGACGCTATTCACTGTACCCATGTACTAACTTGATGAATAAAGAGATTGATTGATTAATTGAAGGTTTTAGAAATAAATTTGTAGAAAATTTACTTTTATAAATAAAGGTATATATATATTACATTTTTCTTAAAGTGTATTAAATTGTCAATAAAAATATATGTATTTAGTAGTTGTTAAATATTTTTGAAAATTGTTTAAATGTTGAAAAAAATAAAAATATAAAAATGTTTTTTGAAAGTAAGGTTATTTGATCAACTTTAAAAATGTAATATATGTTTATTATTTGCAATAGAAAGGTTGCCAATTTAATGTTCTGCATAAAAAATCATTTATAATTATTATTCTTAAAAAAAAAAATAAATGTTTTATAGCTTTTTTAGTAAAACCTTACATTTTGCGATAACATGGTTCATTGGCATTATCGTACTAGCATTATGACTGCATTGAATTACTGGTATTGGGAATAATGAATGAAAAGCTCTGAAACTGTAGCTTTGTAATACAAATTTTCTTTAATTTTATAAATAATAATATTAATTACCTTTTTCAATACAAAGTTACTTATGGGTTTTATCCACAACATTCATAAACTAGGCCGAATAACACTGTTTACCAAACACTGCATTACTGATAGAGGTTAGTTTACTACCCACAACACAGCTGACAGTGACAAACACAGGAGAAAAGAAACAATCAAAGAAGTATGAACAAAAGTTATAAGTACCCACATCGATGTTTATTTTTAGCTTCAATTTGTACAACGAGATCAAGAAAAACAGTTATGTAATTATAGTGAATAATAATGTAATATTTTATAAAATTGTAACTTATTAGTATTATTAGAAGTTACTTTGACCTTCTAGTAATAGTTTTACATCGAAATATGGTTTTATTATCAAAAAATAGAACGTTTGAGTTAACATTGTTTATGTGTTGACATCATCACGTAAATGTTCCTTGATACAAAAATTGGGACCACAACAGCTGCCACGGAATTAGTTCCGTGATACAAAGCCAATGGGTTAACTGACTATTTGTGACACAAAGCAAAGAATTTTGTCGATGAGACACTCTTTCAAAACTGAATAGGCTTGCCAACGGAACATGTGTGAATAATATATGGTCGGACACTAGGTGGGATATCAGAAGGAGTCGCTTTTGGGCAGGTCGGATGTAAGAGTTTTTACTGTAGTTATAATTGCAATATTTCAGGTAAATTTGACACCATTTCAATCATTAAAGATGACCCTCTGATGAACAACTCTCTCATTTGAGAAGGAGAGGATTGGCCCACACAGGCAAGACAAACTCAAGACTCCCTACCCCCACAATTAAAACCTGAGGGTAAAAAACGTACTTGCCATTCACATTTACCTGTTTAGCAAGGCAATTAAAATTAGTATACTAGGACAGTTTTTATTAATAAAACTTAATTGTAAAGTATTTTGTGTTTTATGTATGTTGTTATTTTATGTAAGTGCTGATGGTTGGTGAGAATGCTTCTAATTTCTTTCTCAGAGCTCGAAAAAAATTGTTTAGACAGAATATTGCAATGAATACTAAAAAAAACTAAATTTACCTCATTGAGCCAATCAATCAATTTTCCCTCGTTATGCTTTATTTGAAAACATAACAAATTTAATTTATTTAAAAGTTTAGAAACTCTTACTTTGCTGAGTAGACGTTTTAGGAGGTCTAACGGAGCCAAGAGAATGACTCCTGGCTACTTGACGTGAGTCGCGCGCCATGTGTTGGCGCTCAAACAGACTGCGCAGTGTGGCAATTCTGGGTCTCGGAGCGCTCGAACTTGCTTGCTCCACCAACCTCTGTCTCTCACTCTGGTTTTCCACTTCTTTCGCTTGCTTTGATGACAGTGTGTGTAGGCGCTTCTTCTGTGGTAAAGGTGGTGCTTGCTCTTTTTCTTTTTCATCTTGTTTTTCTGTAAGTATTCAATTATTTACATAATGAATGTTTAAACAATAACTAAGATAGTGAATGAACTGGAGATTTTTATTTTGTTGACGTGAAAATGAGCCCAATATTAGTTGCCTCACATTATTCATGTTCTGTACATCTGTTTTTAAGAATTATTTCAAATGTTATTTTATTATTGAATAAAAACAAATTATTTGTTAAAATATGGTTATATACCAATTTTATGGTTATAGTTCCAAACTTGGCCCAATGTGGATGACCTGGGTTTCGATCCTACTGGGTCATAATCATATCCATTCCACAGACTATTAAAATTTGTCATTCATGATGACTTCGTCAGTTTTTACATAAACACAGTTTTTAAACTTATGATAAAACAGATGTTCATACGCATAGATATGAGAATAGATGCGATTAATGACCCAGTAAGGTCGAAAATCTGTGTCATCCACATTAGACCACGTTTGAAACTGCTGTGACAGAAAATTGGAATGTAACCATATTTTAATTAATACATAGTTCTATTGGTTATTCACAATGAAAAACTTATTTGTGTCAACAATTTTTATTGCAGATAATGAAAATATCGATCACAATTTATATTGAAAATAGGGATGGCCGGTCCCCGAAATTTAAAAAAAAATTTCGGGAGTAAAATTGCCCCGATCATCAGACGGGATTTTTTTTACTAGGGAATTTATCGGGACGGGAACTATGGGACAATGAATGTTTACCTCTGGCGGCCGGCGATCTCGCTAATGAGGAAAACAGGGCACATTCCGTGGATACCGGAGCCAATCTATTGTTCGACATATAGTTCAGCCAATCTATTGTTTGACAACATCCAATTCTCACAAATGAAATAGAACATCAACCAAAGTTGTGTCATTTTCCGTTCAAGGGCAAAGTAGAAAAGTTAATAAAATCAATCTTTAAAACCATTACTGTTTTATAATGTTAAAATCATCTTATTATAATTTAATGTAATCTTTAAACTAAAAACCTCAAACCCCATAAAATATATTTTTAAAATGAAATATAAAGATACATTTATTAGATTTTAAGGTTTATATTTTTAAATTGACATTGTTTTTTATTAATTTTTCATCATACACTCCTTATTTTTTCTGATGTTGCCAAAAATAGTTAAATGACTACATAGAAATAACTATAAAAGTGTTTAGTTCTAATAGTTTATAATTTCACAGTTATTTATGATAAGGCATGACCATTTTTTTAAATATTTTACCACACGACCTCTCACGTATTAATGAGTAATGGAAACAATTACCATCAGATTTGTTGTTCTGAAACGATGATATGGTGTCATAGGTGGGTTCTGGGCTGGGGCACTTGATGAGGGGAAGTCCATTGCTGTCGATGTTCTCATATGGATGAGAGTCAATCATCCGCAACTGCTCTCGAAATAATTCTCGTACGGCTTGATGAACTAAAACGTACTGCTCCTTGGTTTGTACCATTGCGATGCGCTGCTTACGCATTTCTCGAACCAAGGACAGCAGACTGAAATCCTTTGTCAGCTTCTGTTGTAAAAAAGGGTATTGTTAATTTTTCTGTATGCTAATTCAAAGAATAAGTCTAAATCTACAGTGTAATGTTCTCAAAATTCTATAAAATGTATGAATTTACAGACTAAATAAGATACTTAAAATAGTAGTTACATTAGAGTCCTGCAAACCCAGACTAATGTGAATTGAACAGGGACCTAGTTTGTAAAACATACGGGTTATCGGAAAAGGAGTAAACATAAGAAAAAAAAAAAAAAGAAACAAATAGTTACTTTATTCCTATAAAAAATATTTATTTATTGCATGATGTATATAATACAAAAAAAAAAACTTAAACCTCATCTGTTCAAACAAACTTTAATAAAAACCTAAAATGTTCTGTAGATTACGGACCGTAACTTATATAGAATTCTGGGTAATCGAAGTCCAGGTTGCGGGACTCTACTGTATATTTAATAACACAAATTCCTTTATTTAAATACAACCTTGTTCACAGTAAGTTGTTCACTTTGTATATCTACACACAAATTACTGAAATAACAAAAACAAGGATAACCATTACTTTATTACGAAAGTCTTATGAACATGGGCCACAACCTCTTATCAGAGCTCTGAGAAATTTCAGTAGTAACTATATAAACCAGGTTTACCAGGGTAACTACTACAGTATGCCAGAATACTTTAAAAGATCCTCCGCCATACTTCAGGTTGGAGCCCGTACCGAGACAGTTTAGTTACTTCACAAATCTGCAATATCTGAGCTAGGTACTATTTAATTTTATTAGGTTGTCTGACCAACAAAATGTAGTGTGACAACCAAATATAGTAGAACCTTGATAGTTTGATTCATTTTGGATTTGGGGAGTGCCGAACTATCAATATGTCTAACTATAGGGAGTATATGGAACAGTTTAACGTTCATTTTTAACATGGCGGGTATAAAAATCACAAGTTTAATTTAGGAAAATCGAATCTACATATTAATAAGCAAGCATGATTCTTTTCCTCCTTTTTTCTAACCTTGTGTGCATTGTATGAGAAATCCGCGCATGCTATTAGAAAGGTAGTATCCTGCAGATGAGCAGAATCCCATTATAATTCACAATGGCCAACTGCTATGCCCAACAGGCTTTCAAAGTTCCGATGTTAATCTTATGGAGGAATTTACTATTGACTGAATCAAACGACAGCTGTTGCAATGAGAAATGCTAACAAATCAGGAAGAACAATTTAATCGGGCCCAATTCAACTGAAATTCTTGTTGGTTTCAACCAATGACGATCTCTAGTATTAATGAAACAATGCAGTAGAACCTCCCATATCCGACCATGACAGGACCGGGCCATAGTTGGAATAGCCAAAAAGTCGGATATTGGGAGGAGCAAATGAAACACTTTTCCTAAGTAGAAAAACAGCTGTACAGTATTTTAATACAACGTTATTGTATCTTCAACATGTTAATTGAAACATCAAGACATGTATAATAATTAAAACAAAATTGTCTCTAAAAATAACGTTTAGTTTCCCATCAGCATCGACAGGAGCACGGAAATCACAAATAGATGGTCGGACACTAGGTTGGATATCGGGAGATCGGATAGGGGAGGTTCTACTGTAACTTGAATAAACATTAATATACCTAAAAATCCAATCATTCATCTCTTTGTTTACATTGTCTTCTTTGTCAGTCGCCAACATAGACACTATCGGTCTCTACTGACATGTTAAGAAGTTGTCACGGGCCATATTAAATTATAAGGAGGCCATGTCAATCAATCAAGTGAATAACTAGCAAGGTTCTACAGTGCTTTTTTTATGATGAAGAACAATGTCATGAAAGAGAAACACAAATGTCTGGGATGATCTAAACAAAGAAACATTGCCCAAAATCGGTTTCCCGTCATCAGCAAGTATTGGGAAACGATCAAACTAACTGGTTAACCAGCAGTGTTATTGACCACCAGGATTCACTTGTCACTCACCCCAGCTCGCAGCAGCCCCCACACGTAGTCGATGGCACAGATAGTTCCGGTGCGGCCACACCCTGCAGAGCAGTGGATCAGCACAGGTAGCGTCTCCGAGGCCTGCGTGTCCCTGACTAGCCTAACCATGTCCAGCAGAGGCCTCACCAGCGGAGGCACTCCATGGTCCGGCCACGCCGAGTAGTGGAACTGGCAGACCGTGCGCTCCTCTGGTCAACACCACAACAGACAGGTTAACACTTAGCTGTAAAATCAATTCTAAACAGTTTTAGTCAAAAATAGTATAAAGCTTTCGCCTGGGTAGCGTGAGCTCCGTTACAAATACACTGCTGAAATAGTTTGACTCGCTTGACAGTAATGTGAGAGTATCAGGAAGGCAATTGAATGAACTCAGATCAAGCGATTAAACAGACTTTAATAACACAACTATAACTAAACTAACATGGTGCACAGGTGAAACATATGATTATGCCCTTCAATTGCAGTGAGCGAAATGTAATTACATGAATTAGAGTCCACCCAACTACTGGGGCTAGTTCTTCGTTTACTCAACACTCATGAAGTAAGAGTTCGGTAAATTACTTCGCGCACAACTGGAGCGTCCGATGTGTGAGTGTCACTGAGGATATTTAACTCATAAGTTAATTGACCATTAATTATTTACAGCAATAAAACAAACAATGATATCGTTAAATCAAACTTGGGCTTTTAAGAATTCAATTCCACAAACAAAGTTACTATACAAATTACCCTAAAAATGAAATCATGTCTTAGCCTCTAATATTTACAAATGTTGAAAGGAATAGATTATTTAATACTTTGATTGGCCGTGCTTGAATACAGTTCCTACTTTGGGGTTTTACTTCGTTCTCTAAGCAGGGGGTTTAATTAATTTTATCTATTACTTTATATACAATTATTTATTTACTTATTTATTCCTTTACTACGTATAACTTTATTCTTGATATCTGATTACTTCATTTATGCTTGCTGTTCGCTTTTGGGCTCATGGCTTTCGTTATTTATTTATTTATTCAACTAAAGGGAGTCTAGAAATGCTCTATCTATTATTTAAATTTAAACGTTCGGGGCCTAATGCTGTGCACCTGACTGAGAGTGATTCGACATACCCCTGGAGTAGACCTTTCTTCCGCCGTCCGTCGGTTTCGTTGCCGGTACGGTGTCGGTCGGTGCGGTCCCTCGGCTGTGCTCCGCCGTTCTCCTCGTGGGCGCGCGAGTGGTCGTCGGTGCGGTGGAGTCCTCGTCCCCGGGCCTCGGAGATGGTCCGTCTTCCTTCTGTGGGCGGTCCTTGGTGCTGCTTGGCTGTCTTCCTTCTTTGGGACTCCTGGAGCTGCTGGCCCGTCTTCCTTCTCTGGAGGGTCCTTGGAGCTGCTGGCCCGTCGTCCTTCTTTGGGGGGTCCTTGGAGCTGCTGGCCCGTCGTCCTTCTTTGGGGGGTCCTTGGAGCTGCTTGGCCGTCTTCCTTCCTTGGGATCCCTGGACCTGCTTGGTCCGTCTTCCTTCTCTGGAGGGTCTGGAGCTGTGGCGCTGGTCTTGGAGTCGGGTCGTCACTGGTGGCGTTCTATACCGATCCAGTTGGCTTCCTGGCTCCTACTCCGTTCAGAGCCCAGACCAACCCTTTCCCCTGACTTCTTCTATCCTGTACTCCTTGAGGACTGATAATTTCCTCCGCTCCTAAGTTCCAATTTTTGTCCCCACTACTTTTTTATTTCATCCCCGTTTCCGATTGTCCACGCCTCCCAGCCAATTATCTTTCAATTACCACCTCTTCCTTATTCCCTATTGGCGATTGAATACTTCGTCATCAAGCCGCCATCTTTGCCGCTGATTGCTGATCGGTAAGTCGATTTATATTCCTTGCATGATTATTCTAAGAATTGCTACATGGCGTGAGAACGTGCGTGCCGTCCGTCCTCCCAGCGTTGTACATCTGATCACGGTACATTTTTTGTATCAAGTTGCCGTCTGGTTGGCGCCGGTCTCGGCGGATTGAAGTGAATTTACTGAGATGAATTTTGCATCGAGAATAATATTAGTTACATTTAATTTATATGTTTACAATAGATCTACAGTCTCGTTAATTCAATTTTGACTGCACCCCATGCAAAGTACATGGATAATGCAAGACGCAAAACTTGTTTACTTCCACCATTTACTCAATCCACATGTATAATATCTCTGCACTCAATGATAGCTCTGCAAAAAAAATTTGGAGCTAGTCGTATGAAAACAAGTTAAATGGCAGCAAACATTGATTGAACAATTCAATAAAGACCGTCAACAACCATCAAACCATAGAATAGCAGCTGCTACGGTGTCAAAATTGCGTCTAGTGTCCGTATATTCCCAATGATACCAATGACCAGTATTTCTTCAATTCAAAGTATAGGGAAACTTGGTATTTTCGTGATGAAATGTGTTTGGAAAAGGCTAATTTTTGGAGTAATGGACTTGGGAATAATGAAACTCAAATGACCGGCAAAACTTCACAAACTTGACAAAATGAGGGCTTAGGCACCACTGTGAGTATTGAGTTTCTCTGATCCAACACTACTCCCACTGTTTATTTGATCAATCAGTGTAATATTGGCTCTCAAAAACGATCAAACCATATAAAATCGGTTGCTAGCGATTGAATCATGTTAATTAGCTATAGTAATAAATGCTAGTCGAACGTTATCATATTGTCTATTAAAGACGATTCCAATGCAGAAGACTGCAAACGCAAGCAAATAAATTTCAATAACTATAAATTTATAGTAATACTAAAAATCAAGCTACAAAAGAATCCACAAATAGTTATTTGTGAGTCATATAGCGCATGCTCAGACATGGTAGACAAATATCTCAGTGCCGAGTTATCCTTGGCTGAGTGTATTGTAATCTGTATTAATTTTACCATTTTAAAAATAATAGATAACACTAAAAGTTTTACTTGAAAAATAAAATTTAAAAAATAACCAGGATTCAAATCAATAAAAAAAGAAAATAAATAATCTAGATTGAGTATAGAGTTCAAAGAATATTGAACCTGACGATAAAAGGAAGTATGAAACTAACAGGAAACCTGGTACAGTAAAATTATTAGTTACTGAACTGCCAGCGTAAGCTGTGCAATAACCTAGAATCGAATAGATTAGCGGTTCTACTTACCATTCACAACCAGGACCTCTGACAAAATGCTACAACCAATAGGGAAAAAGTGGAACATCGAAAACGGCGACCGATTGATCGAAAGGGCGGAGATATCGATAAAAGTAGATTTTTAGAGGAAAAAAGAAGCGGTTAGTCAGAAAGAGGCCGCCAAGAAGAAAAGAGTGAGGTGAAGTCTAGACTGGGGGCTGGATCGAGTAGGTCCCCGAGAAGAAGAGTCTAGGCAGTAGTCTAGAATGTAGTCTAGGCAGCAGATCCAGCCATCAAGGAACAACCTGCCAGCACCCAAAAAAAGAAGGAAGCAAGAAGCCGACGAGGAAAACGACAAGGTCCTGTTGTTGAAGCCACTCTCATCCACTCCTTGCAACCTACATTTTCCAACAACGGTATGTCACCCCCTTCAAAAGTTAAGGAAGATGAGGCCAAAAGTAGTTAGGAAAATTTAAAGTGATTAACTTTATTTATTTAACTTAATAATTTATAATCAAATAAGTTTAAGTGGATAAAGTGTACAATGATTTGCAAAAGACTTGCCCTCAGTACAAAAAGTGTCCACTAAAAGAAATTATTTCGGTAAATGACATGAATTTACTTCAGTTTTATGTCATAGAGGAGAAAGGACTTGAGGCCAGAGGCCAGATATTATGTATGTTTTGTGCTAAATTAAAGAGTCCCGTTACATTATTTTTACACGTTTATCAAGGTTGCCCCTCAAATTTGAAAATGAAATTCATGGGTTTTTCACGGTTTTCACGGTCCAAAAATCCGGAAATTCACGGTCTACAATGAGCCATTAAGCGTAGAAAATAACAATAACCAGTTTTTAAATCTTATATTGAATCGGATATAAGAAATCATATAGGTATATCGGTTATTACATCTGTTATTTTTTTAATATACCTTTTTTGTATTTCAGTGTTTTGACGTATTTCCACTATGTTTTTACTTATTTTCACTACGTTTTTCTGTTAGGCTTACACCTACTTGAAGACTATAAGCACGTTTGCCCTTAACCATTGTTTTAATTGCAGGAATTAACACTCAAAGATAATGTAAAATTCATAACAGTGATAGGGATTGGGACAGGACAGTGATGACAAGGACGCAACTCAAGCAAGAAAGGGGTCACATACCTCGATGATTAAAATATCAAAACAAATTACGATCAAAACAAGTGCTTAAACATTTCGGTCCTCAATAAATATCCTGTCTATTGAAACTTTGATATACTTCCCTTGAAGAAATTGGATTTCCATGTAACTACGTAGGCTACTTACCCTTTGACCACCAGAAGCCTACAAAGGCAGGGTTGCGCCGTGAGAGCATTGAACGCCAAGCTCTTGACAAATTTATTTTTTACAAAATTTTTTTATTTACTTTAATAAATCCAAATCCCATAATAAAGTATCCACGATGATTTGAACATACATCAACATATACATATGATTTGATATACAGTATACAACATATTTTGTTTGCTTTACTTTCATATAAAAAAATTCCATGAAAATTCTTGAACCTTTGTTATGTAAATCTTATAGTTTTTGTATAAGCAGAAAAGATATAATTACAAGGAATTTTATATTTAAGAAATGGTTTTTATTTTATTTTGTTTCTTCATGTTGCCACTTTTATTATCAAAAAAATACAAACAAAAACATTGCTCTACCTAAAAACGAACAAAACAGCAACAGATTAGATGAAAAGATAAAACATGGACAAAATAGCCAAAAGGGCTTGGTGGTCTAGCTCCCGTCGTGTTATGAGCGCGGCGTTGTGGGCGCTCACCTGATATTTGCCTGGCGTTCAAAGGGTTAATTTATGCTTAGCGCTAGATAACGATGACAAAGTGTACCTGTGTTTGACTGCGTGTTTGTATACTTGAGCCGCATTGTTCGCACTGAGAAGTCCGGACAGACAGTGCTCGCCTTGATGAGACGTAGAGTAACCATTCCAAACTGTTTCTCCTCCCCCTCCCCCTCCACCCAGTAGTTCTCACATTTGTGCTGCAGAACACAAAACAACAAACTTAGTAGTATAAAACAGCAAGAACATTTTAAGACTATCATTTATTTTGAAATTGGTTGGGCTTTTATATATCGACAATTGACAATGTAACAAAAATGCACTCATCATTCATTCGTTCACACTATTTTCAATAGTGGGTGGTGCTAAACGAACAACAATTTTTGGCAGCTGAACTATCACGCGAGTGATCTCTCAGCTATGCCAGCTGCCAGACCAAATTCAAACGGCCCTTTCCAGGGCCATTTTAGAAATGTAGGCTCCGTTTTAAATATATGTCATCTGAACGTAGATGGTCTGAGCAAATCAAAAAGTGACTGCCTCAGCAAGATGCTGCGAGAAAATAATGTCGATGTCCTCGCACTACAAGAAACACATGTAGAAGACCTAGAGAACAGTGCGAGGGGAAACATCACAGGATATAGGCTTGTGGAGGAAATAGGACACAGGGTCTATGGTGTGGCGACTTACGTGAGGCAAGACATAGACGACGTATCAGTCTCCCACAAAAGTTGTGTGAACAGCATATTTACTATTGCTGTTAAGGTATCTGAGACTACCATTGTCAATGTCTACAAACCACCGAACATCCAGTGGCCAGATACAGCTCTCCCATCTTTTGAACATCCTGTAGTATATGTAGGTGACTTTAACAGTCATCACACACAGTGGGGATACTCGTCCGATGATGAAAATGGCACTCGTCTTACAAGCTGGGCTGAAAATAACAACCTTTTCTTGGTATTTAATGCCAAGGACCCACACACTTTCCATTCTGCCCGATGGCGTCGTGGGTACTCCCCAGACTTGTGCTTTTGTTCTCGTGACCGGTCAGCAACACCCATACCAACTTGCAGGAGGGTCCTAGATGCTTTTCCTCACTCTCAGCATAGGCCTGTTCTGATATCAGTGGGAATCCAAATTCCTCTCGTAAGATCTTTTCCTCGGCCTAGGTGGAACTTCAACAAAGCTGAGTGGGAGGCCTTCTCTTCCAGGCTTGACAAAGGCATCAGGTTCATCCCCCCTAAAATAAAAAACTATGATCGGTTCACACGACTTGTTCTGTCTTGCGCTAAGGCGTCTATCCCAAGAGGTTTTAGGAAAGAGTACATACCAGGATGGAGTCAAGAGTGCGAAGACCTTTACAGTGAGTTCACTGACACTGCCGACAGAGATGTAGCGGACCAACTTCTTAACTCTCTCGACAACTCCAGGAGAGAGAAATGGGTGAAAACTGTTGAAAATCTGAACTTCACCCGCAGTAGTCGGAAAGCTTGGTCTCTACTCAGGAAGCTCTCCACTGGTAAGACAAATGAAAAACCCGCAACCTCGCAACCTCACCCTTGTGTTATTGCAAAACGCCTCTCCTGTCTATCGAAACCGGTGCGTACGTCCGCAGATAGGAAAATAAATTTTAACCTTAATGAAATTAAGGAAAGTCGGCAAGCGCCATTGGAAGTCTCCAGACCTTTCACAGTAGATGAGCTGGATGTGGCGATTGATGCTATGCCAATTGGCAAAGCAGCAGGTATGGATGAAATCTTCCCGGAGTTCATAAAACACTTGGGTAAAAAGGCTAGACAGTGGCTTCTTGCAGTTTTTAATTCCATAAGGGAAACCGGCGACTTGTCTGGTATATTTAGAAGATCGAAAATAATAGCTGTCTTGAAGCCAAATAAAGATCCACAACTGCCAGAAAGTTACCGACCCATAGCTCTTCTTAGTGTCGGTTATAAGCTGCTCGAGAGGTTGATATACAACAGAATCCTCCCTGTTCTGGATTCCAGCATCCCCGTCGAACAAGCTGGGTTTAGGCCTGGGCGCAACTGTTGTGACCAGGTTCTAGCTCTTACTTCCTTCATCGAGAATGGGTTTGAGCGAAAACTGAAAACCTCTGTTGCTTTCTTAGATCTTACTGCAGCTTATGACACTGTCTGGAGAAAAGGCCTTCTCATTAAATTTTATAACCTGATTCCTTGCCCTTTCCTGTTGCGTCTCCTCAACTCGATGCTCTCCAATAGGATGATTAAAGTATATTTGGGACGCAAGGAAAGTACTTTTAGGCAATTAAAAGATGGCCTGCCACAGGGGTCAGTGCTTGCCCCACTGCTGTTTAATGTGTATACTGCCGACATGCCTGACACTTGCTCCTTAAAGTTTGCCTATGCGGATGATATTGCACTGGCTTATCAGCACAAGGAATTCCGACATACTGAGGAAGTACTAACAAATGACCTCAAGACCCTCGGTGAATACTTTAAGGCCTGGAAGCTAAATCCAAACCCAACTAAAACTGAGGTATCTTGCTTTCACTTGAACAATAGACTAGCCCACCAAAAGCTTAAAATCGTATTTGACGGTGTTGAGCTAAAGCACAATGATCACCCACAGTACCTGGGAGTCACTTTAGATCGGTCTCTCACATTCAAAAGCCACCTACAAAAGACAGCAGCCAAGGTGAGAGCTAGGACTAACATTGTCCATCACCTTGCTGGCTCCACATGGGGAGCTAATGCACAAGCTCTGCGAACCACTGCTTTGTCCCTGGTTTACTCAACCGCAGAGTACTGTGCTCCCGTGTGGCTGAACAGTGTGCATGTCAGAGAGATCGACGTACAACTGAACAGGACTATGAGAGCCATAAGTGGTACACTCATGGCAACACCTGTACCCTGGCTCCCAGTGCTGTGTAATATCGCTCCACCTGAAATAAGACGAAGGGAGGCACTTACTAGGGAATATAATAAGATCGTATCCAATCCACAGCTACCCATCCATGATTACCTACCCCAGGAGACGGGCAGATTGAGGTCCCGAAGACCACCACTGCGGACAGCATCCCGGTTGACGGAGACAAACTTTTCCATCCATACCGACTGGACTTCCTCCTGGGACTCTTTCCAAGGCCGGAATAAATTTTTAATTGCTGACCCAACCTTAGCAGTAAGTGGTATGGATCTTCCTCGGAAGCAGTGGACCGTTCTCAATCGATTCCGCACTGGTGTGGGAAGATGTAATTATTGGAAATACAAATGGGGAATGACAGAAGACCAGTCATGCCGCTGTGGAGCGGAGTTGCAGACTATGACTCACATAGTCAATGAGTGCCCTTTGAGTGCTTTCCCCGAAGGATTGATTGGGCTGCATTGTGCAAGTGAAGCTGGGCTGCAATGGCTTAGCGCCCTGGATTTAGCTTTGTAAAGAGAGATCATAACTTTATGATTTTTAGTTTAGTTTTTAAATTTTTTGACGCAGGTGCTAAGCACCTCAGTGAATGTATTATATTTTTCTGAAGTTGGTGGCTGGCTATTAATGCCATACGATATATATATACTATTTTCAAATTCAAATTCATTTATTTCACAATTTTACACAGGCATGGCCTCACCAAGTTTTGTATAACTTGACGGCAAGGTCCAATAGTATTCTGAAATATATTGCATGTTTATTACATTTCTTTGTACAATTTATTTATTTACTTTAAATATTTTTAATTAAAAACAAATCTAAATCTATAGCGGTTAGGGCAGGCACCTAAGAAATATGAAGTATTTTTTTTCAGCTGTATGGAGAAAAAGTTGTGTATATTAACATGCAAGATTTTCAAATTTTTTAATTCTTGTTTGTTTTAGAACAGAAGTCAGCACTTTTGACATAAACTGAGTTTATTTAAATCTCGACTTATAATTAATTTGGTACAGTAAAACATCACAAACTTCATTCAATGTGGACATAGGCACTGACGGGTTTGGTGATGATCAGAGAGCGTCACTGAAGACACAGCCATGTTAAATTTCCTAAAATTCCGATTGAACACAGTAATATGGTCTGTCAACAATGGTTGAATAGCAGAAAATCGGTCGCGGTACCAATAAAATCGTGGATATAAAGACCATGAATTTCATTTAATATTGATGGTCAAGCTGCTAAAGAAGAAAGTTTTTTGGAAGGTTGAGTTTGTGAGTGTTACGTTTACCTTGCCCGCCTCCTCCTCGTTGCAAGCCATGACGATGACCTGGACCTCACACTGAACGACCATCCGCCAGAAGTCATTGACCGTGTTGGGCAGTGGACCCTGGCTGGCAATGTAGGCCGGGGACCCGCTGGCGCCACGGATGTAGTTGGCATTGATGTAGTCACTGCCCGGCACTCCCGCATACTCATTCAGCACCACCCGGCTTACGTCGACTGTTGATACATTCCCACATCAAATAAAGAAGGTACTCCTTTTAAACTAGTCACCTTCCAGTTTGGCTAATTTATAATATAACATAGCTTCAAACAATCATGTTTCCTTCAAATTGTTGACAGAAAAGTTTATTGTACAGTGGAACGAGGGTAATCCGGATTAATTGTAACCGGAAGTTAGTGTTGGAATGTAGGGATATCATAAGAACAAGAATCCAAAATTTATTTCTTGAGTTGAATCTTAAACTTGGCTGTTTTGCAACTAATGTTTTTTTTAATTATTAGGTAATACATTTAACGATTTAAGACCTATATAGCTAGGTTTTTCTTCAAAAATTCTAAGTTTATGCTGAACAGCGGTGTTGACTAATCTATTGTAGTTATGAGAAAGTGACTGGACAAGCTTATTATCTATTACAAAAGTAACAGCTTTGTATATAAAAAAAAGATGGTACTGTTAAGATTTAAAGGTTCTTGAAATGTGGAACACATAAGCAGGACGTTCTTAAGCCTAATGTAGAACGGATTGCACGCTTTTGCAGAGTGAAAGTTTTCTTGAGATTCTTCTTACTTGAAAGACCCCAGAGGATGGTAGAGTATCTTATATTACTTTCAACAAGACTAAAATAGACAGTTCCGGATAGGCTAATGTTATTAAAAGTAGCTAAGTTTCTTAAAATAAAAATGTTATTTGAAAAAGTGGATGATAATTTATCTATATCAGCATCCCAGTGAAGATTAACATCCAATCGCACCCCTAGGTAATCTGCTGTTTGAGAATGTTCAATGTTTTCATCACCAATAATAACAGAAGGTAGACACTCAATCCTTATCTCTCTCTCTGTTCAGTAGTGAAGAGAATGAAGTTTGTTTTGTGGGATTGATATCTAAATTAAGGTTAGAGAAATACTGAGATAGTCTATTTATGTGAAGAAAAGTATCTTGCTCTAGATGTCCTATGTTCTTATATTTAGTAAAGAGGGAGGTGTCATCAGCAAAGATTGTTGAGGAATTGACTGGAAAATAATCAGGAACATCGTTGATATATAAAATGAATAAGATCGGGCCAATGACAGAGCCTTGTGGGGCTAGAATAGAATAGAATAGAATAGAATAGAAAATCTCTTTATTGCAGGAATAACAATAACACAAATGGTACATTTATGAGTATTCTAAAACATATGAGAAAATGTCTTAAATATTGAATATTGAATAACTATATCTAAATACATTAATAAAACAAAAAAAAAAACAACACAAGAAATTCCTGCAAAAGGTAGCCCTTACAGGCATTAGAGGGGTTAGAGACTAAATTATAGAGATAGGTTCTTTTATAGTTGGAAGGGTCAGCAGAAAAGGGTCTACTATAGTGCTTTGTGTTCTATTTGAAAGATAAGATTTGAGCTAGCTAAAGACAGTGCCAGAAAAACCTAGAGCAGAGAATTTTTGGAAAAGCAGAGGATGATTAACACAATCGAAAGCCTTGGAGAGGTCAATGAAGCAGCCAATGGCTACCCACCACCCTCCAAGGTGTCGATGCATCTACTGATGAAGCTAAGTAAGGCGTGATTGGTCAATTTTTTCTTTTGATAACTAAATTGATTGGAGAAGAAAAGGTTATGCCCATCTAAAAAGTCTACTAATTGATCAAAAACTACCTTTTCTACAATTTTGGAAAAAGCAGGAAGAAGTGAGATAGGACAGTAACTCGCTTGGCTGATGGTCTTTTTTGAAGAGAGGTCTGATGAGTGCTTGTTTACAACCAGTGGGAAAAACCCCTTCTTGAAGAGAAGCATTAATTAAATTGAACAAAGGTTCTTTAATAACAGGAAAACATTTTTGGCATCACTACTCATTTATATAGCAAACTCATTCCAAGAAAACTTTGGAATAAAAATATTTTTAATATCACATCTTTTCAAACTAAAAATAGAGCCTTCATAATTTATTTTTTCTTAAACTAGAAATATGCGTACTTCTTGTGGTTTTATTTCTATTTATACAACTTATCTTATTTATTTTGTCTAAATATTTAGTAGGTATTGAGAAAAACATAATAATGAAATCTAATTCTGAATCATACAAGATAGTTTTAAAACATTGTGTTTCTGTGTTTTTTTTATTTACAAAAAATTGATGTCTAAATAAAACTAAAATGAATATTTTATGGTAGACATTTTTTTCTTTGGGGCTCATAAGTGACATCGCAATGACCCCCAATGCATATCCTATGACAACCAAGACTTAAATAAACATTAGCCAACCAGAACCTATGTTAAAGATATAATATACTTACAAGGGAGAATATCTTTATATCGATTCTTCTTACGGTTGACTTCTTTTTCCCCTTCTGAACAGGAATATTGTTTGGTCCCCTTTATTGACTCACTAAACAACTTCAGCTCCTGGTAAACACAATTTGTATTAATTAGCTAAAATAAACTGGGCCTGGTGTGAAATTTGGCTGTGAGCTTTTTGTGAATTTGAATGGGAGCTAGAATACTTTATGTTTTAGGGAGTGTCTGTAATAAAAGAACTTTTAACTAACTTACCTCCCTTTGAGCTTTGAATTTAAATACCTTCTACAGAGAGTACATTTTGTATAGTGAACTATATTACACATCTATACAGTAGGCATGACCAACCTATGAGCAATATACTATGGTACAAGATTACAAGATGTACATAATGATTGTTCAAAGTGTCTGGGAGAGCATCAACTGATGCTGCAAAAACCGATGCTGCAAAAACATAACCTTTAAAATCCTAGGAGACGACAAACAATTTGAGTTAAGACATCTTAGATCAGTTTTTAATCACTTTTCCTCAGCTCTTAAAACTTTCGTTAAAGAAACACAGGGACAGCAGTCAATTGCTGACTTACAGTAGTAACATTTTATGACCACCAAAATGATTTCACACACAAGAAACTTAACTTAATAAAATATATAAATGCTGAATAGTGAAATAACTGCCCAGTAGAGTGGCATAAGACTGGAAACTGATTGAGATCTTATTATTAATGGTGGGAATCACAGCAAATGGCGCTTTGTCGGTTTACCATAAGATCGTTAACACTTCTAACAAAACCGCTCTCATTTTGATTAAAGTTTTGTTGAGTTTTGTCATTTTAAGTGTTAAAATCAGACTTTTGATAAGTCTTAACCCTCCATCGGATGATATAATTTAAAAAAGGCCATCAGGCGCAAGCAGAGGTTGCCTCTGCAATAAAAAAAAATGAACAAATCATTCTTTAGAAAAATATATTCTGACATATTTTTTCATGAAACAAGATTACTACTTTTATGACATTTTTTCTACAAACGCGCATAAAGTGTCAGTTTATGCACCGAAAACCAATCGTAAAACAACTGTTACATATGACTGAGGAGCAAGCGATTTAAAGTCTTTGATTGTCTTTGGGGCGAGCGTTTAGGTCTTTAATGCTCGCCACGTGATTACTTTAACGCCCCCAGCTGATTGCATTGTTACTCGGCGCGCTACAGCGCTCCCTTCTGGTTCCGACTGAGCTCGACTTGTTCATAATCTCAATCTGGTGCATTATCGTTTGGGAAATTAAAACTGCAGTTGTAGGCCTAGTAAAAATTTAGTCTAGCATATATATTTTGTGTGTAAAGTGTCTTTCTCGTATACTGTATAGCTCAAGCGAGAAAGACCTAATTAACGCTTTTAATACATAGGCCTAAATAACCAAAAAACATATAAAAATATTCGGGTTGCTATAATTGTATAGGTAAGCTTAATATTTTTATACAATATTAGGCCTAGTATGAAAAAAGTGTCCAAGGAATTAAGCTGCCATACAAAGTAAGTAAGAATGATTAAAACCATGTTCATTATATTAAATACCTCATTATCATTGTAAATTGTGAGTTTAGTGTTAACCCTTCCCGGGCTACATTAAATCACGGGCTGAGACGGAATTATTTTAAGCAAAAGTTCAAAACATAATGTTGTAATTTTTTGTTATTAATTTGTTCCAAATAATTCATATGTTATAAAAAACCCGTTTTCAGTGCTGAAATTTTTTTTTTGCACATGTTATAAAGAAAATAAAATTTGAGAAGACGGATATATCCGTCTTTGGCCCGCAAGAAAACTTAAGTAAACGTATATATACGTCCGCCGCCCGGAGCAACAATCGAGAAATATGAAAACTGCTGATGATTTGGAGTATTTTTGTGGGCGGAGGACGGATATATTCGTTTATGTCATTTTGTTGTTTTATTTCCTACCTATCATAATATAACATTAAAAACAGTTCCTTTTAAAAACAGTAAAAAAAAAACAAAAAAAAAACAAAAGCTGAAAATGCAAGAATTACAATACATCGTGCTTCTGGTTCATCGCTTTCTTCGCCAGAATCATTTTTCATATTATAGTTATTTTCACTGCCAAATATTAAATCCTCTTCAAATTAAATCCTCTTCAAATACAAATGGTTACAATGCTACTATAATTGTAACCAGATAAAGCAATGCATTTACACAGTTCCTTTAGTGATATTAAGGGAACTTGAAGGCCAGACTGCAAAACAAAATAAGTTCTCTACATTTAACCCTCCGAGCGTTAATCGTCGATTTTTCGGCCCAGCTTTTCGGCCTCCGAGCGTTTGAGTCGATTTTTCGACTTTTCAAAAAAGTGACGTAACTTTATAGTGAATGACAGAAACGGACCCAAGAACGATACCGCTGTTACCGGGAGATTCTAAGCTATCCAAAAACACCCACTTCAAATGGCGGAACGTGATTGGTTGTTTGTAATATGCAATGAAACATCTGGGAAAAAACTTACCATTTGCTAACTTTGTAAACAACAAAATACATAGCCTATTTTACCAATCATTTAAAGATTATGAATGATTAAAAGTGTTTTAAATACCTTTAATTTATATTATTGGAATAAATTAATATGTTTTATCGAGTTTATAATCATAAATATGAGTAGGAATTAGTGTAATATTCCTAGCTTGATTTTACATGTGTTCTTATGGGATTAGGGTAAGTACCAAAGGACATATTTGGTTTTATTCAACATACATTTTTTTCAAATACTTCTAGCCTATATAAATTATATATTTTCTTGAACTGCATAAAATTCTAAACAAAATGTATATCTTGGAATTTTAATTATGTGTATGCAAAATTATTTTAGGGGAGAGCAAAGTTATATACAAAATTTTTTTTGTAATTTTATAATTTTTAACCTATAGCCTAATTATTGTTACTATAAGTAAGGGTAAACATTTTTGTATTGTTAGGTAGTCCATTTTATCTACTTTCATATAATATATACATTTATAGTGCTATTTCATAAAATATATTTTTTAGGGTTGACGGTTGACCGGGGTAATTGTGAACGGATTTTCGTGTTTTGACAAAAAACCTTTTTTTAAGTACTTTTCATTACAAATATCATATTATAGTATATATATTTTTAATTCTACATTATTCAGCATACATTATACAAATTTTCAGGCAATTCCTCTGATAAACAAAATTGTTACAAGCCATTCACAATTCCCCGGCACGGTATTGCAAATCTTATCAATTCTGGGGTAAATGTGAATGCCATCAGAAAAATTATTTACAACACACCAAAAGTGAAATGGGGCAAATTAAAATAAAACCCAACTAATTCTCTTCACATTTACCCCACTTTCAAAATTATAGTCACACAAAAGCATTCACAATTCCCCCTAGTTTAATGCAGGTTCGAGATTTCTTAAAATTGCGAAAAAATGCAAGGTAAAAAAACATTAACCAAAACTGTATTAATAACATAAAAACGATATATTGCCATAAAAACTTATGAAAATTATGAAAAGTGTCAAAATTTAGTTCATTTTCACTAAAAAAATTCAAGAGAGAACTTTGTAAATTAACGAAATGAAACCTAGCCTAACCTAGCGAAGTGAAACAGTATTACAGCTCACTGTCTCCCACAGCTCCATTGAATACATAAGTAATTTTGCGGTTTTTGTAAGTTGTTATGGGATAGGGGAGTACATCAACAATGTCAAAAATAGTAACAGTAAACAAATCGTTTTCCTTGCACACAAATTCAGTTTTTGCGTTATTGGCACAACGGAAACCTTGCACTGTTATGTCACCATCATCAGAGTCAGTTAACTCTTTACAATTAACAAAATTTAACTCAGTTCCTGCAAAAAAAGTGCACTGCTTGTATTTTGTATTGAATTGGGGCAATTGTGAACGGCATTCACAATTACCCCTTTTTGTAATTCACAATTACCCCACAATTTAAAAATTATGGGGTAATTGTGAATTGGCAATAAATCCTAGAATTTTTATTGCAGTTGATAAAGAAACCTCTCAGGCTTTAGAGCACTTCTCTAAAAGTGCTTTAAAAAATTTCTAAAATAATAAATAATAAATTAATTTTTTTAATTAATTATTTTTGTTGAGTGGCCGAGGTGATACACCAAAAAAAATCTAAGGGTTTTTTCATGCTAGTGGAAAAAATACTAATTCTATGAAAATTAATAACAACTTTTAATCGTGTATTAAGAAAAGACCAAAAACATGTTTTAAGTTGGTTTTTAATAATATTAAAGTTAGTTTTTAAGTTTTAAGCGGCGTTCACAATTGCCCCAATTCACAATTAACCCCGGTCAACCCTACTAATTTTTATTTGAAACTATGCAAAACCTTCAAAAAATGCGTAACGCTCCAGGGGTGCTATATTGAACGCTCAAAGGGTTAAGTTATTAAGTTTCTGTACTTATTTTTTCGCAAGTGCAGAGGTAACCTCTGTAAAGCACCCGATGGAGGGTTCAGCCACGATTAGGCCTAACTTAAAACTTAGGCCTACAGTACAAGCTTATAAATTAGCCAATTAATGGTTTAAATCTACACTTGTTAGGACTTGCCTATTTCAGAAATGAAATCTAGGGTAGGACAATTTACTGTTAGGTCTAATTGCTTTAGACCAATCTTTGAGTAGACTATTATGATAAACAAAACATTATCAAGTGAAAAATAGTATATTCACAATATTACAGAAACACATAAACAACATGAGTGTCTATTTAAATTTTAAGTAGGCTAAGCCAAGTTGGCCTATAAGAATGAGTTTTTGTCTGATTCAAAGTGGGCAGCCTACCTATTGTGGTCATTTACAACACTATTGTAGTCTAAAGGGCGTTTACATTTATAAATCTTGATGGATAAATGTTAAATTTCCACAATAACACAAACAAATGTTTTAATATAGTAGTAACATCGCAATAGTTGATAAAATATGGACAATCAACATTTCGAGGTTAGGTTTGAATAGTTAAATACACAAATGACACTACAAATTTCATGACCATTGAATGAATAACCTACAGTATCATACAATAAATTATCCTGGTTATTATTCCAAGTAAGAAAATACACCAAATATAGGTAAATTTACCTGAAATTCTGCTTCGTATGACTTATCAGGATTCCGTTGGTTTTCAAGTGTGTCTATATGGTTAAGAAAATTTGTGAGTATAGTTCTTAGAGGAGTCCTTTCTGTATCTTCTTTCATCTCGAGTTCGATCCATTACTAAGTTAATGAATATTCGATAAAGCGAAAAGTGATTACACGTCCCATGACTAACCCTAAAGCCATTTTAAGTCTTGTTGTTTATGTATTAGAGGAAACCATGCAGTTAGGCAGACAGACAATCAAGGTAACCAGGCATTCTGATTGCTAGGGAATTTGCAAAAACAACTCAGAAACAGACATCTAAAGAAAGAATAACAGAAAAAGCAATAAATGTTAATTTTATACTGAAATCTTGCCATGTAATTTTAAGATACTTGCGATAATTATATTCTATAAGCAATGCTTTAAAATATGAGCATTCCTCAATTTCTTTTATGTAATTACCCGGGTGTGTAATGATTGACTTTACATGTCAATGATGTAATTTTGCTCTCTTTGTAGATTGGCTTACGTTGACATAAAAAAAAATAAATTGCTATTATTGGTTGTTGTTTACGTATTTTCCTATTTAAAATTGTTTTACCAATGAAGTTTATGAAAGCTGATATATTGTCACAGACGAGGTACATTAATAATGGTAAAAAATAACCAGAACCTAAAGCCAATGTTTATCCCCTCAACCTTTAGGACAATTTTTCTTTAATTAATTTATTTGTTTGTACACTTTTAAAAGACCATTTTACAAAATAATTGCGGGAGTGGGGAAATAAGAGTTTTGGAAAAGATCATAGGAACTTTATTTAAATATGCCGTCACCAACAATAACGTAGCGAATGACGTCATCTTTGACGTCACACACCCCAAGTCATATTCTGCCGTCATGACTGATGTCACAGAGGTGACGTAATCAGTGACGTCATGAGCTACGTCATCATTTGTGACATCACCGACGTTATGTAGGTCAAGGTCATGCTGAAATGCCAAATGTTAGCACTTTTGCGAGTCCTTCACATTTTGCTCCGATTTTCATACGAGTCCTCTCTGACCATTACGACTTTGAGCAAACTGATCAAATTTACAGCAATTCCAATCCAAACCTCAACCCAACAAGTATTTTCACTGATTAAAAAAAACCCTGACTTTGCGTTAATCACAAAATTTTATAAATAAATTAAAGGCTGTTGGTATCAGAGGGGGCGGCTCAAAAATAGTTCGAAAGTCTTTTTATGCAAAAAAAGAAGATTAAAATAGGAAATGTTTTAAGTAGTTCCTAACATTGTCTAATTCGGGATTCCACTAGGATCAGTGGCCTCAGCAACCGTTTTCCTTATTTTTATTAAAGATATCTATGAAAACTTCCATTTTAGAGGCAGAATCAATCAGACATTTTGCAGGCGACATGGCTCTGTTTTATTCTCATGAACGCGATCGAACAATTACTAGAAAGAAAGCATCCATAGACAATGGTACTAACGTACTAAAAAACTGGTGTGTGAAGAATTACATAGAGCATAATGTAAATAATACAAAATATATTAATTTTTATGTTTTAGGATTCACCTTAACATCTCTTGTGAAATACCACAGAGCTTAAATTGTGACAAAATGAACTGAGACTGTGAAATTATAGATTAAGCAAGTAGCCAATTATCTCGGCATAGCCTTGGAAGAAAAATTAAATATATGAAAAATTTTGTAAGAGAACTGCATCACGTAAAATTTTATAAATCAATGTAAAATAAAATCTTCAATTACCGGTAGATCTTTATATTTTCTATGAAACTTTTGTGACGCATCACTTCTGCAAACGTTAAACTTTGCCTTATAGTAGGGCCTACCTGTTGCAGGTCTTATTGATTTGAATTACTCTAATAATTTTATCGAAATGTGTTGGTTTTGTACTTTTAAAGATTTAAAACCATGGAAATGGTTTAGAAGGCTGTATAAATTAACATAAATTTTAATGTTATCTTGACTTTGAATTTTGACGGAGTTCAACCAATTTGCGATTTGACCATCATGGCGACCAAAAAGTGTGACGGTGACAGTGGCACGCTTTTGTACACAAAGAGTGGCGATTTACTCATTAATTACCCTTATTAGGCATTGTTTTGTTAGCTTTTGACATAGCCTGCAGGGCCGGATTCAGGTATGGGCCCAGGGTCAGGAAATTTTCAGGAGGGGCAGATTTTAGGCACCGTATAGTTAAGGTTCCAAAGGTCGTCTGCTAAGATATCAAGAGCGGTATGCAAAATATTAACCCAAATTTATACACCGAATTAAGTTTAAATGTTCTGAATAAGAGTAGAAATGACATGAGCTTTTTCAACAATATACAGAATTATGAGAGGGTGGCAACCAATATCGTATCAAATAATGCAACTTATATAGAGCGCGACCCGCAACTCCACAGCTTATCTTATCATTAGGCTGGACGTTAGGCTGCTTACAGTAGTGTATCCACTCTGCCAAAATTAAATATAACGCTTTATCCTGATTATGATTCGAGATGTTTTAACTCAAACCAATATAATATGGATTTCGACTCCAAATTAAAAAATAGAGCCACTAGTAGTAAATCACTACTCATTCGATTGAAAAATTGGGCCCTTGGTCGGTGTAAAAAATAGCAAAGTCGAACGGAGATAGCGAGTGACTGGTGACTCACTACTCACTTAATAAAAAATTGTACATTTGGCCTAAGGTGTCTTTGGCCTAGTCATTGATGTCAATGTTCTACACGCATTTACATAACAATTAATTATCACATATATGCTGGTGGTCTAATATTCTATAACCAAAGGTTTTATTGTTATTTCAGTGGGGTTTGGTGTAGGATTATTTTGTTTTGTTTATTGTTTATAAATCAATATCGTATAACCTCTTGAACGTTGCGAAGTAGTAATTAACATTTCATAGGTTAACTTATATCGATACAAATTACTCAAATGTTATGAAAATGAAACCAAAGAAATACTTATTTTTAAGAAAACAATCGCCATTTATGTGAATATATAATTTTTTTACTGCAGTAACTGTGTTGCCTACTCAAAACCGGTCGAAAGACTCCAGGCTGGTTAGATATAGGCCTACTCTACTAGCGCTTGGTGAGTTTAAAATTACATTAGTTTTTTTTTAGATTTACCTAATTTGCACTTCTCTTGTACAAGATTGAGTGTTTCATATTGTTTAGTTTTATCTTCCGAAGTGTTTAATGTTAAACCCCTTGATGTGAAATTATTAAAATGAAACTACCTGAAATTACCTCCTTCTTGACCAAGACCAGCGTACTGGATGGGTCATGTAAAACAATAAATAGACTTCCTTATTGGCAAACAGCATTTGTCGTACTTGACTGTGGATGGCGCCTTAAAAGGTTTCTGGTCGAAGAATTCTTGAAGATTGTAATATGGCCTATTCTTCAGCCATATGTAAAGTTTTTTGCAGAATTTGTTGTCATTGAAGTTCTTTAGATCAGTGGGTTGATGATTGTAAATTTTAAGAGCCAGCATTGGATAAGCGTTTTATGTTTTAGACAGTCTACAGATAAGAGCACGTATCCAGTTTGGTACAGTTTTATAGTGTCTATGGTATTCACTTCTGGTTGAGAAACTATCAAGATGGAGTTTAATGTGACTCGCTGAGATGTAAATGAACTGACTGTAGATTGTAAGGTAGACTGGGGTAATAAGCACCAGGGGGTAAAAAGCACCATTTATTTTGTTATTTTTATTTCTTTGATATTCTACACATTGATAATCAGCTGGTAATCTGTTATGATTCCCTTCAATTTGTTCTTACTCTTCCCTTCATTTTTACTACTTCAGTGCCAACCTGTATTGGATTGTGGATCTGATTACTTGTTGGTAGTTTTTGGAGCTCTTCAATGCTTCAAAGTAAAAACTTTTGAAGCTATGTATTGAAGTCAATTTATTATTTAAAAGTTTTTAAAGTGGTTATTACTAAAATACAACTTAACTAGACTTAATATTGATATTAAATACATGCTCGAGGTAATTTGTTTGCACTATAAGAAGCATTATAAAAAGTCTTGCACCTGGGGTAATAAGCAACTTGGTGTTTCGGGGTAACAAGCACCAATTATTAGCATCACAAAACTATCACTGAATTCTCAACTTTGAAGGCTAGGCCTAACTTTTAAAATATGACTAGGCCTAGGCCTAACTAAAGTTTAGAATTTAGGAACTCTATTGGTTTCAATTAAAAGACGTGAGTATCTTGAACTAGAAAAGTTGAGTTTTATCGGTTATCGGAAACCAGACATGCCTTAACATCGGTACAACTTACTCGCTGGCTTTTTTGGCTTGCATCAGTACAGGCACTCTGATTAACTGATTAATTTAATGTTAAAAGAGGAAAGAAGTTAACACTTATCTTTTCCTCATTTTTCAGAAACCATGCCGCGGAAATATATTAAAAATAGCTCATTGGGGAAGGTGGGAGACAGTCCTACAAAAACAGTGATGCCAGTGGACATTAATGATGCCTTATTTATCAATAAGGTTAACAATGAACTTAAATTTAATGAACTTTTAAAAATAATAGCCTTGTGTTTTACAAAAGTTAAATTTACTCAAATGTAATTTTTGTAAAGTCTTAATATTATACACTATTTTATGTTCTATACCGGGATTGCATTCATTGGTGCTTGTTACCCCTTGAAATTTAACATGGAGTTGCTTATTACCCCGGAAAATTAACATTTGGTGCTTATTACCCCGGTGTTGGGGTAATAAGCACCGCCGTGCAGACCTAATTATAAATTAATTTTTAAATCACTTAATGTCAACAAATTAAACATATTTTTACACGAAATTATAGAGAAAATATTGAATTTCACACCTGAATCTGGTATTTTTATGTATTTTCTGGTATTTTTAACTTCAGTGTTCTAATGTTATTATAATGTCAAATTGTAAAATTCATGGTGCTTATTACCCCGGTTTACCTTAAGGATTCTAGTTTTAATAAAAAGTGTTTTACCGTGATCTAATCTCTTGCTAAAGGTGATAATACGGACAGCATTCTTCCAGCGACCAAGGAATACTATAGACTGGCAATGTGGCTCGCGGATTGAAGCCAGGCTGCGCCAATGGTGGAGGGGAGAGAGGCACGTGAGTGCGCGTGCGACGCACAATACCGCACGTCGAGCGGCTATGAACTGTCACTGTCAGTGCAGCGACTACCCTTGCGCTTTGAGTAATTTTGGTTTACGATGCCATTGTGTCGCATACGGGCGCAATAATAATTCAAGAAAGAAAGCGGTTGGTGTAACTTTTCACAGGTCCTACGCAGTTGATTAGCTGCAAATGTGTTAAATAGCTATCAACTAATCAACTTATTTTAGGTCTACGGTAAATTTGTTTTTTAGTTTGCTCAGTCCATAACTTACACCCACTGTTGAACTGCATAATACTTTAAAATGTTATCACTGTCTACTTAATGTTTACTACACACTCTATTTATGTTAACTAAGTTATATACTATTACAAAATACGAAATACTGTATTGCTTTAACTTGTTTGGTTATCCATCACTATGACTAAGGGTTTCGTCAAATAATTAGGAATTAAGAAATCCCTAAACTATTTATAAAATTTGTTATGATGGAAAGCCATGAGCTTAGCTGCGAAGTGGTACGCCCGTTCCAAATAACTGAATGATAAGATTTTGCCTCTTTTGTTGGGCGTGTACGTGGACGACCCCGTTTATTACGATTTCCTTCCATGATAAACCATAAAACTATAGACTGTCACTAAATTACTGAATACTAACTGCAGACACAATTTAGACATACGGCATCTGGACAACTGTTGACACAACCAGTATGTATACAAACAACAATAGGCCTACACGACGTTTATCTATAAGACACGTGTGCGAGACAGTGTCAGAATTGTCCACTTGTTGGTGCATGGCAACGTCATTTGATATAATAATAATAATAATAATACCTGTGGTTCATAGGTTCCTTTACTGTCAGTTTATTTTTTATTTTTAGTTCAGAACTTTTTTTATCATAAAGTTGCTAAATATTAGGCCTAACTATTTTTTGTAAAAATAATTTTTATGTAAAAATATTGATAGGCTGGTTTTAACAGCCATGTTATACAGTGAAAAAGGGAGGCTACCTTTTCTGTGTTTTAAAAAAAACCCATTTTTATTTCTAATAAATAGGCTATCTTAGTAAAATTTGCTATTTAAAAACTCAATTAAAAACTTTAATAAATACGCCGTATATTTGAATGTATTTTTTGTAATAAGTAGTGTCTTATTAAGTTTGTATAAGCTAATTTTCGTTTAAATAAATACGTATTTTTTTAAAACATACATATTTAAATTTTGTTAATAAATTTTGTTGTTTTCAAGGAATCTAATATTTTTCTTGTTGATTAATGTCTTTCCTTTGCCATTATTTAATAATCAGGTTTTGCAGTAATTATACAGTAATTATTTTGGATACAATCACCTTTAAAAAAATAATAATTCACAAAATAATGACAAAAAATAATAAACTGTCAAAGTTTTATACGTGCAACAAGCGCTTCGCTAGTGTCGTCGGTACGGGCCGCGGCAGCCGGCCCGTCGACGATTTAACTATTGGCTTTGAATTAGAATAAAACCAAAACTAAGCGTTCTACAACAAAATTGTAAATTACAAACTTGCAATTTAAGTCTTTTCCAACAACTTTCTCGCTGACAAAATTCACCTGACCAATAAATAAAAAACTTCCTCGCATACTAACTTTTTGATGTCATGAATTTCCAACAAAAGTGCTTTGTTATAATTGTGTATTTTTTTCTTCATGTTATTATTTTAATTTTGACATAAAAACATTACCATAGGCACCGTTATATAGTAGTGTTCATCATACTAAAATATCAAAATTTTATCTTGACTATAACTATAATATTTTACAGTGTTAATGAAACGCGGCGAATTAAAATTTGCGCCCGTCGCGAGCAGTGGACCCGCTAGTTGCACCTATGTGGAACTATAGAAAGTGGCTTCAACACCTATCAATGTTAAAGGATAGGGATTGCCAGTCTATAGTATTCCTTGGTCGCTGCATTCTTCTGGATTTTTAAGACTTCCTGGCAGGCATGGCCCCACAGAAGGAGACCGTAACTTAGGTCACTGTGAAAAAGGGCATTATAAACTACTAGTAGATAGTGGGCGCTAACCAATTCAAGATTTTCTTAGAGAAAAGTAACTCTCAATAGTGTAGTCTGTTGCAAACTGTTTGGGCATGGTTTGCCCAAGTTAGTTTCTGATCTAACCAACAGGTTGACATTGTTAGTTACCTGTATAAATCTGCTGAGAGTGGGTCTTATCTTCATTAAGTTTCTTATTCTATATGAACCAGGATTTTGCCCTTTCAAGAAGTTCACCGGCCTGCTCTAACGCTCGGGCCGCATTTTCCCCCAACAGTGTTGTCGGTAAATCTTAGGGCTTTTCCATCCAGCTCCAGGTCATTAATTGCAATACTAAAATAATACAGGGCCCATTATTGAGCCCTGGGGCACTCCGTGTGTTACATTGCGAGCCTGCGGCTACGCACCACTGAAGGAAACCACCTGGCGTCTGTTAGTGAGGTTGAGGAAGGACTTTAGGGTGGATAGCACCACTCCGCTCACACCATATTGCTCTAACTTGTTTAACAAGATCACATGTGGAATACAATCAATTGCCGTACTGAGGTCTATTAAGGTAAGAGAAACAGAGTCCGAGCCCCCGAAGGCAGAGTACACCCTTGATACTAGCTCATCTACAGCCGTAAGTGTCGACCTGCCCCTTGTGAACCCATGTTGAATATCAGAGAAGATAGTGTTATCTTCAAAGAAGGCCACCAGTTCTTCATGATTTACTCAATAATCTTGCCGAAAACAGGAATAAGTTAACCAATATTGGTCTATAGCTACTTAGGCTTATTGAGTCTCTCTTCTTAAAAATTTGGGCGGTGCGAGCTACTTTAAAAATATCTGGGAAAATACCTATGTTCAGATAGTTGTTAATTAAGGGTGCTAGAGGATGAGTGATAACCTCAATAATTGCCTTTAATATAACAGCCGACATTCCAAAGATGTCGGGGCTGCGAGAAGATTTGTATTTAGCTACAATATGAATAAGGGTCTCAGGTGACACCAGTTTTCAACGAACACAACTTGCATCATGGTTTACAACAAAATTTGCTGAATTAACACCAGTTGATGGAATGGCCGCCACCAACTCTTCCACCTTCTCTAACAATAAGTTGTTAAAATCGTCCGGATTGGCTTCACAGGCAATTAATTTTGACTTTGAGGGTCCCCTATTGCTATTTACCAGTGTCCATGCAGGCTGCTTTACAGAGATTTATGGCATTTTCAATTTTTTACATATTGTTACATTTCTTTGCATCATGAACTTTTAGCTTAAAATACATAGTCTTAGCTCTACAGTACAAAAAATGGCCTTCTTTTGTCTCTGTAGTTCAGGCGTAAACCAAGTATTTGATGTCACCTTTACATTCCGGGGATTCTTATTTGACTTCATACTACGGTTCGTTAAAGTCTTCAAAGGGAAGATATCATTAAAAACTTCAATAATGATACTGAAAAATTCTCTAAAGCATCCTCAGGGACTTAACCAGAAAGGACAAGATTCCATCCAATTTGTGAGAAGGTATATTTGAAATATGGAAGGAGATCTGACTTAATATTTCTAATATTTCTTGTAGGCCAAGTGCCAATTACGGAAAAATCAAAATTGTGATTACTCACCAAAGAGATGTCTTCCCTGATAATTACGGCTCCATGGTCAGCTACCCGGGGTTCGGTGACCTCCAAGTCATAGGTCCAGGTGTTCAGGTTTGTGGCCACGCTGTCCAGAGAGCGCCCCCTCTTGTTGAAGTGTTGGCAATGAACAGTCCATGCGCCCTCTGCAGATTGGAAAGGTCCTCATATGATGGTCGTCCTCATTTATTGCGATGTTAAAGTCGCCGCCCAGTATTATGTTCTTTTTTAAAGTAGAAAGGCAAAACTGGCACGCATTTAAGCACTCTAAAAAATCCTCAATTACACCATTTGGAGATCAATAAATTCTTAAAATGACATGATGTTAGCCAACCGGATTACTTAAGTTAAATAAAAATGGTTTATATACCTCAACTGTCGAGTAATCCTTTCTGTAGTTTGCACTAAACTTACTGCAGTTTGTTCCACAGGGGATCTTCATCAGGTTAAAATACAGGGTCAAGATTTCATTCCAATCAGATTCGTTAGGTGATAAAAACACAATTTGAGAACATTTAACACACTACACATACATACGACAATACGGATACGGACAAAAAACTCTTAAACAAACAGTCAATGAACATTTTTACACCGGTACCGGTAACATGGAGTGCGTGGCGGCGACGCTTGCAAAGTGTTGGTCTAGACTGGCGTTGTTATCTAAGGTACGTACATCCGTTGCCCCCTTCCCCCTTCCTTATCTTATTGGCCACTGCTGAGCTGACCATTTAGATAGTTTTATTTCTGTTTCATATGCAATATTTGATTTAAAGCCCCGTTGCTCATTGAGGATGTTCTGTGGTTCTTTTTTTATGGCGCTATAAATTTCATATTCTTCTATGGTGTCCATGAATTGGCCCTTTTTACACTGTGGAGGATTTCAAGATTATTATGAATTGTGGAATAGCTGTGTTTTTGGTCGATTAGGTAGTTGGCGTACGAGGATGTTGTTTTAGTGTTCAGTTTCCCAGGTAAATGCTCTTTGAACCGAATGTTGAAAGATCTGGCTGTTTGGCCTATATAGAAACTAGGGCAATCTTCACATTTTAATTTATAGATGCCTGTATTGTTCATTTCATTTGGATTTGTGGAGGGGGGAATTCCTTTATGTTTCAAAATATGATTTAGTTTGTCAGATGTTTTAAATCAGCACAAAACTAATTTAGGTCAATGTTTTTTGTTAGGATACTGTTGTTCTTCACATATATCGCAACTCCTCCTCCCTTATGATTCACTCTACTGAGGGCAGAGACCAATTTTGGATCATCAGTATAAGAAAAAAATTCCAACTCTTCATTAACCAACCAATGTTCTGAGATGCACATTACTGAAAGTTCATATTCTTCACAGAAAACAGAAGTTAAATTTAATTTGGTCCTAAGACACTGAACTGTGTTCTCAGCTTCAATTGTTAGCAAAAGAACAAGTTTCATGGTCTCAGACCTAGGTCCTGTTGTACCCTCTTCTTCAATGCCGGTACAGTAGCAGGAATTCCCAATCTAAAGCAGGGACTACGAATGATTTCCCAATGTAGGGTAGTAGGCCAATATCCCATAGATAAATTTAGTAAAAATATTCCTGCCGCTTATAGACTGTGTTCAAAATATCATGTTCATAAAAATGTTAAAAGGTTGAATCGTCAATTTATGTTTCAGCTTGTTTTTATGATGAAGTCTTAATCACTACCTAGTCTAAGCCCTACTGATGGTGTCGGTAACCTATACATATTTATTTATCTAATCACAGTAAAATTAATTTAGTCTCCTCAAAATCATCAAAATACTTTTGGGTGTATCTTAAAGTTTTAATCAAATCTTAGTAATCACATTTTTAGAAGTGTAAATGAACAGAGAATTCCTTACTTACCCACAATGTGTTCGATTCTTCTTCTTTTGCACGTGTTGAGTAAGGTATAAAATTTGGGCCAAAAAATTTAATAAGTAAAAGGAGAAAATGTAGGAAAAATTTCTAAAAGGGCTTGATTTAATTTAATAACTGACTCATAGAAGGCCTAAATCATCACCAGTCATAACTATAACCATAATATGAATTTTATATATTAAGAGTTGTATGTTATCAGAGCATTTCTGAGTACTATCCTTTAGGATAGAACCCAAAACCCTCCCTAGTTTGTAAATTATGTTGGGCATGTTTCAAGATGCTACTTTTACTAAACATTGTATTCTGACATTATTAACGAGCATGACAAATCATTTGCCTAGTATAGTTTGATTTGATAAGAAAGACTATTATGTGTTGTTCATTTAAACATGATGGATTTGAATTAATGACTGCTTCTTTGTAATATTCTTAAACAGTAAGTACAATTTAACTTATTTCAAAAATTTAAACAAAATTATTATACCTCAAGTTCAACTGAGAATATGAATATGATTACAAGTTGGGATTCAAAGGAGTCGACTTTCTATTTGTATAAGATCATCAATACTCAAAGTTTTGTTTTTGCCCATTTATTTCAGTCAACATTTTTTTATGTCTTAGGTACAGTTTTTAATCAAATTGGTGAAACTCTGTATCCTAAAGAAATGGAGTTTTTATCTAAACGAGTTTGAATTAAGCTTTTTATTAAAGCTGTTAAATATTTGTTAGGATATGGATTTTTAACCTTGCCTTTCATACTTAGCTTGTTTGGTAGGTCTTTACCAATTTAGAATAAGCGTCAACATATTTTGTTTGTTTGGTGAAGTGTGCCTCTTGAATTTGCTTTCTAGAATTGTATCTACTTATTGTTAATTTGCCACCAGGTGTTTGTATTTATTTATATTTATTTGTTGTTTATGTTTATTGACAGTAACACATTACAAGCCTGCCTTTAAAGTCAGTCTTCTGAGCCCCTCTTGTTGAGGTTTTAGTCAATGTCTCCACAAAACTGTTGTAAAAATATTAAACCACTAATTTGAATTATACATTGTTAAAAAGGCAGTTTATCTTTGTTTTATCATTAGGGTTGGTTTGCTTTAGTTTCTGATTGTTTTTTCTCAATGAGCAATTTTATAGATATCTCTATAGTGCTTGAAAAAGTGACTATTTGATGATGTAGCTAGCTTATCAAGATTAGTCGTGGCACAGGTTAACTAGATTCCATCAGAGCAATGGTGCCATTATGGCAAGTACGAGGGTAGTCGTCACGGAATCATAGTTAAAAGTGTTGAAAAATCTATGTTTTACTCCATGTTACCTGCAAGCGTAGCTAACGTTACAGAAAACAATAGGGGTGGTTCTCAATTTGTAGCCTTTATCACATTTAGAATTTTAAAAGTCCATAAGGTTAGGCTTTATGGTTACAAATTTATATTGATTAATAGTTGTTTTTTTTTAAGATTTTCTAATGTCTAATCATTACCTAATATTACATTCGTAAATATTAGAGTTACGATAAATATCATATTAGTAGCAACATTGTTTTCATCCAGCCATTTTATCAGCTGTCTGTTGGAAACTGTAAGTGACAGTTCCACCACTTGTCCTCCGATTAAACATATCATTTCCGGAACCCAAAACAAACTTATGCTGCAGACCTTTAGAAAGCAGTTTTGCTTTTCCTGCACTGATCTTGGTAGTTTATATTTTTCACCCTACTTCACTAGTATCAACCATTCTTCAGGTGGAGTAAACAATGTACGAAGATGAAGATTATGAGGAATTTGAGCCAGTGTACACACAGGAAGTGGATGAGGAGGAAGGTTCAAGTCTGTGGCCTGTGGTGGAGCATTGTCTAGGTCCAACACTGCGGGGACTTGCTCCACCTTTGTTGCACCTAACCGCTGCCTGCCTTGTCTTCAGGCTCTCCACACAACTAGGTAAGAGGAATGACATCTTTCTTTTGCAACGATAAGTTTTCGTTAAACTATATACTGATAGCACCCCTCTGCAAGGGGTAAGCACTACAACCAATCAGATACCCAACCAGTAAAGTATTAAAGTAGTTTGTTGTTTATAACAAATTTAAACAGTTTTTACCTCGTTTTACTATTTGATTAGAGGTTAACATTTTATAATAACATTTTTTATAAAAAATTTAAATAAAAAACCTTTGTGTAACTTCTGATTTCACAGATATACATAAAATCTATGTATTAGATAAAACCCGAGTATCCAAAACCCAACAAAAACGCCACCAATAATTAAGGATTTGTCTTCCAACTAAATCTTACATGGCAAAAACAAAGTAATTTATTCTAATCTATCTATAATTTACAGTGAATGTTGCGATGGTGTTGAGGCACCTGGTCTCTTCTTTGCTGGGACTCTACGCTCTCGTCTATTTCTTCAAAGTTCTGGTGGTGGACCTCCTTATTCTGGTGGTTGCAGCCTACGTTGTTCTGGCTGCCCTTCACTACGCAAAGCTCAGTCACGGAACAGCTGTCAGTCTGATGTCTTTCGCTTACCTCATCGGAAAGTAGGTTTATTTTTATGGCTTAAAATATGTTTTTGTAGTCTTATGTTCTTGTAAAAATTTGTAATGGGTGCTATTTTGGAAATACCCATCAGAAAAATATAAATTTTGTCCGAAAATGAACATTAATGAGATAAAGTTCCATGCATAATAATATGAACGTAATACAACTATTTGTTACAAAAATAAAAATTATTCATTGTTAAAGAACAAAGTGTCAATTATTTAGAACTTTGAAAATGACATATTGTTTTGCCTTGAACAAACAACTCATGAACAAATACAAATATATTTTAAGAGAATTCAAAATATCCCCACCTTTTTAATTATTTAATGGCTTTAAATATATGAGGCGGAGAAGACAAAGGTACCTCTTTGCGGCAAAGTAAAAATTTCAGTACGGGCAGTTTTATTGATTGAGTTCAGAAATATTGATTTTCGGTTGTTTGCATTTTAATATGATCCGTTTCGTCCTTTACCGATTCAAATAGATTACAAAACTCTTGTAATGGAATAAAACATTCAAAATAATGATCAATGTAGTCAATGTCTAGCTTGCGAAAAGGTACCTTTTCGCACTTATAGAAAATTAAAATTTCCGCGACCAGGTCCCTATTCAAAACAAATCAAATAGCTATGCTGCTCTTTGAAAACTGCACCCCGTCAAGTTCTGTGGGCGACGAGGTAAACTACTACGAGTTCATTGTAAATCTAGAATGTATTTTAATAACTAAAAACGAGAAAATGCCGCCAAGAGGTCCCTTTCAGGAGTCTTGCTATTTGTTATGGAGAAATAACATAGGGCCACCAAGAGGTCTCTTTTCTGAAATATCACTTTTCACGACTTTTAGATAAAAACATTATTTTCTTAAAAACTAGTGTGAGTTAAGACAAAAATAGGTATTCGCATTAAATAGGACATTTAGAGCTTTCATTTGACTCCAAAATCAATACTTAAATATATATATGCTTATTTTATATTTAAATTCGTGTTTTTTTCAAAATGGCCTTTTTTCTCATGTAATTTTAAATTCCTATAACTTTAACTTAAATATCTTAGACTTATGGGACTTGTGCCAAATTGTTAGGATTTAAATGAGGAATTAAAAAACATGCATACCTCAAAATTGAAAATTGCCACAAAGAAGTCTCTTTTTCCTTTCAGTTTTTCCAGCCTCACATATTGAAACCTGGTCGCACTATCAATCTGATTTTATGTCACATTAGCACAGTATATTGGTCTTGGCACTTAAACTCAAGGAGAATGAAGAGTGAACAGTCTTGCTACAACTTATTTTGAAATTTATGCTAACCTAAATTGTTAGCAATGAGTATTAGCTAAGGGCTATTTACAGAACTGGGAAGAAATTAACGCGTTGTGTGCGGCTGGGCCCGATTGGGCCCGGCTCTCGACCCTAGTAGGATACGCGTCCGGGCCCGTTCTGGGACGCTTGGCAATGCCTTTTGTATATCTTCTTTTCTCCCCCGCAACTGGTTGTACACTTCTGTTGCAAAGTGCCGCGTGGAGGGAGAGGACCTACTGTTCTCGTTTTGTTTCAGTTTCTGTTTTCTGCCATTTTCTTCAGAGTATTGACAGTCCTTGTGTATCGCTATATTTTGTCAAGTGTGTGAATTATTTTTCCTAATAATGGAGGCTGTTCCTGGGACTTATAACGATAGTATCAGATGAAATAGACACTTTTGATAGTAGTAATGATATTTGTAAGGTGGGTGAGGAGTACGCCGAGTCAGACGGTAGCAACAATGACATATGTGTACACGTATATATGTATGTTGTGTACATGCATATATATATATATATATATATATATATATATGAATAATACATGTCATTTATTATTTTTATATAGAATTTAATTTGTTGTTTTTTGGATGCCAATACCATTTCTTGCATGCCCGATTCTGCCAGATGCGGCCGTGCCCGATCGTGCACAAAACTGGCGGCCTCTTTTTTTACATTTTTTTATTATATTTAATTTATTTACCTGTAAAAGAAGATAAATATCGTAAAAACAAATTTCAGCATCCGAGTAACCATACCGTCAAACCTCAGCCGCAGCAAACGTGTTAATGGAGAGTCAACAAACTTATTAAAGATCTGGAGATCCTCTGTGAACACAGAAGAATAACACAAAAGATAATTAACTCTCCTATAATTCCTCCCATTTATATTTAAAATTCATTTTGTTTATTCTTGCAAACTCATTAATAAATTTAAAATTTATAGGCCCAAAGTAAGCTACTTCATAAGTAATATGGTGAGAGTTGTAGTCAATGTACTTAATGCGATGAAGATTTTTTTACGACCAAACAAAGGAAGTACATCCAAAAAATGTTCAAGTCATTAAGAACAACATTTTACATAAGTTAAGAAAAAATATCATATTTGTATCTAATCCTGTGTCGTATTACCCTCAGTTGCTGTATTGAGATTAGGTTAAATATCAAAGGTTATTTTCCTGCTAAGCCTTCACACGTTGAGAGGTTTTTTCCACGTTCTCTTAAACATTTAGATTACCTGTACCAACAATCAATACATCAATATTGAGTTCTAGTTGACTACATTTTTTAATCTTGATAATATCTAACCTTTTGCTACATTGTACCTCAACTCCTGCTCTGCTAGTTGTTTGTTGTTTTATGCGTTACAGTGAGTTTTTCCTTGAACCAGAGTCATGGCAGAAGATCCGTGGTCCAGAGATGCTGGTCGTGATGAAGGTTGTGTCTCTGGCATTCGACCTAGACTCTGGAGCTGTGCGTCGGCTGCCCAGCCCATGGGAGTATGCAGGTTATGTCCTCTGTGTCGGAACTTCCGTCTTCGGCGTTTGGTGCTCCTTCAATGAATACCTCAATATTTATGTTTCTCCAGTTTGGGTGAGCTGAATACCGGTTCTAGATCTTAAAATCACAGTTACACAGGTTATTTGCAAAACTTCCCTAGTTTCGATTGCTTATGTTAACTGTAAATTAAGACTGTATTTATCACCAAAGGTAAACGTTTATTATGTGGGCTTTTTGTTTTACACCCCATATGCAGTCCCTTGACTTTAAATTTAGCTCTTTATTGTGTTATACATTGGGAGGCTTAAAATCCTATTTTTGGTTCTACAGCTATCACAATGAACAGTTTTTACATTTTTATGAAACATTTACTATGTTTTATCATGAAATAATGGCAAAATCTATTATAACCTGTTATTTTAATCCAGAGTAGGAAATTTGCCTATTCATAAATAACTTACAAATCCAGTGTTAAGTTTAACCCTCCAACTGGTGATCGTCGCGATCGCGACCCTTTGAGGCCTTTCTTAACTGGTGAGATCGCGATCGCGATCCGTGTGCAAGGTCTATGTAAAATGCATTTTACTTTGTTGTTTTATAGTCAATGTCGATGTTTTTTATATAGTATGAAAGAGGAAAAGATGCGCAATCTAGGCATCATATGTTCAGCTGTATTTGTTGAAATAACAGTATGTTGGCAAGACTTAACTTTTTGCGGTTGTTATTGTTTACGAGTGTCATAGCGGCGGCGCTGTTTTGAGGTTATGTTTTCACTTGAAATGCAAATTTTAGTGAATTATAGTTAGTTTGCAATGTAATAATGAGTGAATTGAGTAATTATAGTGCTATTAGGGCCTTCTAAATGAAGATTCAGAGTACAAAGTGAAGTTGTCAGTGAACATGAAAGTTGTGAGTTAGGCCTAGGCCTAGGTGAGTAAATAGGCCTAGGCCTAACTTTATTAATTTATTATAAATAAATATAATTATTTATATACATAATAAATAGTTATATTTATTATTTATAAATAGGCCTAGTAAAAATTTTATCATAAAAAATTAATAAAATAAAAAAATAAAAAATTACAAAAATATGGCGGCGAAAAGGTGCCACACATATTTGCTTTGTAATATTTTATTTATAATATAAACAATCAAGTGTTATACATCAGTAAAAAGCCAATGAAATTGTGGTCATTTTGGCTATCTTAGTTTTGTTGTATGGACAACATACCTTACCATGATACTACTCTAAAAGGAAAATAATAAGAAGAAAAAAATCTTAATTGTTACAAAATAGGAGGATTAACATAATAAATTTTTGTAAGTATACTAAAAACAATATTGTTTTGAATAGCCTATTTCATTCTGAAAAAATTGATATATAATTTGTATGTTTTATATACCAATTTATATGTTTTATGTTGTTTGTACTAAATGTTTGCGCGGCGGCCAAAAAAACCTCACCAGTAAAGGAGGTTATAATGACCAGTTGGAGGGTTAACTTTAATTCTGTACTAACTATACTGGTTATAACTCAGACATGAGGAAGGTAACTCGTGTTGAATGTTGATTTTTGTTTATTCACAAAACACACAGTGGTGCTGAGAACTTGTCTAAGTCTCTGTCTCTTATCAGCTTTGCAACATCCGTTAGTCTCATGGAGGGGTTTATTCCAGCCAAAACACCATTTTAAGTGTATTGTTTGTTTACAGAATGTACAATGGGTGCTCAGAACCTGTCGAAGTCTCTGTTTAGCTCTCGTCAGCTTTGCAACGTCTGTTTGCTTGGTTGACTGGCTAATTCCAGACGAAGCACCATTGTAAGTTACTTCTTTGTTTCTATTATCTTTTAGCTTCCGCTTGTGTAAATTACATGCCATCGTGTGTAAAGTCATTGGCATGTTGATTATTGAGTTGATGTTACAGTTGAGTCCCGATAATCCGAAATGATTAGAACAGGACCTATTTCGGATTAACAAATATTTGGGATTAACCGAAACTATTATATATTAGTATAAACATAATATTAAATATAATGTGGAATTACTTAAAGTGGTAAAGAATAATATAAGTTGACTCCATTTGTTCACAATTAACAGTCCGAAATGCTTGCTCGGTGGTCGGATGCCGCATACAGTGCACTCTTGTTCATCGAAACTAATGTGGCGGATGGCCAGTTTGGTGGTCAAAAAATTCTGATGAAGCGGAGACCATAGTGAATCATCGTTTTTGCCGTTACCAGTTATAGTTAGTTATATTTACTACTGTTACAGGGTGTCTACTGGTCACTGAAGTCACCAAAAGTCACCGAAAGTCACTGATTTTAGTTAATGGTCACCAAAGTCACCAAAAAGTCACTGATTTTTCTTTAAAATGCAAGAAAAGTCACACATTTTTAGTATAAATTGTGAAAATAATGCGATTGCGAGCAAAAGTTTTGCGACTTTTACAATTTTCCGCCAACAATTGCTATCTTAGAGACGGTAAAAGTCACTGATTTTTAACAATTTTCACCCCTAAAAGTCACCAAAAAGTCACTGATTTTTATACCTCTTTGGCAGTAGACACCCTGTGTTAGTGAGATAACACTAGAGATTTTTTGAAAATAAGATACTGAATCTTCGAGCATTATAACAATAAACTTATTGGAATAGAAAACAATACAGGAAATGAAGATCCCCATACTATCCCTACTGCTTATTCCACATAATTTTTTTTAATGACTCACTGGCATCGATTCTTTTTTCAACTTTTGATAGATACACAAACCTTTTTTCTGTTTTTCACTCTTATTTCAACAGTCTATTGTCATTACACGTAACACCGATGCACTCTGTAGACATACAGATAGACAGTTTAGGAAGCGGATGTTTACTTCCTGTCCCCCTCTCTTCCTATTTCCTTGTGAATACTTAACACGACCATATCAATCATTTGTTGATTTTGCAGCCTTGATACCTTATTATAATTATAAAATCTACTTACGTAGTAGCCTGTAGGTATCAAATTGTAGGTATCAAATACCTACAATTTATGATTATTCAGATAATAATCTACCAACAATTTGATACCCACAGGCTACTACGTAAGTAGATTTTATAATCATAGCAATCATATTGAGGGGTGCAGGTTATGAAAGGCATGTGGTGACTTGTGATACAAAATGTGATACATTACTGTATTGTAGGTATAACAAATTGGAGATTGAAGGGACTAAAACGTTTAGGTTATTTTTGTAAGAAAAAATGGTACAGTAATAATATCCAGACCATCAGTTCCGATGAAGCAGAGTTCTGATGTCACCGAGTTGGATGAACGAGAGTGCACTGTATCAAATTATGCGCAGTGAGAGTCATCAGTCAAGATGTTTATGCAAGGTAGTTTGCCTTGTTTGCTTTTGAGGGGATCACTTCTTACTTTATAGCTCATGAAAAGAATGTCACCAACTGATTTTTGGTTGATGTTTTATTTAATTTGTAGAAATTAGACAAAAAATGGGCATAATCTGTTTTGTTTTGTATTTGACAATTGGTTTGCATTTTACCAACCTGTAATATGAACCGAGGTTTCTTATATATAGAATAAATTACCTTGGCCCTCTACTTCTACCGGAATTTAACAACAGTTAACTCAACAATAAGTATGTTGTCGTTTTAAGTTCAAGAATTAATCGATGTATTTTCCTTAAAAGTGAGACAGCCAAGAGCTGAAAGTAAACAAAACAGTACGCTCTCATTCATCGGACTTGGCGACATCTTAACTAAGCTTCATCAGAACTGAAAATCTGGATATTATTAATTTGTTTTTCTTACGAAATAAATAATTATTCCGTTTTAGCCCCTTCAATTTCCATTTGTTCTATCTGCACAAAAGTGAAGTATCACATTTTACTTCAAACGTCATCAGGCGTTTTCCATAATCTGTACCCATCGATGTGATTTACGAGGCCGTGGAATATTCACACAAAAATAGAAAGAGGTAGGGGGCAGGAAGTGAACATCCGCTTCGACCGCTTCCTAAACTGTCATTCAGTCTGTCTCACTTCGTGACTGCACATGTGTTACGTGGAAGTCAGTTGACTGCTGGAATATGAATATGGAATATGAGAACAAAGATTTTGGATCTTTATTTCCTGCGTTGTTTTTATTCCTATAGGTTCATTGTTACCTTGTTGAAAGTTTGAGTGCCTTATTTTCATAAAATATTTTGTGTTATCTTAAAAACAAGAGTGAATACAATCACGATAGGTCACCGTATGGGCGAAAATGATGACTCACGACGGACTCCGCTTCATCGGAATTTTTTGACATCCGAACCGGCCGTCCGCCACATTAGTTCCGATGAACGAGAGTGTACTGTATTGGAATTCTGTAGAATACAAATAGCTTTTGTACGATTTACTGTTTATTTTTGGCATGCACATTACTTCCTCCTTAAAACCAGCCATAAATTCTTCCATTATAACTTATATAACTCTGTTCTTTCTTAGTTTTATATATATAAAAAATTATAATTTTTGTTTTGGATTAAGCAGACGTTTGGATTACTGAAGTTCTGATTATTGGGACCCCACTGTACCAATTTTCATACTATAATGGGAACAAGGAAAGTCAAACCCTAGAGGTCATTTATCCTGTGTCACCATAACTTCTTTGTTCAATGAATTAAAAATTATCTTTCAATAATATTATAAGAACAATGTATGTTCTGAGAGTCTAAACAATAAAAAATACCAACAATTTTTTTGCATTCAATACAAAAGTAATTCAAATTCAAATATATTTATTTCACAAAAAGAAACAGAACAATGTACACATAGTGATTAAAAGGAATTAAATTCCACATAGACTATTGGCCTGTGTGTGGAAATCACTCAGTCTCTTTACTGCTTACAACTAAAACTGAAGCTCTATTAATATGTTATAATATAATTTAAAATACGTTAAACATGGATACTTGATACAAACTTAAATTTTATATACTATACTTAACAATTTATAATAGAACACCAGAGTTAATTATTGGAATACGATATGAAAACAATAAGTAAACTTTGAAATTGTGTGAAAAAAACTACCCTAAGATACTTAAGATACTTAAAAAGATACTTTAAGATGGAAGTTTAACAACAGAATACAACTAACTTGGTAATTACTATGAAAAATTTTGTTAACTTATCTACAGGGTGTCCCTGAACTCTCTACCAACCTTTTCAGGTATTGTTTTTGGCCTAAAGATAACCCAAAATATCATATTCAAAATTTCCAAAACTCCATATTTAACCACACTGCCGCCATTTTGTATATTTTAAAGAATAATTTTTAATTTGAGAGCGGCTTGTTTATCAAGTTGAAACTTGGTATACAGTTTTTTACAAGGTAAAGCCCTAATTAAAGAAAAATAATTTAATTTGTACAATTCATATATGTTTGAATCTTTAACCTTCAATTGCATAAAAACTATGTATTGTATCAAAATGTATATTATTTTGCGTTTTTTAGAATTTTTTTTGAAAATATAACGATATAAAAATTAATGAAATCAGTTCATTAATAATGGAGATAGAGTGATTTAACTGAGGCAAGTCATGGTCGCACCGCTCCTTCGGGAGTGGTTTGGGTGTTCAACGCATTTTTTGCTGACGCCATGACCGCTCTCTTCACGATTCAATATGCTCGATGTGAGACTGTTTGTATTTAATCACTCTATCTAGCTTATTTATAAAATGATTTCCATAATTTTTAAATTGTTGGATTTTAAATTCCATTTTCTAAAATACAAATGATAACATACATTTTATAACATTATGTAGTACAAAATGTAGTATATGTATTATGCAATTTAATGTTAAATTTTTTAAACAGCTACATTTTGAAAATATGAATTTTAAAAATTCATTATTTTTCTACAATCAGACCTTTACCTCCAAAAGCTGTATACCAAGATTCAAACAATTAAAACAAACCAATCTCTAATTAAAAATTATTATTTAAAAAATTCAAAATGGTGGCTGTGTGGTTAACTATGGAGTTTTGGAAATTTAGAATATGATATTTTGGGTTGCCTTTAGGCCAGGAATAACACCTGAAAAGGTCGTTAACAGATTGGGTTAACAAAGGTCGTTACGACAATCTATTGGGATGTTTAGTATATTGTTACTTCTTCTGCGGTTTTTCAAAGAATATAATAAGCTACTTAAAACAAGTTACTTAGTATGTACTGTTAAGTTTTACAGTACATACTGTTAAGTTAAAATGAATGTCTTTTTGTTGAAAAGTTGTAAAATATCTAATTTTAATCTTCTGTAAGTGGACTTAGTAAATTATTTGTGAAACATTTGTATAATCTTTCTTTTCCACGACCCAAACAGATTTCATATGTGATTAACATTTCCACAGTTTAACAATAGTATTTAAAAAATTATAATATTTAAATTAGCCTCGCTATCTCAGCCTGACATTTTTACTGAAGCACCACTTTTCAACGATGGCTACTAATGGTTCTTAGAAAATCCTAACAGCATGCCCGGTTTCTTTATTTCCACTTTCTTTACTGCTGAATTTGTCATGACATTTGGACTTTCTCCAGGCAGCAGCTGGATAAAACAGTGGATTCAAACTCTTTTGTAATTTACATTAATCAGACTGGCTAGGTCTCACTGTTCAAGATGTTTCTTCTACAGCTTATGGCCAATCAGCATCCCTATCAATGTGGGCAAGTCCCTGTTTTTTAGGCATAGCATTTTCTCTGTTCCTTTGCACTGTGTAGATGGTGGGGGATGTATCGAGACGCACTCCAGTTCCGGACTAGCCACTACTTTGTCTCGTACGTGTCGGAGAGTGCGGCAATGCTGAGTGGGCTGGGGGCGGGGGCTAGCGGCGACTGGGCTCTCAGTGTCTCCGAGCCACGCCACATCGAACTGCCCCACTCACTGGTGCAAGTCGTCATATCCTGGAACAAGTACATGCACAAGTGGCTCAAACTCTGTAAGGCTACAAACTTTGGAAATAATAATTTTTTTTCTTAATGTTGTTATAATTGGTAGTAGTGGTAAATTTCGATACAAGAACAACCATACCACTTGTGAAGAATTGTTTGTAACTTAAATTTTTACAAAGTTGGGATGGACAGGAATAATAATATTTTGGTTCGGGATGGAACGGGACGGGTATTTTTATTTCCTGTTCATATTCGTGACGGATTGCTCTTCTCACAGCTATTGGGAAATATTCGTTTATACTCTTATCTGAGTTGTATAAAGACAAATTAATGTTAATTAAAGAAGAAAATTTTATAACTGTAAAATCTTGAACATTGAACAGTACATACTGCTAAGTTGAAATGAACGTCTTTTTGTTGAAAAGTTTTAGAATATCTAATATTGGTATTTGCAGTATACAAAGAGATCATTGAAAAAGAATTTTTTGTGTAACCAAAGTAATTTAAATAAAATCACTAAACAATAAACTGTAAAGAAAAAAATTTTAGACAAGTATTGTTGAATGAATTAAACATATGGTACAAATAGTGGATATAAAAATTATGTAAATAATAAATATACCAGGTGTCCCAGACCACCTGTTCACCCCTTTTAAAATTTACAAAATTAATTTTTAACAAAAACCAATTGTGCCATTACAGTACACTCTCATTCATCCAACTCGGTGACATCGGAACTCCGCTTCATCGGAAATGATGATCTCAATATTAGGGTATTACAATTTTTTTTCTTACAAACATAGTTTTTACATTTTAACAACTTTCATCTCCAATTCGTTGTACCTGCAATATAGTATGTATCACATTTTGCATGTATGACAGATTTGCAACGCACGCTTTTCATAACCTCTATCCCTCAATGTGATTGCCGAGGTCGTGTAAGTATTCACAAGGAAATAGGAAGGGGGGGGGGGGGGCAGGAAGTCAACATCTGCTTCCTAAACTGTCTGTCTGTCTTGCGAGTGCATCTGTGTTATGCCAGCAATAGACAGTTAAAATATGAGTAAAAAACCAGAAAAAGGTTTGTGTGTCTATCGAGGATAAACAAAACTATTAAAATAATCAATGCCAGTGAGTTGGTAAAAAAATTGTTAATGAACATGGATTGGGGTCTATATGGAGATCTTAATTTCCTGCATTGTTTTCTATTTTAATCAGTTTATTGTTACCGTGCTCGAAGCTTCAGTATCTTATTTTCAGAAAATCTCTTGTGTTACTCACTAATAATAGTGGATATAACTGTAACTGATCGCCGTAATGGTGAAAACGATACTATGGACTCCACTTCATCAGAATTTTTTGTGGCCGTCCGCCACATTTATTTATTTATTTACAGACAACAACATACATTAAGTACGTGTTTTAAGTTGTTACACAATTATAGCTAAACACAATAATAATTTTGAATCAAGTCTCTAATTATCTTAAAAAAATTCTTCAAACGAATATATCACTTTTTCCACTAGATATAATTTTAATTCCTTCTTAAATTTCTTGAAATCACTAATGTTGGTAATATTACTAGGAATGAATTTTAGAAATTTTTTGCCAATATAATAAGGACTGTTTTTTTTAATATTTCAGTTCTATGGTACTCTTGTTTGCTTTCTTTATGTCTTGTTGAGTAAAAGTTACAATCATCTTCCAATTCGGATTTTTCAGTTTTTGACAGACATATTGTTTCATAAATATACTGCCCAAAAACAGTTAATATGTTAAGTTCAACAAAATGAGTCCTGCATGAACTTTTCTTAAATTCTATGCATAATTTGATATTTTTAATAGTTCTAATCGCATGTTTTTGAAGTTTAAGTATTTTTAATAAATTATTTTTGCTAGTTGTGCCATACAAATGTATACCATAATTTAAATGTGAGTGAACCAATCCAAAATAAATTGTTTTCAAAACTTCCTGACTGCAGTAATATCTCATTCTCTTTAATACAAATATTCCAGAAGTCATTTTCTTGCAAATCCCGTTAATATGGGTGTCCCATTTTAAATTGCAGTTCAAATTTAGCCCGAGAAACTTTACATTTTGCTGAAGATTGTAATTTTTGTTCATAATTTCCATATTTAAATTATCTTGTTTATTTTGGATAAAGTGAAATTCCATTATGTTTGTTTTTACATAATTCAAGAGAAAATTCTTATTCGCTAGGTAATTATCAATGTGCGACATTAAATTTGTTGAAATGGTATTAAAATTATCACTTGATTCTCCACTGATTAAAATACTTATATCATCTGCGTATAAACAAAATTTTGGAAAATTTTTCTGGGTAAACTTATTGCACGATTTGGTAATTCCAGTTATGTAGCATACAAATAAAAACGGGCCTAATATTGATCCTTGAGGTACAGAGTATTTAATTGACTTTAAATCTGATGATATTGTTTCCAAAGTTTTTGTTTTCTTATTTATATGTGTTATAGAAACACACTGTTTGCGTCCTTTTAAGTAAGAACTTATCCATTCTAGAGCAGTACCTTTAATTCCATAATTTGTTAGTTTACTTAGTAATGTATCATGGCAAACACTATCAAACGCTTTAGACACGTCTATAGGAATAATCCTATAGTTTTCTTGCCACTGTACATTTCCTTGATTATATTATTTACAAATTCAATTGCTGCCGTTACTGATGACTTGCCTTTCCTGAATCCGTGTTGCCCATTATCTAATAATTTATTATTTTCAAAGTAAAATGTAAGTTGTTGCAATATGCATTTTTTAAAGATTTTAGAAAAAGAATTTTGTAATGCAATTGGCCGATAGTTTGTTGTATTTAGTCTGTCCCCATTTTTATAAATTGGAATTATCTTAGACACTTTTAGTTCTTCAGGATAGATGCCAGTCAAAAACGAACAGTTGATTACATGAGTCAGTTTGCAAAATATTCCACTTGCACTCTTTGATTAACATTATTGGGATTTCATCTTGTCCAGATGAAAATTTACTTTTACATAAATTTATTGCTTGTAATACGTCTAAAGTTGTTTGTTGTTTCAAGTGAAAAACTGTATTATTTGTTAATTTTCCTGTTGACGTATAGTCTTCTAAGCAGTCGTTCTTGGGTTTTAATTTAGGTTTTATATTTCGTTCTACCATATTTGTGAAGTAGTCATGAAAATTTTAGTATTAGCAAGAGGGTCATTGTAAATAGTTCCTTCATGTGATATATTAATTTCTGAATCTATAATTCCTTTGTGGGATAATGTCTCATCATTGATTAATTTCCAAACAGTTTTCATTTTATTTGAGGGGTCCTTTACTTTATTTTCAATATAATTTGACTTTTTCATTTGTATAAGTTTTTTATATTCTTTTTTTAAACTCTTCAAAGTAATTTTATCTTGTTCCCTTTTTGATTTTCTGTGTATATTGTACAATTTTATTAAGTTTCGTTTCTTTTCCTTAATTTCTTTGTCAACCCACTTATTTTGTTGTAGTTAATTTCATTTTTACCTTAGGGAAATGTTTATTAAAATAGTATAAGAATTTGTTGTAGAATATAGAAAACTTTTCTTCATCTTTTCCACTATATACTTCCGACCAATTTTATTTGTCTAATTCAGCAATAAAATCAATGATATTTCTTTTGTTAAAATTACGGCATAATTTAGTAACATGTATATTAGTTCCAATGAACAAGATTTCACTGTACAGGTAAACAAACCGGTTATGCTCTATTGATTGACAGTAATTTCAATGTACAGTGTGTACCAGAAGTCACCTTTCCAGACCAGAAGTCACTAATTTGAAATACAAACCCCCATCTTTTATTACATTTTTGGATTTACACGTCATTTTAAGACAACTTTAGAATTTAGTTTGTACCCCTAATCCTAACGGTTTTTGGATATAATTACGATTGAAATTTAGATTTTTCCTATAAGAATAACATGGGAAAAATTAACATAAATTATCTCTGAACATTTTAGGTTAAACAGAACTGTTCAAGAATGAAAATGTCGTAAAACCTTATTAAAAAAAAAAAAAAACTTACAGATTATCAGCAAAATTGAATTGTGCAAATTTAAAATATTAAGCCTAAATACTTTTATTGTTATTTTTAGATATTCATTTAGTTATTTTTTCTACTCTAGGAAAAAATCAAGGAGTGTATAATAAAAAAAACCAATTAAAAAATGTAAATTTAAAGTTATAAAATTAACAATCTAATAAACATATTTTTTATGTATCATTCTAAAAATATATTTAGTGGCGTTTGAAGATTTTTACTTGAAATTATGTTTAATTATAATGATATGCTTTTAACATTATAAAACAGTAATTTTATTTATGTTTGATTTACTTAACAATACTTTACTCTGGAACGGAATATCACACAGCTTAGATTGCTCAGCTCAATTTAATTTGTGAGAATTAGACAAAACATATGAGCTATCATTTTGCTTTATATGACAATTGGTTGAGAAGGTAGCAATTTGTAGTAGGATGAAAAACGCTCCTCTTGAATAAATTACGGCCAAATGTCAATGATAGGGACGATTTTTGGGAGGAAAATTAACCCAAAATGGGGGATCCATCCATCCCTATTATAAACTTAATAAGAACAACAGTTTAAAAATCAAGAATTTATTTTCAACAAAGACAAGTATGACATCTTGTATAGTTGACGTCACAATTTGTTAGGCTTATCGAGACTTATCAGGCTAAAAAGACCTGGGTGCGCGTCAAGGGTAGAAAGGCTCCGGTCTACCCCTGGCGCGCACCCAAATGCAAGGGTTTTTTAGAATCGTGTTATCTTCTGCCAAATGAAGCCTAGAGCTATAAATAAGGTGTCATATTAAAGAAGAATAACGCTACTAATTTTCCTCTGTTACACTTTTGTAATTAGTTCATTAAAACCGATAGAAAACTTCAGTTAAAAATCGATAAAAACAGATGATTTTAGACAGTTATAGCTGAAATTAGAAATTTTATATTAAAATTCTAAAAGGATAGCCGACTAGATCCTTTTTTCTACTTTAAAAAAGTTAACAGGCAATCTCTATCTTAAGCGGTTAGTTTTAGAACACGATCCCCGTAAACCTCTGCATTTACAAAACTAAAAAACAGATGATTTTAGACAGTTATTACTGATATTAGAAATTTTATTTAAAAATTCTAAAAAGATAGCCGACTAGATCCTTTTTTCTACTTTTAGAAAAAGTTAACAGCCAATCTCTATCTTAATTGGTTAATTTTAAAACACGATCCCCGTAAACCTCTGCAGCCATTAAACTCGCCTAGCGCTACGGCTGCGAGGTGGCATTCGGCATTGTTGTTGTTTCGGCTGGGGTAGACCGGCCCCTTAATAGTTTTAAATGGAAAACATACTTGCATTGAATTCCAAGATTGTCAGAAAATTTTTAAATCTTTAGGTTCCCCACATAACTCTAGGTTCCAGTTTACTTCTGACAACATCCTTTTAAAGTTTTCTGTATTGGATGGACTAAAATTTCTTAATTTTGACTAGCCCATAAGGAAGCTTGGCAAATCTTGAATGAGGAATTTGATAAAACAAGAGCAATAAAAGTAAAAATATTACTGGGTGGGATAATAACTTTTGAACCTGTAATTTGGTTTATTTTGTAAGGTTTTTTAGTTACTTGGTTAATTTAAAATGTAATTTTTATAGGATATTACACCCGCTTGATCAGGACTGCTGAGAAAATATAAACAAAAGAAGGGATATTTCATTCCATTGATGTTTCAAAATGCCGCTTTTGATTCAGGCCGTGACGTAATCCATCCATGTCCATAAGAATAACATGCACCAGATTTTTTTTTATCAGGCTAGTGACGTATCGGGTACTATTTTTTACATCGTTTTACCCGCTATTGAAACAGCCCTGTCCATAACATTAAAACAGTTTTCCCCAGTCCTGAGCTTGATACTAATTTTACAATTTTTGTTAAATATCATCTTTTGTTCAAGACCACACAAAATATTTGAAGTCGTTTTTCAACTGAGGCTGGTTTTGAGCAACCGATAGTCAACAGATTGTTCTGTTTGTGAAAAGCAGGTTAGAATGTGATTAGTCCAGATAATCTTTCTGCTTTCAACTTAATTGATGAGGAATATAGTGATGCAATATATCCTTGTGTTATATAAGGCATCTGGATGTATATCAAGACAAAATGACAAGACAAAATACTCTTTATTGACATGAACATTAAGTACAGTCATGGCGTCATTATTTTTCTTCTTCAGTGATGAGGTTGGCCTCGTCCCTCCAGGAATTCTTCAACAGAGTAAAATTCTTTTTCCAGTAGCCAGTCGAGAACAGCTCCTTTGAAGTTTCGGTTGGTTTTTTGTTCTTTCAGTGCAGGTGGAAGGGTGTTGAATAGTTTTGCTCCGATGTAGCTGGGTTTTTTTTCATAGGCTGACAGATGATGTGCAGGGAGTATGTAGTTGATTTGGTTTCGGGTGTCATAATGATGAGCCTCTGAGAAGTTTATTATGGGTCTTTTGTTAACTACGTGGGTAACTACCTCGGCAATGTATAGGTTAGCTACTGTCTGTAGTTTCAGCCTTTTGAACTCCCCCCGGCATGAGTCACGAAATGCCAGTCCAGCCATGATTCTGACTGCCTTTTTCTGTAGACGTAATACCCTCTGAAGGTTCCCCTGAGATGATAGCCCCCATACAATCAGTCCATAACGCATTTGCGCCTCAAAAAGAGCATAGTAGGCAGTCCTTGAGGTTTCTGCGTTACTGATGTGTTTCAGGCGCTTGATGACATAAAGAGCAGTGCTAAGCTTCTTACAGAGTTGATCTACATGGGGTTTCCAGTTGAGGTCACTATCAATGGTTATCCCAAGGTATTTTGCCTCTTGGGATGCTATTACATCTGGTAGCGCATGAGCACTCCTTCTTTGTGAACCAAAGAAGAGTTGTTGCGTCTTGTCTTCATTTAGCACGAGGTCATTCTCTTGGCTGTACTGTTTGGCAATGCTGGCAGCAATGTAGGATTTTATTTCTAGCTCTTGTATATTTTTGTGGGATACAACAAGGGCAGTGTCGTCAGCATATAGGAAAGCATCACAATTGTCGTGTAACACAGAAATAATGTCATTCGTGTACAGTATGAATAAAACTGGACCCAAGACAGATCCTTGAGGAACTCCTCTGGTTGTCTGTACTTGTGTGGATCTGTATTTTCTGGATGTCTTGTTTGTTACATTAATTATCTCTGTCATTTGAGTCCTTCCGCTGAGATAACTCTGAAACCATTGATGTGCGGTTCCTTGTATTCCTAGCGTTAGAAGTTTGTCCAGAAGATGTTTGTGGCTCAGACTGTCAAATGCTTTACTAAAGTCCAGAAAAATACCTGTTGTTGTAGTCCCTGCTTCTGTGGCATCAATGATAGTTTCTACCAAGTCAATTATAGCCGTGATGGTAGACTTGCCTTTTCTAAAGCCATGTTGGTGATTGGTTAAAATACTATTGTTTTTTAGATGTGTGAGCAGTCTTGTTAGAACTATTTTTTCAAAGACCTTTGATAGGGTTGAGATAAGCGAAATAGGCCTATAGTTGTTGACAAGGGAGGTGGATCCTTTCTTATGCTTCGGGTAGATTAATGATTGTTTAAGTATGGAGGGGAAAGTGCCTTGTTGAAAAGACTTGTTTATTAGGTTAACTATTGGGTCTAGCACTTCATTTTTGCAGTGTTTCAGAATTGTTGATGATATTTCATCGATTCCTGATGATGGTTTTGATTTTAGACATGTTATAGTTCTATCTACTTCAGCTCTATCTGTTGGTGAAAGGTTCTCTTCGAATGACATTAACTCTCTTTCATGTAGTGTTGGATGTAGTTTTGGGAGTGCTTGTTGAGAATCCAATAGAACTTGTTCAGCAGCATTAGCAAAGAAGTGATTCATATGTTCAGCTATTTTTTGGGGATCTGTTAGGGTTGTGCCCTCAATGTCAAGCGATTTTATTTGGTTTTTTTGAGATTTTTTGTTGAAACGATTGTTGTTTATGACCTGCCAGACCGCTCTGCTTTGGTTTTCTGCATTTTCAATATAGGTTATTGAAGCTTCCTTTCTGAGTTGTTTGAGGTATTGGTCATATTCTCTCTTTCTGTCATTGGTTTGTCTTTTATTTTCTTCATTATTAATCAGAATTGAGTTGTTGAGTGCTGTAGTATATGCTCCTTTCAGCCTCATAAGTTCACGCTCTTGTTCTTGATTTGTAAATATTTTTCTTTTCTTTGGTCTTGAAAGTACACTTGGGCAAGCTGTATCTAGTGCTTCTCGCAGTATTTTGTCAAATTCTGAGTAAGCCTGGTCTGCGTTTTGAGTGTTGGTTACGGTTTCCCAGGTTTCTTGTGCCAGAAGGTTTTTAAGGTTTTCTATGTTTCGAGCACTGTAGTATCTTCGAGTTGTGTTTGGTATGACAGATTTGTCAAACTCAAGATGTACTGTGCAGATCTGGCCTGTATGGTCTGATAGGCCTGTGAGCAGAACTGCAGTGTCAACTTCTGTTTGCAACAAGTTCGTTGCAATCATGTCAATTGATGTTTTTGAGTGAGAGGTGATTCTTGTTGGCGGTAGAGGTATTCGGTTGATGTCATGGCTCAGCAGAACTTGATTTAGGAGTTTACTGTCATCTTCATCAGCCAGGCTGTCTACATTAATGTCTCCAGTTATAATAACTGGATTTTTCCAAGTTGGTAGATCATCAAGAATGTTGGACAGGGTGTCAAGAGCCAGGTCAAGATTGGTATAGATTGGGGGCCTGTATATTCCTAGGATATACAACTCTGTTTGTTTCATTTTTATTTTTATAAGCTGTGTTTCACAGACAAGTTCTATTTGTTTTTTTGCAATGTCGATGCAGGAAATGTCATTACCTAGATTTTTGTTTGCATATATTGCAACTCCACCTTTTCTATGTTCAGTTCTCGAGTATCCCCCAATGTATACATAATTATGTAGTTGGGTATTTTCAAGTTTGTCTTTAGAAAGGCCATGTTCTGTGAGTACAACTATGCTTGGTTTGGTTTGACAAAGTTGGTGGTTTAGTCTGTCAATTTTTGTACTGAGGCCATCTATGTTTTGGTGGAAAATCGATAATTTGGCTGGCTGAGGCAACGGGTTTTTTCCTAGTTTAGTTAAGTTGTTATTACTGGTTTGGTTGGGAATCCTAAAAAAGGTGTTTGAATCTCGTTGCCAGACTTGTGAGAGACTGCATTGATGTAGTTTGCATTTATAGTTTTGAAGTGCTCTATGTTTTTTTCAAAGAAGATTTCCCAGCTTTCTTCTTTTTCCAGTAGCATTGCGGTGATGGGTGGGCCTTTCATATAAACATTATTAAGCATTTTTTGCTTTTTTGGGCCAGGGAGGTTTTCAGGTTGACAATAAAGAGAGTTTGCATGCTCTACTTCCTCATTGGTTGTCGAGTTTTCATTAATGGGGTGCTGTTTTTTTGAAGGGGTTTGGCAGTCTCCCCCGCTCTTCTCTACTTTTTCATTGGTTGTCAAGTTTTCAATAATGGGGTGCTGTTTTTTTGAAGGGGTTTGGCAGTCTCCCCCGCTCTTCCCTACTTTTTCATTCATTGTCAAGTTTTCATTAATCGGGTACTGTTTTTTTGAAGGGGTTTGGCAGTCTCCCCCGCTCTTCCCTACTTCGTCGCTGGTTGTCAGGTTTTCTTTGGATGTGTTGATGCTCAGTTTTTGTGACGGGGTTTGACTGTCTCCCCCAGTAATCCCTACTTGCTCAATGGTTGTCAAAATTTCTTTTGTTACTACAGGGTTTAGTTTTTGTGGAGGATTTTGTGGTACCTCCACTGAGTGTGTGTTTAGGTTTTCTCTGTGTTTTGCTAACTGCAAGGAGATGCTAAAATGATTTTTCTTATAGTTCCTTGAAGCTACAGATCTGGTTTTATTGAGACTTGTATTACTGTTTAATAGTGATGGGGTTTGATGATTAGCTTTTAAACTCTTTTGAACATTTTCTATACAAAGTTCCATGGTGTTTAGTCGAGATTTTAGCTCAGCTACTTCAGTAAGCAGATTTGTGGTGTTGTGCAATAATAAGGGGTTATGTGAAGATGTAGTGGTTTGAGTTTCACTGCTTTTTACAGATACGGATTCTTGTTTGGTGTAATCTACATTGTCTAGGCGTTTTTTTAATGAAGTTACAGTTTTTTCTAAGTTACTTATTTTTGAAACATAGCCTTCAATAAGATGATTTAGTTTTTTGTCATGTTGTTCAAATATGTCTTCTGTTTCGGATCGTAGTACTTTTTCTTTAGTGATTTGAGCATCTTTTTCAGTTATTATCTGCATCAAGTCTTCTATTTTTTTACTATGTTTCTCTTCATCTTGCTCCATTTCTTCTATTTTTGCCTCAAAGTTTGCCAATTTAATTTGTAGAAGTTCGTTTTTTTCTTTTAAATATGTATTTTCTTCTAACAGAGCTGCTCCTATTTTTGCTGCCATTTCTAACTTGTCTTCATCACTCTCTGTATTTGCTAGGCTTTTATTTTCAATTAAACTATTTTCTAGCTCCTGTATAGAATGATTTAGGGTATCATTGTTATCATTTGCATTGGAATTGGTTCCAGTCAAATCTTCTTGATGTGATCTACAGTTTGTACATTTCCAATTTTTTATTTTTCCGGGGGTCCACCGTTTTAGATCTTTCTCGGGTATCTGCTGGCAGCCTGCATGATACCACGTATTGCAACGGCTAGTACATAGTATTCCAGAGTATTTCACCCCTACACTACATGAGCCGCATGGATACTTAGTAGGCATTTTTATTGTTATTTTTAAGAAAAATGTTATTTATTTTCATGAAAATTATATAATTTTGTTTGATTTTAAGGTTTAATCAAATACCGTGTCAATGTAAAATTAAAACACTGTGATAGCCAGCTGGTGAGTAAGTAGGCAGAGTGCCTAGGTCAGGGTTGCTGAGGTTGCAGGTGTAGGTCACTAGCATTTGCTGTGACACATGAGCTGTCTATCTGAGTGCTATGTCAACATTGCTTCGATGAGTTGGTGGTGTGATGGTGGATCTGTTGTAAGTGTCGTGTTGGAAGATTTGTGATGCGACTTGGCTCTGACGTCACTTGACACCTTACCATATGTTTTTTCATATACAGAATTTTTATGAAGTTTATGTTTGCATTTAAAATGTTTGTTTTTTCAGAAGTGACTAAAAAATTTGAGGTTGATCTTTTAGTTGAGTTATATTAGTAGCTTGATTTTTATTGAGTTTTATGAAATATGAGATTCTTACAATTGCTTCCATCAATAATTAGGTCAGTTCTTGAGTCATGGTATTTGAGTTGTATTTACTTGATTATATTTTAGTTTGCTGATAGAAATTTATCAATAAGTAGACTTACAGTTGCTCCAAGTAAGTTTTGCACATAAGTTAGATAATGTTTGTTGGATAATTATCACTTATACACACTTTTTCTTGAGAGTCACTTTACTAAGACAGTAGTCAGTCAGCCATGTTGGTTTTGGTTTTTTCCTACAGGTTGAATATCCTACAGGTTGTGCAATATATATTGTGTACTAAAGCCAGAATTTTTTAATATTTTACATGTAAAATTTTAACATATAAACATTTTTTCCTGTCCATTTACTTTCAAAGTACTAGAAGAGAGTTAAATATCAACAAGTAAGTGATAATTTTTATTTGGGATAATCTTAGAGGATCAGATTCATATTGACCGTCATTGTAATAGTAAAAGGAGATCAGTATATTTTTTGTGAAGCTGGAAACCATAGACAAAAACTGATTTAATACAATTAATGCCACAACAAACAAAATTGAATATTTTTAAATTCACAGAATTTTTAGTTTCTTGAGTGTGTTTGCCAGTTTCGTGTTGTGTTATAATTATCAATATTCATTCAGTTCAATATATTTATTTTTGAAATCCAATGTTGTAGCTTTAAGTAGCATTTTATTCTTTTGTTTTGTAATAATTATTTAACACTTTCAAATTATTTAGGCATACTACTCAAAGATCATGAATTTACATAATTAATTAAATCAGATGAAATTGACCACTCAATGTATGTTGGGTGAGTCGGTGGCATAGTGGTTAGCGCGCCAGACTTCGGGACCAAGGCAGCGGTGTGGTGGGTTCGAATCCGCGTTCTGCCAGTGACTTTTATCAGTACCTTTCACCTCATACTGTAGTGGATCTCCCCGCCTTACTTTGTCCAATACGATCCACGCACAGATCAATAGTCTATGTGGACAGGGCAAAGTAAGATAAAAAGAGGTCCGCCAACCTCTTTTTAATATTAAAAAACCTTATATTTCCAAAATACCAACACTTTTGAAACTTCTGTTAAGAACTGTCACCTTTGAAGGCACCTGTTGCAGATGTTTTCCGGACAACGAGCCAGTACGGAGGTTTGGTTGCAGTGATGGCCACCTACACAGTGAGCTCGCTGCTGCACGGACTGCACTACCCATTGGCAGCCATCCTCATGTCTCTGGGTGCATACACCTATGTGGAACACAGCGTTCGCTACCGTCTGTCGGTGGCGTTGGACGCGTGTGTTGCTGCGCGCCCATGCCCCCGAGCCTGCTCGCGCCACAAACACACCACTCGCCTCCTACCTGTCACGGTGTGTATAGTGGGCCCTAGTCCTAAAAATGGGTTAAGTGTAAAGTTGGAAGATCAGTCTTTAGTTATTGTTATGAAATTCATAAATTTATAAAAATCATTGAATCACAAATGAACTAATTAAGAACACAAATTACTCAACTATACCCAAAAAGTATTTTATAAAACTTCCTGAATGACATCACATCATAAATCATGTTTAATGGTTTTAAATTTAGAATAATAATTCAACCTGAACTCAAAAGGTAAAGTCTGGCCTGCCATCTCAATTTTGGTCATCCATTTGAGCTCACGTTTGCAGTATTGTACTCTCTTAAGACCTTTAACTTAGTGTACACATCAAACTACAAAGAAGACCATTTAAGATTTTCACATTCATCTACATTAAAGATTTTCTTCTAACATTTGGTTGGTTGCCCCCCTGACACGACAGAAAACTGAAAGTGCCCTAAGAAGCCTGTGAAAATGCCTTTAAGAAGTATATTTTAAATGAAAAATTATACTAAGTTTTATTTTTTTTTTTCTATAATCATTAATCTTGAGCAGAACTTATTGTTAACTTTGTGACAAAAAGCGACGCTCAGGTTAGGTCTATTTACCATTGAAAAATCAAATATAATCAGCATCACTAGACCCTTGACAGTTGATGTTTGTGTTTTCAGGTGGTGAACTGGCTGTGGTCTGGGCTGGCCATGTTCCATCTCGCGTATCTCGGCTGCATTGTTGACACGTCCGACTCCTCACCCGCTCCTTTTCCTCAGGCGTTTCACAAGTGGAATAACGTTCATTATATCAGTCACATCATCGCGTTAGTCACATACTTTTTATATTTTTGGTTAAAATAAATTTGTAGAAACCATTTTTTTAAATGAAGTGTATTTTTTATAAAACCCATAAGTTTTACTTTTTTGTGTGACCTAAAACTGTATCTTTGAAGTTTATGATAGTGATGGGTTCATCATTTTTATATTTAAACAGACTTTTCCTTTATAAACTGAAAGTGATTTGTCAAGTTGTTTAAATTCCAAAATAATAGTGAGCTAAAAGTTAGAAAATCCCATTCGCAATGTTTCTTCACAATGCATTGGAAAGAGGGGTGTCATGAGAATGAAGATATGGAAATTATGCAACACAAGATCGAGAGACACCCTAAAGCATCCAAAATCAGGAGAAAAATATTTAAAACTTACACATGGCATTATCAGTAATGGAATGTATGAGAGATGCAATTATAAAAAATGAAGGTTTTTTCTGGTGAATACATTTTTTAATAGAGTGAGTAACTTCTCACCAGGTTGCTCCTTACCGAAAGACTGGATTTAGATGGTAGAATTGAAGTTTGTTTTAGCTTCTGGTTCCCACTGTCAAAATGATAATAAACTTTAAACATTGACTGTTATTAGTTAACAAATTCCAAATTACATGTATTATTTTATTTATAACATAATAACCACCTTATTTAATTTTAAATGCTTAGTTACACAATTAATTGTAATAATCAATATAAATTTTAGACTAACTAATGAAAGTTAACATACCCTAGGCGATCTTAAAATAATGCATGTTGTTATTGATGAATGGGATTTTTTCCTGTCGAGATCGAGATGAAGAGGAAGAACCTGTAACTTAATGTGAGTTTATTTTTACCAAAAGCACTCACAGAAATCTTATTAGCAGGTCTATTGTATTGATGCTAGCTGTAGTTCATTTAATAGATAGTTAAATATTCCAATTCCAATTTCTAAAATCTAACCATATCACACAGAAAAGTTGTGGCTTTTTGTTAAAATTGTTACTAATAATAAAAAATTCAATCAAGATATGGCTTACCTTTAAGTAGAGGTGTGAAAATACTAGGGTTATCATTCCTCCTCTTGTCCCCTGACATGTCCTCAGGAGAGAGAGAGAGAGAGAGAGAGAGAGTAAAGAGTAATAACATTTTTATTTTTTACTCTGTTGAAATAGTTAGTAAATCCTTTTAAGACCCCAGCGCCAGATAGTGAGATTGTATTATTGCTGTCAGTGAGTCAGTCAGTAGTCAATAGAGGTTATGTTACAAATAGATAAGCTATACAGTAAACAGCTTTTGATTCATTCCGGCTTAGTTTGAATAACGCGACCATTGGTTTTTTTATAATTTGACTAGAGGGAAATGTGTTTTAATGAGAGCTAAAAGTCACTGATTGTGAAAGGGGAGCGCGGAACTGGCTAACTCAGAATCCGCTAACCCAATGTTAAAATCCCTATCTCCAAAAACTTTACGTTTACGGAATTCACTAACTTTGTTGTCGCCGGAATTGCCTAACCCGGAATCCGCTAACCCAGGTTAGGAGAAAGTTAGCGGATTCCGAGATCGACACTGTACGACGGCGGAACTGGCTAACTTGTCTACGGCTGGAACTCGCTAACTACCAATCAGAAGCGTCGATCCCTCACCAATCAGAACACCTGGCGGTCGGGAATGAGTCGCGCTGCTCAGTGCTGCCACGTGCCGTACAAATAATTATGTGCCAATACCATAATATGGTATGGTACACCGTAAATATTTTATTTGCTATTACAATGATTGTGGAATTAGAATGTAGAATATAATGACGATTAAAGATGTGATTTATCATAATGGTTTTGAAATCAAGTGCGCTTAGGCGTGCAGCAAAATTAATAGATTTTTTAAGTAGGCTATTTTAACAGAACATATACAAAAGATGTGGTCGTTTAAAAGAATTAGATATTAATGGTGTAACTTTAGAGTAACTAGATATCAATTTTGATACCCAATTTTATCAATTACTTACCTTTTTATGTTATCAATTTCTGTTCTTTTTCATTACATGAAAAACTGCATGTCAAAGTAGGCCTATATAGTCCAGGCAATCGGTACTTTAACGTGGAAAAAATTATAGTATGGGGTTTTTCTGCTGTTTTATATGTTTTTTGGGGTGCTGAATCCGAATCTGAAGTTTGCACCAAGATATTCCTTGTGCTTCTCGAGATATCTGAAAAAAAACATTGAAATTTTGGCACTTTTTTTAGTATTTTGCTTATAACTCCGAAACGATGCATTTTTTCGAAATTTATCTCCTTAACAAAAATAAAGTAGAGAAAATTTCCAACACAATGCATTCATAAAGATTGTTGTTACGACCAACCATTATGAAACTATAGCTATTTGAAAACTGGCTCATTTTTGGTACTTTTAAGAAAAATTCTGTTATTCAATATTACATCACATTTAAACAATTATTTGCACATGTTTTGCCATAACACTATATATGTATGGAAAGAGCGTTAAATTTACTATAGATTACAAATACTATCGTTAGTTTGTAAGTGGTTAAGTGTTCATAAGACTGCTTATAATAGTTTATCTACGGTCACAATTCTAAGGTTGGCAAGACCATAATCTTTAATTACTAGTTATGTCTCTTACTGGCAATGTCAGATTACTTTTGGAATGAGAATTATATATTTTGTGTACATTGTTGAAAATATGCCTAAAATCAATACTAAATAACACCCGTCTCAGCAGACCTGCATGCTCAGCGAATTTAGAATTTAATTTAACTAATAATTTTTTGTCATAACAATCCTGTTGTACTCATGGGTATGTAGGTTTTCTGAACGAAGAGTGTGTTATAGAAGTATTTCATTGTATAAATAATACAGTTTTAAAGTAATATTTTTTATTTTCCTTAGACTTACATGATAATTTTAGTGAATTTAGTTTTGTAGAGTTTATCAGCCAGATTGAATTAAAATGCAGTAGAGTGCACCCGATGCCCACCAAGTAAGAATTAAAATTATTTTGTTACAGCAAAATAAACTGTTTAACACTCTTATAACAATATGAAAAATACATCAATTTATTGAGACTTTAATGTAGATTTAAAGTACATATATAGTAATTATAATCTTACATAAATACAATAGCCAGATTGAATTAAAATGAGGTAGAGTGCACCCGATGCCCGCCAAGTAAGAATTAAAATTATTTTGTTACAGCAAAATATACTGTTTAATACTCTTATAACAATAAGAAACATACATCAATTTATTAAGAATTTAATGTAGATTTAAAGTACAAATATAGTAATTATAATCTTACATAAATACAATAGCCAGATTGAATTAAAATGATGTAGAGTGCACCCGATACTCTGTGCCGCCAAGTAAGAATCAAAATAATTTTGTTACAGCAAAATTAACTGTTCAATACAAATATAACAATATGAAAACTATATCAATTTATTCTGAATTTAATGTGGATTAAAATACATATATAATAATTACAATCTTTCATATATAATCTAACAAAATCTTAATAAAATGAGGGAGCGTGTTTACTTAACAGCTAAAAAAAGTAAAAATAATTTTGCTAATGTAAACTAAAACCTTTTAAACCTCTTATAACAATATAAAACTAGTATTACTTTGTGTTTGTTTTTATTAATAGTAAAAAATATATATGTTTATAGTATAACTGACCTTATAAATTGACAAAAATCGAGTTAAAAAGATGTAGTGCACATAAAATGACTTGTAAAAAGAATACAAATTGTTTTGTAAAGACTAAATAAACATTTAAAACAAAAAATAACAATGTGAAATTGTTTTCATTATTTTATTCTATAATTAAAGCAGATTATACTGATATATATATGTATAATATTTGTTTACGAATAGATTAGTAGAGACTGTTTTAAAAAGAGATAATGCAAAAGATAAGAACTTTTAATGAAAATACCATTTATTTTGCTAGAGCGAAATAACTAATCTGCACTCGTACCACTATATGAAATGTATATATATTAGTTTAATGTTTATTGCAGATTAGTATGATATATGCCATATATTTATGATGTTACTGGTATGCTCCTGGTCCTTCGAACCTACATATCCATGCGTACTACAGTATTATTATGACGAAAAATTATTAGTTAAATTAAATTCTAAATTCGCTGAGCATGCAGGTCTGCTGAGACGGGTGTTATTTAGTATTGATTTTAGGCATATTTTCAAAATGTACACAAAATATATAATTCTCATTCCGAAAGTAATCTGACATTGCCAGTAAGAGACATAACTAGTAATTAAAGATTATGGTCTTGCCAACCTTAGAATTGTGACCGTAGATAAACTATTATAAGCAGTCTTATGAACACTTAACCACTTACAAACTAACGATAGTATTTGTAATCTATAGTAAATTTAACGCTCTTTCCATACATATATAGTGTTATGGCAAAACATGTGCAAATAATTGTTTAAATGTGATGTAATATTGAATAACAGAATTTTTCTTAAAAGTACCAAAAATGAGCCAGTTTTCAAATAGCTATAGTTTCATAATGGCTGGTCGTAACAACAAACTTATGCATGCATTGTGTTGGAAATTTTCTCTACTTTATTTTTGTTAAGGAGATAAATTTCGAAAAAATGCATCGTTTCGGAGTTATAAGCAAAATACTAAAAAAAGTGCCAAAATTTCAATGTTTTTTGCAGATATCTCGAGAAGCACAAGGAATATCTTGGTGCAAACTTCAGATTCGGATTCAGCACCAGCAAAAACATATAAAACAGGAGAAAAAATCCATACTATAATATTTTCCACGAAGGGTATTTTTTCAGTACGGTTTTACTGGACTAATAGGCTTATTCCTTAAAGACAATAATGCTGCACCCTTACTATGTAATACAAACACTGTTTAGTATTTTATAAACATAACAAATCTATTGTTTACTTAGGCCTAAACCTTAGTAGCCTAATCAAAACGTTGTATTAATTAAACAATATCAGAGAAACAAGCAGGCCTAAACTAGCAATTTGTATTTATTGAAATTTTTAGTTTAATAAATAAGTTTTTTGGAGGATTTGAAAAGGCCTATAAATATTTTAATGTCTCTATTTTGCTTAAAATAAATATCGGTACCATCAGTAAAACATTTATTAGTGACACCGTTATTACACACATTACAAAAACAAAAAGTATACATCTGTAGATCGGTCTGGAACTCGGGCCGTCATGAGTAAAGCAAGTCACGCTACCGACTGGGCCACGAATACCGTCGAGGTGGGGGAGAAATGAAAAGCATTACAATTACAACGTTTCAAACGATAAATTGATTGCACAACGAATTTCCGATACATCCGTTTCTTTTCATACAAATGTAAACAATCTATTTAAACCGAACCTTTACAATTTAGTCTTAATTTCATAGCAATCACCTATTTCACATAATTAAGCAACTTTCTTTCCATTTAAAGGATAATACATTATAATAATTGCAAACGTTTTTAGGTGTATACGGTACTGGCCATAGTAAACAAAATCCTTCTTGGGCTTTTGCTCATCAACTCTGTATTTAGACAAAATACCTAGTGGTTTTACAATCAGCTGATTAAAAGCGTGCAAAATAAATTTACTGTAAAGGATTGAAAATGTCGATATTTTTTATTTAAAGAAGTAAGATAACGTTAATTACATAATTAAGCAACTTTCTTTCCAAAAATGACAATACATCATAAAAATTGTAAACGGTTTTAGGTACTGGCCATAATAAACCAAATCTTTTATGACCTTTTGTTCATCCACCCTTTATTTAGACAAAATACCTCGTGTGTTTACAATCAGCTGATTGAAATCTTGTAAAATAAATAAATTGTAAAGGTTTGAAAATGTCGATATTTTTAATTTAAGGAAGTAAGTTAACGCTAAAGTAAATAAAATCTGCTAAAATACAAAGGTTTATGTTTTATTTGGTACAAACTGTGTGTAAAAAAAAATGGTCCAGTGGAAGTCTCAGACGAACTGTCCAAAGGATTGGAATTGTTGGCTTTTTCCCCATGTTAAATCTCCTTAAGAAAAGTTTATTTTTCATATTTTACCGATATTTTTGAAATACAAATAAAACCTGTTTATATAGAACCGAAAAAAGTTTATTTTGGTGCAACCCGCATGTAAATCGGTCCAGTAGAAGTCACATACGAACTGTCCAAAGGTTTTTTCCTTACTGTTTTAAATATATAGATATTTTTTAAACTGATTGGGTCCAGACGATCTGACATTTTGGTTGAATTTCAACCATGAGGCGATCTCTAGTGAAAATTATTGTATAACCTTACAAAAACCTATATTTCATTTCCTATTATCTAATAATATGTATTTATATGTATTTATAAATTTAAAATAGGCGACCGTAAGCGGTCATACGGGCAAAAACGTAAGCGGTCACCTGCAATTTTCCTATGTGACTATTATAAGCATTGTTATTCATGTTAAATAGTTCTATCGTTATATATCTTAGATCTTTTTACATAACCACAAGGACTTATTTTGACTGCAGCAACAAGTAGTTGGTGGAAAATTGCTTTATTCTGTTCTTATTTTTTTTTTATTTAGGGCCAAATTTGATGTAAACATTACAAAAAATATGGCATTAAAAATATTTCCAATAATTTATCTGGGTCAATAAGTTGCCTTTTACAAAAAAAATTTGAAGCCTCGTTCACACAGCATAACGTTTATGTACGGTTATACTATAATACGAGCAATGTCTGAAGGGATGTGCGTGTTTCATGATCTCGAAATCTAGCGGGTAGATTTTGCTTTACTATTGCATTTAAGAGTGGTTTGGCCCAAAAATCAGTTTATAAACAGCCTCAATCCCAGGAAAAATCGAATTTGGTCTAAATTTAAGTTTAAAAAATTTTTCAGAGATTTTCAGATTTTTTTACAATCTATTGTATGCCCTCTGGGTCAGAACCCTTTGGACAGATTTGCACCAAACTTCACACAAACCATCCTTGAATAATGCCTGAAAGTTTCATTACAATCTGTCGAGCGGTTTCAGATTCTATAGGGTAACATACATACCGGGTGTCCCAGACCACCCGTACACCCCTATTAAAATCTACACAATTAATTGTTTGTTCACAAATACAAATTGTGCCATTTTAGGTAAACCGGTTGCGCTCTATCCATTGATGATAATTTCAATGTACAGGGTGTACCGGAAGTAACCTACCCAGACCGAAAGTCATAAATTTAAAATACAAACCCCTATTAAGTAGTCTTAATAGGGGTTCGTAGAATCCAAAAATACCATAAAAAGTGAGGGTTCGTATTTAAAATTAATGACTTCCGGTCTGGGTAGGTTACTTCCGGTACACCCTGTACATTGAAATTATCATCAATGGATAGTGCGCAACCGGTTTACCTATAATGGCACAATTTGTTTTTGTGAACGAACAATTAATTGTGTAGATTTTAAAAGGTGTGTATGGGTGGCCTGGGACACCCGGTATATACATACACATTTCCTCTTTTTTTAGATATAAATAGACCTATTTACAATTTATGGAAATAAAATTTAAATCCTATACTATAATACGAGCAATGTCTGAAGGGATGTGTGTTCCACGATCTTGAAATCTAGCTGGTAGATTTTTCTTGAACTTTGTATAGAAGAGTGTTTTGGTCCAAAAATAAGTTTAGAAGCACCCTTAATCCAGGAAAAATCTAATTTGGTCTAAATTCAAGTTTAAAAGTAGTAATTTTTAACATTGGTCTTATGGGTTGCTATTTTGGTAACGAAATAACAAAAAGTTAACAAAAATAAAGAAACATTAATTTTAAGCAGTTTTTAACAGCTGTTATCTGTGAAGAGGTGTAGGCCTAGATTTAGTAGCTTGATTACCATGACACTATAACAAAAGTGAATTAGAACCAACGAGCAAGGCTCGGTTAACCTGGTACTGTAAATTTTATGGAACGTAAAATAATATATGATGGAAAAATATTTAAAAGGATAGGCTAAGATATTTTTCTGTTGGGACATGTTTGTCTAAACGAAAATGTTCAGAGATATTGGAGTTGAAATTTTGTTCCATGTTCTTCTTACGGAAAAATCAAAATTTCAATTGCCGTTATGTCTTCAACTGTTAGGATTTCGTTAAAAGTTAAAATATAAAGAAGTCTTAAAATTACGTGTATAATCTAAAAATGTCACACAAAGTGGGGGTTTGTGTTTAATATTAGTGACTACCGGTCTGGGAAGGTGACTTTCTGGTACACCCCGTACATTTAAATTAGTGTCAATCGATAGATCAGAACGGATTTACCTATAATGGCACAGTTGGTTTTTGTTAAAAATAGTTCTGTAGGTTTTAAACATTCCATTATAAGCTACGGTAAGTATTATTAAATTACATAATCATAAAATTATAATTGAAAATAGGTCTACAACATTTACGTTATCATTTCTCATTGTACAACATTCATCATTGTCGTTTGTCCAACATTTACAATTAATCAAAAAACAAAAACAAGATATCATAACCGTAAAGGTGATTTAAATACGTTAGGATGCACCATTATTTATTGTGGTGCGGTTGGCAACGTCGTGTGTGGCGCCACTAGCGACGAAAGGCGGAGGCCGCCGCGCCTGGTTAGGGAATTCCGAGTTAGTGATTCCGCTGGGCGACAGTTAGCCAATTCCACCCTACGCACATTGGAATCCACTAACTGGCGATTAGGCAGTTCCTGGTTAGCCAGTTCCGGCTCGTGACACGAGTTAGGGAGTTCCGAGTTAGCCAATTCCATCGTCTCTGTGAAAGCGACTAATTCTCGTCTATGTTAATAGGGTACTGAAACTCTCATTGAAACTAATATCAACTATTTCATTGCCAAATCCTTCTAATGACTTGCAGTAGTTTTCCAAAAACTTTTACTAAACTTTAATTTAAGGTGAATTTTGAGAGCTCTCCTCTTTAAGGACCGTAAAGAAAACTATTTAATGTTTGCTTATTTCTCACAATTTGTATCAATTTAATTGCAATGTTAGTATTAAAAACAAAATAACCTATGTGCTCTTAAACTTTAAAGTTTTTTTCTCTCTTATGCTTCTAAGTAGGTTAGCTCCTCTAAAATGATATAGATAACCAAATAAAACATACTTTATTAGCTAAAACCTTTGTATTACTTCCATTAATATTTAATATTGAATTCCTTAATAATTATTATAATTCAATATTGGCACCTCATGGTATCTTAAGCAAATTTAATTATTTGAATGTTATTATTTCAATTTTAAAATTTCTTTAATTTGCTCCCCCCTCTCTGATATTTAAGTTCACGCACAAATAAGCCGTTTCGCAAAGTTCATTCACTGCCGCGGTTGACCGGGGAGAGGATCTTGATTGGGTTAACTTAGAGGGATAAGTCCAAAAGAAAATTAATACTTTTATCTTTAAGAGATACGAGGGAAGTAATATTGACCCGCGAGGTTTGTAAAATAGTGAGAAATTGTTCAAAATGAACGAGATACAAAAGTTAATATTTTTAAAAACAGTGAAGCGGAAGCTAAACAAACTCAGCTGGCCAGAAAGTGAAGGGGCAAAAAGGTTCTTGTTCCTCTCTCTCTTTCTCCCAGAAGAAAAGCCAAATCAACAACGACAATATTTAACATTAGTGGTATGAACAACAAATTTGTGGTGAAAATGGATATGTATACACATGATTAATTATAATTACAATGTTTTTAAATGACTTTAATACCAAACATACCGGCCCCCTTGAAGCATTACAATGCTTCAACAAACACAGAAGAATAACACATAAAATAAACTCTGAAATTAATCAAGGGGGCACTTTGGAGTGTCTTAATTCAAGGGCAAAGGGAACACCTTCACTGCTGGACGAGTCAGGAGTCCCGTAGATGTCTTGAGGTCCACGAAACGGACTCTCCCATCCTTTCCTGGATGGATACCTGTTATTCGGGCAAGGGGCCAATTGAGTGATGAAGAGGGGCTGTGTATCAATACAAGATCACCGACTTTGAGATTTTGGGAGTTCCGTGTCCACTTGGAACGTTGCTGCAACATGTGGATGTATTCAATGCTCCATCGTCGCCAAAGTCGTTGATGGAATGCTTGAATGAGTTGCCAATGTTTTAGGCGATTTGTTGGCACGTCCATGACTTCAGGTTCTGGAACAGCTGCCAGAGCAGATCCGATAAGAAAATGACCAGGAGTCAAAGCTGAGAGGTCGGAGGGATCGTTAGAGAGAGGGGTGAGCGGTCTCGAATTGAGCATTGCCTCCACTTGAGTAATAAGAGTGATGAATTCTGTCAGAGAGAGGATGGTGTCACCCATGACACGTCGAAGGTGGTGTTTCACGCTTTTCACTGCGCTCTCCCAGAGTCCACCTTGATAGGGAGCCGCTGGAGGGTTGAAGTGAAACTTGATTCCACGAGGGGCAGTGTAGCGTTGGATAATGTCTTGTGCCTGAGGAGAAGTGACCTGTGGTGTGACCAGTTTACGAAAAGCGGCATCAGCGCCTACAAAGTTCGTGCCACAATCACTATATATCAGCACAGAGACCACGGCGTGAAACAAAACGGGTTAGGGCAGCTATGAAGCCATCAGTGGTGAGGTCTGTTACTACTTCAAGGTGTACCGCTTTGGTGACCATGCATACAAATATGCAAAAATATACTTTCACATGTTTTGTAGAGCGTAGAGTAGAAGACTTGATCATGAAGGGGCCACAGTAGTCAATCCCTGTCGAGAGAAATGGGCGAGCAGGAGTGATTCAAGGTGGAGGAAGATCACCCATTAGTGCAGTGATGTTGCGTGGCTTATTTCTGAAGCATGTCACACATTTGAATATGCGGGAACGGATGACACTAAGAGCGCAGGGAATCCATACGGATTGAGCTAACAGAGCTTGCGTGAGTTGAGGTCCAGCGTGGAGGTGAGTGATGTGGAAATGGTCTACGATTAAGTTGACAACATGATGTTTCCGGGGAAGTAACACTGGATGACGAGCATCGAAAGGCAGTGCCGAACGGTTGAGACGACCACCAACACGCAAAAGTCCGTCCGAGTCGAGGAACGGATTCAGACGTTGTAGGGGTTTGAAGCAGTCATGTTTTTTGCGGAGTGAAGAAATCTCATCTGCGAAGGCAGAATTTTGAACGAGCTTGAAGATCTTAATACGAGCTATGGAGATCTCTGACGATGAAACAGGTCCGCTGAGGCGGTCACTTTGACGACAGTTGTATATGAAGCGCAATAAAAGAGCAATGATCCTCTGGAGTTTGTTCCACGACGAGTAGGCAGAGAGAAGATCCCAGTCTGGTTGATTGGTTGAAGAGAGGACGACTAAAGGTGTCTTCTTGGTTTCGTCCGATGCAACGAGGTCCACCGGAACGAAGTGTGAGGTAGGCCAGTTGCAAGGGGGTAGCTTGAGCCATGGAGGTCCTGTCCACCAGAGCGAATGGTTGACCAAAAGGGAAGCGGAGATTCCTCTTGATGCGCAATCAGCAGGGTTGTCCGCACTTGCAATGTGCCGCCAAGAGTTAAGAGGGCGGAGTTCGTAACCACGTCAGAGCTACAGATGAGTCACTCTATAGGTGAAGATTTTGAAAAGTGATCTTGTCAATAAACAAAGAATGACAATGTGCCACCAGTTGGGCAAGGAGATGAGCTGCACAGAGTTCAAGGCGAGGTAGAGTTACTTTTTTGAGGGGAGCAACCCGCGTTTTTGCCATTACAGGACGGATGACTACGTCACCTGTAGACATTTCACAACGGAAATATATGAAAGCAGCATAACCGCTTTCTGATGCATCTGCGAACCCATGTAGTTCTATGGTATGCGAGGAGGAGAATTGAAACGCTCTAGGTATAGATACATTAGATAAATGTTGAGAATCAGTGATAAATGAGTTCCATTTTTCAGCAAGGTTAGCAGGTAATGGATCATCCCAGCCTAAACCTGTGCAGGGTGTTTACTGATATCTGATTTTGGAATTCCAGTATATTTCCAGTACATTTTTAAAAAAATTTCCAGTATCACTCACAAACTATTAATCTGAATAAGGAGTAACAATAACAATTTATACATATAAACAAATTTAACATGGATCTTTGTATTAAGAAGTTGCCACAGGTCAAAATTCCACAAAAAAATCATCTGATATCGACTCTAATTTATTTAATAAATTACCCTTCTTTCATAAGATTAACAATGAAACTTTGAAAGCCTGTAGGTCGTACCCCTGGAGACTGATGTGAATTATAATGGCATTCTGTTCATCTACATGATCAACCTTTCTTAACAGTACTAGGGGACCCGTGCAGCGCAATGCGCTGCATTTATCAGAGTACTTGGTGATCAAACATTGCTCCATGGAAATTTACCAGGTTATTTTGAATGAAAATTAAATTGTAGAGAAAATTAGATTACACCATATTGGTATTTCATCGATCAATCTTCATTACTAATTCTCCAACTTCCCAATGTGATAGTATTGAGATTTTGTGGTTGTTCTTTTAGGTTTAAATTTAGCTAGGATTACATGATGGTTCTTGTTCTTATGCCGATTCGTCTTAGAGCCTCTGCCTAAAAACTCCTATGAAATGTAGAATACATTCACAGATGTTTGATCTAGATAGGTCATCACACATAAAACGTAAATGACAACAGAAGAAAAATAAATATTTCATTGCAACTCCTCGGTACTGTATGAGCTATGCAGCACCCACTGGGGCTGTTCTTCTAGAACTGTATAAGGTAGTCGACGACATAGTGAAAGAGCCCACACTATTACTATTTATAAGAAACTAAATCCTTTTTCCATGGTATTACAAAATTTAAATAAAAAAATCACAAAAATTAAGAAAATCTACATTTTTTGTGTGTCCATTTTGGTTTCATGCGGCATTTATATTTTTGTTAAAATTTTGTCCTTATACACTCCATTTTTGCAATAAGCTTATCTTATATATTAAAATTTAATTTAATTTAATTTAAAATTAATTAAATTTAATTAATTTAATTTTAAATTAAAATTAATCTTTTAATTTAAATTTAATATTAAGCTTAGCTTATATATTAAAATACTGGAGATAAAAAAACTTTGAAATATTGCCTCTTTTAAACAGGTTTTTTTTTTAAATATAGCATTCTGCATTAAATTTTTTATAGCATCACATTACGGTTCATGGTAATTATACCAACTATCCCTTTTCCTAGTTCACAGCAGCTTGAAAACCCATGTGCAAACATTTAGTGTTCTATTTTAATTTTTATTGTCTTTCTTTGTTGTTTCGATAGCAATCTGATAACTCTTAAGACCCACATAAAAAATTTCAATTTGAAAACTTGTTTATGTGCATCAGGATGATGATTTTTTGGGGGTTAAATTACTAAAATTATTTTTGTGCCCAAATACACATAAATAAAAATTCAAGCAAAATCTACCTGCTACATGTTGAGAAAAAAGTAAAACGTACAATTTGTCCCACACAATAGACAGTCCTTGAATTAAAGTATGGAACTGTGTTGATATTTCAATACCGTACCAGTTCAATTGCTTCCATTCAGCATTCAGATAGATTTTAACATGTGTTTGTCTGTTTTACTATCAACAGCTGTTTTAGTTTGAAATTCAATAACAATTGTTCCCCATGTTAAATCTTATGGACAAAAAATGAACTTTGAGGGCTTCCCGTGAGCTTCAGAATTAAAATATCAAAAATCTAAAACCTTATTGCAAAACTACGAACTGAGACCATTCTTTTGACACCTCAAACTTTAAAATTGGTCCAGAAATAAGGGAGGAGTAGTGTTAACAAAAAAAAGGGCATCACGTATTATATATATAGATGCACGGATTTCTCTTTACGATACACACAAGCTGAGAAAAAAGGAGGAAAATAAACATGTTTACCTATTACAATGTAGATACTTATGATTGTGATTAATATGTTTGAACTTTCCAATGAAAACACTTTTTTTAATATTAATTTTTTTAATATGCCATTTAAATTTCCCTTATAACCCTCCATACCACCCACTTTATTTTGTATTTTTTTATAAAAAAAATAATAAAATTAAAAAAAACTACAGTTAACTGCAAAGAAAACTGAAAGAAAACTGAAAGAAAACTAAAGTTTTAGTACAAAATCCAACATTTTCTAAGCTTAATCTTTACACATATGTTTAGATTTCTTAATTGCTTAATTAATTATTTGAACACACAAGTTTAACGGAATTTAATCGGAATGTACGGATAAAATGACAAAATATATATACTAGGCATTTTTAAAACAACAATTTACTAATTTTATTAAAATTAAATTATTCCAGTATCTATTTTGAAATTCCATTATAATTCCAGTATTTCCAGTATGGAAATAAAATTCCAGTATAATTCCAGTATTTCCAGTAATTCCAGTATCAGTAGACACCCTGCTGTGGTCCATAACAACTGCATGAAACATTTGGCTTGCATGGTCGTGGGAGCCAAAAATCCACAAGGGTCGTAAATCTTAGCTATGCAGCTCAAAACGGAGCGTTTCGAAGGGCGGGGGTCTAGAGAGAAGTTAAGACTGTATGTGAAGCAATCAGAGGTTGGAGACCAACGTAAACCAAGAATAGAGAAATATGGTTCAGACTCTTGGAGAAAAACAGGCGGTTCGAGATGTCCCTTGGGTAGAGTTTGTAGAAGGCGTTCGGAGTTGGAAACCCATTTCCGCAGTTCGAAGCCGCCTCGTTGCAGCAGATTGATGAGTTGATCCTTCAATTCTAAGACAGCTTCCTCTGTGTCCGACCCTGTGATGATGTCATCTACATAGGTTTGATTTCTTAGCACTTGTGCTGCTGCAGGAAAAGAGTCACCTTCGTCGTCAGCTAGTTGGTGAAGAGTCTTGATTGCCAAGTGTGGGGAGCTGTTCAAGCCATATGTAATGGTGTTCAGCTGGTATACATCGAGAGATTGAGATGACAGTTGATGCCAGAGAATTAAAAACAACCGCCGATAAACAGGCTCATACTATGGTGATTGAAAACACATTGGTTCACTGTCAGTCTATGACCTGTGAGAGTTTTAAAAAGACACCCATCCTCTTTAAAAATGTAGATGTTTGTAGAGCTGGTTATAAAAATAAAATTTTCAGAACCACACGACACAATTTCAATGTTTTTCTGTGTTTTGCCATTTCGAAGTGGCGGAAAATTAATGAACGGATTTTTTTTTTTTTGCCCTCACATCCCACAATTGGATGGTGTCGTCCTTTGCGAGTGACATTAACCTTCTCCCATTTGGAATGAAATTTATACCATTGACTGTTTCTAAATGGGATAGGTTTCTGAATCTCAAATGTTGTCTGTGGTCATCCACAAAGTTCTCTTTGTCAAATATAGCGAATCAGGTCCCTGTGTACCTTGCATCCCATAACTTAATACATTCATCAACGCCCGCCGTAGCCAGGCAGTGCGGGTCCACGGGCGACCAACTGACGGCTGAAGGCCGTCATAAAATATTTTTATAAATTAAAATATTGCATAGTTCACTATTAGAGACTTTTAATAGCTCATTTAGGGCCTCAGTCATTGTGTTTTACTTTAGATAAAATTTAAATTCTCCGTAACAATCTAACCAGAAGAGGAGGAGGAGGAGGATTGAGAACTGGACTCGAGATCCAGCACCAGTCCAGCCTCTGGGTAGGGATGAAGGTCCCCGCTGAAATGGAGGATTTGGCCTCCGCAACCCCCGATAAACAGGCTCATACTATGGTGATTGAAAACACATTGGTTCACTGTCAGTCTATGACCAGTGAGAGTTTTAAAAAGACTCCGATCCTCTTTAAAAATGTAAATGTTTGTTGAGCTGGTTATAAAAATAAAATTTTCAGAACCACACGACACAATTTCAATGTTTTTCTGTGTTTTGCCATTTCGAAGTGGCGGAAAATTAATGAACAGATTTTTTTTTTTTGCCCTCACATCCCACAATTGGATGGTGTCATCCTTTGCGAGTGACATTAACCTTCTCCCATTTGGAATGAAATTTATACCATTGACTGTTTCTAAATGGGATAGGTTTCTGAATCTTAAATGTTGTCTGTGGTCATCCAGAAAGTTCTCTTTGTCAAATATAGCAAATCAGGTCCCTGTGTACCTTGCATCCCATAACTTAATACATCCATCAACGCCCGCCGTGGCCAGGCAGTGCGGGTCCACAGGCGACCAACTGACGGCTGAAGGCCGTCATAAAATATTTTTATAAACTAAAATATTGCATAGTTCACCTTTTGAGAGACTTTTAATAGCTCGTTTAGGGCCTCAGTGATTGTGTTTTACTTTAGATAAAATTTTAATTCTCCGTAACAATCTAACCAGAAGAGGAGGAATAGGAGGATTGAGAACTGGACTCGAGATCCAGCACTAGTCCAGCCTCTGGGTAGGGATGAAGGTCCCCGCTGAAATGGAGGATTTGGCCTCCGCAACCCCCGATAAACAGACTTATACTATGGTGATTGAAAACACATTGGTTCACTGTCAGTCTATGACCAGTGAGAGTTTTAAAAAGACTCCGATCCTCTTTAAAAATGTAAATGTTTGTTGAGCTGGTTATAAAAATAAAATTTTCAGAACCACACGACACAATTTCAATGTTTTTCTGTGTTTTGCCATTTCGAAGTGGCGGAAAATTAATGAACAGATTTTTTTTTTTGCCCTCACATCCCACAATTGGATGGTGTCATCCTTTGCGAGTGACATTAACCTTCTCCCATTTGGAATGAAATTTATACCATTGACTGTTTCTAAATGGGATAGGTTTCTGAATCTTAAATGTTGTCTGTGGTCATCCAGAAAGTTCTCTTTGTCAAATATAGCAAATCAGGTCCCTGTGTACCTTGCATCCCATAACTTAATACATCCATCAACGCCCGCCGTGGCCAGGCAGTGCGGGTCCACAGGCGACCAACTGACGGCTGAAGGCCGTCATAAAATATTTTTATAAATTAAAATATTGCATAGTTCACCTTTTGAGAGACTTTTAATAGCTCGTTTAGGGCCTCAGTGATTGTGTTTTACTTTAGATAAAATTTTAATTCTCCGTAACAATCTAACCAGAAGAGGAGGAATAGGAGGATTGAGAACTGGACTCGAGATCCAGCACTAGTCCAGCCTCTGGGTAGGGATGAAGGTCCCCGCTGAAATGGAGGATTTGGCCTCCGCAACCCCCGATAAACAGACTTATACTATGGTGATATATACACATTGGTTCACTGTCAGTTTATGACCTGTGAGAGTATTAAAAAGACTCCCATCCTCTTTAAAAATGTAGATGTTTGTAGAGCTGGTTATAAAAATAAAATTTTCAGAACCACACGACAAACAGGCTCATACTATGGTGATTGAAAACACATTGTTTCACTATCAGTCTATGACCAGTGAGAGTTTTAAAAAGACTCCCATCCTCTTTAAAAATGTAGATGTTTGTAGAGCTGGTTATAAAAATAAAATTTTCAGAACCACACGACACAATTTCAATGTTTTTCTGTGCTTTGCCATTTCGAAGTGGCGGAAAATTAATGAACAGATTTTTTTTTTTTTTGCCCTCACATCCCACAATTGGATGGTGTCTTCCTTTGCGAGTGACATTAACCTTCTCCCATTTGGAATGAAATTTATACCATTGACTGTTTCTAAATGGGATAGGTTTCTGAATCTCAAATGTTGTCTGTGGTCATCCACAAAGTTCTCTTTGTCAAATATAGCGAATCAGGTCCCTGTGTACCTTGCATCCCATAACTTAATACATTCATCAACGCCCGCCGTGGCCAGGCAGTGCGGGTCCTTGGGCGACCAACTGACGGCTGAAGGCCGTCATAAAATATTTTTATAAATTAAAATATTGCATAGTTCACCTTTTGAGAGACTTTTAATAGCTCGTTTAGGGCCTCAGTCATTGTGTTTTACTTTAGATAAAATTTTAATTCTCCGTAACAATCTAACCAGAAGAGGAGGAGGAGGAGGATTGAGAACTGGACTCGAGATCCAGCACCAGTCCAGCCTCTGGGTAGGGATGAAGGTCCCCGCTGAAATGGAGGATTTGGCCTCCGCAACCCCCGATAAACAGGCTCATACTATGGTGATTGAAAACACATTGGTTCACTGTGAGTCTATGACCAGTGAGAGTTTTAAAAAGACTCCCATCCTCTTTAAAAATGTAAATGTTTGTAGAGTTGGTTATAAAAATAAAATTTTCAGAACCACACGACACAATTTCAATGTTTTTCTGTGTTTTGCCATTTCGAAGTGGCGGAAAATTAATGAACGGATTTTTTTGCCCTCACATCCCACAATTGGATGGTGTCGTCCTTTGCGAGTGACATTAACCTTCTCCCATTTGGAATGAAATTTATACCATTGACTGTTTCTAAATGGGATAGGTTTCTGAATCTTAAATGTTGTCTGTGGTCATCCAGAAAGTTCTCTTTGTCAAATATAGCAAATCAGGTCCCTGTGTACCTTGCATCCCATAACTTAATACATCCATCAACGCCCGCCGTGGCCAGGCAGTGCGGGTCCACGGGCGACCAACTGACGGCTGAAGGCCGTCATAAAATATTTTTATAAATTAAAATATTGCATAGTTCACCTTTTGAGAGACTTTTAATAGCTCGTTTAGGGCCTCAGTCATTGTGTTTTACTTTAGATAAAATTTAAATTCTCCATAACAATCTAACCAGAAGAGGAGGAGGAGGAGGATTGAGAACTGGACTCGAGATCCAGCACCAGTCCAGCCTCTGGGTAGGGATGAAGGTCCCCGCTGAAATGGAGGATTTGGCCTCCGCAACCCCCGATAAACAGGCTCATACTATGGTGATTGAAAACACATTGGTTCACTGTCAGTCTATGACCAGTGAGAGTTTTAAAAAGACTCCCATCCTCTTTAAAAATGTAAATGTTTGTAGAGCTGGTTATAAAAATAAAATTTTCAGAACCACACGACACAATTTCAATGTTTTTCTGTGTTTTGCCATTTCGAAGTGGCGGAAAATTAATGAACAGATTTTTTTTTGCCCTCACATCCCACAATTGGATGGTGTCATCCTTTGCGAGTGACATTAACCTTCTCCCATTTGGAATGAAATTTATACCATTGACTGTTTCTAAATGGGATAGGTTTCTGAATCTTAAATGTTGTCTGTGGTCATCCAGAAAGTTCTCTTTGTCAAATATAACAAATCAGGTCCCTGTGTACCTTGCATCCCATAACTTAATACATCCATCAACGCCCGCCGTGGCCAGGCAGTGCGGGTCCACGGGCGACCAACTGACGGCTGAAGGCCGTCATAAAATATTTTTATAAATTAAAATATTGCATAGTTCACCTTTTGAGAGACTTTTAATAGCTCGTTTAGGGCCTCAGTCATTGTGTTTTACTTTAGATAAAATTTTAATTCTCCGTAACAATCTAACCAGAAGAGGAGGAGGAGGAGGATTGAGAACTGGACTCGAGATCCAGCACTAGTCCAGCCTCTGGGTAGGGATGAAGGTCCCCGCTGAAATGGAGGATTTGGCCTCCGCAACCCCCGATAAACAGACTTATACTATGGTGATTGAAAACACATTGGTTCACTGTCAGTCTATGACCTGTGAGAGTATTAAAAAGACTCCCATCCTCTTGAAAAATGTAGATGTTTGTAGAGCTGGTTATAAAAATAAAATTTCTGAACCACACGACACAATTTCAATGTTTTTCTGTGCTTTGCCATTTCGAAGTGGCGGAAAATTAATGAACAGATTTTTTTTTTTGCCCTCACATCCCACAATTGGATGGTGTCTTCCTTTGCGAGTGACATTAACCTTCTCCCATTTGGAATGAAATTTATACCATTGACTGTTTCTAAATGGGATAGGTTTCTGAATCTCAAATGTTGTCTGTGGTCATCCACAAAGTTCTGGCAAGGAGAAAACCAGTGTTTTGTTTTGGACACTCTTCAAAATTTTAATTTAGCAGCTGTTTATTATAGAGATCAGAATATAAAAGGAGGCTCATGTATTCTGTTGCACACTAGCTTAAGCTTCATTGAAAGATCTGACCTTCTAATTTTTAATGAGGTTTTCTTGTTTGAAGTTTCTTGTGTTGAGATTTTAAATTTTGATATTGTTGTTGTCTCACTTTACAGGATTCCTGATCATAAAAAAGATAATGAATTTTTACTTAGATTAGAAAAGTTTTTAAAATTATTACAAAAAAATATTAAGAAAAAAAGAATATACATTGCTGCAGACTTTAATATTGATGTTTGTGAAACAACAAAATTTCCTAGAGTGAGGGAAGCTTTCTTGGATCTAATAAGATGTTACGGTTTCATTGAGAATTTTAATAGTCCTACTAGAATAACAGCCACAAGCAGTACTTGTATTGATAACATATTAATTAATAGTTTAACTTATTTGAAATCAGATAACTGTTTAAATGTTGAGTTGGGGCTATCAGACCACAGACCTCTGTTTTGTTATTTAATGTTAAATAGTAATGATAGTAAAACTCCAGTTAATAAACTGAAGTTTAAAAATGGAACAATGAGGCGACGTTTTACAGAAAAAAATTGTAGTACATTTAGAGAGGTTTTAATGAACACTCATTGGTGTTTTGATAATTTGGAATCAGTACAGTATAATTTTGATAAGTTTTATAACACATTTTTACAATGTTTTAATGAGTGCTTTCCTCTAAAATTCAATACAGAGAAAAAAAATAAAACAAATAAAACCTGGATAACTCAAGGAATAAAAATATCTAGTAAAAGAAAGAGAGAACTTCATCTTTTAGTCAAAAAAACAACAGATATTAGATTTATTGAATATGTTAAACAATACAAAAAAGTTTTTAAATCAGTTTGTTTTGCAGCAAGAGCTTCTAGCAATTCCAAGTTTATTAAAACAGCAAGTGATAAATCTAAAGCAGCTTGGAACATAGTTAAGAAAGAACTTGGTATTCGTGTTAAAAATAAAAATTTTCCGAATCTGATTAAAAACAATGTTATCATAAAGTCATCCCAAGAAATTTGTGATTATATTAATTATAAGTTCATTAATGTAACGAGGGACCATAATGTACAATCCAATCTTAATGAGGCCTTAAAGTACTTGCGAGCCTGTCCACATGTTCTACCTTCTTTTGAATTTACACCAGTTACGATCAAAAAGATTAAAGATATTGTAAGAGGTTTTAAAAACAAAAATTCAACAGGATGGGATGATATACCAAGTACAATTTTAAAACAGGTTGTTGATGTAATAGCCAAGCCTCTTTGTTTAATAGTTAATCAATCTCTGTCTAGTGGTTACTTCCCAAGCCAACTCAAGTATGCTCAGGTAACGCCTGTTTTTAAAAAGGGAGATGCACAGGATGTTGGTAACTATCGCCCAGTTTCGGTTTTGCCAGTAATCTCAAAAGTTTTTGAGAAGGTTGTCGCCGATCAAATTATGCACTTTTTTGAATCCCATAATATTTTTTCTTCTGCGCAATATGGCTTTCGACCAAATCTTAATACTACAATGGCTGCTTCTAAGCTTGTCGAATCAGTCGCTCAGGCCTTGGATGAATCACAGAAGATAACTGGTTTGTTCTGTGATTTATCTAAGGCCTTTGACTGCGTAGCTCATAATATTTTATTGGAAAAATTAAAGTTTAAGTACAATTTTTCACAAACAACAAGAAATTGGGTTAAATCATACTTAGGAAATCGCAGACAAAGGGTTGTAATCAAACGAAATTTAGATAAAACTTTCTCTGAATGGAGTGATATAGTAGTTGGAGTTCCTCAAGGATCTATATTAGGTCCAATTTTATTTTTGATCTATATAAACGATCTTTCTTATTGTGTCAACTCAAATATTATTCTGTATGCAGATGACACAACAGCTCTGGTTACTGGTTCAAACTATTTACAGCTACAGTTAAACACTTCAAAAGTTTTAAATGATCTTTTAAATTGGTTTCATGCAAATGGTCTCAAACTAAATAGTGAAAAAACAGAACTGGTGCTCTTTAAATCCACACAGAGTGGTGTTTCAGACATTTCATTTCTAGATTTGGACGGTAACAATCTCTCATCTTGTGTCCACACTGGTTTTTTGGGATTCTTGTTGGACTCTAACTTAAACTGGAAAACACATTTAGCCATGATTAGGAAAAAATTAAACAGTGCTTGTTTCCAAATGTTGGTGCTAAGAAAATTAATTGACCAAAACACTAGACTGATCGTTTATTATTCATATTTCTATTCAGTTCTACAATATGGGGTTGAATTATGGGGAACAGCAACAGAAATTATGACAATATTTAAAATTCAGAAAAAAATGGTTAGGATTATGACATTTTCAAGTATAAGGACATCATGCAAGCCCATATTTAAACAATTTGGTATGTTGACATTGCCTAGCCTATATATTTATAAATCTTTGATTCTTCTTAAAGTTACTTATCCATCTTTCTTATCTAAACAACATGTTCATAATTATAACACTAGAAACAAAAATGACTTGCAATATCAAATACATCATTTAACTTTGCTTGAAAAAACACATAGTTACATGTGTAAAAGGCTTTTTAATAAACTTCCTGAAGCTCTAAAATCAGTATTTAACACGGACAGTTTCAATTCTAAGTTAAAATCTTTTTTGCAAGAGAAATGCTATTATTCTGTGGATGAGTATTTGAATGACAATTTTTAAATTATATATCAAACTTGAATTTTATCTTGTTTTTGGGCTGAAAAGAACTAGTTATTATCTGTGCACCCCCCTTTTTTCCCCTTCTATTTTTTATCCCCTTCTATTATTTATTGCAGTATGCAGTTTTTTCTAATGTAGTGTAAGAATTTTAGTTGTAAATATTGACAATGTCACCTGTTAAAATAGCATCGCTATTGTAAACGTTATGTGACAATAAAGAGATTTTGATTTTGATTTTGATTTGAAGTTCTCTTTGTCAAATATAGCGAATCAGGTCCCTGTGTACCTTGCATCCCATAACTTAATACATTCATCAACGCCCGCCGTGGCCAGGCAGTGCGGGTCCACGGGCGACCAACTGACGGCTGAAGGCCGTCATAAAATATTTTTATAAATTAAAATATTGCATAGTTCACCTTTTGAGAGACTTTTAATAGCTCGTTTAGGGCCTCAGTCATTGTGTTTTACTTTAGATAAAATTTAAATTCTCCGTAACAATCTAACCAGAAGAGGAGGAGGAGGACGATTGAGAACTGGACTCGAGATCCAGCACTAGTCCAGCCTCTGGGTAGGGATGAAGGTCCCCGCTGAAATGGAGGATTTGGCCTCCGCAACCCCCGATAAACAGACTTATACTATGGTGATTGAAAACACATTGGTTCACTGTCAGTCTATGACCTGTGAGAGTATTAAAAAGACTCCCATCCTCTTTAAAAATGTAGATGTTTGTAGAGCTGGTTATAAAAATAAAATTTTCAGAACCACACGACAAACAGGCTCATACTATGGTGATTGAAAACACATTGTTTCACTATCAGTCTATGACCAGTGAGAGTTTTAAAAAGACTCCCATCCTCTTTAAAAATGTAGATGTTTGTAGAGCTGGTTATAAAAATAAAATTTTCAGAACCACACGACACAATTTCAATGTTTTTCTGTGCTTTGCCATTTCGAAGTGGCGGAAAATTAATGAACAGATTTTTTTTTTTGCCCTCACATCCCACAATTGGATGGTGTCTTCCTTTGCGAGTGACATTAACCTTCTCCCATTTGGAATGAAATTTATACCATTGACTGTTTCTAAATGGGATAGGTTTCTGAATCTCAAATGTTGTCTGTGGTCATCCACAAAGTTCTCTTTGTCAAATATAGCGAATCAGGTCCCTGTGTACCTTGCATCCCATAACTTAATACATTCATCAACGCCCGCCGTGGCCAGGCAGTGCGGGTCCACAGGCGACCAACTGACGGCTGAAGGCCGTCTTAAAATATTTTTATAAATTAAAATATTGCATAGTTCACTATTAGAGACTTTTAATACCTCATTTAGGGCCTCAGTCATTGTGTTTTACTTTAGATAAAATTTTAATTCTCCGTAACAATCTAACCAGAAGAGGAGGAGGAGGAGGATTGAGAACTGGACTCGAGATCCAGCACTAGTCCAGCCTCTGGGTAGGGATGAAGGTCCCCGCTGAAATGGAGGATTTGGCCTCCGCAACCCCCGATAAACAGGCTCATACTATGGTGATTGAAAACACATTGGTTCACTGTTAGTCTATGACCAGTGAGAGTTTTAAAAAGACTCCCATCCTCTTTAAAAATGTAAATGTTTGTAGAGCTGGTTATAAAAATAAAATTTTCAGAACCACACGACACAATTTCAATGTTTTTCTGTGTTTTGCCATTTCGAAGTGGCGGAAAATTAATGAACAGATTTTTTTTTGCCCTCACATCCCACAATTGGATGGTGTCATCCTTAACGAGTGACATTAACCTTCTCCCATTTGGAATGAAATTTATACCATTGACTGTTTCTAAATGGGATAGGTTTCTGAATCTTAAATGTTGTCTGTGGTCATCCAGAAAGTTCTCTTTGTCAAATATAGCAAATCAGGTCCCTGTGTACCTTGCATCCCATAACTTAATACATCCATCAACGCCCGCCGTGGCCAGGCAGTGCGGGTCCACGGGCGACCAACTGACGGCTGAAGGCCGTCATAAAATATTTTTATAAATTAAAATATTGCATAGTTCACCTTTTGAGAGACTTTTAATAGCTCGTTTAGGGCCTCAGTCATTGTGTTTTACTTTAGATAAAATTTAAATTCTCCGTAACAATCTAACCAGAAGAGGAGGAGGAGGAGTATTGAGAACTGGACTCGAGATCCAGCACTAGTCCAGCCTCTGGGTAGGGATGAAGGTCCCCGCTGAAATGGAGGATTTGGCCTCCGCAACCCCCGATAAACAGACTTACACTATGGTGATATATACACATTGGTTCACTGTCAGTCTATGACCTGTGAGAGTATTAAAAAGACTCCCATCCTCTTTAAAAATGTAGATGTTTGTAGAGCTGGTTATAAAAATAAAATTTTCAGAACCACACGACAAACAGGCTCATACTATGGTGATTGAAAACACATTGTTTCACTATCAGTCTATGACCAGTGAGAGTTTTAAAAAGACTCCCATCCTCTTTAAAAATGTAGATGTTTGTAGAGCTGGTTATAAAAATAAAATTTTCAGAACCACACGACACAATTTCAATGTTTTTCTGTGCTTTGCCATTTCGAAGTGGCGGAATATTAATGAACAGATTTTTTTTTTTTTTTGCCCTCACATCCCACAATTGGATGGTGTCTACCTTTGCGAGTGACATTAACCTTCTCGCATTTGGAATGAAATTTATACCATTGACTGTTTCTAAATAGGATAGGTTTCTGAATCTCAAATGTTGTCAGTGGTCATCCACAAAGTTCTCTTTGTCAAATATAGCGAATCAGGTCCCTGTGTAACTTGCATCCCATAACTTAATACATTCATCAACGCCCGCCGTGGCCAGGCAGTGCGGGTCCACGGGCGACCAACTGACGGCTGAAGGCCGTCATAAAATATTTTTATAAATTAAAATATTGCATAGTTCACTATTAGAGACTTTTAATAGCTCATTTAGGGCCTCAGTCACTATGTTTTACTTTAGATAAAATTTTAATTCTCCGTAACAATCTAACCAGAAGAGGAGGAGGAGGAGGATTGAGAACTGGACTCGAGATCCAGCACCAGTCCAGCCTCTGGGTAGGGATGAAGGTCCCCGCTGAAATGGAGGATTTGGCCTCCGCAACCCCCGATAAACAGGCTCATACTATGGTGATTGAAAACACATTGGTTCACTGTCAGTCTATGACCAGTGAGAGTTTTAAAAAGACTCCCATCCTCTTTAAAAATGTAAATGTTTGTAGAGCTGGTTATAAAAATAAAATTTTCAGAACCACACGACACAATTTCAATGTTTTTCTGTGTTTTGCCATTTCGAAGTGGCGGAAAATTAATGAACAGATTTTTTTTTGCCCTCACATCCCACAATTGGATGGTGTCATCCTTTGCGAGTGACATTAACCTTCTCCCATTTGGAATGAAATTTATACCATTGAGTGTTTCCCAATGGGATAGGTTTCTGAATCTTAAATGTTGTCTGTGGTCATCCAGAAAGTTCTCTTTGTCAAATATAGCAAATCAGGTCCCTGTGTACCTTGCATCCCATAACTTAATACATCCATCAACGCCCGCCGTGGCCAGGCAGTGCGGGTCCACGGGCGACCAACTGACGGCTGAAGGCCGTCATAAAATATTTTTATAAATTAAAATATTGCATAGTTCACCTTTTGAGAGACTTTTAATAGCTCGTTTAGGGCCTCAGTCATTGTGTTTTACTTTAGATAAAATTTTAATTCTCCGTAACAATCTAACCAGAAGAGGAGGAGGAGGAGGATTGAGAACTGGACTCGAGATCCAGCACTAGTCCAGCCTCTGGGTAGGGATGAAGGTCCCCGCTGAAATGGAGGATTTGGCCTCCGCAACCCCCGATAAACAGACTTACACTATGGTGATATATACACATTGGTTCACTGTCAGTCTATGACCTGTGAGAGTATTAAAAAGACTCCCATCCTCTTTAAAAATGTAGATGTTTGTAGAGCTGGTTATAAAAATAAAATTTTCAGAACCACACGACACAATTTCAATGTTTTTATGTGCTTTGCCATTTCGAAGTGGCGGAAAATTAATGAACAGATTTTTTTTTTGCCCTCACATCCCACAATTGGATGGTGTCTTCCTTTGCGAGTGACATTAACCTTCTCCCATTTGGAATGAAATTTATACCATTGACTGTTTCTAAATGGGATAGGTTTCTGAATCTCAAATGTTGTCTGTGGTCATCCACAAAATCTCTTTGTCAAATATAGCAAAACAGATCCCTGTGTACCTTGCATCCCATAACTTAATACATCTATCAACGCCCGCCCTGGCCAGGCAGTGAGGGTCCACGGGCGACCAACTGACGGCTGAAGGCCGGGGATAGTGGCCGTCAAGTCGGAAAGCAAAATCTTTGTCATTTCTCAGGTCAAAAACGTACACCTTGGGCGCACCCGTTGCAACTGAAAACATTCCATATTATGAAGTTTTCTTCATTACCACATGCTATTTAAAATCTATCAAGCTAACTGTGTAAAACAGGTGATGTCAATACGGTAAACATTGTTTATCGACATTAAAGTTCTCCCCTCCCCTCTAATATTTAAAGAGTAAATTTCAAACACTTCTAAATGAAGATATCATCTATTAATTGATTTTAGGCAGATTGTTGTAGTCTCAAACCCATATAGTAGGGAGGTTTTGCATAAAGACTAAAGAGGTACCATGTGTAATAAAGATTGTTCCTAAAGCGGGATAGGTAGTTGTGAAGACACTATACACTAGAGGCAGGTTAGCAACTTTCATAATGTCATCATATTAAAATATTAACAGAGGCCAAAAATGTTAGTAATTCATATTTTTTCAACAGGGTTTTACCACAGGCATGTCCAGAACTTTTGTAGCGGGGGTGTCATTAACCGGTGAACCCCCACTGGGAGAATTTTCACTGGCATAAATTTTGTGGTTTGAAAATAGAAAATTATGATGGTTGCTAGGATTGTGTACTTTTATTATAGTTATGTATTATGTTTGGTACTAAGTATATACGTATCCGTACCCTAATTATTAGTTTGAAAGACAAAAACCGCTGGGTTATATTTTATGAAAATATCTTAGGTCCATGTAAGCTTCTTTAGGGGCTGATACACAGCAATAGAATATGACAAGATGGAACTAATGCTCTAAAGTACTAATTTTATGCCTCTGTTCTATAGAATACAATGATTTATAAACATGGAAATATTGGGTAGTTTATGCAGCGATATTGAATTAAAAAGGCTGAAAATGAATACATTTGTTGCATACACTACTTTATCTAAGTGAAACGGAAATATATCGGTTGAATATGGATGATGGGGGAATTCAGATATGCTGAGTGTGGACCTATGGTGGTATTAAGCTATTGCCAAACTATTGGGAAGCTGAACTGCTACACTACCGGGCTCAAGTAACAACAGGAATGGGCTGACTGGTCGTCTCCAGGTTTTAGGCGATATAACTAAGGTGACTATGGAAATGGGTGAGGATTAAGATATTAAACGTGAAATAAGATAGCTGGGAACTGCGTGATTTGTTGACTGAACTAAGAAACGTATCAGAAATGACCCACTGAGGGTATTACCCAGACGGAATCATCGCCAAGCACAGAACCAAGACTATAGCCTTTTTAATGAGCTTACTAATAATTGACTTAAACTAAATTAACCGACAAGTGAATTTACTAATATTGAAGTGTATCTAGAAATCTAACCCATTCTATACCTAATGCCTGCGTCCTGAAGGGACAGTAAGGTTCCGAGACTACCTCGTGCAGTAAGGTTATAGCCTTAAATCCATACCTAACCGAATAAATTTAAATTGATTAATTTAATGATTATCACCCCCACACACCTATTCCCTGACCTACACTCAGCCCCCCCATTATTTTGTGTACTTTACACATGGCGCCAACGCTTCGATCTTGGTCCGATGATGGTAGAAAGTAGAACCTGGAAAAAGGGCGAGAGAGAAACGACAAACGAGCTTGGTATTCTTCGATTCCGCGGTCCTTTTCGAGAAGGTTCTGGAGAGAGGCTGTCGGATACCGGCGCCGCGGCCAGCACACGGAGGATCGGCACTATATGAAGTGTTGGCGGCACGAACCGTCACAAAGACCAACTTAAATTTAGTATATTACTATGATAAATATGTCAAAAATTTATAGGCTATGGACGGCCAACCATACAAAACTATGTCACACAGATGTCGTTTGTCTAAATTGTCATTCTCACTCATGTATGATCACACTATTTTGACTTTTCTCACATAGTGGTTAATTTCAGTGGGGCTCCCAAGACCGCCACTGGACTGTGTAAGGAAAGGCATGTAAGTCTTAAACTACAATTAAACAAATTAAAGCAAGTTTGATCAATCTTAGGCTTTGCTTGCGAGTGGTTCATGAGCAGATGATAAGTGCCAAAAAACAAGCGATTGTGAGCTCTGATGAGTCATGCAAGGAATCAGGGAGGGAGGTTAGCCATCTTCGTCTGTGCCAAACAATAACACAACAATACTATTTCCTCTTCCCTTCACCATGCCACCGCTGCCGCACACACAGCACAGTGGCATTTTGGCATGGCAACACTGATCACAGGTGACTTGACGGGTTTCAGCACAGATAAAAGAACCGTCTACCATGTAGTGGGCTGGTGGAGGCTACATGTGAATGGAAGGGGTGATGTTCATCGCTAGTCATTGTGGCCTTGGTTTGGTGATGGTCAGGCTCGTTGGTATTACCTTGCTTGGGTGCAGGAAAGAATTTTGGATGAGACGCGGAACTTGTCGGAATGTGAACTAGCTATTGGTGATAGTTACCCTATAAATTGGCTATGGGGTTTGGTGGAAGCTTGCATTGGACCAATGGAGACTTGGTCACATGGAAACTAACTCATGTGAAACTGACTTGGTGTTGATACCCAGAACCAGGATCGGTCTACCGAATGAGCTCCTACCCTAAGCCAGCTTTGATGTGGCATAATAATGAATTAGATATAACGTAATGTTTAGTTAATACTGAATTTCAGGTATTGTATGTGACATGAATTGCTAAACTAAATAATCCTGTACCAACCTCTCATGCTAGGGCCTGACTATTGCAATAATAACATAATTTATTATTCCTGTCTTTACATTTTGGGTTTGTATAATATTTTGAGAATAGCCCTAGTCCTAACCCTACCCTAGCCTAGCCCTTTATTTCGTAATTTAACTACACATTGTTGTACTTATCCGGGCCAGCAAAGATTATAATAAGTCCCAAGGTGTCCTCCTGCTTCGATGTCGGCGGTTTGAGAGAGAGAAAAGGCAGTCTTCTTTGAAAGTTCGGATTCCCGGGTCACGTGACCGGTGGTTTTGGCTGTTTGAATGGCTAGCACTTTAGACGCGAAATTATATAATGAGTGAGCTGTGGTGCGGCATGGCACAACCACACTCCCTTTCGAGCAAAAAAATTACGCCTGCGCTATTTGGGTGAAGGTAAAGGACCAGGTGAGGTTGAGGTTGCTTCCCCCTCCTATTGCTTCCCGAAATGTGTCCAACACTGTTACGCCCTTACCATGGTACCCTTGTTGGTCTGTAAGGGCACCATAAGGAAGCGAACAGTGGTTTCCCGAAATGTGTCCAACACTGTTACGCTTTTACCATGGTAACCCTTGTTGGTCTGTAAGGGCACCATAAGGAAGCGAACAGTGGGTCCGGCGCATCTTCACCTAAAACCCAAATTCAGACCGGTTCCCTAACTTGGCACCACCGAGATGATGTTTTTTTGCTTGGGTATCGTCAGTGCTTGGCCTCCTCCCCCCCTTTCAAAAGAAAAAAAAATGAGGCCTCAAAGACTTCTATCTGGCTGAAAGGTTTGGTTCAGTTGAGAAGGTTTTTGAAAATGTTGCCGGTGTACCTGCACGCACAATTTTTTTTTTTTTTTTTTTTTGACTGTAGGATTCACTTTGATTTCACAGTGTCAAGGCTACTAGTGGCTGGAACGTATCGGTGAGTTGTCTGAAGTATGTCTCAATGTCAGATAAATTGTGTTTATTGCTTGACTGCTGGAAGATTGCGAAATTGGAGATATTGCAAAGTTGCTGAAGATCCAAAATTGGGTGGTACTAGCTGGGGTGTCATCTCTGCTAGTAGAAAGCTGGAAGAGTTGATTCTGATCCTGTTGATTGACGAAGGTTCTCTGAGACATCTGTTAACTATTTATGGTTGTTGGAGTTGCTGGTGTTCAAAGAGAATTGCAGCTGGAAATACTGGTGGTTGCAGAAGTAGGCAGCTGGAACTGGAGTTGAGTGGTGGTTGCGAAGATCTGGTTGTGAAGGTCCGTAATGTACTATTAACTGTAGACTGGTCGATGCAAGTTCTCCAATGGCATGTCAGCCAGCGGGTTTTACCTTAGGCTTGAGTAGCCAATAGAGAGGAGTCCATAAATCAGGCATTGGTTAAGACAGTCTTGAGGTCAGCTTCGTTTAATCAAGATATTGGTTTTTTTCATTTATTTTTTTATTTTTTTTTTTATTTATTTTTTTATTTATTTTTTTTATTTTTTTTTTTTTTGATTGTGCAGGTACTTAGGTTTTGCAGATATAACTTGAACATATTCAATATTTACTAGTTGGAGCCAGGATAGACGTCTTGTATCTGAACAGTGTTATCTCTTAGGTTGGTCCGAGACTGACGATACAGATTTTGGATGGTTCGACCCGGCGAGGTGAACCAGTGCACGGTGAAAATTTGCACTAGGTGCCACAGAAATTCAATTTGGTTCCAAGGTGGAGAATGTAAGGTCGAGCAAAAAAAGAAACCCCGTATAGCGGTGGAGGTTGGTTAGTAGGAAATGATAGGAAATGATATAAAATTTATTTATTATTATTTTTTTTTTTTTTGCCACATTTGACCACGGAACAAATAACTTGATGTTGAACGCAAACGATAATGAATCTGGAAATTTTTGATGATTTGGTTGCGTGAACATAATGATTGCCCCATTTGGTTTACCCCTTGACTGCCTTTGATTTCTAATTTTGCTGGTTTCCTAATTTAGTGTTGTTTAAATCTGGCTATTGAGGAAACGAAAGTCTACCTAAACTAACCTACACTAGTGACTAGATTGCAAACTTAAATTATAAGTAGAGAATGTAGATAACTAGAAAATAGGAAGGTAGTAAAGAGGTTTGCAGGACTCAATGAATCTTAGCATGTACAGTACTATGATCCATTGACTGGTTGTGAATCCTCAGAGGACCTTCACCTTGTGATAGAGAATAAAAAAAAAAAAATAAAAAAAAATTTCTATCCAAGGTGAAGTAACCTTTATGAATCTAGGGAGGAAAAGAAACCCCGTTGGAGAACACAACAGATGCTGCTGAAGGAAGAAGAGCATGGTATCCAATTGTGAGAGGGGAGTAATTGTGTAGGCATGTCCATCACGTGGAAGACAGTACCTTAGACTCACATTTCCCCCTCACAACCAGATTGCGTAAGAGAAAGAGCAATAGAATGAAGAGGAAACGAAGAGAATAACTTAAATCTAATATCACAAGGTAGTAGCTCACTCTGTAGACGATCGTTGGCTCGGGTATTTCCTAGCGTGGTGGTACTCGCTTGTTAACAAGCTTTGAAGGTAATGAGGGGTGAAAAAATTTCTTTAATTGAGAGACATAAGGGCTTCCTAACAAATTTTCCGGTCGTGGGGTCCAGCAAACGGACTGTGACCGGGGAAGTGAATGTTTCAATTACACAGGGTTTGGACCACATTAGGAGTAATTTTTGGTTGATGCTATCTACTTTTTTACTGATCGGATTGTCCCTAAACATTACCCAATCTCCAGGCCTGAAAGGGTTGGGTAGCCTGTCGAGATTGTACTTCTTGGCTCTGTTTTCCCTAGCCTTACGTAAACTTTCTACGGCATTCTCCCATTCCTGCTGAATTGAAAAACCCTTTGCTTGATCATCTATAAGCCTATCTAGATTCCATTGTAGTTCCAGGGGGTGATACAGTGTTCTACCGAGAAAAAGACGGGAAGGTGAATTTTGGGTGCTTTCATGGTGTGCAGAGTTGAATGCTATTTGGAACCAATGTAATTCCTGATCCCAATTCTTTTGATGCTGGTGAGATAAATTTGGATGTCTACCTTTATCTGCTTGTTCCGCATGGGAGGGGTTTGGGTAGTAGGGACTGGTAAAAATGTGTTGAATGCTCAGACCCAAACATAGCTCTTGTAATGACTTGGAACGAAAGTTAGAAACATTGTCGGAAACCAAGAACTTAGGAGGACCAAAAATTGAAAAGATGTTTCTTGTCAGAAGATACTCGGTTGTGGCTGATTGAGTGTTTCTAGTGGGCAACAAATGCAAAATTTTGAGAATGAGTCCACGGCTGTAAGGATATATTTGTTGCCTCTATTTGACCAAGGAAGAGGGCCTATGTGGTCAATAAAGATCTTCTCCCAAGGCCTTGTGATCAACTCGGAAGACAATCCATCAAGCTAACTGTGTAAAACAGGTGATGTCAATACAGTAAACATTGTTTATCGACATTAAAGTTCTCCCCTCCCCTCTAACATTTAAAGGGTAAATTTCAAATACTTCTAAATGAAGATATCATCTATTAATTGATTTTAGGCAGATTGTTGTAGTCTCAAACCCATGTAGTAGGGAGGTTTTGCATAAAGACTAAAGAGGTACCATGTGTAATAAAGATTGTTCCTAAAGCGGGATAGGTAGTTGTGAAGACACTATACACTAGAGGCAGGTTAGCAACTTTCATAATGTCATCATATTAAAATATTAACAGAGGCCAATGTTAGTAATTCATATTTTTTCAACAGGGTTTTACCACAGGCATGTCCAGAACTTTTGTAGCGGGGGTGTCATTAACCGGTGAACCCCCACTGGGAGAATTTTCACTGGCATAAATTTTGTGGTTTGAAAATAGAAAATTATGATGGTTGCTAGGATTGTGTACTTTTATTATAGTTATGTATTATGTTTGGTGCTAAGTATATACGTATCCGTACCCTAATTATTAGTTTGAAAGACAAAAACCGCTGGGTTATATTTTATGAAAATATCTTTGGTCCATGTGAGCTTTCTTTAGGGGCTGATACACAGCAGTAGAATATGACAAGATGGAACTAATGCTCTAAAGTACTAATTTTATTCCTCTGTTCTATAGAATACAATGATTTATAAACATGGAAATATTGGGTAGTTTATGCAGCGATATTGTATTAAAAAGGCTGAAAATGAATACATTTGTTGCATACACTACTTTATCTAAGTGAAACGGAAATATATCGGTTGAATATGGATGATGGGGGAATTCAGATATGCTGAGTGTGGACCTATGGTGGTATTAAGCTATTGCCAAACTATTGGGAAGCTGAACTGCTACACTACCGGGCTCAAGTAACAACAGGAATGGGCTGACTGGTCGTCTCCAGGTTTTAGGCGATATAACTAAGGTGACTATGGAAATGGGTGAGGATTAAGATATTAAACGTGAAATAAGATAGCTGGGAACTGCGTGATTTGTTGACTGAACTAAGAAACGTATCAAAAAGGACCCACTGAGGGTATTACCCAGACGGAATCATCGCCAAGCACAGAACCAAGACTATAGCCTTTTTGATGAGCTTACTAATAATTGACGTAAACTAAATTAACCGACAAGTGAATTTACTAATATTGAAGTGTATCTAGAAATCTAACCCATTCTATACCTAATGCCTACGTCCTGAAGGGACAGTAAGGTTCCGAGACTACCTCGTGCAGTAAGGTTATAGCCTTAAATCCATACCTAACTGAATAAATTTAAATTGATTAATTTAATGATTATCATCCCCACACACCTATTCCCTGACCTACACTCAGCCCCCCATTATTTTGTGTACTTTACGCATGACGCCGACGCTTCGATCTTGGTCCGATGATGGTAGAAAGTAGAAGCTGGAAAAAGGGCGAGAGAGAAACGACAAACGAGCTTGGTATTCTTCGATTCCGCGGTCCTTTTCGAGAAGGTTCTGGAGAGAGGCTGTCGGATACCGGCGCCGCGGCCAGCACACGGAGGATCGGCACTATATGAAGTGTTGGCGGCACGAACCGTCACAAAGACCAACTTAAATTTAGTATATTACTATGATAAATATATCAAAAATTTATAGGCTATGGACGGCCACCCATACAAAACTGTCACACAGATGTGATAGAGAATAAAAAATAAATAAAAATAAAATTTCTATCCAAGGTGAAGTAGCTTTTATGAATCTAGTGAGGAAAAGAAACCCCGTTGGAGGACACAACAGATGCCGCTGAAGGAAGAAGAGCATGGTATCCAATTGTGAGAGGGGAGTAATTGTGTAGGCATGTCCATCACGTGGAAGACAGTACCTTAGACTCACATTTCCCCCTCACAACCAGATTGCGCAAGAGAAAGAGCAATAGAATGAAGAGGAAACGAAGAGAACTTAAATCTAATATCACTAGGTAGTAGCTCACCCGGTAGACGATCGTTGGCTCGGGTATTTCCTAGCGTGGTAGTACTCTCTTGTTAACAAGCTTTGAAGGTAATGAGGGGTGAAAAAATTTCTTTAATTGAGAGACGTGGGGCTTCCTAACAAATTTTCCGGTCGTGGGGTCCAGCAAACGGACTGTGACCGGGGAAGTGAATGTTTCAATTACACAGGGTTTGGACCACATTAGGAGTAATTTTTGGTTGATGCTATCTACTTTTTTACTGATCGGATTGTCCCTAAACATTACCCAATCTCCAGGCCTGAAAGGGTTGGGTAGCCTGTCGAGATTGTACTTCTTGGCTCTGTTTTCCCTAGCCTTACGTAAACTTTCTACGGCATTCTCCCATTCCTGCTGAATTGAAAAACCCTTTGCTTGATCATCTATAAGCCTATCTAGATTCCATTGTAGTTCCAGGGGGGTGATACAGTGTTCTACTGACAAAAAGACGGGAAGGTGAATTTTGGGTGCTTTCATGGTGTGCAGAGTTGAATGCTATTTGATGCCACAGTGATTTTTTCAGGGTTGACTGTTAATCCGGCATCCTTGAGCCTTTGTATAACAATCCTGACTTTAGATAGGTGATCTTCGAAAGTGGAATCGCTGTAAATACAGAGATCATCAAAAAAATTGTAAACATACTGAAACTTTATGTCACCAAATATCTTATCAATCAATGATGTGAGAACCATACTACCAGAAGCTAGACTAAATGTCAGGTAATTGAATTCATACTGAGCCCAAGGAACTACGAAGGATGTGTATGGCTTGGAGCTCTCGGAAAGCGGGATTTGGTTATATGCTGAGTTGAGGTCAAGGAGTGTGAACCAAAGAGCCTGTCCCAAATGCTGGAAGGCGCTTTCGATTGTTGGCATTGGGGTTGCATCGAGCTCGATGATTTCGTTCAAGTTGCGGTAGTCCACCACCATGCGTGTTTTTCCTCCCTTCTTGGGTACCAAGAAGGCTGCGGAAGCAAAAGGGGAGCTAGAAGGCTTAATCACCCCCTTGCACAGCAATTCATCAATGTGCTGTCGCATGAGTGCAAGTTTTGGCGGTGCATACTGATATGGTTTGTTGCGGATTATTTTATCAGATTTTATGCGAATTTGATACTGGATGAGATTTGTTTTTCCTAAATTCTTTGTTATGGTTTCGGGAAACTGACTTATTAGCTCCTGTACCTTGGTTCTTTGGTTATCGTTAAGATTTTGACCCATGTTGACTGAAAGCGAAGTTTTTTTTACCGCGGTGAGGGCAAAAACTTTAGGGGAACCAAAAGGGAATGTAATTGTGTGCTTGGCCGTATTAATGACAGCCTTGGTTTTGGAGAGGAAATCGTACCCTAAAATTACATCAACAGGCAAGCACTTGGAAATCTGGAATTGAAAAGTCCACGAAAGGTGGGCTATTTTAAAGTGAATTGATGCTTGACATTGAAAGGGGAGCAGCTCACCCGAAGCAGCGAGAGCCGCTTCAACTGAGTCTTGGACCGACTTTATTGCCGTTGTCTGTTCCTTAAGCATTTGGAAGGTCTGCAACGACATTATGCAAAAGGACGACCCTGTATCTACCAAAGCATCTACTTGGACCCTACCGAAGTTTAACTGCACCTGACATGATTGCAACTCGGGGATAGATGGTGCCGTTTTGGGACTCGCATTGGCTTGCTTTTTGCTATTGGTGTCGATTTTATTGCTAATGATTTGCTTAGCCTTGGTGGCCGAATAACATTGCGGAGGGCGGGTGCCACCTACGACCAGCCTCCTTTCCAGTTTGTTGGACCCTTGTGTGTTCCCTTGTGGTTGGTCTGGTTGGAAGGCGGATTATCTTGGGGTTAGTTGTTTGGTCACTTGAAAGAGCCGTGAGTAGTGGGACCAAAAGGATACTGAGGGATATCGGGCCTATACTGATTTTGCTGAAATCTCGGGTTGCGGAAACAATTGTGGTTGGTAGATTGCCATGATGGAGCGGTATTTGGGTTGGAATGGTAGGAATAGCCGTTGGCACCAGGGTAGCTGTTGAAATTATTTCTGGGACGGTATGGAGCTATGTTTTTTTGTTGAGTGGTTAGAAACCTGATGGGAAAATTCGCCTTGCTCTAAATTTCGAACAACTTGAATCCTAGGAGCTAATGACAAAAGTTCTTGAATTGTGGTTGGAGCAGGTACCCCGGCAATACAAAGTCTAGTCTCTGGGTTAAGCCCATTGACAGCAACGTCCAAGAGTTCTGCATCTGTAGAATGAGGCAACAAAAGGTGGGCGTAATCGTGGATGCTATCCACAAATTCTGTAACTGTCTCTGAAGTGGCTTGGGCTCTATAGATGTAGGTAGATACCATAGAATGGCGGAGCTGGGGGCGTATGAAGAAGTTGAGCAACTGCGCAGTTAGACTTGGGATACTATCTCGGTTCGTGATGGCTTGAGACCAAAAACTCCTAAGCTGGCCTGTAGTTCGGGGAAGAGCGTTGACGATTAGTGAATGTTCGTCGGTTAGCTTGAGTTGCTCTATTTTGGTGAATTGAACTAAGAAACGGAGCAGTTGCTGGGTATCAGAGCCTGAGACTATGGGCAGGGCTGTGAGAAGGTCATTTAAAACCTTTCTTGAATCCTTGGACTGCGCAACCGTGCAGTTGGCGGCGAAGACAGATGACACCTGGTAGCCAACAGCTATTGCATATGTCCTGCCAGGGTGGGTTACTGGTGGGGTGGGGAAAGTGACCTGCTCCAATAGAATTTGAAAGGCTTGTAATGTGACTGGCGGCAGTTGTATAGTGGGCGGTAGGCAAATTGGTGCTGGAGAATGGTGGCTGAGTGGATGGGGGTTGGTTTTCTGAGCCCATGGGGCTGACTGATGTCGCTGGGTTGGTAACAATTGGTGTGAACGGTCTGGGAGCTGAAGCGTCCCCTGAAACATTGTCGACCGGGTCCGGGCCATCTGGCCTTGAAAAATCTATATCAGGACGGTGATTGGTGGGAATGGGGACTGACCCGCCATTCAACACAAGAGAATTAAAAAATTCACTCAAAATTGCCCGATTGAATGCCAAGGTATTTTGAGGAACGAGTCCCAAAATTTGGCACTGCGTTGCATCAGAGGCATTGAGGTTATAAACCCAAGAAGTCCCCTTGGGGAGGTTTTCAGGCGAATAAATTTTTGACGGCATAATCGGGCCTGGTGTCAGTAGCTGACACCAACAAAATCAGGCCCGTGGTTTGTATGTGACGCTCTATGGGCCTGAGAGATGTTTGCGCCCCCCCCTTCCGCCCCCTCCGGTGGGAGGGGCGGCGTGGCAGAGGGAGATGGACCCGTGATGGGATGGGGATTAGTCTTTGGCGCGGGGTTCGGGAGGACAAGTGTTCCTGCCACGTCGTCTTTCCGCACTTGTGTGCTACACAGTACAGTACGTGTGGTATACTGGGACCTCTACTGATCGCAAAACATCTATGTTCTTATTTCTATAAGGGTTTCGTCTGTTACGTCCCTTTTTCCCTCGACCTACTGAACCTATTTAGAAGATTGAGGTGTCATTTTAAAGCTTAGGATGTACCGCAGTGACGAATCATAATTAAAAATTATCATAATTATTGTTTCGGACTTCGCCCCCCTCGCCTTTGCTTTATTTCTAGAGCACTTATTTCAAGACGGGCGCTTTAAAATGTTGACCAACTTTTATTGCAAGTTCTTTACTGTCAATTGTAATTTAACACGTTCCTTGCGCGGGGCGAGAATTTACGCCCCGTGCGGCTGGCACCGCGTGCGCTGGGTGGGAATTGTCGCCCCTCTCCCATGCCAACAACCTTGCTTCAGTGTGAGCCCAGCGTCGTTCGGAGAACTTTGTGACCGATTCCCGCGTTTTGTGCTTGGTTTACTCTAACTTTTGGCGCGCATCGCTTCCAGTTCGGCCATTCCGTTATTTCTCAGTGCATTGTTTACGTAACCACTGTGTTGTGCGGAGTGTTGACATAGTTTGTGTGGAATATGGAGCTACTCAATAAGAGTGAATTGATTGAAAACGTGTTTTCTGATAACGAGGATTTAGAATCCAGCTCTGGGAGTATGACTGTGGGCGTGTGGGGTTGAAAAGTAGTTAGGGATTGGACAAGGACCGGCACCAGGACCTAAGGACGTGAATTCCCGCCCCGGACGTGACGTCACCAATTTCAGCCAAAATCGACACTGAGACATCTAGATTTAACATTTTGGACATCCTGATATCATTTTTTAGTATTATTTTGTGACTGTGGGCGTGTGGGGCTGACAAGTAGTTAGGGATTGGACAAGGACCGGCACCAGGACCTAAGGACGTGAATTCAAGCCCCGGAAGTGACGTCACCAATTTCAGCCAAAATCAACACTGAGACATCTAGATTCAACATTTTGGACATCCTGACATCATTTTTTAATAAGTAATCATATTATAATTTTTTTAGCATTTTAAGGTCGTAATACTCATAATTTTTAGCAATGAACGTGTTAACAGCTGATTACCTTCAGATGAATTTTAAAAGCCATATAGTAAACAAAAATCTCTGTCACTTCATAATCAACATTCACGTACTGTAAAATGCGCAATTTGTACACGGGCCACCTCGTTTATCATTATTACTGTTAGGAGTACGAAGCCCCGTGTTTATGGCGTCAACGTCCAAATCTGCTTGATAAATTGTAAAATACTTTCTTTGTCGCACTCCCAACAAACCTAAGAAAGCCCTTGGGCTCTTGCGCCCCTTGGCCCTTGCGCCCCTGGGCCCGGGCCCATTTACAAAATCGGCCCTGAACAAAATCAAATAAACTATGAAAATGATAACAACTACCTATAAACTATGAAATAATAACACTTATAAACTATGAAATAATAACACTTAACCTAACTATGAATAAATAAACCTTTGATAAATAAATAAAAACAAGTCACAATTTCCTATATATTCTATCACTAAATACGCGAGGCACAAGACACAATCAAGAAAAAATTCTATATGAGAATGCAAAGGGCTGGCCTAGGTGGGAAAGGGTGAAGGGCTCTTCACACTCATTTAATTTACCTATAAATGGTCCGTTCTAACGCAAGGGTTAACCGTAATCTTGTAATTCCCACATAGCCGCAAGGCCCCATTACTTTTAGGAACTACTACAATGGGCGTGGCCCAGTCTGATCGAGTCACAGGTTTAATAATACCATACAAAAAACAGGCCTGGCATTTTCTTTTAGGACTAAACCTACTTCAACATCTTTAATTGCTCCAAATTTATTGTCAAATACACTGTGATATTTAATCTTCAAATCCTTAATCCAATTAGTAATCGGAACATTCTTACCGATTTCGTTGAGCGATGACAAGTCCTCTCCCTTGCCAGTCAACCGGAACCAGTCCAGTCGGATTTCCTTCAGCCAGTTCCTTCACATGAGAACAGGTTGCTTCGGGTTCATACTTTTAACTACAACCATCGGCAGCAGCTTGCGTTGTCCATCGCTTGTCGTCACGCTAGCCTGAAACTCACCTAGGGTTTGAATAGGTTCACCAGTATAAGTTTTTAAACTGATGGAAGAACTCTTTAGTTCTGGAACTTAACATTTTAATTTTTCAAAGTAAACAGTGTCAGGGCAGACACTAACAACAGCCTCAGTGTCTACAGTCATGTGTAGAGGCACTCCGTTTACCGCAACTTCCGCCATAAAATTCCCAGTTTTTCTCAAGCTATTAGCATAGGCTACTGTATTAATAGCCCATTTATTCAAAAAGAGACTCTCATCGTCGGAGTCTTCACATCCACGTAGTTCAGCAGAACCTAGGCTTGAGTTAGGCCTATCTTCTTCACAAATATTTAAGTTTACCCTAGACTTAGGCCTATTTTTAACTTGACCTATCTTATTAGGCTTCTTATTTTTAGCTTGGAAACATACAGCGGCAAGGTGTCCCTTACGTTTACACAAATTACAAGTGTACTCTTTGTAAGGACAATTTCTGCAATCATGATCGTTACCGCACCGGTAACATGACCTAGGCCTAGAAAATTGATTTGACTTATTAGGCCTACTTTTGTTAACTGAAAACTTCTTATTTCTAACAAAATTAACTTCCCCCGAGTGATTGATAAGAAGGGACTTAGCATTGTTTTCCGCATCTTCATACAGCAAGGCGGCTTCCGTAGCCTTATTGAAAGTTAAGCGATCACCTTCCGCTAGGAGCTTACTTTGAATTTGTATTGATTTGAAACCGCAAAGAAATTTGTCTCCAAGGGCTTCGTCCAAAAACTTGTCAAAGTTACATTTAGCAGCTAACTTCTTGAGTTCGGATGCAATAATCAGATATTGACTCATTAGCCTATCTAATTGATTCTAATTGAGGCTTGAAAAAACAAAATCAAGTTATAAAATCCTTGGGATGAAATGTTTGAATAAACTACCTGGAAATGTACTTAGGATGAACTATGTTAGTTTTAAAAAGGTGATTTATAATTGGTTGGTTGTAAACCCATGTTATACACTAACAGAATTCCTTGAACTAACAACCTCAGATATCAAACTCCAATAAAAATAACAAATAACAACCTAATCTAACTAATTTCACCTAAAAAAAACCAAACTCAACTTTGCCTATTTTCTTTTTTCTCAGTTTCCTAAGTCCATACCCATAGATACACTTCTTTCTGACTAACTAGTAGATTTAAATAATTTTTCTTTTTTAGGCCTAATGAAATTGTGTAAAATCTTAAACTTGGACTGATGTTTATGACATAACCAAACTCTGACAATTTCTAATGTACCAAAAATGATGTATCAATGGAAATAAACTTCTTGATTCTTGATTCTATTTATTAAATAAAAACCGCTCATAGGTAATGTTAGTCTTATGAACATATTGAGACTTAAGAACTTCTAGGGCTTCATCAAGGGTAGCATCCTTTGGTGCTTTCGGAACCAACAAATTTTTAAGTGTTGCATAGGCCTACATTTTAGGCCCCATACGAGATATGAAATATTTCTTTTTATCATCTTCTTTAATATTATTTACTAAGAAAAAGTTTTCCAAACGCTCTGAGAAGTTTTCAAAGGACTCCAACTCTGGGTCGAACTCAGATAGCTTACCTACTACTATCATTGACTATCATAGTCAATGCTACTATGGTCTTGGACATCTTGACAAAACTTAAGCCTAGCCAAAAAAACACGTTTATTCTTGATATATAAGTCAAAATAATAGATACGATTGACTTCCTCTTGATATTATACTTACCATATTTTATTAACTTTTCAGGCTTAATAAGTTTAAAAATTGTAAACTTTTCACTTTTTGCAAACTTGAGCAAACTTTAGCAAGAAAACTAACCATACACGATCACATGAAAAGTTGAAAATGTGACTTTCGGAGGGAAACGTCCAGTGTTGCCAGCTCACCAGGAGCCAACTATCGTACGGACTATCCCAAATAATCGTATTTTGACCATCAGTATCGTACGTCCCGTCTTTCGGACGTAATATATCTGTAATTAGATATCAATACATGTAATATTGACTGTCAACAAGGTAAGAAAAATTGGTGCACTTATACCATGGGGTCGGAAACCTCAAAATTGAGTCGTCCATACAGTGTATATCAGCCAAAATGTGTTAAGCTTATATTTAATATAAATTATTCCAATCAAAATTAAGCAATGATGAGTCTCGACATTGTTGATCCATATGGTGAGATGTCGCTCTGAGCTTACTCGTTAAACCGAAATATCCATAGGCTATAACGATGAGCCCTGGAGATACCCAGCTTGACTGCAGCTACCCGAAATTATTGTGACGGACGGTCACTCAGAGGGTGTTATAACCGTATCCGTAACCCGTTATTATTTTTCACACCCCTGAAACCGCACGTTACAGTTGGCCGAACAAATTGGACTGAATTTTTAGGATGGATACCTTCAAAAGTAACATACTTTTTAGAAATTTTTTTGAGACTTGTTTTCCGACTTTTGGGTGTATTTTACGTACTTCCAATGGCAACGGCCGGCGATAGAAATGGGGGAGAGGAAAAACAAGGCGAACCGAATACGTCAGAAGCCGCCATGACTACGGTAGGGATACCAAAGAGTGAAGGCACGAAGCCTAGAACGGTATATTTGTCTACCTTAAAGGTTCCTCTAACAGAAAGTTTCCTCCCCAACAGCACAGGGAGCTTGTTCCAAACTTGTTCCAAGTCCAACAAGCCAAGCTACCAAGCTTGGTTTAAGCTTGGGAAGCCAAGTCTGTAGGCTTAGTTTGAAGTTGTTTTAAAGATCGAAGTTGGCAGTTCGTGAGCTTGTTCCAAGCTCCCACTCCCAAGCTCATTCCAAGTTTTAACACCAAACTCCCACCAAACTCAAATAACCAAACCCACTCTAAGCTTGTCCTGAACTCATTTTTAACTTGCTCCAGAGTTGCATTGATTAAAGATGCTCATATTAAGTTTAGTGGGAGCTTGTTTTAAGCTCCCAACAGGCTTGGTTTTAACGTAGGTGAGTGAACTGGTTTTAGGCTCATTTTAAGCTCATTTTATACTTGTTCCAAACTTGGCTAACCAAGCTTCACAAAGCAGGGCGTTACTAAACACATATTAAGTTTGGTGGGAACTTGTTTTAAGCTCCCATCAGGCTTGGTTTTTACTTAGGTGAGTGAACTTGGTTTAGGCTCACATTAGGCTTGGTTTTGATATATGTGAGTGAACTAGTTTTAGGTTTATTTTTGCTCATTTTATAGTTGCTCCAAACTTGAGTAAATAATATATATATAGTTTGTAAAAAACCCATTGGGATGAATATTTGTACAAAAATAAAGGAAATGTATTATTAGACATGTATTTCATTTGTACTGTTTTAAAATTCTTCTAAAGATGAGTCTCAAAAGTTTATTCATATGAATGAATTCAATATTTTCAAGTAGGCCCTAACAAATGAAAAAAGTGAATCAACTGGGCCAACGCTTGCCACCTCCACCACTTCACAATTTATTTTACACATCGATTTATAAATTATGATTGAAATATTTAATGATTTTAATGGGTGTGATGTTGAGCAGAAGAACTAGGCTATAGCCTAAAGTTAATATTTTGTATATGATAAGGTATAGGGTAATCGTTGTATTAACAAAATACCCTTAACATTACAACATAATATATTGTTATCAAATCTTACAGCATAAGATTGTAGAGATGTTTTCAGAATTAATAACAGTAGCATAACCTTACTGATTGATCTGAAAAAATCCTACAAGCAAGTTGTTAGTTGTGAAAGCAAACAATACGTTATTGGCTATTTACGATATTTTAGATTTATATTTACAATCAAACTCTTCAGCAATATCTCTTTGGAATTGTGAACTTAAATTGCATGGAAATGGCAAATGTTGGTCAAGTTCACACGGATTTGTTTAGTTTATTTGGGAATATAGAGGCTTTTAACATGAATAAACTTTTGAAACTTACCTTAACAAGAACTTAAAAACAATAATTCAAACTTATAAAGGCGAACGCGGAATCATTTGTAGGTCGAACAAAAATCTTGCACATCAACAAACGTGTTTTTCAAGATGGCTTGGCGGACGTCGTTAAAGTGGCGAGCTGTTGTGTAGGAGAGAAGACCGTTGGAGGGGGTTTGAAAACAATGACCAGGGACAGAGCGCATGCGCAGACCAGAATAAATGTTGACGTCATCACGCAGCTTATTTTAAACTCACTTTCGTGAGCTTGTTATGAGCTTAGTTTATGGGCTAAAAACAAACTTGGTAAACCAATTTTAAAATGAGCTCTGACCAAGCTTGGGGTTAGTGTAGTAACACAGTTTCATTACACCAAGTTTATTTTAAGTTTGGAATGAACTCCAAAAACTAAGCTTGGTCTAATAAGCTAAAAATATTCTAAAACCAAGCTTAGTTTAAGCTTACGTGCTGTCTGGGCTCATTTCACCGACTGAAAAAGACCCGAACGTTGGTTGGATTCAAAGACTAATCAAATCAGTATTACAATCCGATATGTCCAAATATGGACTGAATATCAAAGAAACCACGGACGAACTACGAAAACGTTTCGTTTTGTTTTGGCGGAATATTGCGTTGAGGTCGGATGACCTAGAAATCCTTAAACCCGAAGAGCGACTGGAATTGATCCAAGACTCGGCGGAATTTTACCAGGTTCTATGTGATTTTGAAATTCGACGAAAAATCATGATCGAACAAAAGACCGTTTATCAAACCAAAGACCGGCCAGTTAGCCTGGCACAGTTGTACAGTTTATTGCGTATTGTACGGTTTATCAAACCAGAAGACCGGCGAGTTAGCCTGGCAGCGTCTATTGTCACCTATGTAACTTATAATTAATTAAAGAATAACATGATGGTGAGAATTTTCAAGGAGAAAAAAACGGATTTTTTATTATTTGGTTAAAAAAACTGTAAATATCGTGTTTTAGAAGAAATTTTTAGTTGCGGGGAAAATACGCGTATTTTTTTTTCTTTTTCAGTTTTCTTTTTTCACCCCAAATTTAGAAGGGGGTGTAACGGTTGTGATTTGTAGAGGGGTTTAGTTCAATCAGAACGACTCGCAGAGGCAAAGATAGGCGACTTTGGCTGGACAAAGTTCAGCCGCCGGGCGATCGATAAGCTTCTAGCGCTCGCCGCTGGAGCTCTCTCTTTAGGAAATTAATTACGGAGACGGCCGCATAGACGCGCTGCGCCGTGAGTTAACAAAACCGGGAGCCTTTGTTGGTCATTCCGTACCCGAACCGCTAGACCAAACAGTTCTAGAATTCAAAGACCGGCGAATTAGCCTGGCACCGTGTATCGTTGATTACATACACCGTAAAAGAACGGCGAATTAACCTGGCACCGTTTACCGTTTAATAACGTTTCATAGTATTAAACTAAAGACCGGCGAATTAGCCTGGCACCGTTTACCGTTTAATAACGTTCCGTAGTATTAAACAAAAGACCGGCGAATTAGCCTGGCACCGTTTACCGCTTATTACGTAACGTTCCGTATTATTAAACAAAAGACCGGCGCATTAGCCTGGCACGCTTATCGTCAATAACTTACCACATTAGCCGATAAATATCGGATCATTCGCCTTACATAATTATAAATTTTGTTACCAAACTTAGGTGCAATTATTCCAATCAAAATTAAGCAATGATGAGTCTCGACATTGTTGATCCGTATGGTGAGATGTCGCTCTGAGCTTACTCGTTAAACCGAAATATCCATAGGCTATAACGATGAGCCCTGGAGATACCCAGCTTGACTGCAGCTACCCGAAATTATTGTGACGGACGGTCACTCAGAGGGTGTTAACCGTATCCGTAACCCGTTATTATTTTTCACACCCCTGAAACCGCACGTTACACATTGTTTAATGCCCTGCCTGAGATTATACAGTGTGAAAATGATTTTAATCGTTTTAAAAGAAAGCTCAAGGCCGTTCTTATTGACAAGTCTTTTTATTCTGTTAAAGATTTTATTGAGAATAGACTAATTTAGTTTAAATTTAAGTTTCTCACAAATGTTGTAATTTTTTTTATTTGTTCTGACGCAAGCCTATGCATGTAAATATGTTTTTATGGCAATAAAGGATATTTGATTTGATTTGATTTGATTTGAACGGTTTGGTCAGCCTATACCGTATCCTATCATATAATAGTATCACAGGATATTGAATTTGAATCGAACCAAATATAAAATAAATTAATTCAAACCATGATTGCTATGCCATTTTAAAAGTGCTAAGCACATTGTCTTCAACCGGAAATTACGGAATCCATATATCTACATCTATGTTTAACCATTGACTATAAATATTACATTTATAGTCAATGGTTAATTTCTTTAGTATAGAGTAGCAATTATATGCCTATAGACCATATAATATCCTAATAGTTTCAATAGGTAAATAGTTAGTTAAATGGCTTTAATAGTTAGGTGGAATTAAGCATTAAATTTAAAAGTATATTTCTGACACCAAATTTATGGCATAAATCCAAGATACCTAGCCGAATGGGGTATATAGATTCTAATCATGTTTTAGGCCCACCCTGGTTTATTCGATAACTACCATCTCCTCTTTTCCCCTGACTACCATATTATGGGAACCCTAGGTGCAGGTACAGTGCGATAAAGCTCAATGTATATATTTTGTTTTAGGTCTTCTCTTGTTTGGATTGATTTGAGATATAGGCACTATTTAAACTTAGGTGATAGCTAAATATATTTGGTTAATATATTAACTAAATATATAGCTAAAATATACTAGCTATATTTTTTAATTATAATCTATAATCTGTTTGTCATTGTTAATATTAGATGTAGCCTACATGCGATACAAGAGTCGAGAGTGGGATTGCTCTACTCATTCAATGTTCACTCTTTGATGGTAATATAATTATATGTACCGTAATGATTTAATACTTCATGGGCAACTAGTTTTATTTTTTATAAATAAATTTGAATATGTGACTCAATGAAGCAACTTTTTTAAACAATTAATTGGTTTCCTAATCTGTGCTTGCTTTATGCAGATTATAGGCCTATAAAATGTGTATCCAGTTGTAGCAAATTTTTAAGGCCCTTATTGTAGCCATGGTATGTTTTTAATTGTAGTTATGAGTTTACCCCATAGATATAAATAACTACATCTGGATCGGTAACATAATGTTACAAAAACGAGCCGTTACCCCCACCACTAGTTAGGGTTAATCGAAGTCGATCCACCAATAATAACGATTTTAGCTGAAATAAAAAAAATGTAAACAAACCAGACGCACCAATAATAACGATGCCAGCTGACATCAGGCGCGGCGGGCGTGGCGGCGGCGCTAATCCCAACTAGTGGTGGGGGAAGCCGGCTCGTTTTTAGCACTATTCCGCCATCTCAGTTACCGATCCAGATGCAATTGTTTATATGTATGGTTTACCCTCGTCATAGCGAACTAAATTCGAATCATCGGCGTCAGCGATCCTAAAGGGAATTACTTCTGATTGTCAACGTGCTTTTGGCCCGTGAAAACCTTCAAACTCTTCTCTGCACCCACCCATTCTATTAATTTCTTTCGCTAGCCATTTTATATTTATACATATTTAAAATACCCCCGTCGCAGCAGACCTGCGTACTCAGCGAATTTCCAAAGGAATTTGAGTGTATTTTCCCCATAAACCCCATAGGAATGAGTATGTAGGTTTACTGCAATGGGATGCTGTTAAAAAATATTAGTTTTTAAGAAATGTAATGTTTTTTAGGGTAAAAATCAAATATTGTATAAAATTTGGCACATTGTAATTTTCCCCATAAACCCCATCTGGGTGAGTATGTAGGTTTGCCGCTAAATGGGTGTGGTAAAAAATATCAGTCAACCCCTATCTAGTGAAGGTACATACCAAATTTGATCAAGTTATGTCAATAAATAAGCGAGATATGGTTTTTTTTTATTTACCAATAGATTAAAACATGGGAAACATATTTTTTAGCTTTTCTCCGTAATCTGTTAAGCTAAGTTAAAAATTCAAAATACTAAATTGTTTTTTTTTTTAGTTGTTTTAAATGGTTTCAGTTAAAATTGTGGAATTTTGAAAATGGAGGTGCAAAAATGCCAAAAACTCATTTTTGACCCTTTTAAAACCCCATAAAACCACGTTCCCATAACCCGATAATGCTGGTTCGTGAACTCATGAAAATACAGTAGATCTGGTCTTACACCTTCATACAAAATTTGATCAAAATCCTAGGTCCCCTTCAAAAGTTATCAGTATAGCGGACACACACACACACACACACACACACACACACACACACACACACACACACACACACACACACACACACACACACACACACACACACACACACACACACACACACACACACACACACACACACACACACACACACACACACACACACACACACACACACACACACACACACACACACACACACACACACATATATATATATATATATATATATACATATATATGAAAATAAACGAACGAACGGTGTTTTTGGCTTCTGGACCTCAAAACGAAAAAGTAACATGGTCCCGGACTTAGGTCTTCCGTGACTACTACAATAATAGCGTATTCCCTATAGGGAAATTCGCTAAAAGATGTATGTATGATGATTTTAAAGCAAAATCATATTCTTTAAAGCCAATATAATTGTATTAATGCAGTATATATGCTTCGCTTCTTTAATCGCTGCACTATAGCGATCAGACCAAAGTGGCCTCTAAAATTAACCATAATTTGAATTACGTGTTTAAATAAAAGTTGTTAAAGAATCAGTCATGTTTTCTCAGTACAAATCCTTGACAAAGTACGAAAATTGGCCTTCGTAATCCTCTAAACCATTTTCTTTTATGCAGGAATGTTAACACCTGTATCGGGAGGCTCGTTTCCGTTCCCGTATAATATAATAGGCTAATTGAATTAGGCCATGCTTGCTTTAATTGCTGGTATGACTTAGGTCAATTCAAAACTAAGGATTAACAATGACAAACACAAAATTTAATATGCTGCAACACTGTTATGTGAAATTATATGGTAGGCTGATCAACTATAGGCAACTGATCAGCTGATCAACTGATAGAGCAACTTTACCGTATATATTTAGTAAATAAAAAAATCTTTTCCTAATTTAATATATTATTTTGACCGTAGCCAAACTTAAGACTTTTGCCAATACATGTACTATACTTGTCAATGACAAATAAACGATTCTTGATCAAACCGCGCTTAAGTTAACTAAGGTAGTGCCTTAAGACTTGTGATAAATAAAAACTATATCTCAAATATTTTATTACTAGTTTTTATGATTTAGGTGCTCTAAAACTATGGGTTTCAACGGCTATTAAATCCTAGACCCACACCCTGGTTTATTCGATAACTACCATCTCCTCTTTTCCCCTGACTACCATATTATGGGAACCCTAGTTGCAGGTACACTGCGATAAAGCTCAATGTATGTTATAAATTGTAATTGTTATATTATTCTGATTCATTCTATATAGCCCACATTCGGCTACGTATTGGCCTGAACAATAATTATAGTTATTAGCTTACAACACAAGTAAATCATGATTTTATATAATTAAAAAAAAAATGGGGTAAGAGTTTGGAATTTTGCTTTATAAACGGGAAAACTATTTCTGGTAAGTGGACAACCTGCTATTATTACAGAATAGCTGTCAAGCTGTCAGCTGTTGTTATGATTGTGTTGTGTTGTGTTTGTGTTGTAGAAAATTAACGTTACAAAAATTTACTGTGATGTGAGAATGTTGTGTCGTTGGAAACTAAGTTTCAGTTTGTTTTAGTTATTATCGAATATATTTAATTTTGACACATGAAGCAGAAAAAAGTTTGATGTGTAGAAAATTATTATTGGAATTATGACGAAATTAACTGAAGAGATGGTTCATGCCAGAACCCGTCAGTCGAATTTAGCTGCTGTCTCAAAACTAAATTGTTGGTAAGAATTGTTAATGAATTAATTACTAACTTAATTGGCCACATTAGTTGTTTGCTCATAATCGAATTTACTTAATTAAGTGACTTAAGTAGTTATTTACTTTTTCCTTGCAAAGTATAAGCCTAATATCAATTAAAATAAATTTATCTACGATTTTTGAGCCACATAAACCTGTGTGGTCATGTAGGTCTAACCTAAAATTGTTTAGTGCTTTCATTTCAAACGGGTTTCTATAGTTGTTTTAGGTCTTCTCTTGTTTGGATTGATTTGAAAAGATATAGGCCTACACTATTTAAACTTAGGTAGGCCTAGAGGCTAATGGTTTTGGTCCAGGTGGTATATTTTAATGGCAGCCACCATTGTGGATTTCCTTAACCCTTTCGGTGGTGAAACTTCGTTATCCGACTCCATCGTTATTAGATGTGGAACTTTAGATATCGCGATAATAGGTATTGCTATTCTATCGATGATACAATTATACGATACGATAAAGATTTGATTACCCGATTTAGTTTTGTTCTAATATAATTAAACATACCTTTTGACAAAAAAAACTAAAATATTGATTCACTTGATTCACTTCATTTGATTTCATGTTCAAGTTATTTGCAATAAATTTTAGCAACGTCCAAAAAATCAATACAACGGGTTCTGTTGCTATTCCTAAATAACATTATTAGTCTATGATTTATAATTCTAAATTACATTAATGTTTAACGTGTGATATTTATATGAAAGACTTTCAGTTGTTAAAATTGTATGCACACTATACTGCCTGAATTATGAAAAAGTGTCACAGTTTTTCCGGCCGGTCCAGACAAAGTCTGCCAGTTTTCAATGTGTCCCGCCAGGGTCAAAGTCTGACACATTCCATTCCGTGCCCCTGGGCGGCGGGCCATCTCGGACAAACCCTGCCACCCGAATCCGTCAGACTCTGTCCCTGTCTGACTTTGGCCCTGTCAGACTTTGTCGCATCACATAAACTTCTACTTAGTATGACACTTGACTCTTTAGGCCTATTTCTTGTTTCCAGGGGGAGTGAATTACAAGATGTATCCCTTGTAAGAAGACTTCCTAATGTTGAAGTTCTTTCTTTGAGGTAAGTTTTTAACATCTCTAATTTATTTAATATTTTGCTTAAAATTTCAATGTTTTCCGATTATAATTAATTATAAAAGTGCTTTGTTTAAAACTCGCAGTTGGTGTTGGTGTGTTTATATTATTTAAGAACTAGGTATGTTTTTCACTAGTACATTTTCAATCACTGATAAGTTGAACAAAGATTTGATGTTGTTTTGGAGCATGGTAGGCTATTTGTATTCAGGTGGAAGGAAGATGTAAATACAACCAAACCAATGTTAGCATCTACACACTATAGAACAACTATTTTTAAACAAAAAAGGAAGCCTATTATAAATAAATAAGAAAACTGATAGGGAGAATTGTAAAATAAGTCTGCCTTTAAAGTAAGAAATTCAAGATAAATCGTATCCTGCTTTAAAGCTAGGGCTGGTAAGAATGTAGGTAGGCCTAACTTGTGAAGAAAACTTCTGTTTGCCAGCTTTGTATCATGCATTAAAATTAATGGTGAACTTCCATTCTATAAAAATTTCACAAAGATCTTGTCGTAGTTTTGTCTTGGTGATATAAGCCTGGTTTCCCCTAATATATTTTGTATAATTCACTGGTTTGTTGTGGGATTTTTATATCAATTTATGATTTGAAAATTGTAACTTTTTACCCTCATCAAGATTATAAAAAAATCCAAGCCTTCATTTGGTGGAACTATAAATTTATTTTAAAATTAAATATATAAATTTACTCAGAACTAGCTTTTGTCCAGATAGGCCTAAGTCTTTTTATCAGTTAGTATTTTCATTTAAAAAAACTTAATGGATGCATTATTTATACTTCTAGGGAACACTTGAAGGTAGTAGTGCCTATAACAAATTGGAACTTCAGTAGAGTCCCGCAAACCTGGACTAATGTGGACTGAACGGTGAACGGGTTTTTTGAAAATTTTGGTCAATCGGGAAAAGAGTACACATAAGAAAAAAAATCATTAATAGTTTATGACATTCCTATAAATAACATTTATTTATTTCATAATACACGTAATACAATAACTAAAAACTATAACCTCATCTATTATAAAAAACAAACCTAAAGAAGAACCAAAGCACCACATCATGCTCTGTCCAATGCCATGGCGATAAAGTTTGAAAGAGATCTTTTGTTTGATGAAATTTGCTATATGAAGGTGTAGGGAAGCATTCTTCAGTTTAAGTTTAAAAACCAGGTTGATCGGACCATAGGAACAGGGTTTCGTTTCAAAAGGGTCAAAGTGGGGTTTTCGGCATTTCTCACCCATAATTTTTTTTAAATCATAATTTTTTAAATAACTGTTCAAAAGAACTTAAAAAAACAAATGATTTAGTATTTTGAGTAATTTACATAGCTTAAATGGTTACTGAGAAAATTAAAAAAATTAAGTTTTCCATGTTATTCTTTTGTGAAACAAATAAAACCTCGTATATCGCTTATTTTTTAACATTTCTCAATACAATTTGGTATAGAATAGAATGTTTCTTTATTGTCACAAACATCTTTTTACACAGTGTATACAAAACACTAACGCTCCTTTCACACATCACAGTTTTGCCCGTACGATTAAAAATCGCACGGCGGACATTCCAATAGAATCTTATGAGACCTTTCACACTGGCACGGCAACGGTTTTTAATCAGCTGCCAATTACTTGTATGGTGTGGCGGACGGTTTTTAAATCGTGCGGTTTTTTCCCGCACGGCTAAAAACATGATGTGTGAAAGGAGCGTTAGACAGGTGAAGTTGTCAAAATGAGAAAATACAACTAGCCTATGCTACATTATTTGTAATAAGATGTTTTTTGTTTTTTTTTAATAAGAACACATTGTATTATACAAAAATGTTAAATCAACAGCATAGAACTACACCTCAAAATACAAAATCATCCTGAAAATAATCATCTACTTTGTAATAAGCTACTAATTTGAAAAATTCTTCAATGTTGCTTTACATTTGTCATAATTTTCCATCTCTTTCATTTGTTGCGGAAGTTTGTTAAAAAATTTCATACCATATAAAGTGGTGTTTTGGGCTGGCGACAGGGGGGGGGGGGGTAGGGGGGGCTACAGCCCCGCGGCCCTAGGTCTGGTTTAAAATACAAATCAGTGGTCTTTTTAACCGGGCAATATTTCCTTTTACAGACTTCTTATCTAAAAATAAAGTTGGGTGTAATGCATTAACCAGTAGGGCAAAACTTGAGTTTTTCTTCTATTGTAGAATAGAAGAAAAGAAACGGTAAATTTGAAGGTGAGGGGTTTTAGTACTGTGGTGGCCCGCATGTCCGGCCCGGCCGCCAGATATAATTTATCTATAATTATATATAATTAAAGATATAATTTATCTACGTGAATTATACGTAATAATTATGTATATGGATTAATAAAATCAATTTCTTCAATCAAAACATGTTGTATTTTTCTTTTTTAAATACCATTGTCTATTCAATTAATTCAACATTTACATATCTGTGATGCTTTAATTTAAATTTTCTATTGTATAATTTTTTTTAAGGTTTCAATTAAAACCATTTTGTATTTCTTCAATGAGTGCCTATTTACTTAAATATGAAACAGCCTGAAAAGATAATTTATGAATGAATAAGTGAAAACAGGTCTAGATTACACAAAAATGAGTTATTTTATCTGTAATTCAACATTGTTCTCAGGGACTGGGGTCCCAGTCTGGGGAGTATCCCTAGACCCCCGGTACCCCACACAAACAAAACGCCTTCAATGCATACCATACCTAGGGGCCCGGATTAGGTCCAGCCCTGGGGCCCGCGATCGCTCTCGCCGGCTCTGGTGGTGTTCGCTCAGTCAATTTCAATTTGTGTATGGGAAATAAAAAACAACCTATAGCCCTTGTACTATAATTAAGTTTACAGTATGTTGCTTGATACCTGGCAATTAAAGACTTATAATTGGATTTAATATAAGTTTAAAACTTGTGTATGTAGAGGGAAGACACTGTTAAAATTCCAAGGTTTATGAATATTTTCTTGCAAGTGATGCTTTTCTTAGAGAAACTCAAAATATGTAAAAATATTTTTGTGTTTTTAAAATGTCATAAGAATTAGTGGATTCTCACAAAAATTCCATTCCATAGTTAGTTGAAGAAAAGAAAAACAAACAATAATCCTTGTTTAAAGATAAACACTGTCTCTTAAAAGTTGCAATTGATAGCAACAAAAATTTAAACGTTTACATAATTTTTCAATCTAAAATCTCCAAGAGAGATTTTAATCTAAAATTACACCTAAAAGTTACATATTTTTTCACTGCTATTTCTCGATTTCCAAATGCTACTGCTGAATTAAAGGGTTCTATATTTTGACATGTACTAAATTTTACTATTGGAGTTTTTGTGCTATTAATCCCTATCCCATTTGGCTCAAACCAATTTGAAAGTTTTGAAGGGTTATTCCTTTGATTTTACTATTGAAGTGTATCGCCATCATACAAAATCAAAGGATGTGCAATATTTTTAGGTAAATCGTTGATGTAAATTGAAAAACCCAATGGCCTTAAAATTGATCCTTGGGGCACTCCACATTATATCTTCATTATATGTAAATTAAATTATGAGAAACTAATATTTGGTCTAAAGTCCTTGTACAGTTTATATTTAGTATGGAGTTTAGTATATATACTAAATTCCATGGTTTTTTAACACATTGAACCCTGGGCGCTTAACATTGCTAATGTGCTATAATACTAAGCGTTTTTGCATCAATCAAAAAATTATTACTTCTTTATTTTTAACCAAAACACCACAAACTGTAATCATTTAAAAGAGGAAATCAAGATCACCTCAGAAGAAAATATAATGTGTTATGAGGCAGTACAATTTTTGTTATATAAAACAACATATAACTTGTTTTAATATATTATCGCATCAGACCTGCAAACTGCATACTCACTGAATTTCCAAAAGAATTTGAGATTTTGCATTTTCCCCACAAACTGCCGTAGGAAGTAGTATGTTAGGTTTGCTGCCATGGGATGTTGTTAGAAAAAAATGTTAGTTGTTAGTAAATGTAATTGTTAGTTAAGGCAGATATCAAATCGTATCAATATTCGGCTCTTTTTAATCTTCCACATAAATCTAAGTTGACATTATAAATTTCATCAAATTTTGTCATATTTTATTTTTCCCATAAACCCCATAGGGGTGAGTATGTAGGTTTGCCATATGGGTGTTAGCAAATATAGGCCCTAAGTTGCACTCTACCAAGAGAATGTAAATACAGAACTTTATCATGTTAAGTCAATACAATATGACTGTACAATGCACAAGGATTAGGTGCACATGGATTTGGTGCACACAGATTATGTGCACACGGCGTTTTCAAGTTATCCTTTGCAATGACGTATCTAATGGGGGATACATTTCCTTAATTGTATTTTTAAGATTTGTCCACATGATTCTTAAAAGAAAGTTTGAGTGCCTGCCATTTCAGTCTTCCACCTTTAAGAAGCCCGAATTGTATCACATTCCACTTTGCAGGTGGGTCTTTTAATTTTATGGACATAACACCTATTTAGAGTTCCCTACAGACTCCCAGTATGCCTGACATGACAGGATACAGTATTGTCCTCAGAAAGTATTTTTCTAAGATGGTAAACAATATGTATTAAGTATTAATGATATATCTTAATTGTTTAGAAAATATAAGTTTGTGTCCCATGTGGGACTTGGGCACTCTGTATACTATAGCTGAACAGTAGAGTTTGCGTTAAGCTGCGTTTACACTGTAGTTGCAGACATTAGTCTTCAACTGTTTGTCTTCAACATTTTGTTGCCGACTGTTTTCCACCGAGAGTGGAAAACAAATATTTAGTTGCCAGGCACTCCAAATCAGTGGCGCACACACGGGGGGGGGGGGGGGGGCTAAGGGGGCTGTAGCCCCCCCCTCAAGAAAAAAAAATATTTAAAAAAATAAGAAAAATTTAGAAAAAAAATAATTTTTTTCATCCACCTACTGGCATTTTGGTAAGTCTTGAGTTTAGCTACGACCATCGGAATCTTTTTTCCAAAATGTTGGAATTGATGGAAAATTCCGAAAATGATAGTTTTTCCCGCGGAAAAGCTTGGAAAATCCCAAAAAATCGGAAAAACCGGAAATGACATTTTTATTCCGATATACGTCGAGTGGGCATTCAAATTAACCGGGATGTTACGCTGATCACGAATATGTAAAATGTATTTCGATCCAATTTTAAATAAGCCGGAAAATCCAGATACTATTTTAAAAGTATGTCATGTGGGTACTCAAAGGACGTGGAATTGTATGTAGAATTCAAATTTGTATATATTAAATGAATACAACAAACTAGTAGTGGATATAGCTTACTGTTACATAAATAAATGAACCACCAACAATGCTTCAAATAGTTTTTATTGATGTACTACTTTAAACTATTAGGTAATATGCAGTACTATATACATAAGTACTAACTTACATCACATATAATCTAAAATAACGCTAATTAACATAACCTAACTAACCTAACCTAACCTAACCTAACTAACAACTAACCACTAACCAACCATCATGTGAATACTAACTTGATGTATTTCATATAATAAATATGTATATATTCGTATTCTACATGATACATGATGATTCCATCCGTAGTCCTTTGCCATAAGGAATTGGATAGGTCAAGGTTAGCACAACAAAGAATAACTTAGTCTAATTTATATTAGTATTATCACCATTAAGGTAACTGTCAACATCGCAAAAACTGGATTCCACCAAGTATTTCTTAACTTCTGTTTTAAATTTTTTAATGTTTTGTATTTCTTGTAGTTTTTCCGGCAAGGCCTGGTACAACTTCATTCCAATGTAATCTGGTTTATGTTCAAAGACGGTTAATCTGTGTTGAATTGCATGAATGCCCTTTTTCCGGGTGTTGTAGTTATGATTTGTGAAGATTGGTGTGATATTCTGGGATTTTATGTAACTTACTAATTCGAAGATGTAAAGTGAAGGGACTGTGAGAAGGCCAAGTTCTTTGAATGCATTTCTGCAGCTAGTTTGAGGTGACATACCTAGCATTGTTCGAATTGCTTTTTTTTTGCCAAACAAAGATCTGGTCCATGTTTTTCTTCCCAGCTCCCCATAAAATAATCGAATAAGAAATGTGTTGTTCTATTAACCCAACATAAACAAGTTTGGAGAGATCAAGACTTCCGAAAGTCCTTATCCTTCGCAGGATAAAGACTCCTCGGGCCAGCGACCCCTCCAACTTCCTAACTTGCTCTTCCCAACCCAGCCTATCATCCAATCTCACCCCCAGGAAGTCAGCAGTTTTTGAGATTTTGATTTGGTCCTCCCCAATAAATAGGTTCGGAGTCCTATTATTTTTTGAATTTTGTCTCTGTGATGTTTGGATACACATGTACCCTGTTTTTTGAGAATTTAATTTCAGTTTGTTTGAAGAAAAGAAATCTGCTAAGTTATTTGCTTTTTTATTTGACTCAGTTTCCAGTAATGCGTAGTCTGATCCCCTTGCGAACAATGTTGTGTCATCCGCAAAGAGGTAGACGTTGCTCTCCGGAACAGAGTCTTTTATGTCGTTAATGTACACCAAGAAGAGGAGAGGCCCAAGGACAGATCCTTGCGGGACGCCACTGGTGATGAGTTTTTTTTATGAAAGAACTTTTTGAATTTCGGTGATTTGGTATCTGTTGCTCATATATGAAGTGAGCCACCTTAATGCCAAACCCGAAACTCCAATTGAAGCCAATTTTTCCAATAGAATAGCAGGATCAACGCAATCGAAGGCTTTGGAAAGGTCTGCGAAGCAGCCAACCACTGCCTCCCCAACCTCCATTGCATCAATACTGCTATTAACAAAATCTACGAGTGCCAACTTTGTTGATTTGTTCCGTCTGAAGCCATACTGTCTGTCACACAGTAGGTTATTTTTTTCCAAGAAGTTACTAAGTTGCTCCGAAACAACTTTTTCAATCAATTTTGAAACTACTGGTAGGAGAGAGATTGGACGATAGTTTCCCGGGTCAGTCCTATCTGACTTTTTAAAAATTGGTCTCACTTTTGAAATTTTGCAGTTTTGAGGAAAAATTCCAGAAGCTAAAGAAAAATTTACGATGTGGGTAAGAGGAACTGCCACTTCCTCCTTGTTACACATAACACTTTGCTTGTTATGACTCACATGATGGTTAGGTTAGGTTAGGTTAGTTAGCTTATGTTAGTTAAGTTAGTGTTATTTTGATTATGTGATGTAAGCTAGTACTTATGTTTATAGTACTGTACTTCCTATTACCTAATAGTTTAAGGTAGTACATAAGTAACAACCATTTTAAACATTTTTAGCCTCGTGGTTTATTTATGCAAGTTTCAGGGTGTTTTGATTTTATTTATAAGGTTTTTTCTCTTTGCTCACGACTAGTTTGTTCTATTCAATTAATATATTCATATTTGTATTCTACACAAAATTCCACGTCTTTCGGGTACCCACATTACATACTTAAAAATACTTCATATCTGACGGCTTTTCCGACATTTTTCACATTTTCCGGCTTATTTAGAATCAGATCAAAATAAATTTTACATATTCGTAATCAGCTCAACATGCCGGTTATTTTAAATACCCACATGTCGCATTTCGGAGCAAAAAGTTCATTTCGGGGGTTTCCGATTTTTTGGGGTTTCCCGAGTTTTGCGCGGGAAAAACTATCATTTTCGGAATCAGCGCAATAATTTCCAACATTTTGGAAAAAAATTTCCATTTTCCGATGGTCGTAGCTAAACTCAAGAATTACCCATTATTAACACATTGAGTACTGAATACTGGTTTGCAGGAGTTGCATTTCACTACAACTACGAAATAATAGCTGCATTCATGTTCCTAAGAAATGCACTAAAAATAAGTAATTAAATAAAACGCATCTCATAATATTACAAATCCCGCAAATGAACGATTCTCGCTCACTCTTGATTTGGCCAGATACAAATTCGCCAGTGGTTGGAGGGTCGACGAAAAGATACAAATTCGCCAGTTCTTGGAACTAGCGCTCATCCCGTCGGGGAACCCAGAAATGTGGCCGGTCGAGCTCTTCCTCACTGGAGTTGAGTGTTGTTCCCGACTTGACCGAGTCCTAGGCTATATTGTTATTTTTTTTCTTACTGACAAATCGCATTAAAAATAATATGAGATTCTAATGAAAAAGAAAAAAGTTAACTGAACACTTAATGTAGGCTACATAGAGGCCAATGTGAGATTGATTAGTCATTTAATTTCATATGATTAAATTATAATCCTACAATGAAAAATTTATTTTAAGTGTCTAGATATGAAACGACTAAACGGATCCTGACAATTTTTGTGACAGTACTGATTACCCATGACCCCTAATATCTATTGATTTTCGTGAGATATTTAGAACACTCCCTTCGCTCGTCCTCTAACTTACATCTTAACTCGTGGCTTAAACACTTTCATAATACAATCATTGTATAAACTACTATTAATTTACTCGTAGGTGATGCTGAGTAACATTGGCTTACAACATTCCCATGGCGACATACCTACGTACGCACCCCACATCATCTATAACATAATATAATTAACTAATGATGAACTAGATTAATCAAAATTATTTTTGAAGATTGTTTGTCGGAACGATGGTTTCCGATCGTTGATTTTTCTGAAGGTGACGTTTGCTTGGCCGATTTACCATTTCGTTAAAATATTGCCATGATAGGTCATCACCGCCGAATAAACACGTACTTGAACCGGGATCATCTACTGTTTCACCGCGCCGAGGGGCTGCGGGCAGATTCCTGGAACTGGCGAATTTGAATCTTTTCGTCGACCCTCCAACGGCTGGCGAATTTGTATCCAGCCCTTGATTTGTTTGTTTCTGGTGGTGGGTGGGAGAAACCCCAGGTGTTACAAAAGGGTTTTTTCCTTCCACAACCCAACTGCGAAAGGTCAGCAGTAAACCTCACCCACTCGCCTTCTAAGGTCTGTGTCAGTTTTTGGCTCATATTGTTTAATTGATATAAGAAGATTTTGTCAAAATAAAACCTAACATCTTAATCTGCTGGGTTTTATCATTCATTCCTATAATTCCTACACAAAACTTGCATTCAAAGAGCTAAAATAAACCTAAAGTAATTAATGCCTTATAAAACCGGGTTTTTAAAAGTTTGCCGTCGGTTGGCTTAGGGACCAAATAGCCCCCCCCCCATAATTATTTTCTGAGTGCGCCACTGCTCCAAATCAGCCTAAAATCTGTCTGCAACTTTAAACTGTGAAATAGATCGGATTCAAGGGGTTTTTGAGAGGGGGGGGGGGTGGGAATTGAGTTCTTGCCGCGGGCACTAAACTAAAATCCCTATAGTCATGTCCTTTTTTCCAGTGTCAAGTTTTCGGGAGTCCATTTTGGACTACATGTTACTCATTTAAAACTAGATGTTTTAGTGCTTTAAGTTGATGGGGTTGGGGTGTTGGACTACAACTATTGGTTTTAGATTCTCCAATTATTTACTTATTATCAATGACGACATTATCTGTTACGCCTGACCACCGTGTTGGTGTCTGGGGGGGGCGAGCGGGCGCGGAGCCTGCCCACGGCGGCGCGGACGTCACGGGTTCGTGTCTCGTCGCATCCGCCCCCGCTGCCGGAGTCACGCACTAACCACCATCCGCCACAGCTTACGGATTTTTACTACCAATTATTGTCTACAGAACGGAACTCCTCTAAGATTCAATAAATATACCGTATCTAAGAGCAACTGCAAAGAGTGAACTCTTACATGTCTCTCATGTTAAATTATGCCACTACTCGCACCGGGGCAGACAGCGTACTTCTGTTCAGTGTGTCCCCAAAATCGACCAAGGGTACAAGTGGGCACTTTGGTTTGGAACTAAAATATAGGCCTAATGCCTGTGTACCCAAGTGTTAGGGCACCTGTGTCGCCGTGTCGGCAATCAGCTCGTTCGGCGGTAGGCCTACGAGTAAAATACGTATTATACGATGTGTGGCGGTGGTGACGGCAAAGGCCGGATTTAAAATTTGGGCAGCTTTAACACGCCTAGCAACCCTGCGGAGGCTCGGCGCAGCGAGAAAATTTCCATTTCCGTTACTAAGGGGGTACAAGCACACGTAGGAACCCTTCAGAGGCGCGGCAATCGGAAACTTCCTCTCCGAATGTCCAATGCCGGATTAAGAGTTAAATGGCGTTTTCTCCGCGACGCTTGTTTGGTTCTAAATCAATCACACCCGACCGACCAATCATCTTGATTATCAATCGTCATCCTAAACCACCCTTTTCTGCTGTAGGCCTACAACATTTTTTTAAATTCTCGACCCAATCTCAATGTTATTCTAATGGGAAAATTTCAACTATGGATAGCGCTTTTATTTTAAGTACAATCCTCTCCAATTTTTTGTGGAAAAAACTCCTGCAGACCAAGCCAACGATACAAAAAACTTGAAAATCGGTTTAAAACTGTAGGAGGAGTTTCAATTGCAAATCCTTAGCAAATTAAAGTATAGATTTTTTCAAAACTTGTTTGTCTTTAACCTATAAATATATTTATTTATTTATTTGGAAGTGCGCCCACGCTGTGACGACTTGGCATGCCGGAGCCGAGCGTGTGTGAAGTGCGAGGGCCAGAAAGCATGACGCCGCTCAGGCATCAACAGTTTTATCTTGTGTTCCTGTTAAGTTCACTTTCATCGCATCGTTAGAAAGCCACTTAAACGGGTTCCGCAGTCGTGATTGTCCCTTGTTCGGACCTTTCTCACTTAGTTCCCGCGCTGACATTTTGTTACCTTATAGACTAATTGGCCCTCAAAGCCGCATTTCTACAGAAAACAGTGACGATTGCTTTTTGAGTAGTTTGGCATAAAGATTTTGGATTGGAAGTGCCAGGTTTTTGATGGACTGTAAGCTACCACATTCAGGCTATAGATAGAGAACCCCAGCTTTAAATATGTGAATAACATTTTCCTTATACCTTTTCAACATTATGGGGTCCCCCTTCGCCTCTTTCAAATAACACTTTTTATGTGTTCCCCACTACAGGACCCTTTGAGTTTTAATAAATAAATATCTAAGAGAAACTAAAGAGGATAAAGTGCCACAATTTCCGCTTGTTACCATGGTATAATGCGCTGCCGCTGCATAGCACGGCACCAGTGCAGTCAGGTCTAACAAGTTTGGGGGTCTACCTCATAATGATTGTTGTGTGCTGTATTGTTTGGAAATGAAGTAAATCTGAAAAATTTATCAGCTCCATTTTTTTTCAATTCCACTGCCCGTCACCTTGGGCGAATATGAATGTGCGGTGATCTAAAGACAGTAAGGCAAGAATTCTTACCACATCAGGTCAGGGGCTAAAACAATATATTTAATAATTTCTTTCCTTTAACAAGTTAAAAATAATCATTTTAAAACGGCAAAAAATAAACAGCCTTAAAACATGATTTTACAAATTAAAATGAAATCCCCTGTATTATGTGGGAAAATTAAGGTGTGTTGATCATAATGGGTATAATGCCATGTCATTATAACTGTAAAATACACGTTTAAAAATAAACATAAGTTTTCTTGTCTCATCATTCTTAATTTATTAATGGTCGCAGCTATAATTTCTAGTGTAAAATTCTAGTGCGATTTTAAACTGGGGTGTACAAAAACTTCGTAAAATACACAATATCTTTTACTGAGTATTTATTGAACACTGAAATTCGAATAGGATATTTACCGCCTATCTCTTTAAATACATTACACAACATTCCAGATGAATACAATTCGACGGATATATTATACTGTACACTCATAAGATAACAATAAATATTTCGTAATCTTAGTTACTTATTGGTGAAAATCATGTTATCAAGTAACAGTCTACGAAATTGATGATTTATTGTAATACCCAGTGATTTGTTTTGTTCAATAATCGCAACTAGAACGGTTTATACAGTTCTGAATGTATGAATAAAATTAATATTTAAAAAAATGGCAAACATCACTCTAGAGAAACTTCCATAGCAGTTGCCATTTAGTTTAGGTATCATGATGCCATTATGATCTAGATCTACATAGTTGAGAATCTGAAGGCTTGTGTGGAATTGAGAATAACCTTTCCACTGTAGGCTATCTTGTTGTACTAAAAACTATTTGTGCAGGTTGATTTTTTATCTATATATTTATAAATGACGAAAACCGCGCCTGATTCGACTTCAGAAAGCATCCGATCATTTCTCGACTTACTTCCATTGAAAGTGTTTTGCAAAAGGCCAATGTAGTTTCTCAATTGTAGTCACTTCTCTTTATCGAATTGACCTATATTACACCACAAAAACTCCTCTTTTACAACAGCTAAAATACTTAACAATGATATTAACTCGAAGCTTCCTGATTTTAATCTGGGTAATCTAGTGGTTTTCGTGGCGCAATGCAAGTGTTGTATCGACGCGTAACACCTCCCGCGTCCGGTCGGTGGAAGATGTAGATGTATACGGAAGAGCTTTTATGGAACGGCCGGCAGCGTGCTGCGCAAGCGTCACTTTATTAGGCGTTGAGGGAAAACAACAGCCCACTCACATCCCACGACAGCGACAACGCACGCGCGCGGACAGCGAGTCACACGTAGCTGTCAAGGTCGGACACCACGCCACGGCCGCCCTGCCTTCTACGAGCGAGATGCAGAGGTGGGCTGATGGGGACGCGACAAGGTCTGACAGGGACAAGGTCTGACAGGGACAAAGTCTGACAGTTTTTGTGGCAGGTTTTGTCCAAGACGGCCCGCCGCCTAATGACGCGGAATGGAATGTGTCAGACTTTGTCCTTGTCTGACTTTGTCCCCGGCGGGCCACACTGAAAACTGGCAGACTTTGTCTGGACCGGTCCAGACAAAACCTGACACTTTTTCTGACACAAGGCCCGACGATTTTGTGCGCTGCCCTTTCAACTAATAAAGTCCTCAAGGAAATCAAATAAAGTAGATGGTGATATTCTGAAAGAGAATTAAATTTCTTACATATTGCCACCATTCATTTTTTTTTTTATACTCAATATTGGCAGCTAAAACTTGCCTCCAAATTAAATGAATGTGATAACCCACGTTTTCAATTTATTTCCTGTAGGTCACATTTGTTTACTATTTCACCATAAATCTTTTAAAAAATAGAGCTCTTATAATTATATGCACATCTACACGGATGAAGCTTTCCAACGACCTATTAATCATTAAAATCGGTCCAGTAAAACTGTAGATTTAGTTGTTCAAAGTGAAATAAAAAATAACTCCAATCCAATATTTTCTCCCCAATATAAATTTGAACGGTAATTTTGAACTGATGTGTTAAAAATACATCAATTGTGAAAAGAGTATTTACTGAATATTGTGTGAAAATTACACGTTTCTTAGTTTTACTTTTTTTTGTTCTGAGTCCTTAAAGTCAGCCATGTCACCGATAATAGCGGCGAACGATGTACTATTTGCAATAATTGTTTTTTTAAATCATAGGTTATAAGAAATACATTTCATATAAAGCAGCCTGTATTTACAGAAATAAAATACCGGCGGGCCTTTCGTCGCGGCGCATCGGCGGCGTGTGGGAGGCAAATGTGTCAGGTTTTGTCTTTGTCAGACCTTGTCCCCAGCGGGCCAAACTGAAAACTGTCAGACTTTGTTCGGATTGGTCCAGACAAAAACTGCCACCTCAGGAATGTGGATTGGAATGTGTCACATCTTGTCCTTGTCCGACTTTGTCTTTGTCAGACCTTGTCCCAACTGAGCCAGACGAAAGTGTCAGGTTTTGTCCCTATCTGACTTTGGTAGCTTACCGGGCTGATGATCAGCTGTCGGAGCTGCATATGAAAACCTCGGTTGTAGCTCTGGTACACAGTCCCATCGAACGAGGAGGCGAGGGAAGAAAAATATCAAAACCGATAAACAAAATAAAGATACGAAATATTATTTTTTGCGGTATAATTCAATCTGAATGGCTAACAGAGAATGCAAATGGCTTGGTCTAGGCTTACTAGGCAGCGGTAAGAAGCGAGGGAGACTGGGGCTCCGCGAGCAGCTAGTCCCCGGTGAGGTGCTAGGGAGACTGGGGTCCTGCGAGAGGCTAGGCAGCGGTGAGGTGCTAGGGAGACTGTTGTCCCGCGAGAGGCTAGGCCGCGGTGACGTGCTAGGGAGACTGGGGTCCTGCGAGAGGCTAGGCAGCGGTGAGGTGCTAGGGAGACTGTTGTCCCGCGGGAGGCTAGACCGCGGTGAGGTGCTAGGGAGACTGGGGTCCTGCGAGAGGCTAGGCAGCGGTGAGGTGCTAGGGAGACTGTTGTCCCGCGAGAGGCTAGGCCGCGGTGAGGTGCTAGGGAGACTGGGGTCCTGCGAGAGGCTAGGCAGCGGTGAGGTGCTAGGGAGACTGTTGTCCCGCGAGAGGCTAGGCCGCGGTGAGGTGCTAGGGAGACTGGGGTCCTGCGAGAGGCTAGGCAGCGGTGAGGTGCTAGGGAGACTGGGGTCCTGCGAGAGGCTAGGCAGCGGTGAGGTGCTAGGGAGACTGGGGTCCTGCGAGAGGCTAGGCAGCGGTGAGGTGCTAGGGAGACTGGGGTCCTGCGAGAGGCTAGGCAGCGGTGAGGTGCTAGGGAGACTGGGGTCCTGCGAGAGGCTAGGCAGCGGTGAGGTGCTAGGGAGACTGTTGTCCCGCGAGAGGCTAGGCCGCGGTGAGGTGCTAGGGGGACTGGGGCTCCACGAGCAGCTAGTCCGCGGTAAGGAGCGAGGGAGAGTGGGACTCCGCGAGAAAATAGGCCGGGGTGAGGTGCTAGGGAGACTAGGGCCCCGCGAAAGGCTAGGCCGGGGTGAGATACTAGAGAGACTGGGGCCCCGCGAAAGGCTAAGCCCCGCGAGAGGCTAGGCCGGGGTGAGATGCTAGGAAGACTGGGGCCTTGCGGGAGGCTAGGCCGGGGTGAGGTGCTAGGGAGACTGGGGCCCCGCGAGAGGCTAGGCCGGGGTGAGATGCTAGGAAGACTGGGGCCTTGCGGGAGGCTAGGCCGGGGTGAGGTGCTAGGGAGACTGGGGCCCCGCGAGAGGCTAGGCCGGGGTGAGATGCTAGGAAGACTGGGGCCTTGCGGGAGGCTAGGCCGCAGTGCGATGTGAGGGAGACTGGGGATCCACGAGCAGCTAGTCCGCGGTAAGGAGCGAGGGAGAGTGGGACTCCGCGAGAGAATAGGCCGGGGTGAGATGCTAAGGAGACTGGGGCCCCGCGAGGGGCTAGGCCGGGGTGAGCTGCTACTGAGACTGGGGCTCCACGAGCAGCTAGTCCGCGGTAAGGAGCGAGGGAGAGTGGGACTCCGCGAGAGAATAGGCCGGGGTGAGATGCTAAGGAGACTGGGGCCCCGCGGGAGGCTAGGCCGCGGTGCGATGTGAAGGACTGGGGCCTCGCGGGAGGCTAGGCCGTGGTGTGGCGCTATTGAGGCTGGGGCCCCGCGGGAGGCTAGGTCGCAGTGCGATGTGAGGGAGGCTGGGGCCCCGCGAGGGGCTAGGCGGGGGTGAGGTGCTAGGGAGGCTGGGTCCCTGCGGGAGGCTAGGCCGCAGTGCGATGTGTGGGAGGCTGGGGCCCCGCGAGGGGCTAGGCCGGGGTGAGATGCTAGGGAGACTGGGGCCCCGCGGGAGGCTAGGCCGCAGTGCGATGTGAGGGAGGCTGGGGCCCCGCGGGAGGCTAGGCCGCTGTGCGATCTGAGGGAGGCTGGGGGCCCCGCGGGAGGCTAGGCCGCAGTGCGATGTGAGGGAAACTGGGGCCCCGCGAGGGGCTAGGCCGGGGTGAAGTGCTAGGGAGGCTGGGGCCCCGCGGGACGCTAGGCCCAGTGCGATGTGAGGGAGGCTGGGGCCCCGCGGGAGGCTAGGCCGCTGTGCGATGTGAGGGAGGCTGGGGCCCCGCGGGAGGCTAGGCCGGGGTGAGATGCTAGGGAGGCTGGGGCCCCGCGGGAGGCTAGGCCGCAGTGCGATGTGAGGGAGGCTGGGGCCCCGCGAGGTTCTAGGCCGGGGTGAGATGCTAGGGAGGCTGGGGCCCCGCGGGAGGCTAGGCCGCAGTGCGATGTGAGGGAGGCTGGGGCCCCGCGGGAGGCTAGGCCGGGGTGAGATGCTAGGGAGGCTGGGGCCCCGCGGGAGGCTAGGCCGCTGTGCGATGTGAGGGAGGCTGGGGCCCCGCGAGGGGCTAGGCCGGGGTGAGATGCTAGGGGGGCTGGGGCCCCGCGGGAGGCTAGGCCGCAGTGCGATGTGAGGGAGGCTGGGGCCCCGCGGGAGGCTAGGCCGCTGTGCGATCTGAGGGAGGCTAGGCCGCAGTGCGATCTGAGGGAGGCTGGGGCCCCGCGGGAGGCTAGGCTGAGGTGAGGTAACGCTGCTGGTGGGCGGTCCCAGCTGCTGCTTACCTTTCCTCCTAATATAGATGTGGACACGTCAGACCTTGCCTCTCTTGTAAATCTATCTGATTTGCCGTCGCCACTGTTTCACGAATTATTCAACAATTTTGATGTGTATACTGTCTCAAAATTAAACTCTAACTGATTTGTTTACCTACAATTGCCCGCGTTATTGTGACAGTTATTTTGCGTTTGAAATGTGTTGAAGATAATGCTGATAGCTATATCCTATAAAATGGTTGTTGACGATTTTAACATTTCACGTAACTTAACTATAATTATATTTTTTTTTATAATAATCTATATTCGCAGTAAGACAATAAAGCATTGCATTGCAAACGTCAAATAAATATAAAATAATAATAAGTCAAATGAATTCCATCTTCGTCACTATCACTGTAACACTCTATCATTTCAACTATCACACACCTATAACTATTTTTTATGTTGTAATAGGTGTGTCTAGACACACAGCAATGCATTAAATAATAATGCATGAAATAGCCGTCCATATTCATACAATAGCTATGCAAAAACTACAGATAATATCTGTGAAAATCCTTTTTAATTGCTTTGTCGGTTAACAAATTTTAACTCCGCTAAAAACACCTAATACTTGTCTGACCCGTGTTGTATATCATAATTTTGATCCTTTTTATACCCTTCAATGTTTAGCGCCTGTAAAATGATTTCATTATATCTATTGATAGATGTCATCAAACTAAGAACTTATCATATGCTCATACCTATAAATATAATTTAAAACTGATAGATTACATTAGATTTAAATCATACAATGCATTTGTTTGACTCCTTTAATTTTGACCGAGTTCTTTACACTGGCCATGCACATGCAGCCGTGCAACCTGATAGGCCAAAAACATAACATCCCAACATAAACAAGATTATCAATTAATAAAGTCGATGGGGTCGAGAGAAGTGAGCTGTATCTGATTCCCCTCCCATGTACGTGGACGTTAGATCAAGCCACTTAGGCACTTTTTTAGTTTCTTATATTAGTAATCTGTTTCTATGTTCACGTTTGTACGTTTATAATGTTTACATTTTCTGGTAGGTCGGGGAATTCAAAGGAATTCAATTTGATAAACTGAAGGGAGTTCAGAAGGACTTTTTAAAGTCAAAAGTTTGGTAACTCCCTTTAATTCATTGGAGTAAGGCTCTTTTGTTATGACGCGTCAAAATTAGGGGGGGGGACCTAACATTTCAACCCATCTTACCTTTTGCACACTTAGGCCTAGTTGTGTGAGGTTGAAAGTGAAAATTTAGTCTCTCTTTAATTATTTTCCTTCTCTAGAAAGTCGTCACATTCTGCCGTTCTAATCTCAGGTTCATCTACACACTATCGTAGTTATTTTGGATTATTCTGTGTAATCTGTGCCCTTCCCGGTGATATTTCGTTTTCTTAACGCTTTGTTTTTAATGTAATGTAGGCATTTTTAAAATAAAATTTAATAAGTTTGATCGATTTGGAGGTTTTCATTATGAGTATTTTAAGTTAAATTGTGTTTTGTATTAGACTACTTTCATGAGTAAATGTTTTCAGTGCAGTCGAGAGATTAATTTACAGTAACTCATATCATATGTGCAAAATGTTTTAGTTCTTGCATATTTCACGAGGAACTTTCCGTAACTATGGTATACACAGAACTGGTATACACAAGTTTGAGAACTGTATCTATATTATCAGTTCAGTTTTGACGTTTAAACAATTGGATGTTTAAAAGATGAATGCGCGAAAAATATGTATGATAGGCGCAAAGAAGCATACCTGGGGATATTTTAAGAGCAAAAGATATGATTACATTGGTTCCTAAAATAATTACAACTTGCAGGTATCATACGAATGGTGGTTGTCGGATTTGGAATTTTATCTCATCGGATTTTTGTATGCATTCTCTCAGACGGCCAATGCAGTCGCAAGGGCAGCCATGCATAATGCATGAAAGGGTCGGGCGTTTCCCACTGTTCGTTTTCAAATTAGATGTTCGTTTATTCATTAGCAGTTCCTTGTAGTAGAATACATTTGTGTGTAAGCGTTATCAAAAAGTCAGCATTTAGAATTTTAGCGAATTGTATGGACGATGTTTTAATAAATAAGATTTTAGACAAAGTGTATTACTGTATTGGAATTTTCACATCAGTAATTGTTCAATCCAGTCCGATCAGAGCATCTACAAATGTCTTGCTTTTAGAAAAGTTCGGGTAAAAGGGTCTCGCAAGTAAACACAACTAGGCCTACTAGGGAAAGTTAGAAACGATAACACGTATCACCGCGCCGCCGTGTACTCTGTTGAGATCACTCCTGTGAACTATTGATTGTTTTGGGCGGGGTTGCAGTGCATCTTCGTACCTCTATAGCCGTCCAGCTACGATAACATTTACCAGGATTGTGTTTAAATCAAGTTGTTTCTCGTCTGAGCTGTTTAAACTGCTCTTAATAAGACCATCGATGCAACTGACACGCGTTCGAAATCGGTACGCGCAGGGGCATGCGTCCAGCGTAAACACGCGTAAACGAGTCTACTTCACCTTTGGGTTAGTTGTGCAGTCGGCTATGTTAAACATACGGCTTGTGTTGTATTCTTCCTCTGATAGTAACTTATCGTCTTTGTTAAAACTTTTTTAGGGTTTCTAGGTTGAATTATTTTAGGGCACAACTTCATATGCGACACTCTTTACGGTCTTGGATAGGCCTATCAAAAAAATCTGATTCCAGGGGAAAATTCATTTAGAGAGACAGCCTTTTACATACTCGACAAACCTGGAAGCAGTTTGTTTTAGAAATGAGAATGATGTACTTAACTACATTACTTGTTATGCCAACACTAAAAATACCTAATTGAAAAATCGTACAAAATTGGTATGGAATCTAAAACCGCTAACCTAAGACGAGTGGGGTGACCCCGCATTCCACTGGAATTTTCATGGGACTTTCCTCATACCTGCAATTTATGTTAGTTATATTCTAAAAATTTATTGACCCAGCACACTAACGAAATTTCAGATCTCTAGGTGAAATAAGTTTCTTGTGAGACTTGTACCGAAATACGCTTGAGTACTTCTAACTCCATAGCCCTTAAAGTAGTTGTCCAAAATAAAAAATAAAAATTGTTCGTCGTATTTTCAACGTTAAAAGATACTTAAGGAAAATATTGGAAACAAATTTTTGACTGCAAACATTAAATCCAGCCCTGCCATGAAACCTGATGAAGTGATGGTGTACAAAAACTCTAACAAAGAAATTTCATTTTAAAGAAGACTGTCTTTAAGGTCCATGAACATAGGGCCTACAACCAATTTTTTTTTTACGAATACAGAGCGCCATGTATTGCTGTTTGACCGTGCGATATTCTTTTACTACATTATTAGAAACAGTGTTGGCCAACTACACTTTTAGCACACTAGCCTGCCTCTGGTGCAATCCACCATAAAATGAATGTATTAATAGTAAAATAAACAAGTAAATTAATAATTTACATTTAAATTTATTAATAAGGGTAAAAACTAATGCACTCCCATAAACCATGCATAAAAATCACGGAAGATCTTAACAAAAGAATCAATTGTGGTTGATGTCATATTTTTGTGAGAACTGTAGCCTATTGTGTTAAACATATATTTCATATAAAAGTAAGTAAAACAAAAAACATTTTTTAATGAAACATATTTATCTTCTCCAAATTAAAAAAATCGTTAAAGGATAAATATAAGCCTACGCCTAGTTTGTACATAGCAGCTTCAGGACTGCATTGCTACTTTGCACTACCTTTGTAAACAAATATCAAAATGAACTTCTATTTCCTAAGAGGAAGGCTTGAGACCGGTTTAAGGCCGGTTAGAGGTGAGGAAGGTTTGAATTATGTTTGTGAAATCCGCTCTATATTTTTATTATTTCATGAAAAATACTTTTATTTTACGCACCATAAAGTGTATAAGTAAACTGGTAAGGTCACTAGAAATTACTAAAACTTCCTTTTTCCCAAAGTAGGCGAAGTCTATCTTGGTGGTTGTGGCTCTTTGAACATTTTAGCGCTAGCATAGAGTCTTTACCTTTGGGCTAGTAGCGCAGTCAGCAATGTAAACCATACGGATTTTCTATTCCCCTGTTTCGCAGTTTTTCAACCAATTTTCTTTAAACCAAATATAAACTAAATTTAATTTTACTGATATATCAGGCAAGCATCAGGGCCCTAGCTAGATGCAACCTTCATCTACTGTCCGAAATAGGGGGATGCGGAGGCATGTTTTCAGTGTGTTTACATGAGTGAAGATGGCTTAATCCCCTTATGACGGCAACACACTACCGGACTTTGCTACAGACCGTACATCGGACCGAACGTTGAACCGAACATTGCGCCGTACAGGGAGCTAAATTTCCTCTGAACATTTCCTTGAACAAGACATCGGACCGAGCATCGTACCGGAAAAATTCACCGAGCGAGGTGAAGGAAGTTTAGAGAAGTTTGGGTGGGTCGGTGGCGTAGTGGTTAGCGCGCCGGACTTCGGAACCATGGCAGCGATGTCGTGGGTTCGAATCCGCGTTCTGACAGTGACTTTTATCAGTACCTTTCACCTTGTACTGTAGCGGCTCACCCCCTTACTTTGTCTAATACGATCCACGCACAGATCAATAGTCTATGTGGACGGGGCAAAGTAAGGCAAAAAAGAGGTCCGCCAACCTCTTTTATAAAAAAAAGAAAAAAAAAGAAAAAAAGAAAAAAAGAAAGAGGGAGAACGTGAGTGTTCGTTCCATAGCGAGCGTTCGGTATTCGGTATTCGGTAGCTCGGGACGGCGTACGGTGCAAAATTGACCCTGACACACTACCGTACACCGGACCGATCTTTTCTTTGATGTTTCGTCAGGAAACCGCCTCCTGAGCGCCCAGCTTGACGTTCGGTACCGTGCTCGGTTCGATGTACGGTACGGTGAAAAATTCGGTCGGTAGTGTGTCGCCGGCCGGTGGTTCCACGCGGTAGACGTCGGGTATTGTGAGGCGTGGCCCGGTGACCTACCAGCTGCTAGCTATCAGCAGTCATCAAGTTCGATATTCGATACTGTGGTTGTTGTGTACACAATACTGCACAATATTCGCCGCCGCCGCGTCGCGTGCCACCGCCGCCGCACACGCACAGTCCTCCGTCACTGTCACACCAGTCGGCTGATGCTGCTGCCGCTGCCGCTCCGGCGCGTCCTTCAGCCTCCATCAAGACCGGGAGAAAGCCCACTTTTCCATGTCTTTCCTTGTAATGTGTGCGAGCAATAGCTGCTGTTGCCGCCGCTATTTCGTTCACTGACGATGCTTATTTCTGCGTTTACTGTTATTGCATCTACTGCACTTGACTTCCATGTATAACCCTGGGGTCTAATAGACCTAAATGAATTTTAATGATTTTTTTTATTACGACAGGGATGTTTTACCCCTACGTAAATTCAGTTGGTACCCCTGTTATGAGTTTTCAATTTAGCCACCAACTCTGTCTGGTACTGCAGGGTAAACAACTTGCTCTGGGGTCTGCTGGACCCCAGTGTTATTAATGGGTCTCTTTTTTAGTTAAAAAATAACATAAATGAAAAACTACTTTTCAATTTATATTGTACTTATAAACAAAATTTATAAGTTATAAAATTTGTTGTTTCATGATAAGTTATTTTAATTTTAATCCTATTTCATCAGTGGATATATCAATATTGTATCAGCATATGGGTAATTTTCATATGATTTTTTGGCGGATATTATAAGAAACCCCTTAAAAGCCTTTATTTTTACAATGAAGTTATTCCTTGTTTTTTTATGTACTTTAAAATACATAAGATGAGTAAATCCTGTGTTGAAAATTTCTTGACATAAATATTTATATTTAAATCATTTTTTAGTGCATGACTTTTTTGTCAAATTTGGCTACTTAAATTTTATGATTTACTTTTTTATCTAAATATTCTTTCAGCATGTTTAAATGTAGAGATTCTGCATTATAAGACGTCCAAACAAAATATTTTCAAAATTTTATGAAGCATATGGTAAATATAAAAAATAACATTTTGGGGTCCAAGAGACCCCAGTGTTATATTTGCGAATACTAGATAAATGTTGTTTATGAAGGTTAATAAAACACAAAACACTTCTTTTTGGGTTATATATTTCGGCTGTCCATTGTGCCACCAGACTACCTGGCTTAATCAAGACTAATTTTTTATTTTAATTTAGAAGTTGGTACATTTATAGAGCACTTCTGCTGTGCACCACTCTCATATGAGTTACCAAAACATTTTTAGCGGATGGAATTGTATTACTTTTGATTTCGGATTTCAAATTCCCATGATTGCATGTTCTAAATTGGCTTTTCGTGCTGTTCGAAAACTCTTACGGTATTGTATTCGTGAAGGAAGTTACAAAATCGGAATTAGAGGATCCAAACTGCAGTTTTCAATAATATCACTCCTCTAGTGGCGATCTGCAGCCGGATAACGATTTGGCCGGATAAACCGATGTGCCCTGCCCTGCCCAGTTGCAGCTTACTATCTGTTAACCCATTTAGGCTGTCACGAGAGCGCTGCAGCACGTAGTTCATAATGAGTGCTCGAACGTTTTCAATTAAATTTCACCGAAAATTCTTCTTATCGTGATTTTTAAGGTTTATTCGGTGAGATGCCTTACGAGTGTGCTACACTAGTGTGTGCCGTTAGAAATTTCCAGATGAGTGGTTTGTTATAAGCAAGAACGCAGGATGCTGCTTAAATCGCCGTCTCTTTAACAACAGCTTCTGCTAGTTCTTTTAGACAATAATCTCGCTGTTATCGTTTTCAATGGGTTTACAGCCTTTGACAAACAAAACTATTAAAATGCAGAGGATTGTTTTCGAAAATAGACCGATAAAGGTGCGGGTAACAGACAGTTGTCCTACGGACGGAGCCTAGCCATAGAACTTCTATGAGCCTAGCCGGCCAAGCGGGGCTAAAGGATTGCGACGCTGCCACATCTTATGGCCTCTTGGTTCGACGGAGCCCCTCTTGGCTCTGGGCAGCCCTGCCTTGACTCATTGACTCTGAATTAAATCCATTTGCAGTGCCGTGTTCTCGTCCTGCGATGAGAAGTAGCTTAAATAACATTGTTTGTTTTGTTATTATAAATTAGTAGTTGTAGGCTTTGTAATAGAAAGCTAAAACTTTTGTCAGGATATTACTTCCTTGTTTGCACAGAATCATAGTTGCTGCTGATAAGGCCAGTGAATGAGTGATAAGAGTTATCGCCGTTATCAGGTAGACACGCGCCAATGGCGGTGGCCACTGGTCAGGGAAATCAAGATGATTCTGAAGGCAATGGTAATTTTCTTCTGGGTTTGTTGGCAAAAGTTTTGCCTAATGCGCATGCGCAACTTTGGGGGTTTTTACAGTAGGCCTACCTCGTGTTGAGTATTTCTTCGACTACTAAACGCAAGGTTAGTTTTTGGTTATTTACTTTTACTTATTACAAATTAAATATTAGTAATGTTCACATTCCTTACATTTAAATGGTTGTAAACACTCACTCACTAATAATTAAAAAGTGTTATTCATTCACTAATGGTCTGTCGATTAAAACTTCTTCATACAACAATGCAAAAAATCCCGGATCTCGACTGCGTTTTCCGCTGTTCACGGTTTCATTTTGTTGTTGTTTAAATTTTGAACTGAATTTACTGCAGCATATTAGAGACCTTAAATATAAATATCACACTGGATTTACTATTAAGAATTTCATCCAGTGTATTTTCTTTGTTCGAGATAAAAAAAGGGCGAATTAAAACTATTTTTAGGCTTAATTTACTTTCAACTCTCTCTGATTTTATAATAAGAATAAAATAATTAGAAACGTGTACGAGGAAAGCCTTTTATCTAAACGGTGCGTGTAATTAGTTTTTAGGTTAATAAGTAACGTCGCTACCGCTACCGCCTAGTAGTAAGCAACGAGGGCGAGGGCCTAAGGACGGGACGAAGTTGAAGTCGTTAGAAGGCAAGGGCCCTGCAAAACCCTTTCGGCCGGGGCGCGAACAGTAGTGTCAAATTGTTGGTGCTGGCTCAGTTCAAGGTCACCTGAGGGATGACGTCATCGAGGTCAATGACCCCACCGATGACGTCATCGATGACGTCATCGATTGCGTCATCGATGACGTCATCACCAATGACGTCATTTCTATGACGTCACACCCATGACGTCACAGAAATGACGTGCTGATGACGTCATCACCCCTTACGTCATCAAAATGACGTCACCGACGCCACTGAGGTCAAGGTCACGCCGAAACTTAAAATTTTTTGGCACTTTTGCCGTTTCTCGCACTACGCTCCGAGTTTCAGTCAGAGTCCCCGTGACCTTGACCACTTGGAGCGAATTTCCGACGAGAAACGGCAAAAGTGCCAAGTTAAACTCGAGTTTCTGACATGACTCTGCCTAAATGGGCAATCGGTTATTCCTCAGGTGACCTTGAACCAGCACAACACCAACAATTTGATATTACTGTGACCTTGAAAACCTAACAACGGAGCGCCGACACCGATGCGCACCCCACGACAGCCACCGAGTGACTGACTGTCAGGCTCTGTGGATGCTAGGTATATCGGCTTGAGAGACTAAGACTCTAAACTGTCAGGAATGGGAGTAACTAACTGAATTTTGCAAGGAAAAGTCATTTCATCCAATATTTTAAACAAATCCTCATCAGTAAAACTGACATTAGTCTGTTTTGTATAAAACTTAGGGTGTCCGCGCAACAGTTTGCGCCACTTAGCTAAAGTTGAAACTCTCTTAACTTTGAGTGGTGGACAGTGAGCAACTAATAAAGTCTTAACACGGCTAAGTTTCTTACCTAAAGTGTCCTGCGACATGGCTTCACCTAACAAAAGTCTGCACAATACTGAGAGACTGCTTGTAGCGCATGAGTCAAGGGAAAAGAGGTGGGGGAAACAGCAGGAGTGGGGGAAGGTCACAGTGGCGGGGGAAGGTGAGGTGGTACGCTGGAGTATCGCATCACTTCACCATGAGGTGTCCTACAGTCAACACACTGTTCTCTTGGCCCGAGTTGGCACTAGAAGAAACATTTCTGTACAGCTTAGGCTGTGAGAGCCGAGGAAGCAAAGTCAAAGTGGAAATTGTGTTAAACTCCAAGATGAAGAGTCTCCTAAATAAACTAATTGTATCCTTGCAATCTCCTATAACTTTAGAGAAATACCACTTTATTAAGCGACACCTTATACTTTGGCAAAACGAAGCGGAAATGGAAAAGATTACAGTAAAATTAATTTAACTTAAAACTTGGACTGGACACTCATGGCGATACCACGTGGCGTGAAAACGCCACCCTAAACATTACAAGTTAGGTTATTGAGCACCTCTGGTACGATAACCGATGTGCTAGAGTTAAAGTGTGATGACCTTGAGTCAAAACACTGAAATACTACAAGTCGATATCGTCCCAGAGTTAAAGTGTAGTGACCTACATCCAGAACTTGTAAAATTACTTACATATAGAGAGCTAGAGAACAGCGAGACGCACCGCATGGAAGCCGGAGACATACTGGCGAAGCGGTGTTGTGCAGCCTAGGGACCCAGTTGTGGTGGGGGTATAGCCAACACTTAGAGTACAAGTGTTGTGGGTGACCTTGACCCACATAACTTACCTGACCCCCTCCCCCCCCCCCGACAAAAAGTGCGAACCCCCCCCCCCCCGACAAAAAGTGCGAACCCCCCCCCCCCCGACAAAAAGTGCGAGCCCCCCCCCCCCCCCCGACAAAAAGTGCGAGCCCCCCCCCCCCACCCCCACCCCCACCCCCACCCCTGATATCCTGGGCGTGGCAGCCCCGGTGGGGATATAAGGGGGCCCAGCCAGAGCCGGCTCGCAGTCCGCTCCCGCGCGTTGAACGTGAACGATCGGGACGGACCGCCATAGGCATCACTAAACATTGAATGGCGCCTTCAGTGTTTAGCGAAGTCTACTCTAACTTTAAGACTTGTATTAGTTGTAAGATATTGCGCTTGCGTTTGGGTATTGCGAATTGTTTTATATGAGAGTGTTTTACTTGTACCTTATGTCTCCTGTGTGTCTTTTATCCTTTGTGTCTTGTTTGTTATATGTGTTTAACATGTATGTGCTTGTTCCAGCATTGACTACGTTGAGCTCAATTGTGTGTTGTAAGTGTGTTATATTTTTCTAAAGTGTATACGCTTGTTTTAGCAATCCCCCCTTGAGCTTTTGCAATGCTCAAAGTAAATCGTAAAGACAGGGAACGGGAGTAGGCCCCCGTGTAAAGTTACTTTTGTATAATTGTTAGGCTCCTCTCATGCATGCTTTAATGCGGCTGAGAAATAGGAGCGTCCGTTTGTACGCCTATATGGGGGTAATAAGCCGATGGCCTCTGCACTCGGACCGAGGACGTAAGCCACTAGGGTGTCCTCAGTTAGTTTCCCTTCTGGAAACTCAAAATTATGTAAATGAAACTTTGTTAGCTATTTGTGTTTTTTTGTCCCCAAGGCCCCCGAACATTCGTGGTTCGCCATGGATGTACGGGGGCCGAAATTTTTTAATGTCCGTGTGGCCTTGACCCACATAGGACTTGTAAAAATTTACTGCATTGCTAAATTAAAAATATTAAAGATAGGGTTACGGGAGTAGGCCCCCGTGTAAAGCCACTTTTTTTTATAATTGTTAGGCTCCTCTCATGCATGCTTCAATGCGGCTGAGAAATAGGAGGTGGTCCGTTTGTACGCTTATACGGGGGTAATGAGCCGATGGCCTCTGCACTCGGACCGAGGACGTAAGCCACTAGGGCGTCCTCAGTTTCTTTCAAAATTATGTAAATGACATTTCGTTAGCTATTGGAAAAGTTATTAGTTGGAAATGCAGTAAATGCTTACAAGTCTCGCGTGGCGAAGGGTACACGACATTGGATGTTGCCTTGTTGTCATAGTTGGGTCTCTTCGGAGGCTACAGCGATGACAACCCAAGTGCCCCACACCCCCATAGGGGGGTGTGGGGCTTAATTTTTTTAAAGTTTTTTCGTGACCTTGACCTAAATATAAAAGTTTTCAAAATCTTTAACAGTCAGATCTTACTAACACAGTTTATATATATAGAGGTCTTTTAAAAGTTAACAGTTAGGTATTAGTAACGCACAAGTTTGGAATTGGGTCTCTTGGGAGGCTTCAGCGATGGCAACATAAATGTCCCAAGTGGGGTTTATTTTTTCAAAAAGTGCGAGCCCCCCCCCCCCCGACAAAAAGTGCGAGCCCCCCCCCCCACCCCCACCCCCACCCCTGATATCCTGGGCGTGGCAGCCCCGGTGGGGATATAAGGGGGCCCAGCCAGAGCCGGCTCGCAGTCCGATGCGCACCCCACGACAGCCACCGAGTGACTGACTGTCAGGCTCTGTGGATGCTAGGTATATCGGCTTGAGAGACTAAGACTCTAAACTGTCAGGAATGGGAGTAACTAACTGAATTTTGCAAGGAAAAGTCATTTCATCCAATATTTTAAACAAATCCTCATCAGTAAAACTGACATTAGTCTGTTTTGTATAAAACTTAGGGTGTCCGCGCAACAGTTTGCGCCACTTAGCTAAAGTTGAAACTCTCTTAACTTTGAGTGGTGGACAGTGAGCAACTAATAAAGTCTTAACACGGCTAAGTTTCTTACCTAAAGTGTCCTGCGACATGGCTTCACCTAACAAAAGTCTGCACAATACTGAGAGACTGCTTGTAGCGCATGAGTCAAGGGAAAAGAGGTGGGGGAAACAGCAGGAGTGGGGGAAGGTCACAGTGGCGGGGGAAGGTGAGGTGGTACGCTGGAGTATCGCATCACTTCACCATGAGGTGTCCTACAGTCAACACACTGTTCTCTTGGCCCGAGTTGGCACTAGAAGAAACATTTCTGTACAGCTTAGGCTGTGAGAGCCGAGGAAGCAAAGTCAAAGTGGAAATTGTGTTAAACTCCAAGATGAAGAGTCTCCTAAATAAACTAATTGTATCCTTGCAATCTCCTATAACTTTAGAGAAATACCACTTTATTAAGCGACACCTTATACTTTGGCAAAACGAAGCGGAAATGGAAAAGATTACAGTAAAATTAATTTAACTTAAAACTTGGACTGGACACTCATGGCGATACCACGTGGCGTGAAAACGCCACCCTAAACATTACAAGTTAGGTTATTGAGCACCTCTGGTACGATAACCGATGTGCTAGAGTTAAAGTGTGATGACCTTGAGTCAAAACACTGAAATACTACAAGTCGATATCGTCCCAGAGTTAAAGTGTAGTGACCTACATCCAGAACTTGTAAAATTACTTACATATAGAGAGCTAGAGAACAGCGAGACGCACCGCATGGAAGCCGGAGACATACTGGCGAAGCGGTGTTGTGCAGCCTAGGGACCCAGTTGTGGTGGGGGTATAGCCAACACTTAGAGTACAAGTGTTGTGGGTGACCTTGACCCACATAACTTACCTGACCCCCTCCCCCCCCCCCCCCCGACAAAAAGTGCGAACCCCCCCCCCCCCCGACAAAAAGTGCGAACCCCCCCCCCCCCCCGACAAAAAGTGCGAGCCCCCCCCCCCCCCGACAAAAAGTGCGAGCCCCCCCCCCCCACCCCCACCCCCACCCCCACCCCTGATATCCTGGGCGTGGCAGCCCCGGTGGGGATATAAGGGGGCCCAGCCAGAGCCGGCTCGCAGTCCGCTCCCGCGCGTTGAACGTGAACGATCGGGACGGACCGCCATAGGCATCACTAAACATTGAATGGCGCCTTCAGTGTTTAGCGAAGTCTACTCTAACTTTAAGACTTGTATTAGTTGTAAGATATTGCGCTTGCGTTTGGGTATTGCGAATTGTTTTATATGAGAGTGTTTTACTTGTACCTTATGTCTCCTGTGTGTCTTTTATCCTTTGTGTCTTGTTTGTTATATGTGTTTAACATGTATGTGCTTGTTCCAGCATTGACTACGTTGAGCTCAATTGTGTGTTGTAAGTGTGTTATATTTTTCTAAAGTGTATACGCTTGTTTTAGCAATCCCCCCTTGAGCTTTTGCAATGCTCAAAGTAAATCGTAAAGACAGGGAACGGGAGTAGGCCCCCGTGTAAAGTTACTTTTGTATAATTGTTAGGCTCCTCTCATGCATGCTTTAATGCGGCTGAGAAATAGGAGCGTCCGTTTGTACGCCTATATGGGGGTAATAAGCCGATGGCCTCTGCACTCGGACCGAGGACGTAAGCCACTAGGGTGTCCTCAGTTAGTTTCCCTTCTGGAAACTCAAAATTATGTAAATGAAACTTTGTTAGCTATTTGTGTTTTTTTGTCCCCAAGGCCCCCGAACATTCGTGGTTCGCCATGGATGTACGGGGGCCGAAATTTTTTAATGTCCGTGTGGCCTTGACCCACATAGGACTTGTAAAAATTTACTGCATTGCTAAATTAAAAATATTAAAGATAGGGTTACGGGAGTAGGCCCCCGTGTAAAGCCACTTTTTTTTATAATTGTTAGGCTCCTCTCATGCATGCTTCAATGCGGCTGAGAAATAGGAGGTGGTCCGTTTGTACGCTTATACGGGGGTAATGAGCCGATGGCCTCTGCACTCGGACCGAGGACGTAAGCCACTAGGGCGTCCTCAGTTTCTTTCAAAATTATGTAAATGACATTTCGTTAGCTATTGGAAAAGTTATTAGTTGGAAATGCAGTAAATGCTTACAAGTCTCGCGTGGCGAAGGGTACACGACATTGGATGTTGCCTTGTTGTCATAGTTGGGTCTCTTCGGAGGCTACAGCGATGACAACCCAAGTGCCCCACACCCCCATAGGGGGGTGTGGGGCTTAATTTTTTTAAAGTTTTTTCGTGACCTTGACCTAAATATAAAAGTTTTCAAAATCTTTAACAGTCAGATCTTACTAACACAGTTTATATATATAGAGGTCTTTTAAAAGTTAACAGTTAGGTATTAGTAACGCACAAGTTTGGAATTGGGTCTCTTGGGAGGCTTCAGCGATGGCAACATAAATGTCCCAAGTGGGGTTTATTTTTTCAAAAAGTGCGAGCCCCCCCCCCCCCGACAAAAAGTGCGAGCCCCCCCCCCGACAAAAAGTGCGAGCCCCCCCCCCCCCGACAAAAAGTGCGAGCCCCCCCCCCCACCCCCACCCCCACCCCTGATATCCTGGGCGTGGCAGCCCCGGTGGGGATATAAGGGGGCCCAGCCAGAGCCGGCTCGCAGTCCGATGCGCACCCCACGACAGCCACCGAGTGACTGACTGTCAGGCTCTGTGGATGCTAGGTATATCGGCTTGAGAGACTAAGACTCTAAACTGTCAGGAATGGGAGTAACTAACTGAATTTTGCAAGGAAAAGTCATTTCATCCAATATTTTAAACAAATCCTCATCAGTAAAACTGACATTAGTCTGTTTTGTATAAAACTTAGGGTGTCCGCGCAACAGTTTGCGCCACTTAGCTAAAGTTGAAACTCTCTTAACTTTGAGTGGTGGACAGTGAGCAACTAATAAAGTCTTAACACGGCTAAGTTTCTTACCTAAAGTGTCCTGCGACATGGCTTCACCTAACAAAAGTCTGCACAATACTGAGAGACTGCTTGTAGCGCATGAGTCAAGGGAAAAGAGGTGGGGGAAACAGCAGGAGTGGGGGAAGGTCACAGTGGCGGGGGAAGGTGAGGTGGTACGCTGGAGTATCGCATCACTTCACCATGAGGTGTCCTACAGTCAACACACTGTTATCTTGGCCCGAGTTGGCACTAGAAGAAACATTTCTGTACAGCTTAGGCTGTGAGAGCCGAGGAAGCAAAGTCAAAGTGGAAATTGTGTTAAACTCCAAGATGAAGAGTCTCCTAAATAAACTAATTGTATCCTTGCAATCTCCTATAACTTTAGAGAAATACCACTTTATTAAGCGACACCTTATACTTTGGCAAAACGAAGCGGAAATGGAAAAGATTACAGTAAAATTAATTTAACTTAAAACTTGGACTGGACACTCATGGCGATACCACGTGGCGTGAAAACGCCACCCTAAACATTACAAGTTAGGTTATTGAGCACCTCTGGTACGATAACCGATGTGCTAGAGTTAAAGTGTGATGACCTTGAGTCAAAACACTGAAATACTACAAGTCGATATCGTCCCAGAGTTAAAGTGTAGTGACCTACATCCAGAACTTGTAAAATTACTTACATATAGAGAGCTAGAGAACAGCGAGACGCACCGCATGGAAGCCGGAGACATACTGGCGAAGCGGTGTTGTGCAGCCTAGGGACCCAGTTGTGGTGGGGGTATAGCCAACACTTAGAGTACAAGTGTTGTGGGTGACCTTGACCCACATAACTTACCTGACCCCCTCCCCCCCCCCCCGACAAAAAGTGCGAACCCCCCCCCCCCCCGACAAAAAGTGCGAACCCCCCCCCCCCCGACAAAAAGTGCGAGCCCCCCCCCCCCCCCGACAAAAAGTGCGAGCCCCCCCCCCCACCCCCACCCCCACCCCCACCCCTGATATCCTGGGCGTGGCAGCCCCGGTGGGGATATAAGGGGGCCCAGCCAGAGCCGGCTCGCAGTCCGCTCCCGCGCGTTGAACGTGAACGATCGGGACGGACCGCCATAGGCATCACTAAACATTGAATGGCGCCTTCAGTGTTTAGCGAAGTCTACTCTAACTTTAAGACTTGTATTAGTTGTAAGATATTGCGCTTGCGTTTGGGTATTGCGAATTGTTTTATATGAGAGTGTTTTACTTGTACCTTATGTCTCCTGTGTGTCTTTTATCCTTTGTGTCTTGTTTGTTATATGTGTTTAACATGTATGTGCTTGTTCCAGCATTGACTACGTTGAGCTCAATTGTGTGTTGTAAGTGTGTTATATTTTTCTAAAGTGTATACGCTTGTTTTAGCAATCCCCCCTTGAGCTTTTGCAATGCTCAAAGTAAATCGTAAAGACAGGGAACGGGAGTAGGCCCCCGTGTAAAGTTACTTTTGTATAATTGTTAGGCTCCTCTCATGCATGCTTTAATGCGGCTGAGAAATAGGAGCGTCCGTTTGTACGCCTATATGGGGGTAATAAGCCGATGGCCTCTGCACTCGGACCGAGGACGTAAGCCACTAGGGTGTCCTCAGTTAGTTTCCCTTCTGGAAACTCAAAATTATGTAAATGAAACTTTGTTAGCTATTTGTGTTTTTTTGTCCCCAAGGCCCCCGAACATTCGTGGTTCGCCATGGATGTACGGGGGCCGAAATTTTTTAATGTCCGTGTGGCCTTGACCCACATAGGACTTGTAAAAATTTACTGCATTGCTAAATTAAAAATATTAAAGATAGGGTTACGGGAGTAGGCCCCCGTGTAAAGCCACTTTTTTTTATAATTGTTAGGCTCCTCTCATGCATGCTTCAATGCGGCTGAGAAATAGGAGGTGGTCCGTTTGTACGCTTATACGGGGGTAATGAGCCGATGGCCTCTGCACTCGGACCGAGGACGTAAGCCACTAGGGCGTCCTCAGTTTCTTTCAAAATTATGTAAATGACATTTCGTTAGCTATTGGAAAAGTTATTAGTTGGAAATGCAGTAAATGCTTACAAGTCTCGCGTGGCGAAGGGTACACGACATTGGATGTTGCCTTGTTGTCATAGTTGGGTCTCTTCGGAGGCTACAGCGATGACAACCCAAGTGCCCCACACCCCCATAGGGGGGTGTGGGGCTTAATTTTTTTAAAGTTTTTTCGTGACCTTGACCTAAATATAAAAGTTTTCAAAATCTTTAACAGTCAGATCTTACTAACACAGTTTATATATATAGAGGTCTTTTAAAAGTTAACAGTTAGGTATTAGTAACGCACAAGTTTGGAATTGGGTCTCTTGGGAGGCTTCAGCGATGGCAACATAAATGTCCCAAGTGGGGTTTATTTTTTCAAAAAGTGCGAGCCCCCCCCCCCCCCCGACAAAAAGTGCGAGCCCCCCCCCCCCGACAAAAAGTGCGAACCCCCCCCCCCCGACAAAAAGTGCGAGCCCCCCCCCCGACAAAAAGTGCGAGCCCCCCCCCCACCCCCACCCCCACCCCCACCCCCACCCCCTCCCCCACCCCTGATATCCTGGGCGTGGCAGCCCCGGTGGGGATATAAGGCGGCCCGGCTGCATGCACTTCTCATTCCCGTCCAAGCTCCCGTACGGACAGGTTCTCTCTTGTTCTTGAGATTATTTATAATAACTTCACTTTTTTATTCTCATCTATTCTTTTCATTAAGTCCATTTATTACAATGGGTAAAATGGGCCTTAAACTCAAAAACTACCCGCCAGCTTCAACCTCAACCGACACGACTCAACCTCCATCATCCTCCGCCTCGATCCTGGAATATCTGATGACTGCAAACATCTTGAGCTGCCTGACGATGCCACCACCGCCGCCGCCGCCACCACAGCCCGCCTCCATGCCCAGCCTGTCGCCACTGCCGCCGACAGTGGAAGAGGCCGGTGCACCTCCACCATCGTCAGGAAAACTCAGCGGTCGAGTCCCGGTAGCCTCTCCAGCACTCTCGCTGCTATCGGACTCAGGATCGGAGTCTGCAGTCTTCGAAGAGACGTCCAGGTCGAGGATAACCCCCTACAGCAGAACCCAAAAAATCCTATCCTATACCAAATCACAATGTCCCTCACCCATATCCCCCATGCCATCCACACCAACCAAAGCATCCCGTAAATCCATCTTTTCCCCTGAACTTCCCTCCATAGACCTAACACGCTCTCCTACCCCACCCAAAATTGTTTGCTCCATTCCTTTTGACCAATCTTTGCCTCTTCCACCCCCTTCCACCCCTATTTCTTCTAGCCAGCCTAATTCGGAGAAGCTCCAAAACACTAAGAGTCCAACACAAAAGAAACGTAATCGTGTTAAATGCCCTGCTGGCAAGCGTGATAAATGCGATTATGTTTGGTTTAGCAGAGAGGCTGTGGTTCTTTGTTGTCCGAGTTTTGCTCTTCCAGAAAAAGATCGTTGCCAACGACACTTGAATAAGAAAATCAAAATTCCGACACCAAAGCCCTATAGCCTTAATATTATGCCTGAAAAGTCCAAGTTCAAACACCCCAACAGTCCGCAGAAGCTGAAAATTAATAGGCTCAAGAGGGACAAAAAATATTATTTCATTGTTCAAGCTTATGGAGCATTTAACATAAATGTGCAAATCATTCTAAAAGGTGATGGCCGCCTTCATAGAATGAAAGTACCACCTGCGATGGTACAAAGAGAATTTTTTGTCCCCGGGGCTTATTTAATTCGAAGAAAAGGATGCCGATCTGTTTGGGAAATGGATTAGGACATGGGCTCACTAAAAAGAAAAAGCCAAAATTGTTAGGTTGTGTTGGACAATATTTAAAAGTCTTTTTCCAAATTATTTTTCCAAATTTAGTCTTAACCCTCTTAAAGTAAGGGAGAGGGGTATTATACAAGTCAACTAATAAAAAAAAAAATACTTGACTTGTATAATACTTTAACCTGGCGGTGATGTAAAGTCACTGGGACAATCTCAAACCGTGTCCTTGAGGGTGAAGACTAAGTTACAAATAAATCATTAACAAATAAAAACTTACCTCCAAACACTTGTAGCTTGCTACAAGTGTTTGGAGGTAAAAATTTTTCAAAGTTTGAATGACCTTGACCCATATAAATTACTGTTTAAAGTAAAGTGCTAACCTTACAACTAATGTTGTGTATCACGTGATACCCCCACTCTAACGCTCTTACTAAGCTTGTATGAGCCGTTCATTTGCTTCAGTCTGTTTCTGTGCTCCGTGGTAAACATGTCACGGTACAATTACAAAGGTGGTGACTTCTTGATAGATCAACACAATGCTTGGGAAGTGCTAAACCAGCATAGAATGGAAGTTGAGTATTGTATAAGACAAGACGGGTCTACATTTTATCTATGTATTATAAACAACCAAACTCATAAGTATGAACACTGGACAAAAATTAATCATAACAACATAGATGAGCTGTTTGCTTGGGTGTTTGAGGTGTGTAAAGTTATTGAAGAAACCAAAATAATGGGTGTGCTAAAGGTATGTAAAACTGATGACCGGGAAGACTAAGCAAAATTTCTTTTAACCCCCCCCCCCCCAGTGTTATCCCCACCACTAAAAATGGGTATATATAGGAGTGGTGATCAACCGTCCTCTCATTCTGCTTTACACCGTTAAGCTGAACACCACCATGTCTGCTATGAACGTCCCAGCCTCTACCTCTGGCCCGGTCGCCTCCAACTCCAGCCCGAGCATTGGACCAATCCGATCGGGGCCTTCGTCAAGGAGTCGTGTCCGATTCTCCGGCTTTGGTCCTGTGAGGAAGGAGTTGCGGAGCAGCGGAGCGTCTCAACCAACCACGACGGATGCATCAACTCAGACTCCACCAAACATCATCGAGTGGTACGACGAAGTGATAGAGCAAAGGGACAGAATGCTAGAGAATACTCGCAGGGAGCTACTTTATGTCAGGAGTAAATGGGAAAAACTGATTAAGAAGTGTGAAAGCCTGTTGGACAGTGATGATAGTGAGGATGAGAGTGGATAGGTGTGTGGGTAAAGACTTGGACTGGGACTTGTGTGTATGTATGAATGTGTGCGTGAATGTGAAATACAGAGCGGGGGATAGATCACTCTGTGGCAATGGACTAACATGCCACTTAGTGATCTATCCCCCGTTCTGGTAATGTTTTTGGATGGCCTTGACCCACTTTACCAAGGCTAGCTAGTACCCCCACCACTGATAAGTGTATATATACGGGTATTGATGTGCAGTTTGGTTATTCTGCTTTGTATCGCTTAGCTGAATACCTCACTTCAACATGGCTTCCAACTGCAAAACTTCTCAGGCTTCCTCTTCTTCTTCAAGAAGGCGTGCTGCCAACGTCCTGCTTGCTACTCGTGGACCTGCTCGACCATTCCACAGCATAACTGTTGCTCGGGCAAACGCCTGCAAAGCTCCAATGCTACGGACCTTGCTGGAGGTGAGCCAAGACGGGCAAGGCTTGCTCAGTCCTGGTCAACGGCAGGAGCAAGAAAGGCGTATGGCGTACTACAGGCTGCAGGGTGTAGTTCCCAGCTTGAAGTTAGGCGATCCGAGAGTAGCAAGCATCAACGAGGCAGCGGACTACATATCACACCTTCACAGTGTTTTAGAAGTAAAGGACCAACAAATTGAAAACTTAAAAGAACAATTGAAACAATTTAACTTTAATCCTGTGGAGTTTGTGGAAGCAGTGATGAGTGATAGTGATGATGAAGGAACTGAATATATATTGGGTATGTAATGAAAGACTTGGACAGGGACATGTGTGTGTGTGTGTGTGTGTGTGTGTGTAGAATACAGAGCGGGGGATAGACTACTTTGCGGCAATGGACTAGCATGCTGCTTAGTGGTCTATCCCCCGCTCAAAGGGTAGCATTGGATGACCTTGACCCACTTTACAGCAAGGACAACCGGTTAACTGGTATAAAAGAGGGGGGTCTGTACATCCCGACTTCATTCTGCTTTGAACCTTCCAGTGGAACGCTAGAAAATGAGTGGATCACTGATCATTGGTAAGGAGTGGGAGTATGTAACCATAAACTATTTAAACTGTAGAGGGATGTTGAAGAAGGTGTATGATAATGTTAAAAGAATGGTTGTTGAAGAAGGTAGGGTAGTGATTGTAGCGTGGAAGAAGAAGCAGTATACAGGACAACAAGTGAGAGCAAGTGACTTTGGGGGGAATAGTGTGTTTCAAATTGGACGAGCGAACTTGGTTAATTTGGACATTGTGTTTTGGGACTTGGAAAGGTTAATTGAAAATAGTGGCAAACATGGGGAACTCTTAATTGGCAGGGAGGACAGAGTATATGAGTAAGTGTAAAAGACTGGGGGGCTTATGTGTGTGTAAAGACTAGGACTTGTGTGGAATACAGAGCGGGGGATAGATCACTTTGCGGCAATGGACTAGCATGCTGCTTAGTGGTCTATCCCCCGCTCAAAGGGTATTATTGGATGGCCTTGACCCATATAAAGGTAGAGGGGGAATAGGTAATAGGAGGGGGAAATTGGTATATATGTAGGACTGATGAATAAAGTATTTAGTCAAGCATTTGTCTAGACACTATCAACAACAACAATGGAGAGCTTCAGTGTTGAGTTCATCCTCTTGGAAGAAGACATCAACGAAGTGGTGGAACTTATAGAGGATAAGACCAGCCAGGGCACATTGGAACTTGTGAATTGCGAACCGTTGGACAATGCCGCAATCGATAAGATTGCATATTTCATGATGCATTTGTATAACGAACAAACAACCAATATGGAGTTTGTGCAGTACCTTTATCAAAACCAAGTAAATGTGCGAGTGACAATTACTTGGTGGCAGTAGTAATAAAGTGTAACATATGGATGTGGACTTGGATGTGGACTTGGACTTGAGTGTGGTCTGCGGAATAGAGCGGGGGATAGATCACTTTGCGGCAATGGACTAGCATGCTGCTTAGTGGTCTATCCCCCGCTCAAAGGGTATCTTTACGTGACCTTGACCCACATAAATTGTATAGTTGGTGGGGGTATAAAAAGGGTAAGCAAATTGGATGGATACAACACTTCCATACCATGGCTCCACTTGACAACACCGTGTTCCATCGCAACAGAATTGTCTCTATTCTGGAGGTAATACCTCTAGAAATTATAGAAGTAGAGGACCAACTACCTGCGGTTGATCAAGAAGAGGAGGAGGAAGAGATAATGGATATTGAAACGGACTCTGACGAAGCTGGTTCAACGGACAATGAGGTGAACTTGCACGCCTACGAAACATTAGAGTCGTCATCTGAGTCGGAAATGGAATTCCAATTGGAAATCGAAGAAGAAGAAGAACAAGAACAAGACACTCCCCATCGTCCAATGGATAGGATGTTAGTTGCCAGAAGAATTATGTATTGTCATCGCTGCCTATTCCGTGATGAGGATGATTCCGACTCTGATGGTGATGTTTCACCCTTGTAAAAAGTTTAAACAAAAAGTTAAAAAAGAATGTGAGCGGGGGATAGAGCACTTTGTAGTAAATGATGCTGCTTAGTGCTCTATCCCCCGCTCAAAATAATAATTCCAAATGACCTTGACCTACATAAACTTGCTCAAACAGACATCTTTGAAAAAACTTGTACAAATTATTGAATCTAGACCAAATATCATCAATTTATCAAGCCTACTGATAAATGTATTACAAACGGTTGTGTAAAGGCTAAATTTAGCACATGAGTGATAACCTGTTTCCATATGACGTCACTTTCCCCACCTATCTGCCTCGGATATAAAGGGTCCCGGTGGAGTGCGCTGCTCATTATTGCGTGGACATTCACAGAGTGTGCATTCAAAGCCAAACTGTTTGAAATGGCTCTTTGCGACATTTGTGGGGAAATCTTTCAAGACGAAGATCTTTTCACCATACACAGAGAATTACATGAAGACGAAGATAGAAAAGAAGATATTACCATGGATGAAATAGACTTAGACTCAATTGACCGGTTTTTGGAAGAGCACCAGAAGCAGACGGACTACTGGGACAGCTATCTACAGCAAATGCAAAGAAGAAGACCTAGTGTGATCCAATTTGCTGGTGCTGGACCATCTACTGCTACAAGACCTATTGAAGAAGAGGACACCGAAGAAGAGGACACCGAAGAAGAGGATATGGAAGAAGAAGAACTGGAAGATGTAAGACAACTGCGCACCACAGCCTTGCCAGGACGAGTTGTAACACATTTCAAAATTAATAACGTTCAATTGGAATTGGAAACATTCATAACCCAGGCTAAGGAACTTGTTGGTCAAACGTTGAGGGAAGAATTACAAAGGCTAAATTTTATTAAATTTGGAATGGTGTTAGAGGCTATGTTTAACAATACTGATGGTGAAACAGCATTGAGAGCATTCATTACCAAAAACCGAACCCTTACCTTCACCTCCGACATTGATGATATTATTGAAGAATGCTTGGAGGAACTTATAACCAAACTCCAAGAACATGAAGGAAGAGGATCTGGATGGACTTTGTCATCAATCGAAGGTATGGATGTTAGGGTTCATAAACATGGATATGGTTTAAGAGGTAGTAGTTTTATCCCTCTACCAAAGAAAATCCAAAACACTAACTCGTGTAGAAATGTTCAAAATGAGGGTAATGAATGTTTCAAGTATGCAATGTTAACCAAGTATGTTAAAAACAATCCTTGTAGAGTTGGTAGAGAATACTACGAAAATGAACACCGCTACAACTTTCAAGGTCTTACTTACCCAGTTACTTTAAAAGATATTGACAAATTTGAAAAGAAAAATCCTGGCGTTTCAGTCAATGTTTTTGGTCTGGATGATTCCAACAACGTTTATCCTTTGCGGGTAGTAAAGGTTGAGCAAAGAAACCATACGGATTTGCTATTGATAACCAAGGGTGAAATTTCCCATTATGTATGGATAAAAGACTTTGAAGCGTTAGTTGTAAAACAATTGACCAAAAGAGTAAATAGGATTACAGTTTGCAAGAGATGTTTCTGCTTTTCTTGGAAAGATTCAAGACGTGGAGGATTGGACTGGTTATTGGAACATAAAAGACTTTGCAACGAGAACTATGAAGTAAAGATAAGTCTTCCACCGCCTACCCGAGCTTCAATACAATTTAACAAGACAGTTCACCAATACCGAATTCCACTAGTGGTCTATGCAGATTTTGAATCAACGTTAGTACCACAGGAGCTGCCGGACGGCGAAGTGACTAGAAGAACAAAATATCAGTTGCATCAGCCCAACAGTTTTTGTTTACTAGTTAAATCAACCTTGTCTGAAAACCAATTGCAAGACTATGGTTTAACATCCACTCCAATACTCTACCGTGGTGAAGAAGCCGCTAAGTATTTTGTAGACCAACTGTACGATATTGCTGGAAAGGTTCAACGCTTGTTCGGTAATATTGTACCTATGGAACCTTTAAACCAAAATCAACAAGAAGAATACAACTTAGCGACAAGATGCTATTTATGCAAGAAGATGTTCAGTGAAGAAAATCCAAAAGTAAGAGATCACGATCACCTGACAGGGTTATACAGAGGAGCTGCTTGTAATTCATGCAATATAAATTACAAACTGCCAAACTTTATTCCTGTCGTTTTACACAATCTTAGCGGCTACGACTCCCACTTTATTATCCCGGAGTTAGGAAGAGATGACGGTAAAATTGATGTTCTTGCTACAACATTGGAAAAGTACATCAGCTTTTCAAAAACAGTAGGTAAAATTAAACTTCGCTTCGTAGACTCTTACAGATTTATGGCATCTAGTTTAGCCAAATTGTCAGAGAACCTAAGAAGAGAAGACCTAAAAGAAACCAGAAAAATTGTACCTGAAGATAAATTAGACCTAGTATTACGGAAAGGAGTGTTCCCCTACGATTACATAACTTCTACAGAAAAATTTGAAGAAACCAGTCTACCGCCGATTGAAGCCTTCAACAGCAAATTAAACGAAAGTGAAATCTCCGTTGAAGACTACAATCATGCATGTAATGTTTGGAACCAACTAAACATTCAAACCTTAGGGGAATATTCTGACTTTTATATAAAATTGGACGTAACTCTGCTGTGCGATGTGATGGAAGAATTCAGAAACACCTGCTTCTCCGCCTATGGACTGGACCCTCTACACTCGTACACATCTCCAGGATTAGCATGGCAAGCTATGCTAAAGTCAACCAACTGTCGACTGGAACTTCTAACGGATATTGATATGGTGCTCATGATGGAATCTGGTGTACGGGGCGGTTTGACACAAGCTGTAACACGTCATGTCAAAGCCAACAACAAGTACATCCCCGGCTTCGACGAGCAACAACCATCGGTCTACCTTGGCTATTTTGATGCAAACAACCTTTATGGTTGGGCAATGTCAAATCCGCTTCCCTACGCTGACTTCAAGTGGATCGACCCGGCCACCATCGGAGACATCTCACAGATTCCAAAGGATGGTCCAAAAGGCTATATTTTGGACTGTGATTTTGAATACCCGGAGCACCTTCATGACCATCACTACGACTTGCCTCTCCTAGCCAAGACTGAAGTTTCACCGACAGGAAGATGGCCAAAATTGATGATGACCTTGGAGAATAAAGATCGCTATGTGGCTCACTACTGGGTAGTTCAACAGGCTCTTGAATTGGGTCTACGTATAGTGAGAATTCATAGAGCAATTGAATTCACCCAATCTTGTTGGTTGAAACCATACATTGATTCCAACACTACAAGAAGAGCTGCAGCAACAACAGCATTTGAAAAGGACTTCTATAAATTAATGAACAACGCCATCTTTGGGAAGACCTTGGAGAACAAAAGAAAACATAAAAATGTAAAATTAGTGAGTGATCCTAGAAAATTGGAAAAATTAGTGCAAAAACCAAATTTCGGAACATCCATGATTATAAACGAAAATCTAGTCGCTGTCAGTATGAAGAAAACAACAATAGTCATGGACCGTCCGTTATACATAGGTATGTCGATTTTGGATATAAGTAAAACCCTGATGTATGATTTCCATTATAACAAAATGGTTAAACATTACGGAAGGGAAAACATTGGAGTCGCATACATGGATACGGACGCGTTTATCTACTGGATAAAGACTTTGGACATGTATGAAGACCTAAGGACTTTTCCATACAAAGAAGATTTCGATTTTTCTGACTATCCGAAGAACCATCCAAATTTTAATGAAAAATATAAAAAAGTAATTGGAAAATTCAAAGATGAAGCAAATGGAATGCCTTTAGAAGAAATAGTGGCGCTGATGGCGAAATTGTATTCATTTAAGATGTACCACGAGAACAACACACCGACAGTGAAGAAAGCAAAAGGAGTGAAGACATCTTATTTGAAAAAACACGTGACATTTGACCACTACAAGACTTGTTTGTTTGAAGATACTACGATATCAGCAACATTCAACAATATCCGAAGCTTCAAGCATCAAGTCTACAGTGTCACCGAAATTAAAAAAGCGTTGTCAGCTCGGGATGATAAAAGATACATTATGCCCGACAAAATCCACACTCTTCCTTTTGGCCACTACTCTCTAAACCCTATCAACTAGTAACCTATTCTTCGTCCTTCTACAACTACGACCTTATTCCTTTCTCCTTCCGTAAAAAAATGGGGAACACGGCAAGTCCAACGCCGTGTTCCCCATTTTTTTACACAAGTTTGGATGACCTTGACCCATATAAATGATGTGAATATTTAAAACAACATTCATTGTGATTATACATGTGATACAACAAACATTGAAACCTGCAATATGAAGGACTTGAAGCAACAAATTGTCAACGAACTTCATAAACCTGCAAGAAGAAAGTTTCCACGAAGAAATACGGTGATAAAAGGAAATAATGATTTATATCAAGCGGATTTAATCGAAATGATTCCTTATAGCAAACAAAATAAAGGATATAAATACATATTGACTGTTATTAACTGTTTTTCAAAAATGGCAGATGCTTTACCACTAAAAGATAAAAGTGGCAAAAGTGTTACAAAAGCAATGGAAACAGCTATACAAAGAGACAAACATACTATTAAACATTTACAAACAGATGATGGAAAAGAATATTTTAATAAGGAATTTGCAAATTTAATGAAAAAACACAATATAAACCATTACTCAACCAATTCAGAGGTAAAAGCCTCAATAATCGAAAGATTCAACAGAACTTTAAAAAGTGCAATGTATAAAATGTTTTCCAACAGAGGATCACACATATGGATTGATATGTTACCAAAACTTATAAACGATTACAATAACAAATTTCATAGGACTATCGGGATGAAACCAAACCAAGTAACTAGTAAAAATGAAAACCTTGTATTAAAACGTATAAAAACGAATACTAAACCAAAAGTTGAAAAACTAAAGCCTAAAAAATTTAATGTGGGTGATAAAGTGCGAATAAGTAAATATAAAGGTGTATTCAGTAAAAGATACCTGCCAAATTGGACCAATGAGGTTTTTACTGTATTCAAAGTACAACCTACAGTACCTGAGACATATATTTTAAAAGATAATAAAGGACAATTGCTTGAAGGAGGGTTTTATGGACATGAAATGTTAAAATCAACAGTAGGCGATGTATATTTAGTTGAAAAGGTGTTGCAACGGAAAAAAGATAAGGTCAAAGTACGATGGTTAGGATTTAATAAGACGGAAGATTCTTGGATACCTAAAAAGGATTTGATATAACGATAGAGAATCATTTTAGGTTGAACCATTACAAAGGATGGAGATAGTACCACAAAAAGAGAGTTTTACTATTAATAATATAGATGAACTCACAGTGGATAATTCAGAATTCAATAGTGGGAAACATGGCAATTTGTTACCAAACACCGTTCGTTGTCTGGTTACCGGACCTTCCAACTGTGGAAAAACTAATGTAGTATTCAATTTGGTTACAAACCCTAAAGGATTACGATTTAACAATCTATATGTATTTTCAAAATCACTACAACAACCAAAGTATCAATTATTGGAAAAGATACTGACTAATGTGCCTGAAGTTAAATATTTAAAGTTTAATGCAAGCGAGAGTGTCATGCAGCCACAAGAAGCTAAACCATTCTCCGTGTTTATATTCGACGATGTATCTTGTGAAAACCAAAACACAATAAGGAATTACTTCGCTATGGGTCGACATAACAACATAGATAGCATTTATATTGGCCAAACTTACAGCAAAATACCTAAACAACTCATTAGAGACAATGCAAACATGTTAATTGTATTTAAACAGGACGAAACCAACCTAAAACATATATATTTTGATCATGTAAATGCGGATATGACATTTGAACGATTTAAAGAGTTGTGTGGAAAGGCTTGGGCTGAAAAGTATGGGTTCCTAACAATTATGAAGGAACAAACGCTAAACAATGGTCGATACAGGATAGGATTTGATAAATTTATATTAATACATTAAACGCGGTATAACACATTCATTGTTGTACAACACGTCTTGCTACAAACATGGTTAACCAAGAAAAATTAGTAAAAGAAATAAAATCACTTAGTGATTCTATTCGGGCTAAAAACAGAGCATTGAAACTAGGTATTAGCGAGAGGGAGAAATTCCTTGAATCTACTTTTAAACCTATTACTGAACCCTTGAAACAATTAAACAAAAAATTTGCTAAACCTGTATTGGAAGGAGATGCGATTGCACCTATTACGAAGTTTGAAAGAGAAAATGTAAAATCAGAAGAGTTTAGTGATGAAGACCCGGAATCCTCTACGTATAGTGGTTTTACCGGTGGAGAACCCGAAAGAGAGCTAGAATCACCGGACTATAGTGGAATAAAAGAATTATATGAAGTAAAAGCCAAAAAAGGACATGAAGTTGTATCAACTGCTAGTGAAGAGGAAAAAGAAGAAGAGACAAGGGAAGGTCCGTCAAACATAAGCTTGTTGGGTGAAAACATTCATAACAAAGGACCTTTAGGAAGGAAATACATGGTAAAAATGTTACTCGGAACAATTCCTAATAAGAATTACCATAGTTATGGAGCGAGATTAACAGAAGACGGTTTAATGATAGGTAATAGCCCGTTAAACGTTGACGAACATGATAATATTGTCATTGGTGATCAAAGGTATAAGGGCACAAAAGGATTATTTGAATTATTATTTGAAAATAAGCCTTCATTATCGGTAGTGAAAGAAAAAGACATGGAAGCATATAAAAATATTTTGGAACAGACAAATGCATATAGGAGAAAGTATTTACCTGACCAGCCTCCTTTTAGATCTAAGTCTTTAAAATATAAAGAATTTGTATCCAAGTTAATACCAACTAGAAGACAAACAATGCCGTTAACACAAAGAAAACCTGTAAAACGAAGATTTATGGCATCCACTTTGGATGTAAGTGCTCAGGAACGAAGAAAAAGAAGTAAGTCCGTTACGGGTACAGGTTTAATGAAGAAACTATATAACACAAATGTGATTTATTACAATAATATCAATAAATTGGTGGATAGAATGAAACTAATACATGAAGCTAAAGAAGCGGGTCATACTGGATTGGAAAACGAATGGGTGGCTTTAGTGGATGAACTCCGAAACCGTGGGGTAATCTCATAAAAATGCGTTACTCCCTAGAATACTATTCAGTTGCACCATGAGTGTCGACAAGTTCGGACGTTACTCCTCGGATGGGTTATATTATGCCAATAGTTTAAAAAGAAGTGCTGGTTTACCACAAACACCTGATGGAGATTATGATATGAGTAATAAAAGGTTAAAAAAACATAAAAGATCCTACGGATGAAAACGATGCAATAAATCTAAAAATATTAAAGGAAAAGATATCGCCAACATTAAGACTACAAAATAACACATATGACGCAGAAGATCATAGAATCATCAACGTTGGTAAACCAAATCAAAACGGTGATGCAATAAACAAAGGTTATTTGTCATCTGAATTAAAAAATACGTTAAAATTCAATGGGAAAACGTATAGTGCCAACAATAAACGTATATCCAACGTAGATGACCCTAAAGATGCAAAAGACAGCGTAAATAGACGCTATTTACATTCTTTGATACCTGAAAAGACAAAAGATGGATTTTCTTTTTATAAATTTGTTATTAACGATATAGGTTATCCAAAAAATGAAAATGATGCTGTAAATCTCAAATATATAAAAGATCATTGTGTCATACGTGATGTGGGAGTTATCGATTGTCTTGGCAATTGTTTGGCGAATGTAAAAGATGGTTCAGCACCATCTGATGGTGCAACAGTGGGTCAAATGAAAGAGACTTTAAAACAAGAAACAACTGGATTTGCAAAACGAGATGAAGTATTATCAAAGCAAGGGGATGACTTTATTCAAGGTAATGAAAAATTTCATTTATTGACATACAAAAACGCTTATTGGGATTGCAGGCATGGAAGGTTATCAAATGTGTCATGGGGTCATGCAGATAGAGACGCGGCTGCCTTAGGACAAACAGTACATCTAGATCCAAATAATTACCATGCGTTTTTTATATGTAGTAATAAAAAATTAACAAACATGGCGCAAGGAAGAGAAGCAAATGATGCTGCAACTGTAGGACAGGCTATCACATTATCACAAATGGATAGCAAAGTGTATACTTGTAATAATAAACGTATAACAGAGCTTAAAGACCCTGATCATGCAGATCATGCTGTAACTGTTAATTTCCTTGTAAAAGTAATAGGTAATTTATTATTTGATATGCACAATTATATTGCAGATAAAACATATACTTCGCTTGATGAAAACTTGAGAGGAAGATGGATAAAACAGGAAATTGTTAATAAATACTTTTATAACCCTAAAACTATAAAATTTAGAACTTCTAACATTGCTAATTGGGGTACTTTTGATATATAACTTGAATATCTTAACAAACAACTTCATTTATGTTTAACTCCTCATAGAGGAAACACATATGTTGCGAATTGCAATTATAAAAGACATTAATGACATTTCGGTATATCAGTCCAAATCGGGACATTGCGAGGAAAGGAAGTGGGATCACATCTACAGCGGTTTCTCTGTTAAGTAAAGCTTTAAAACGAATTCCAGTAGGATCCATAGTAAATAGAGCAATAGACGCATTACCATACGAATTTCATATACCGGGAGGTTATCAGTATTGCGGACCAGGAACTAAATTGAAAAAACGACTGGAAAGAGGCGATCCTGGCATAAATAAGTTAGATCAGGCTTGTAAAGAACACGATATCGCATATTCCACGTTTGCCGATTCAAAAAATAGATCAAGAGCTGACAAAAAGCTTGCGGACATAGCTTGGCAACGAGTAAAATCAAGTGACGCTAGCATAGCAGAAAAAGCAGCAGCTTTAGCAGTAACAGCAGGTATGAAGGCTAAAACAGCAGTAGGAGGTGGAAGAAGGAGGAGAAGGAGAGTAAAAAGGAGGTCAACCACAAGAAAACATGGAGGAAATATAAAAAGAAGACGACGATCTACAAGAAAAGGCAGGAAGAAGCCCACCGTGTGGTCAATGGTAAAAAACGGGGCAGGTCTTTACCTAAGACCTTATCGTGCATATTAAATGAAAGAAATCAATTGGTCATACCACATAAAGCATTAACCAATATTGAATTATTTAAATATATTTCCTGTTTAAAAATACCATTTTTCCGCGGTGTGTTTATGAAAGACAGTTTACCAAAGAAAATGTGGCAAAATGAGACTGGAATTGTAAATTTGGATAATACTGAAGGGCCTGGCACCCATTGGGTTTGTTATAAGAAACTAAATAACAATGTATATTATTTTGATAGTTTCGGTAATTTGCCACCACCAAAGGAACTTCAAAATTACTTTAAATCTGCTAAAAACATATATTATAACTATAAAAGAGAACAACCTGATAATACTTCAATATGCGGCCATTTATGTTTGGAATTTCTAGCTAAAAGTATCAGTCACTATTGAGATGTCTTCCTATACGGTATCATTAACAGGAAAATCGTCCACTTTACGAAGTATCCTTTTTCCAGCGTTACGCTTGCAAAAAGGAAGGTTTTGGGAGGCGGCACTATTGGATTTTACAACTTACAACTCTATCCCCAATGTTACGGAAGGTAAAAATAACGTATTGCATTATTATAAGGGAAAGGATGCCAGTGGAAAATTTACAGACTTACAAGAGTGCAGGTTACCCACAGGTTCTTATGAAATTGATCATATAAATGAATTTTTGCAAACTAAAATGGGAAAAGACAATATAACATTAAAAGGTAATAATAATACGATGAAAGCTGAAATTACTTCCAAATATTATATAGATTTCACTCAACCAAACTCAATTGGTGATTTATTAGGATTTTCCAACGATGAGCCTGTTTTAGAACCAGATGTAACACATTCCGGTAAGAAAACAGTAACAATATTAAAAGTCAATAGTATAGACATAACTTGTAACATTATACAAGGTGCTTACAGGGATGGGGCTAACACCCACATCATACATACTTTTTACCCAAGTGTACCACCTGGATTTAAAATTGTTGAAAAGCCACAAAACCTGGTATATCTACCGTTGAACACCACTTTCATTTCAGACATCGTGTTGAGCGTATTGGATCAAGACGGTAACTTGGTAGACTTCAGAGAAGAGCCTATTACGATTAGATTACATTTAAAATCGACACTTTAATACAAAACCATGGGTTTAACATTTAAAAGCGAACAACCTACGGGAAACCGCATTAGTAGCTCTTCAGCTGTGGAGGAGTTAACACGCGAGAACATTCGTTTCTTAGAGAGAATTGGATTAAAATTAACCGAGTATGGATATACTGGATATAGCGCAGGGTCCAACATTCGACGAAACCCTATGGGAAAAAGAATATCACACCCACAACCCTTACACTTCATCGAAATTAAACAATAACGATGAAATTCGTATTCCCATACAAAATCAAGACATTTACACACTACCATGTGAAAGTTACTTGTATATTGAAGGACAAGTTACTAAAAAGGACGGTACTACTGTTGGTACAACAGTTCCATTTATAAATAATCCTATGGCTTTCCTATTTGATGAAATTAGATATGAAATATCAGGTGTAACAGTTGATTCCACTAAAAAAGTAGGTATTACGACAACTTTAAAAGGATTAACATCTATAACACCCAATGAAACCAATTTACTTAAACCTGCCGGATGGGTATTACCTACGATTGACACGATCACTCCAAATCCAAATGGATATTTTGATTTTCATATACCATTACGTTTGCTGCTTGGTTTTGCTGAAGATTATAGGAAAATAATATTAAACGTTAAACAAGAATTAGTTTTGTTGAGATCTTCTAACGATAAAGACATTATTAAAGCTGCAGATGCTACTACAGATGCGACTTTAGAATGGAAATTAAAATTAGACAAAATTGTATGGAGAGTTCCACATGTTAAATTGGCTGACGAGCATAGAATGCTACTTTTAAGAAAATTAAAAGCCGATCGTGATATTGTTATTCCATTTAGAAGTTGGGAATTTCATGAGCATCCCAGTTTACCTACTACGGATCGACACACTTGGACTGTTAAAACATCGAATTATGTAGAACGAGCCAGGTATATTATATTTGGTTTACAAACAGGTAGAAGAGACGCCATTACTAAACATGCAGGACAATTTGATCATTGTGACTTGAAAAATATTAAAGTTTATTTAAATTCACAATTCTTTCCATACGACAATTTAAATGTGTCATTCACTAAGAAGAAATACAGTATATTGTACGATATGTACGCGAGATTCCAAAGTTCATATTACGGTAAAACAAATACACCTTTATTACCACCTGACAAATATTTCGATGCCTACCCAATAGTTGTAATCGATTGTTCTAAACAAAATGAATCAGTAAAGTCTTCAAGTGTGGATATAAAAATAGAAATGGAATTCAACGATGCTATACCGGCTAATACAACTGCATACTGTTTAATTCTACATGATAAAATCGTAACATACACACCTTTAACTGGAATTGTTAAAAATGTATTGTAAGAACCGGTTTTGTTTCATTCCGCGAGTATAAAAGCAGAGCGTACAGACCGCTCCTCATCAGTTTGTTGCCTACTGTTGTATGGGTAGCATCGTATTCAATATGGCTTCTCCTAGTGGTACACCTGAAAATGTGGTAGATATTGAGAAGGAGATATCTGAGTTTTTAGATCCTCAAGGTCACCAGGAAGGAGGTGAACAAAACGTTTGCGGACAACTTCACGCCAGTAATAATGTTGAAGAAAAAGGTAAAAGAAGAAAGACTATACAAAAGAGAAAAAGGGATATTGAAGATAATATTTCTCCAAACATATTGAGTGAGGTATTTTTGCGAATATTTTACCCAATCTCTTCCAGTTTGGATAAAAGTGTTTTAATCGGTGTTATGAAATCTACAGATTATTCCCCTACTGTAATTTTAACTCATGGACCCAAAATGATTTTGTTTACGGACAGTGCTTGGGAATCGTTTATGAAACATTTGCATCTACTAGAATGCTATTTAAGTAGTAACATGTTTGGAAGAAAGACAAGAGTAGGACTTTTGGATTCAAATGTGGAAATTGATATCATTAAACAACGTGGTGATCATCAGCTACGGTTTAGAGACACAACAAGACATGATAACAAAATTCAACTTAATCGAGAGGAGTTTTTCATTTTAACTTGTGCTACTGAACCTATAACAAGATACTTGAGACAACTGGTGTTTTCAAGTTCGATTATTAAAGATTATCTGGAAGACACTTTGGACAAACAACCGGACGCACCTATATTATACGGACCTGTGGATACTTCTATATTTAATAGAGTTCCTCATGAAGTACAGATGTGGAGACAATTGGAAAAGTACGCTCAACTACATAAGAAATCAGTAAAACAGGAAGAAGAGGAAGATGGAGGAGAAGAATCAAGTGTTAGTGATGAAAATGAAAATAAGGAAAATATAAAGATGGAAACTTAAATGACAATGGTTAGTTTTTAAAACAATAACCAACATTTTGTGGGGTTAGGCCTATTGGGGACGGTGCCCACGTTAAATATACACCAACGCGCCAACAACTGTACGGCCTGGTATAAAAGTAGTACCTACCGTGGTGTGGAAATCAGTTGACCTCCTGACTTCGTAATGAGCAGACGTGTGACCTTCAAAATGGACAAGGGAGAAGAACAACAAGTAAAGTCCAAGCCTGGTATTATTGAGTTTCAAGCGTTTCGTGGTAATGATGATAGATTCATTATAAAAGAACTTGTGTTTTTGGACATGAATACAAGTGTTCCTTATTCGTTTTTATTTAAACCACCATGTTCTTATTCGTCTTTAACTAGTAAAGCCGCTACTACCAACAGATGGATTTCAAAACACTTCCATCATATCGATTGGTATGATGGTTTTACAAGTTACACGGACTTGTATCACATTATGCATCACTTTTCAGACAAGTTTACCAATATTTACACAAAGGGGCTGGAAAAGAAAAGATGGATCGAAGGATTTACTCATGTTCCGGTTAATGATGTGGAATTGGATAAGAATTATCAATACATGCTGGAAACCATATGTATTTGTACAAAAAGCCCAGAACATGATAAAGATAGACATTGCGCTTTGAAAAATGCCTATAAACTCGCCTCTTACCTTCAAAGTGGGGAATTGGGGAGTGGTGGGGGTAACGGAGAGTATATAAGTGGGGAGCAGACAGGGACCTGGCATGAGTATTACTCGAGATTCCGAGACGACAACATCTCCGAGCAAGAAGACGATCTGTAACCTGACCATGGCATCTCACCAGTTCCTTCAGACTTTGGTCGAGCAGTTCAATGCTCACTCCAAGTCAACAATATTACCTGTAAAGAAGTGCTCGGAACTAAAAGACGAGAAGCACTACATAATCCATGCTATGAAGAAGATGGAGACTACAGTTGGGGAGGCCATCTGCTGCAGTCTCAGCGAGGCACCGTTTACTCCGGGGGATGAACCAAAGTTCCAGGTGTACCTGCCCAAGAGATTCGTCCATCTTCTACAAAACGAGGATCTTCGCTCTATTCAACCCGGGTGTCTATACCTGGTGTCCCACGGCTGCACGGGTAGCAATTCTACAGAGTTGACCATCCACATCGCTGACAAGCAGCAGTGTTAGATTTAAGTTTTAATGTTGTACATATGTTGTTGTTGTAATGTTTTATAAATAAACGAATCATAAAAGACAAAAAAAATAAAAGAAAAAACAAAAAAATGCAACATATCAATATGTGACAGACTTCACGTATTGATATGTTGCATTTTTTTTTAAACTTCGCGGGTGACCTTGACCTTTGACCTTTGCATTTCACAATTACCCCCACTACTGTAATTACCCCCACTACCGCACTAGGATTCAAACCTGCTTGGATGCGAAAAACGGTCAGTCTGTTGCCAACTAGCAAACGATGAGCACCTTGTACGAGCTTTGCATACAACGAGTTATAACTCACAAGGACTTGTTCTCAACATGTTTACAAGACAATATCCCACTAACAATAAAAGAAGATGTCAAACGCTACAGGAGGGAAAATACAGGGTATTCGGAATACTCCTGGTATAAGTTCCACGACGGGGAAAAGTTTTGTAGGCCTTGTGGCGAGGCCGCCGTCAGAGACCTTAGGCGATTCGTACAGGATGGTGGTATAAAACAATTCGGATTTCTAGCGCCACTGTTTCGATTTGAAAATTACAAGGACACCTGCGCTATTTGTTCCATTCCATTGTATCGATGGAAAAAGTTTAGAACTGTTTAATTGGATTTTCTATACCCCCACCACTATTACCCCCACCACTTTTTCATGTACCTCCAAGCGCTGTGCCTCGGCTTCATTTCTACTCCAGCAGCCAACCTAGCAACATCAAGATGTCTCTGAACGTTAGTTGCGCAAGTTACGAGGAGGTGAGCATCAAGACTCAGCAGGAGCTAAACGACTTATACAAGGAGTTGCAGCTGATGGTGGCACGAGGCTACCGTATAAATGTGCAAGTTTACGCTTGCAATATACGGAACACCCGGCAGTCAAAGGAAGAGCCTGGACACTCCTCGACGGCTTCCTCACCAGCGTCCATGAAGACCGAGCCAGACAACTTGGACTACTTCAGCTGACTAGCAGTTGTATTTCTTGTCCTAACCATTGTAGAATATGTATATTTTTTCATTATATTAAAGAAGTAAAAGAGCAAAAACACCTATCTTGTTACTGACATATAAGCTCAGTAACAAGATAGGTTTTTTTAAAACACAATTTGGATGACCTTGAAACTTCCCCCTCCACTGCTTCGTTACCCCCACCACTTCACTATTGGTGTACATGGCACATCGCAATTGGAAACCTCATTCCATCTTCAACAGCCACACCGACAACATCAACAATGGCAAACCTACCAACAGATGAAAGATGTCCTCACGCATGTTGTGACTTCGTCCACGAGTTGGAGAAGAGGATGCAGGAGAGGGCGATAAGAAGAAAACAGATCCACTCAGAAAATATCATGATAGTCAACGGCTATCTTTTATTGTTCGGCCTTATTATGGTTGTACTTTTCATACTGTACGGCATAGTCACATGTGTCGGCAAGGTTGCAGAAGAAAACGCTCGCCACCATCAATTGGAAAGTTTCAATGTTACTTTGTAAGTTTTCCTTTTTTTTAAAACTCCGTTTGGATGACCTTGAAAATTCCCCCACTACTCCACCACACCCCCCACCACTTCACCATGTTCCTGCATGAGCATCACATCAACCGTCATTCCTTGTCCGACAAGCAACCATGGCAGACAACAACACCATCAGCCAAGCTGACTCCGCTACTGATGTCGGTACAAGTACGGGTTGGACACTGTCGATCGATAGTGTACACTATTTGGAGTCAATTTGCGAACGTATGAAGGAAATACTGCGGGACAACCCTGGGATCATAATACAAATGAATTTAAATTATGATTGGTCCCAAGTTAGAATGCAAGGGGACGACAACAACGGTCAACAATCTCCACAATATTCGCCCATGTCCCCGATCTATCCTTACGGCGAGTCTGACGTCGATGAAGATGAGGCTGATGAAGATGCAGGGGACAACGAGGCTGAAGAGGAGTAAGCTTCATTCCTTTTTTTTAAAACCTAAATTGGATGACCTTGAGAATTCCCCCTCCACTATTTCCTTTTTTTAAAACCCAAATTAAATGACCTTGAAAATACCCCCTCCACGTACTTTTGGTTTACCCCCTCTACTTTTCAATACTGTTACCACAGTCTGTAGCTCACATCATTCCTTGCTTAGCTATCATGGCGGACAGCACTCTTTCTCGAGTTGACTCCACTACGGATGAAGAATGGCCATTTTCCTGGAATGTTCATCTGCAAGACTCGGCAGAAGTGGATATGTTGCATGAGAAATTGGTGTATGTATTAAACGAAAACCCCAACATTGAATGTAGAATGACTATGGATTTCGATGCGACAGGGGTCCACACTCAACCTTCCACTTCCAGCCAGCCTGAACCTCAGCTACAGCCAAAGAACTTTACACATCTTTACACTCCAATACGGCCGGAGGATGTGGTTATCAGCGAGGCAGACTCTACTACAAGTTATATTGAACCAACGAATTGGAAGCTTGTTGTTGACACCTTACACAAGGTCGACTTAGTATGTGACAAATTAAAGGAATTGATGATGCAAGATCCTGGTCTTCGTTTTAAAATTGATTTGTTTTTCATCTGGGGAGCACCTGCACGGGGCTCTTCGTCTGACAGCTCTCTAAGTACAACGGATGAGGAGGAGGAGGAGGACGACTAGTTATCTTTTTTAAAACTCCGTTTGGATGGCCTTGACCTTTCCCCCTCCACTGAGTTTATTTAAGGTGCACTCTCGATGACTGCAGCATCATTTCATCGCGCACCTTCACCACAGCAACATGGAGAGTCAACTCAACTACTGTTGCGAACGGAAATGTTTTTCATGGCCGAATGACATTGATGTTGCGGATGGCCTGGCGTGTAGAAAATGTGAAGCTTTTGGTCAATGCATGTGTAAGTGCAAGTCTTGGAAGAAGCCGAAACCAGAGTTGAAGACATTCCATGTGTACCAGATGAGAGGGCATAAGTACACTTGTTGCCCTGAACGTTGCATTGAATTCACATTAAAACAGCTAACTGGCTGCAAATTGTGCAACAATCATTTTGCAGGTTTTTGCAAACATTATTTAGGAGCCTGTCAGTACAGATCAACTTGGCATACAGAAGCACTCACTATCAATGAAATCGCTATAGATACACAAGAGTAGTCTTTCTACTCTTTTCTTTTTTAAAACTCCATTTGGATGACCTTGACCTTTCCCCCTCCACTCACCTTAGTTTATATAAACCCCATTCCCACTGACCACAGCATCACTTCATCGTGCTTCCTCGTCAAAGCAACATCAACTATGGAAAGTAAGCGCATCTCATGTTGCGAGCATAGGTGTTTGGAGATACAAGGCGTCACATATTGTGCAAAGAAGCGTTGGGAGGAAGAGACGGGGACAACCTATTGCTGTGAGGATAAGTGTTTCCTCTTACCAAAGTGGCAAGTGGATGGGCTGGCCTGCCGGCAATGTGAATGCTTCGGATGTTGCAGGTGTAGATGCAAGAACCAACAGCTGCCACCGCCGGTACTACAAACTTTCAAAATCTACAAATCCAAATACTTTTATACTTGTTGTCCGCAGCGGTGTATTAAATTTCACTTCTCCAATCTTACCAATTGTCGGAAGTGCTACGGACAACCTGATGGGTGGTGCACCTGTTTTCTGGACTCCTGCCGCTACAGATCGGATTGGTTTACAGATCCGTTGGAAATTGATGAGGTCGCCCAGGAAGCACAAGAGTAGTCTTTCTACTCTTCAACTTTTTTAAAACTCCATTTGGATGACCTTGAGATTTCCCCCTCCACTTCCCCATATACCTAGCATACACAGAGCCTGACAGTCAGTCACTCGGTGGCTGTCGTGGGGTGCGCATCGGTGTCGGCGCTCCGTTGTTAGGTTTTCAAGGTCACAGTAATATCAAATTGTTGGTGTTGTGCTGGTTCAAGGTCACCTGAGGAATAACCGATTGCCCATTTAGGCAGAGTCATGTCAGAAACTCGAGTTTAACTTGGCACTTTTGCCGTTTCTCGTCGGAAATTCGCTCCAAGTGGTCAAGGTCACGGGGACTCTGACTGAAACTCGGAGCGTAGTGCGAGAAACGGCAAAAGTGCCAAAAAATTTTAAGTTTCGGCGTGACCTTGACCTCAGTGGCGTCGGTGACGTCATTTTGATGACGTAAGGGGTGATGACGTCATCAGCACGTCATTTCTGTGACGTCATGGGTGTGACGTCATAGAAATGACGTCATTGGTGATGACGTCATCGATGACGCAATCGATGACGTCATCGATGACGTCATCGGTGAGGTCATTGACCTCGATGACGTCATCCCTCAGGTGACCTTGAACTGAGCCAGCACCAACAATTTGACACTACTGCGAACGTTATTTTTCACCGTACTACACTATTAAATAATCAATGTAATAAAACTGAAATGTGAACATTTGTATGAAAATGAAAATTACTCTCCTCTTTTGCCTTATTTCAATAATTAAATTTAGTTATTTTTTATTTTTTATAGTGAAATGGCTGTTTTAACACTATATACGATGTAAAATATTAGTTCTACTCGTACCCCCCTATAAATAGATCAGCTGACTTTTGACCTCAGTGTGGAAATTGTTGGCATAAAACAGCTGATTTTAAATTAGAGTGGTAAACAAGTGTTTAAGAGGGCGTTGGAGTGCCGCCATGTTGGATTTATTTCCCATAAGAGCAGTGCTAAACTTGTCCCCGGCATTTGTCATATAATTTCTTTATTTTTTGTCCGACTGGTTCAGAATAAATAGCGTTTGAATCACAATTAAATTCCCCGTTCCTTTTGCGAGATCGATTCTTTGTAAATAATTTATAAAATTCGGTAGAAAATGTTTTAACAGTAGTAAAAAACTTGCTTTATTATTTCAAGTTAGTAAAAAACACTAATTTTTATAAAAAATTCCTCTTGCAAACCAAATCCGCCTTGATGAATTATTTATTTAGAGATATAAACCATTATTTTCTGATTATAAATAAAAGAGTTATTTGACATCCCGTTTAACATTGCTCTTATGGGGGAAAGGCGGAATTTGGATTGACTCCAACGCCTTCTTAAGTTGGGTTTGATTCGCCCACGGTACAACCGCCATTTGTGTAGTGGAGCTAAGGAGTTCGTAGGCCTCGATCATTTTGTATACCATCGAAGCTCGCCCAGTGGCACCAACATGAAACTGCGAGTTGACACAAATGAGTTCATACCTAAATTTAAGTTATTTATTCGTGATCAGCGATCATTCACAAGAATTTTTTTTATATACAACCCATTATGAAGGCACGGTACTTACCGCAGAAGATAGAAGTTTTTTTATTGTATAGAAGTTATTTTCCTTAAATATTCTCATAATTTAGCCGTGTTTGTGTTATTATATTTGAAATTAAACAAAGCAAAAAAATGTATTATTGAGATTGGTCAATTTTTGTTTTCCTCCACCTACTGTCTAAAGCATTATTTTACTCCTGGAATCTAAATTATATACTCCCGCATGTGTAACTGACTGACTCACTCATCGGGGTATCAGAAATTCGTGAAGTGTCGGTAAGGCAGATTAAGGGGTAAAGCAGTACAGCCGTGGTACAGTAGATCACATACTGTAGTTAAATTTGTTCAATAATATAAGTACGAGAACTAAACCTGTACCACGGCTGTACTGCATTACCCCTTAGTCTAAGTTGTGTAATCATTTAACCATCATCCCAATGGTTATAGATTTAAGAGAAATGTGCGCTTATTAACAAGACTTGTAACAAGATCTTTCACTTCTTATTATATTAGGGTGCGAAATTCAGCTTGCACTTAAATGGAATTGAGTGAAGGATCTGCCTATGGCCAATTTTCTTCCATTTGGCTAGCAATGTTGTGACATTTTTAATATTGACGTTTACTTCAAATTCTACACGTTCAAATTAATCCTTACATTAATTATTTCAAATTTTACCCCCTCAAATAATATAGGTTGATATATTTATAGGAATAAAATTAATTTGTATCGTTTCTTCTTTAGCTCTCCCAAGGCAAACTTATCGAAAGCACATTAAATTACTGAAATTTAGGTTATTTTGAAAACAAAAAACTCGACATATTGCTGTATCTTCCCTCCCTTAATCGCCAAGATATACTTGTGTAATGTCATGTAGGAGTTATATAGTTTTTTTTCTTTTTTAGATTTATCAACCACGTAGTCCTTCACTAAATGTAAAATTATTTTATTTCTTCTGCTCTAGCGGCAAAAACGGTTGGGCCTTTAAAATATTTGAGACGATCTTTTACTACAACTTTGTTTCAAATATGCCAAACTCGATACACAGAGCTTGAAGTAAGGAATTTTTTCCGGAATTTCCAATTTTTTTTATTGTTTTTGTTTATTATTGTTTTTTAAAAACATTCTGTTTAATTCTACTGTATTTAGCTGAATTTTGCATGTTGCTTCCCCATAAGCTTTAAGTTTTGTATTAACTTAGCTTGACAGTAATATTTAAAGGACATTTTTTAGATCTTTCGAAATTGCGCATGCACATATCTTGGACATCACCGATATAAATAAAAGTCTCAAACATAAAAAAAATTGTGATGAATGCCAAAATTATGTCTTTATTTGCCTACTAGGCGGAACTGATTGTTTTATAATTGTTTGTTACTTACTGACCCAAAACTTTGGTCTCCGACTATTTGAGGTATATCTGCAATGTTTAATTAATACTTGCAATACTTTATTCAGTAACTACAGTAATATTGTATTAAGAAGCTTGACGTTTTGTATTAACTTTGCTTAAAACGAAATCTACTAGATTTAAAAGTTTAAAACATTGAACAGAGCTTGAAGTACGAACTTATTCCTAAGTAGCTGAATTTTTTATTGTTTTTATAGTTCTACTGCAAAACATTCCATTAACTTAGCTGTAAGTAGCTGAATTTTTGCATTTTGCTTCACCATAAGCTTGAAGTTTTGTATTAACTTATAGCTTGACAGTGATATTAAAAGAAATTCACTATATTTAAATGTTTAACACTCATAAAAATTTGAACTTAAAAATTATAATTAATGTCATCTAATATTATGTGTTTTTTTATCTTACCTGTTGAATATAAACGGATTTCTCTGTTACCTATACTGTTAAAGTATAGGTTGTTTGTGAATTGGTGACATAAATCTAACTTTTAAACGTTTCACTTTTTGTCGTATCTCAAATCGTTACTTTAAGACCGATTTATAACTTTTATTGCTACTAAATTTCATACAACTTGTTTGTAGAACTAACTACAGTTATATTTTATTTGAAGTTCGAATTTTGCATTCACTGAACTTGTAAAATATCCCTGTAACCCTAACTTCGACATAATTTAAGGGAAGTGACAAGAATAGTTATTTAATAAATAATTATTTCATAACATCCATTTTATTTTATAACGAATAGTATTTTTGTGAATAACAGGGGTCTTTGGCAGGTTCCAAACAGTTTGTTCATGTTTTTCTATTTTTGTTTCAGTGAAATTGTTTATTTCTTCATTGATCTTCAAAATATTTTATTTAGCTTATTCATTCTACTTTGTCATCTATTTTATTATGTTTCTTTATTTTATACTTCTTGCGCTAGAAGGGTGAGGCTAGGCATGGCTTCAAATCCCCCGACAATTCGTTTACTACAGTATAGTTGCTTATAAAATCCTTAACAATTTAGGCCTAATTAAAAATATTATGGAAAGATCTTTAACGTTTGACACTTGGTAAACTACAAACGAATTCGGCGAACACAACGAGGGGGTATGGAAACGAAGGCCTCAGCTAGGCTGTTCAGTGTTTGAGATTTTTACATACAGCAATTTACGAATAGGGGCAACTAATTAGGGTGTAAGGGGTGGAGCCTCCATTCAGCACGATACCTAAAATATTTGCATGGTTGATTCTGATTTCACCTCTCTCTCAATGTTACGAATTAAGGGGAACTTAGGAAGTAATTTTAAAAACTAGCCATAGGCGATTTTCAAAGCTTTTTATTATTGTTGATTATGGGTAGTGTGTATTAGCCGGTTTTCTTACTGTCATGGTGGACCACCAATTATTTTGTTTTAATGGAATTTTTCATTATTTTCGATGATCTACTGCACATTGTTTATTCAGTTTATACATTAAATTTTTTCATATATTTATTTATACTTATTTTATAATTTTAAGTAAATACTTATACAATACCTACATAATAAATTCATTCATAACTCCATTAACCTTTACAGAATTCAGGGGAATTAGGAAGGGGGTTTGGGGAAAGAGTCTCTGAAAACGAGCCGTAGGCGAATATATTTTCATTACTTAGATTGAGTTAGTTGTATAAGTTCAAATTTAGGTTATTTCTGCAGTTGTGGGAGTTAATTTATGTTATAAATAAATGACAAACTCATTTATTTTGCTATTTTGCTCACTTACAAACTCTTACATTTATATGTATTCTGTTCATTATATGCGACTAAAACAACAATTAACGAATTTCTGGGCAACCCCTAAGGGGGCATGGGGGCGGAGCCCCCATCGAGCCGTAGGCGAGTAGAGTAATAAAGTGACTAGTTTTTACCCCGTGTGACTTGAATACTGAATTTTTCTACCTAGGGAAATCTTTTTTGTACCACGGGGCTAAAGTTAGTTTCATAAGAATAACATTAAAAGAAAGATTAAAAAGAACACAAGTGACAGTCAGCTGTCACTTGTATTTGTTTCGTTACTCTTTGTTTACTAATAGCAGCTAATAGCATAAGCCATTCTGTCAGCAGTGTACCGTTACCGGTACGTGTTTGTTTACATTTGGCTTGATAGGCTATTAACCTAAGGAGTTCAAAACCTAAGTGTAAGAATTTTGTCTAGCCTTAAATTCCGTTTTTTGTGTTCTTTAAAAATGATATAGCCTCCCTTGTGTGTTTTTTTATGTTGATGTGACTGATCCAGCTTAACGGACGACGTATAGCACAATAGTGTGTGAGTCATTTACCTAGCGAGCGGGACTTAGGCCTATACACTTGTGCGGAAGGATCTCCTGATTTCGTAGGTGCCATGATAAAACGGACGACGTATAGCACCATAGTGTGTGAATCATCCACCTAGCGACGTCTGCATTGGTATACGTAAGGATCTCCTGGTTTCTAGGTGCTACGATGTGACAAACGAGTTACAGATTTGCGGATTCATCGCCGTAGCGAGCGGCTAGGTGGCTATACCCGCTACACCCGGGCGGGATTCCTTCAGCGGGACTAGATCGCGCTGTCATTGCCACTGCCATACACAGTCATACCGTCGCGCCGCGTTGCGCTATATACCGCGCCTTTCCAAGCGACAACACCAACGAGGTTAAATGTTTATAGAGTGCTACACAGATAGGGAAATTGTCCTCTGTTGATTTGCGCAATTCTACCCACGATTCCCGCAGTTTCCTTGGTGACCAGTCCTTTTTTTTACACTTTCCCAACAGTTATTTACCATTTTACCCACACCTATCCGACGTTTCTATGGTAACCAACCTGTAAAGCCTGCTCACAGACCATCAAATCAAATTAGTTTAAAAACAAACAACAAATAAACATATGTTTTAAAAGTTTCATCTGCAATTTGAAGCTTGTAGCGACCAATCAAAATAGCTAAAACTAATAGTAACCTAGAAAACGAGGGTAAAGTGTGGGATGGTTGAAAGGAAACGGCGGGAATTATGGGTAAAGTGGCACAAATCAACAGGGGACAAAAAATTAACATGTGTTGAGGACTCTACATCTAACCTCGTTGGACATCACTCATTTCCGCGCTCGCCATTAGTATAGTGCAGTATAGACTATGTGGCTGGCGACACACTACCGGACTTTTCACCGGACTGTACATCGGCCCGAGCATCATACCAAACAAAAATCACAAGTCCGGCAGTGTGTTATGGTTCCGTACACCGTACCAGATGCCGAAATGAGCACCGTACCGAAAGTCGCGCCGAGCGCTCTGGAGGCGGTTTTCTTTCAAAACATCAAAGAAAAGATCGGTCCTGTGTACAGTCCGATGTACGGTAGTGAGTCAAAGTTAATTTTGCTCCGCACGCCGTCCCGAGCGTTGCCCCGAACGCTCGCGATGGTTCCCATCTAAGGGGGCCGTTTGGCACAGAAAATCTACCCGAAAACATGCAACCGTATTTTCCAGCCTTCGGTTGGAACTGTTCATCGTAGACTTAAGCTGTTTGTTTTATATGGTACTTAAAGAGTGGTTCTATTGGAAGGATACCTCTTTTTTTCTAATAAAAAATTATAAAAACTTTTATTTGATGCTGAAATTCACTAACTTTGACATACATCCTTCACGTCATAATATCACAAATTATAAAAAAAAACAAAAAACAAAAAAAAAAATAAAAAAACAGGTAGCCTACCGGTACCACTAGAACCACTCATTAACTTCAAATAAATCTCAAAATAAAATATTTTGGTCGGTAAAGACTTACCTAAGACGGGAAATACGATTGCACGTTTTGCCCTCGCGCGGGAAAAGGCCACTGTTTCGGGCGAACGTAGCGGCGCGGCAACGAACCACGTGAAGGAAACGACTACTTTCTTCAAGCAAAAGTAGTTTTCAAGTTATAAACAAACCCAACCTTCCACTCCAACGATATCTGTCGTCGATCTCCTAGCCACTGTGGCAGCCGGTGTAGCATGCACGGATGGGACCGTGCTAGAAGTGGCGCGCGTCCCTTTTGTGCATGCGACCCTCCATGCACGAAACGAACGCTACCCCGGCGGGCTGGAACTGTGTAGAGAATGGCGCGCGTCCCTTCTGTGCATGCGACCCTCTATGCTCGGAACGGACATGAATGAAGTCGAGACTTTAGACCTCCGGAGGGGCTCAACAAGGGCTCAGAATCACGCCTCTCTTGTTAAAAAAATCAAATGCATTTATTTTTATTTTTTGTATTGTTTACTTTGCATTTTCTGCAACCAATTTTCATTTTATGCAGACATATTTCATTAACTTACCGCCTAATAAATAATATTTCTTTGATACTTGTTATTTATACATAGTTTATCAACTTCAACATAGTTTATGCCACGCACGGCACACCGCCGTTCCGGCCAGTCGTTCTCACTTCTCATACGTGCGGCCGATGCATTTAATAGGTCGGCGTGAAGTTGTTTTTGGTAAATAGCAATCCGAAAGAAAGGGCCTTGCAAGCCCTCAAAGTTCGTAATTTCCCCATTTGATCAAGGCCGGTATTACACTATTATAGTAGTATGCAACATACAGGGTGTTTCAGAACTCCCTACCAATATTTGAGGGCATTGTTCCTGGGTTAAAAACATATCTAAATATCATATTTAAATTGTCCGGAAGTCTTAAGTTACTCACACAGCCGCCATTTTGTTTTTTACACATAATAATTTTTATTTCCGTAACAGATGGTTGTATTCAGATCATATTTGGTATAAATCTTTATCATACCAATGTACATTCCCAAGAAAAAAATTATTTTATTCCATTGTATATTTTCAAAATGGCGGCCATTTTAAATTTTCAAACTCAAATATCTCAAAATCGGTAAATTTTATAAAAATTTTACAAGACACAAAAAAGTTGCCAAATTAAAAAATACCTAACCGATGGTACCAAGTTTGTAAGGATCTGACAACAAATAACGGAGTTATTACGATTTTTCTCCATAACAACGTGGATTTTGCATTGAATTTAATGCAAATAAGGCCACTTTAACAGCAAAATCAATTGAATAAAACAAACTGTTTGTTTTTTTATTTTAATTTTACAGTTTGATGATTACAACTGGTATTTTCATTTTGTTTGTAAAATCAATATAAAAATGCGTTATGTAGCAGAATATGTGATCATGGGTGATTACTATAAAATTTGATCCATTAGGCCTACACTGTAATATTTTTGGAAGTTTTTAATAATATGTGACACCTTCACAGAACTATGCAACATCCTAGTATAGCTGTGAATATAATATAAATTTTTTAATAAATTAAAATTTTTAACTTCTACGATAAAAATAACGAAGAATTTCATCTAATTTCTCAATCTCTACGACGTTTCCTTGTTGGAAGTTTTATGAGGGTTCCAAGAATGATACTGAAGGTAACAAAAATTGTATTGACATCGAATTTCAGTTTTTTTATAAAAAGAACCGTTATTTTGAGAAAAAAGTCTTAGTTTATCTTTTATTCCCATACTGTTTGAGTTGGGATCTTTGAATGGGCGTCCTTTAGTCACTTACTACATGTTTTGTGGCGTCAGTCACATCTTCAGGTAATCTAGATGGTTTGTCATAAATTTTTAAATTGGTAACACAAACACGAAGAATAAATAAATAAAAACACAACTTAGTAAACACTTAACATTTCATCAACGAAAATAGACAGGATCGCGGTTCGTGAACAATTATGTCAGACTGACCACCATGTAATTTTTTCGTAGCTCTCAACTTGAATGTAGAAGGGAACAAGGTCTTCAAAGGATTTAAATATGGACTTTTTTGCAAACTACAGTATATGTTTTGCAGCACAAATATAGTCTCATGCAACACTAGCATGAAAAGGTATAAAGTTTATATATATTTGGAAATTCACTTGTGTCTGCCTTAATGTAAAAATTATTGTTCAACTCCAACATTTTTGACTCTGCAATCAAATATGTCTTACATTATTAACCTACATTTGCTTTGACCAATCGTTGTGCTTGGAGTATAAAATATGTGCCACCTTAAGTAACCAGCAAATTATGAAGGTTTTGTTTTGTGTTGCAGTGTGAACAAGATAAGAAGCTTGGCGGACTTCCAGCACTGCAAGAAGCTGCAGCATCTGTTTGTGCGCAAGAACGACATCAGAGACCTGAACCAGATTTGCTACTTGCAAGATCTGCCGGACCTAACTACCCTGTGGCTAGCAGAGAACCCTTGCGCGACCAGCCCTGGGTATATATCCTCAGTGTACCAACCTTTGAAACAAACCAACGATCTAAACCTAACCTTATCTAACCTAACCAAAACAGTATGCCACCTACAAGATAATATGCTTTACCTGTCAACCTCATTACAGTTGGTTGCACGAGACGAGAGACAGCCAGCCAGAATTTGTGCTACATATGGGCAGGTTGGCTCTATCTTTTGCAACATGGCGTTGATTAATCATTATAATGATACATAGTAAAATCATTACTAAGGTCATCATTTTTAATTCAGGCTGTTAAACTGCCTATGCGTAGCACAAATCCTGGGGGGCTGTATAACGTCTCATGCAACCAACTGTAATTGTCGGTAAACCACTGTGTAACTGGCCCTGGAGATCTATCCATTAGTCACAATATAGCAACCTTCCAAACAAACCAACAACCTCAAACTTAACCGAACCATATTTTTAAGCTATCCGCAATAACTGCTGGACTAGTCAACCCTGTGCTTGGCAGAGAAACCCTGAGAGTTTGAAACCCGTATTTGCTGTAGACATCAGAAATCAAACTCTTGAACTGTTGAACCGAAGTCTAAGATGCAATATCTGTAGGCCAGACAGATGAGTAAATCTTAAATTTTATCATTAAATCTTATTTCTTGAGTATTTAATTTGAGCTGTGCAACTGATAATTAAAGTAAACTTTGCTCAGATGTACAGGTATGTACTCTAGACGGATATTTTAGCATTGCCTGTCTGGATCTGTATTCTTGTATTTAGTTCAGTTCACTGTCCCATGTTGTTTGTTGTTCAGCTTTACATTAAAATATTTACCTTAAATTAAGTTCATTTTTTCAGTTCATGAAGTAAATCCTAGTTATTTTGTTTGTGGGTAAGTTTTTGTAATAAATTTTCTCAAATGAATATGAATAGTAGGGTACCTAGTGTATTACAACAGATAGTTATGTAATACTTTTTGTTCAATTAAACTAAAAGTAAAGTCATGGTCTAGTGCAAAGCTAGGCGCATTGGCGCCCTATTATAAATTCTTAAAGTTAAATTCTTAGGCTCAGATTAAAGAGGTCACCAGTTTGATCTCAGGAATGCTCACGATTACTTTAAGGTTCTTAGCAAATCGTAAAAACTAGTGGATGCCCACTTCCTCTGTTTGCAGTAGCATCATTACTGTCTTTCCTAGGAATTTTAACCTTCTCCTGACATACCAGCCCCAAATGTTTCAAGTTACACGAGGATTTAACCTCTGTTGCACAGAATTTGCATTAATCTGACAAACCGTATGATCATTGTGAAATGTTTTCTCAGCAGTCCATGGCACTACACTCCCACCAATGAGTTGAAGTCCCAGTAGTTCCATTTGTTACTTTATGTGTGTCTATCTGGGTTTTTGATTGGGTGATGCTTGGGTTTTCTTCAAAGTTGAACTTGTAGGCCCTTCTTCAAAGCAAGGACTTAGAACTGCCATATACAAACTAGGACACATCAATAAAGATTGGTTTCTGTAAATTATCTTCTGACCCCTTCCTTGCCATGGTGTCATTGGAACTTTTTTCTTCTGACCAAGACTCACATCTCGTATCGGCACCTGGATGTCATGCCCCCTATTTTCTGCTTTGAAGATATACAGACATAAAGCCTCTCTGCTCCCTCTCACCCTTCAAAAGAGTGATTGCCTGACTCACCGCATAGTCCTTTGAGCAGAGTGCTCTCCTTCCTCAAAGGTTGACAGCATCTGAACTTGTCTTAAATCACTTTTGTGACACCCTCACCTCAGGCACCAATTAACCATTAGGCTGACTTGGCTGCAGCCAGTCAGGTGACATCGAAAGAAATTCAATGTCAAAGTTTTTCTCATATAATCCTTATAGTATATGGTAAAAACAAAACTGCTCCCACTATCTCATAAACAGTTAAGTTAGGGAAAAATGCCATAAAATAAAAATGTCTTAAAGTTGCATGAAAATGCAAAAAACATTATAAAATGTAAGATGTTCCATGTGATATTTTTAAGTTAGCCGCCATTTTGAAAAATGGTGGCCTTATACGAAAAATGGAATTTATATTTTTTATTGTCTTAAAAAATTGGATGAATTCCCCCATTTGAAGTTATAGTTTCTGAGATGCTGATGGTGGCATAGTTAAGTTGTTCACCCTGCATATTCAATCAAGGAAAAATTGCAAAACATGGCATCAATAGGATTTGAATCGAGTCTAATTACCTACATTCTGTATACAGTGAAACTCCAAAACTCTACTCCCGACAGCTCGACACCTCCGAAAGCGTTTATGATGTTCTTCTGTGCATCTCGTGACTTGTAAATTGCTACTTGCTACTTTTTGGATTTTTGTGTTGAAATCGTCGTTAGGAGACAGTTTATAGTCGCTCTTTTAACTTATTAGTACTGGTAGCTGATTTTCTGTGTTATAATCTTTGTTTATGGATGACATAACAATTTCCGAGTACTTGTAGCCTTTGTGGTTCCATTGTTAACAAACATTTTTACATGGTCCAATCCTAATTTAGAACTGATATTATGTAGTCTGAATAATGGTGGGTATAAACTCACCAAACTCAACAAATTGTCGAGAGTGTGGGGTTTTACTGTAATACTGAAAACTATACCATGAAAAAATGTTAGAAATAGTGGCTATTCGGTACTTCTGGAGGGTCGAATTGACATAATTGACCTCTTCTGTGTGACAGATACAGACTGGCTGTGATCAAGGCTTTGCCACACCTGGAGAAGCTGGATGATGTGCCGGTAACGATGGAGGAGCGATCGGAAGCCCAGCGACACGGAGCCTACCTGCCGCACCCCGACTGCGACCAACCTGCCGTACGTACTTCACCCACCTACACATAGGTGTCAGATATAAGTGTCAAACTGTATAACAACCAAAGTCACTCTAAATTTGTTGAGGAAAATCTGGTACTTGTCTGTTATATGCACCACCTATTGAAATTGAGGCGTAGTAGGGTTGGGTATTGGGCAGGTTAGCAAAGATACAGGCTGTTGCACGAGACGTGAGACAGTGCACGCATGGGGGAGGGGAGCAAGAGGGCTGGGAGGGATATGGAGTAGGAGTGGGAGGGGCGGCCGATGGTGTACTAGCCTGGCTGCGCACATGCGCCAAATTGTCCTAGCTTTGATTTCGGTGACAAAATAACCATTAAACATGTTATAAAAACCAAAAAGTAATAATACAATACAGCTCAACCATCATTAACAGTAACTATAAACAGTTATTGATATTCAGTTGATTCAAATTCAATGTTTCACTGACTATTGAGTCAATGTCTTTAGGATGTTTTTAGCGAACGGCACCTGACAAGAGCTAACAGCTGACTGGCGGTGCTGCACTCTAGCGGCGAGTGGGCGCGCATGCGCAATAGCCTCTTTTGCTCCCGCGCATCTGGTACACTGTCTCACGTCTCGTGCAACCACCTGTATGTCAATCTTGGTTGTGTTATCTTTGTTATTGCTTGTTTGACAAAAATTAATCTTATATACGTGTACAAAGGTCCTTCAAGTGCTCATTGTCAGACTTTTTCTGTTGCCACTAGATATGTTTGTCATCAATTAGTTTACGCTCTATTTTATATTTTGATTTATTTTTACCTTCAAAATGAGTAAAATAAGATATCGTACCTATTATTTACTTATCTATGCTATCCTTACCTAACCTAACGAAACCACACTTTTGAAAACTCTCCATTCTCCTCCCTAACATAACCGGCTTCTGAAACTGAATAACTTATAAACTTAAACTGGTAACAAAGGTCAGTACTTTATGGTAATGTGTCATATTTAATTTTTTTCCTACCACTGCATGGAAATAATCACATTGCCACAGCTGTAATCCTACGCAAAACAGTTCATTTCCGTTTTCCGGTCCTTTTCCGCTCTAGAGCGGTAATGGAACATTGGCGCACGCTAAATCAAGGTTATTTTAAAATCTACAATAGGTTAGAACGGTAAAGAAGGTGACGTCACAACACAGACTAGTTTCTATTGGTCAGAAACCACATGACAGTCACCATAATTATTACAAATTAATTGTAGTTGCTTTGCTCTGAATCAGCTGATTTCACGGTCAGTATTTTGATAACATTAACTTCCGGTTACACATCTATGCAGGTGATTACGATTTATTACAGTTATTAAGTTAATGAAATAATGAAGTTAAATTTAAAGTTGATATAATTGTGTACGTTTATTAAATACATTTAATCGGTTGTAATTATGGTGGTAGGAAAAATATTGTGTGTATTACGAGCACAAATAGTCATTGCCGCTCTCGAAATGTTTGGCCGCACTCAGCTGACGCTTCGGGCGGCCAACTACATTCTCGAGCGGCAATGACGTTATTTGCGCTCTTAATACACAAATAGCTATTCTTATCATGTAAGCTTAAAACGGTGCCTATAACCAACAAGTGCAAAAATCTAGAATATTTTATGATGTATATGTACAAAATTTATCTGTAGACTAGTGACAAGGTTTAAAAAACCTGACGAACCCCAATTTCTGTTGCAACCCTTGACAATTACAGTAGGTTATTATTCAAACAGCCTTGATACCTTTTTATGAGATGTAAGTGCAAAGTGCTTTCTGCGGTCTGATCGTCACTGAGTTTCCTGACACCCTGTTGAAGTTAACGACGGGAGTAACAGAATCAATATTGCTTATTTATTTATTCCACAAATTCCTAAAATTCACTAAACTGAACAAGGTGTGGTATAGATTAGTTCGGATTAGCGGGACTACTATATCCCTTTCAGAAATAAGTATCCATCTTAAAATAGAACTTAAAGAGCTTTGCCTTGTCTTGAGATTTTAAATATAGTAGTTTAGAAAAACGTTTTCATTTGATTCCTTACCATGTGACGAATTTTTTACAAATCAACAAAGATCTGCAGTGTATCTGTTGAGTATTTCCTTTCTGAGCCTTTAATGATCAACAGCAGCCGTATAACAATAGAACATTTATTTTGCCAGGTTTGTAGCATGACATAATCTTTCCAAACTTAACTTAGTACTTCCTAATTATTTCCATGAAACAAACTAACTCCTTATGTTAGGATGGAAAACGTAAATAACACCTGAAAATTCCGCTGATCTACCTAACAGATATCCAAAATTCACCCCTAATTTTTAACAATTTTAGGATCAATTTTGTTTTCCAGTTTTGTAAAAATATTTCAGACTAACATATTTATCCCAATATGTATTTTTCAAATTCCAATACTTAGTCAACTCCTGCTTAATGACCCCTTGAATACTATGTATAATATAAAAATTATAATGTGTCATAATATTATTGAATTTATAGTACTATTCATAAGGATTGGTTTCACTATTACGCTTCTGACTTTTCAGAATAAAACTAATTTATTGTGTCATCGCCACAGTTGTAAGCAATAGCTGTTTAAGCTGACTTCTAGAGTTATCCTATTGTCACTGCCATGAAGCTTGTTGTAAGCTAAGAAGAAGAAAGGGTGACTTCTTAGCCCTATAATTTTTGCTCCGACTTGTACAAAAGATATCATGTCACGTTGAGGTATTTGATCATTGTCTGATTGCTATTTATTTTTCAATAGTTTATCAAAATATGAACTGCAAGAGTCTCTCCCAATGCAAAGTTCTTGTTTTAAGCAATATTCGGTGTAGCAGTTTCCAATAACCTTTGAGCTGTGCGTTTGCTGATGATTGTGTGAGAATGATTGGTTCACAATGTATGTTTGGGTGTTTGAATGTGGAATAACCCACACCCATGACGAAGAGAGAAGTGGCTGTAGTCAATGACGAACTTAATATAAGGAGATCACCTAAAAAATTCATTACAAAACATATTTAATTGTGACCTGAGGAAAAACTTGTGTTTGAAATACTTGAGGAATTTATAACTGTTGAATTTTTAAACTGGTCAAGGGATAGATTCAAACATTTTAGGCTACTGAAGTTTATGCTCGATGAGTCCTAAAACTGAATTTCTAAAAAATTAATTTCAAAATTGATTTCATTCACTCAAAAAGTTTTAATTCACTATGCCATGCATGAAGCTAATTGTTCACCTGGACTCATTTTTGAATGAGCCCTCTTGTATTTTCTTCAGCACAGCTAATAGATTTATATTTCTTTATACAGAAAGTTGCCTTGCAGTGATAACTTGAATAAAAATTTGCCAGAACTAAGTTTTGTTGGACTTAATTTTGCAACATACGTTCATAACGTACATAGCATGCATAATGTCAAGTTTATAAAAAATAAACAGCTTTCAGAAATCCTTAAACCACCATGGATGGATACCAACACACATATAGATGGAAGAATTATAATCAAGCCTCAACTAGAGTGACATGCTTTGCTATTGATGAATCAAAAATTTTTATTGGTAGATGAAATACTCAAAAAGTTTGTGTAATAATTAATTGACACTATATTGGATTGGTTGTATACATTGCAATCCAAGTTAGTTCACTTGATTATCAAAGAAATCAGATTCTTTAAATGTTTTTCCTTTTGATCGTTGAATTCTATCAAAACATGTTATCAATGTCTTTTTCATAACAAGCATGCCATGAGATTACAAGTAATATTTTAATCTCTTAACATAATGGGGATGTGAGGTAATGTTGTAATTTTGTCGTCTGCATGTCACTAATCTGCACCTTTTTTTGTTCGATGTTCTGATCACCCTCAGGAGAACGAAGAAGACCTCGGCACAGGCTACCAGGATCAAGTAAGTGTGATAACAACTCTAACACCATATATGCCTACTCATATAGCATTTACCTTCTGTTTGCCATTTTAACCATCTTTGAAGATTCATTTTATTTAAAATTCATAGGAAAGCTTTAATGGTGCTTCCGTTCTTCCAATAAGAATTTGGGATTTTCATCTTTGTTGTTGATGTAGTTTTGATCTGAAGTGCTCATTACGTACGAAATTGTATTTTAAAAATTTAGTTTTTTAAGTATATCTCTAATCAATGTGTATACTTTAAAGTTGATCTGACTCTTTTAAGGCATGTCTGCTATCCGTCATTTAGACAATACAAAAAAAAAATAAACATGGCCCATCACCACCTTCTTTAGGGCAAACCATTTTGGATTTTAAATTTATGTCAGCCAAACAGTAGAGTCCCGTTCATCCAAATCCCCCTAATCCCAAAATTCGTTTATTCCTAACACCTTCCGTTGGGAAGATAAATTTTTTTAAAATCATACATAAACATAAAAAATAAGACATTTTTTAGAGAAAAACAAATATTTATTATTACTCAAATTTAAGTTTAATTTGATTACATCTAATAATACAGTTAAATAAAATATGTTATTCAACTCAAATTGAATATAAAAGAGAAAACCTAAAATAATATAAACTGTAAAACGTCGAAAACAAAATTGGAATTTAAACACGTTGGGAATGAAATTGGTTACTCCCAGTACTTTTAGTCTTCATCTGAACAATTATTCTTTAGATTAATTACAATCTGATTTACCTATCACCTAATAATTTTTTTTAATAAGGTAAAAAAAATTAAATCACAAAACAAATTTAAGAAGTAAAATTAAAGTGTGTTTTTTTTTGTTTTTTTTTTTTTGAGTGAAATAAATGGACTAGATTGGCTGTTCCGCCATCACTGAATGAATGATACAAGGCAAAGTACAATGACTCAGTGTCATATTTTTAATGCAGGAAAGGATGACAGGTGGGGTTTCTATTTTTATAACATTGTCTATGCTCTGGAGTTATCTATCGAAGGAGAAGGCCATCTCTTTCGGTTGTTACTGCATTTGTTTTTTGAGTCGAACAAAACTGTAGAGCTGAGAGCGGGCATTAAATAAATAAATAAATCTAAATAAATTAAGTAAATAAACTAGCAGATGTACCTACGATTAATTTTGGATATCACTGACAAAATATATGTTTGTACATTTCAGAATTTTTATCAGAGTTCCATAAATCCTATAAAATGTTAGCTAAACTAAGTGACCCAATTGTTTACATTAAATACACATAATTTACCTTTATGCATAATATCTGCTTAATCCGAAAATTAGCTAAACTGAACAGGGCCCGGTCCCTATTAGTTTGGATAAGTTTGTACTCTACTGTTCTAGATATGGATAAAATACTTCTAGTTAATTATTTAATTTAATAGGTTAATCACTGGAATGTCTGATAGAGCAGCAGACTTCAAACCATAACAGGGATATTATGGGTTCAAATGTCTGCTCTGCTATCTAAATTTTTTTCATTACCTAAAACGAGGTAATGATACCACGATGAGGTCATTGGTAAACGTGGTGTATTACGGTTAGGTTAACACGTTCGCGGCGGCGAGGTTTTTGCTCCAACCTCATCACCATCCTGAATGTAAAATTGTAAAACCCGCCGTAGCAGCAGCACTGCCCAGTAAAAACCCACGTGGTCCCAAAATACATTGTACTATTGAGTAGTGCTGTGCAAAGCTTCAGATTTCTAGCTCAGATCCTGGATTAAAAATAAATCATTTTGTAAAGCAGATCAGCTTGGGAGCGATCGCACCCATCCGGATGGCATTAGGGTTCCGCGTGGGAGCGATCGCTCCCATGTAGCCGCGAACGTGTTAAGGGTTAACCTAAACAGTCAAACCTTAGTCCCCTTCAGTGTTCAATACATACATTATCTGTCATCTATATGGATGTGTTGAAATAAAGCAGAAAGAGATAGTCAAGGTAGACTTGTCGTGCACTATTCTGATCTGGCGTTTGCCTGTGTTCACCTCATACTCGGTTTCATTACCCACCGTTTTTGCAGGACACAGATGAGCAGTATGTCACCAGTTCCAACCACTATCCGTCAACCGACCATTCGAGACATTACCAAAGGAATAACTACAGCCCCGAACTCTCATCTCCTGTGTAAGACACTCTCATCAATTGTATTCTTTTCCTTTTTCTTTAAGCCCGTAACAAAAAAACGTTCTCAAACAACACATTAATTTAATACACTGTATGACCATCCAGACTTTCCTTTGCAAGTTATTTAGTTTTGAGTTTTATTTTATTCCCAATTTATTTGCTTTAAGAATTTCGTCAAGTTGTTAGTTGTTGTGGCGTTTTTACCTTCATAAGTGCTTAACAAAAGGGGTAATTTTTTATAGCTTTTTAAAAATATATTACAAAATAAAAGGTTAAGTTTTTTTTTTCTAATAATTTGTCAGAAACCTAATGTTAAAAAAAAATTAATACAGCCCGTTGTTGCAGGCATTCCAGCTACACGAGAAATGCATCCAACAGTTATGCTCAAGAAGAGGTGAGTGTTTCATAATCCATTATGTTGACTTATGCTTTATTTTTTTCTGACACTGATAACAATTGGAAGATTACACTTAAAGGTTTATTCTTTTAAGAACTCATCAGATGCCTATTGTAATGAAACAAAGTTTGATACTTTTGTTTTTAGGAATCAGATATTGGCAGAAAGAGACGTGGCTGAAACTTACAAATTAGATTTCAATTGTAAATGAAATTTTTACGAGGGAATGTTTTTATATCTCAAAGTTTGAGCTTAAAATAAAATCGTTTGTGATTTCTTTTTCACATTGCCAGTGGTATTTGAGTTCCACAGCTATTGTGGCACTAGAATTGCATGTGTGGACTTTGACTTTTCTTGAAGTTGTCTTCACAGTCACCTGCGTTTTTCAAAAGTCTTAGGGACATTGGAGTTTACCACATGCCTCACAGGCTTTGAATTTCTAGATAGTGTAGTTTTTCTCAGTAATGGAGTTAGTTTTGTCCAGACTTTAAAGGTTTGCTCTTTAAGTAGCTTCATTTTTTATAATAAATAGCTTAAACTTGATATATGAAAACCAGGTATATTTTTAAAATTGCCTAGGCTAACATAAAAATAAGTATGTTTGGTAATAATTAACAGCTGTTAGTCCTCCAACTTTAAGCAACCAATTTTCAAATTCAAATTCAAATTCTTTATTCAGCCATTCAATCAGTTGACAATAGGCCATGTCATTAAAACTAACTAAAACTAAAGAGAGAAAAAAATTACAATCAGATCAAATCCTCTTGATTAACAAAAAGCAGTCCATCAAGGCAAATCAAGTTCATAGTCTATGCACACCATGCAGCACACCACACCATGCACAGGTAAAAAAAAAACAAAAGAAAAAAAGAAAAAGAAAATTTAAAAGCCATACGCATACCTCTGGGCCAGTTCTGTTCTGTTAGGCAATATTAGAAAAATCTGCTTCCCAGAATTCTTGTAGGCTATAAAAGGGATTGGCCAGCATCCACTTTTTCAGAGTTTTCTCAAATCTCTTGGGTGATTGTTGCCTAACTTGCAGAGGTATGGCATTAAAAAACCTTATACCTGAAACAGGGAAACAGTTTAGAGACTTGCTTAATCTATATCTACATCTATATACATTGTGACTTGTTCTTGTTTCATAATCATGCACATTACTGTTTAAAATGAGATCGGACTCCTGTTTCTTTACTTCAACTAGGCACTGACTGATAAATGTATACGTTGTACACGGACATTATGCCACATTGGATAAACAGAGGTTTGCAATGCTCAAGATGTGGAGCTCCGCAAAGGATCCTTATAGCTTTTTTTTTTTTTTTTTTTTTTTTTTTTTTTTTTTTTTTTAAACATAGCTTATAGCAAAAGTTTTTGAGTGGCTGGTGTATGCCCCCATAGCCTTGTGCCATACTGAAGGTGAGACTGAAAAAAAGCAAAGTAAGCGAGGCGAACAAATTCCTGAGGCATGTCAAACTTAAGGTGTCTAATCAAATAAGTTACCCTACTGAGTTTACAGCACAGAGATTCTATGTGCACAGACCAATTGAGCTGTGGATCCAGTGTAAAGCCCAGCAGCCTAACAGGTGGGTCAATCACAATATCTTTGCACAGACCAAAAGTGATGGACTGAGTTTTGGCTTCATTAAGAGTGAGAGTTTGTTTAAACGAAACCATGTAGCAGCAGTATCTAATAACTCCTGCACTGCTGCCTTAGCAACAAAAAAGTCGGAGTGACACGAAAACAGGGTGGTGTCATCTGCATACATAATCACATTACCTGGAACTTTGTTGTACAGATCATTAATTGAAACAATGAACAAGAAAGGAGCCTTGAGGGACCCCATACTTCACATCCAAGGAGGCAGAGTTACATCCATTCCAGGTTACTACTTGTGATCGACCATTAAGGTATGACCTCAGAATTAAAAGAGCATCACCTCTCACTCCATACCGTTCAAGTTTTGACAAAAGAAGACTGTGTGAGACGCAGTCAAACGCGCGTGACAAGTCACAAAGCATGACAGATGTAGAACTTCTATCTTCAAAAGAGTTTAAAATTACTTGAGTGAGGGAGTCCACAGCCTGGACTGTAGGCATGCCCCTCCAGAAACCAAATTGTGCAGGGGCAATGAGGCGATGCTCCTCGAAGAACCCACACAGCTGCTCCAACATGACAGATTCAAAGACCTTGGCAAAGATGGGAATGATTGAGATAAGCCTGTAACTTGTGACGCTATCTCCATCGCCTTTCTTGAAAACAGGAACGGTCCTGCTAACCTTTAGCATGTCCGGAAAGGTGCCTTCCTCAAGAGAGGAATTAACAATACTGGCTATCATTGGAGCAACTATGTTGGCACTCCTTTTCAACAGATCCACAGACATATTAAAATAGTCTTTACTCTTTGATGTTTTATAGTTATTTACAATTTTAACTACATTGTCAGGACTTATAGGACGCCAGGAGAATGTTGCAGGGTTATGAGGTATGGAATCCAAGGGATTTATTGATAGGTCATCAATGGTCAAGTTGGACTCACAGTTTACAATTAAACTATGCACAGATTGCAAGAAATAGTGATTAAAGTCATCTGCAGTACAAAAGTCTCTAACAGCAACAGCTGCAGCAGGAGTCTTACGATTTGAAATGTGGTCCCACGCAGCCTTACAAGGGTAGGGTGAGTCTGTGATTTTGCTGGCAACCGCAGCCATCTTAGCTTCCTTCAACTTGGTCCTGTACTCTTTCCTCAATTCCCGCAGGTTAGGGAGAAGATGGGGCCTACTCCTTGACAGGTCACTAATTACTAAAATATAATTCTTAAATTTAGCCAAGTCGGGCGAGTACCAGTTCATATTATTGGACCTAGTTTTGTACTTATTATTTGTCACCTTTTTGCATGTCTTGGTGATAAGGGGGAAATAAAACTCAAAAGCCTGTCTGAACCTGTCAAAAAAATGGTTAAAAGACAAATCAGCACTCATAGCCTGAATTTTATTAAGCCAAACAGCAGCCTGGCTTGCGACATACCCAAGAAAACCTAGAAACTGGTTTTCACTGAACTTTCTGACAGATATTGTCCTTTCCTGTTTCAGTAAAACATTAGGATTAGGATCATTCAAACTAAGATCCTGGCTGAAGAAAACATGTTTATGGTCAGACACTTGATCCTGGCTAACATGAACACTGTACATCCATCTGTCCAGGTTTGTTATAACAGTGTCTAGAGAAGATAATCCTCTTGTTGGCTCATCGATGCTAAAAAGCAGATTAAAACTACGAAGAATATTTTTTAAATCATGAGCTTCATTTGGATGGGTCTTGGGATTCACATTGTGGTCTGTGCCTATTATTATGCTAAAATTAAAAGTAATCAAATATCTCAAGCATAATTCCAGTAGGTAGAAAAATCTTTCAAAACTACCACTTGGTGAGTGGTATATTGTCACAATGACAAGAGATAGTTGAGATACAACAATACCAGTAAACTCACCGTGCATTTCCTCGCAGTAAGGACTTAAGTCTAGGGGAGAAAAGCTAAATTTACTGTCGAGATAAATGGCTACACCTCCCCAGGGAGAAGCACGACAAAAGCTTGACACTAGGTTTAGGCCACAGATATTAGAGTAAAATCAGTCTCTACGTCTAACATCCAATGTTCGGAAACACATAATGCATTAATGTTATTGTTCATACAGAGAAGTTCAAGTTCATTCAGCTTATTTTTTATACACTGAATGTTTATGGAGCACACGTTGAACTTAAGAGGATCAAAGGTCAATTTGGTCAGGGGTTCAGAGTCCACAGAAAGCCCAGAGTTTAATTTGACTGTTTGGGTTTCCCTAAAAAAGTACGGGACTCCACAAAGTTGGAGCGATTCCCAGCCCTGTGATTTGTCCTATGATCAATAAATTACCTCACAAGAGTTCCGCTAGGCCAAAAATTTCCACACAAAAGTTTGGGTGCGTCTGTAGATTGCACACCTATCTTAAAGGACCTATAACTATCATACTTGGATTTTAACAAAACACACTCACCCGATATTCCACTTTCAAGAATATAACCTTCAATGTCTTCCTTCGACACGTCAGCTGCAATGCGGGAAACGAAGATCCAATCTCTCCTGCCCACAGCCTTTACCTTTGCCTTTGCTGCAGTCAGACCTAAACTGTCGTTAGGTTTGGTACCTATTATCACACTGTAAGGCTTTCGCTTGCCTTTGTTAGATATTTGCTTTTGCCACCCAAAATGAGGCGGTGCAGTTTCACTGTCTGCCCCTGGTAGAGCAGAAAAATGTTCAATATTAACACTAGGACTATTACTAGTTACAGTTGTCTTATGATTCACTACAGACTCACGATTAAAAGATTCGTCACTCGACTGCAATGACAAGTCATTGTTAACGTTAACCTCAACAGTTTCACTTGTATGCAATGTCAATGTCTCTGATTCAAGTGTTTCAGGTTCAGGTCCGTCGTTCCAAACGGCTGAAGTCAAATTATTACTACCATGAGAGTTATTATTTAAATTAGTACAAAGTTTATTTGTTTTATCACAAACATCGTCAACTCGCTTGTTGAGTGCCAAATTGTCATTTACAACTCCTTTTACCACTTTTACAAGGCCATCTAGAATAGTACGTGTATTTATTTTGCTTTGATGTATGTATTTTTATTTTTATTTATTTTATATGTATGTATTGTATGTATTTTTGCTTTGATAGAAGCGAAAAATCCAAGTTATTTTATCCGATCAATTATGAAATTCCTGAACAAGATATATTATTTTGTACTCTACTTAGCTTCCGAAAACATTGATTTTTGGCAATGAAGAAATAGTCATGCCTACTCTCTAGCTCCCTTTTTGTCATATCTAAAATTCAATGAGTTATTGTTAAGGACATCAAAGACCGTGGAGGTCAAGCTGCAATCCAATCATTTTAGCCATCCCAATCTAAAGTGTTTCAGCTGCCCAATGTTAGAAAGCAAAATCAGCTTTTTAAACAGATTACGTACCTCGTCTTGCATTTTAACACGTTCGCTGCTGCCGTCTCCGATCAGAGACGGGCCCGGGCGCTACTTGGATGTGTCCGTCGCCGCTCAGAGACGTTCTGCAGTTCTACTCAGAAATGTTTGGCTCTCCACCAGCGTTGTACGAAACACTCAGTTGAGAGTTGGCGGGTCTAGGGGATGCATGTCGAATGTCAGTTTTCGCTTGGGTAAGGTTACCCGCCATTTTTGTTATCACGGTGTGTGTGAGTGTACCTGTGTGCAATGGAGATTATATCTGGAAATTTAAGGGATGGGAAATTGTTACAAATTAACTTCTATGTTGATTTTTACTAAGATATTTTTAAATTTATATAGAAAAACTTATTAAATTTAATCATAAAACCATAAAAATCAAGTACTAAAAACTATGTTCCACTCACACGTTACTGCCATCTCCGATCGGAAACAAAATGTCGACTGGCCTTTTTTTTCATGTTTTAAGGTTCAAAATTAATTTTAATTAACAAATTTTGCATTTCTATAGCAAAACTTATTGAATATTGTCATACAACAGTAAAAATCAAGTTACAAAAACTATGTTCCTCTCACACTCTGCTGCTGTCCCCGATCGTAGATGAATGGCGGCTAGCATTTTTGTTTATTTTTTAAGGTTCAAAATTTATTTGATTTTACCAAAAACTTTTATTTCTGGTGCAAAACTATCAAATAAGGTAAAGTTTGTTAGCATCCTGGTGACCTACACGTCTCAGGCCCTTAGCAGCAGACGTGTAAAACTTTTCGTAAGGACAATATGTTTCGTCTCTACATCATTATCATCAGGCCATTAACACATAAGGTCATCCAAGAGGAGGAGTGGTCCAAGAGAGGTTTCCTGGGATGACCATTTTTGTGTTAATCACTTGAAATAGCTCTGTAGTGACAAAACATGTTATGCTTATGAAAAAATGAAATCTAAGACAAGGTATGTAAAATAAAATGAGTTACATTCGCAGCTCAGGGGCTAAAAAATGGATTTTAGTTCAAAATCAGCTGTTAACATGTCATCAAATAGTGTAAAACAGGGTGTCTACTAGTCACTGAAGTCACCAAAAGTCACCGAAAGTCACTGATTTTAGTTAATGGTCACCGAAGTCACCAAAGAGTCACTGATTTTTCTTTAAACTGCAAGAAAAGTTACACATTTTTAGTATAAAATTGCAAAATAATGCGATTGCGAGCAAAAGTTTTGTGACTTTTACAATTTTCCCCCAACATTTTCTTTCTTAGAAACGGAAAAGTCACTGATTTTTAACAATTTTCACCCCCAAGAGTCACAAAAAAGTCACTGATTTTTATATCACTTTGGCAGTAGACACCCTGTATAATTAAAATTCTAATAAAACAGGCGATTCCACTTTTAAATTTACTTGGATCATGTTAGATGAAATTTAGTTATTCATTTAAACTTCCCTCAATTTAATTATAGGTGCATGAAAGAAATTGTATGATTTTATTTATGATTGTAAACTTAATATTTGGTCATAACTCACGAAGTTAAATTTTATTCTGTTCCCTGTGAACATTGTAGTTCATGGTTTGATTATTATAATGATTGTACAGAGTGTCCAGAGCAACGGTTACGAAGCGAGCGGTTACGACCATGTTGAAGACGACTACCGAGCTCACTCCTCCGCGATTCACATTGCCACTCCCAACCATCACAGGAGTACTAACAAGGTTACACCCTACCCACTATTTGAAACATTGCTGCAATACTCTTGTTAAATTGTAAAATTGTATGGGAAACCTATTTTACCAGGTTTAGGTTGATTTGTTAGATGTGGGGGTTTACAGAAAAATCTTATTCATCAATGCAAGGCATTCACTGATTGACCTGAACATATTAGTATCTTATAAAATAAATAAAAAATAATCAGTATGTTGGAATCTTGCCTTTGCTAAATATTTGGAACCCAATATGGATTTTTAGCTAGAAATTTGAGTACTGTAGAAGCCCTCAAATCCGGCCACCTTGGGACCGGACCACCGGCCGGATTTCAAAATGGCCAGATTAACCTGCGGTTTATTAAACGGGTTAAACAGAGACCTTAATTATATGTGTGTTCCAACAATAAACTATTAGGGTGTATTTAACAATGAAGGGTCTCATACTTGTCCAATCAATAGTATATCGATTTTGTAACAATCATGATTTGCTCGCTCAGACGTTGTAGGCCTAATAGCGCCAAAATGACGATCGGACAACGGACAAGTGATGAAACTGCGTTTAATGGAGCTCTACACTGTTGTTCTGTCAACGAAGGCACTTTGTATAAATGGGACTATGATAGCGACTAAATCCGTCTAGTTATCTAACTTCCTTGTTACATCGGGCCGTATATATACATATAACCCGAACAAAATGTTTTAGAAGACATCAGGCCACAAAGAGTCCGAAAATCGGCAATTGAACTTATATATTTTAGTGATATAAAGGTGCTGCTATACATCGACGTCACGTCACGTCTTCATTCGCATCCATTCGCATCGATGGATCCGGCGATTATGGAGGGGGTGCTATACATTGACGTCAAGCATTCGCATTCGCACTGGACGTCGCGTCCATTCCGCCAATTCTCACGGATTCCGTGGGCGCGGAAGTAAACAAAACAAACATTCGGACAAAATCCACCCTTGCTCTCATTGGTCCCGAAGTTTCCCGATTGCGTACGAAGACACCCGAGGCGAAAGCCGAACGGCCGAATGTACGTTGGTAGCGGCTATACAGCGACGTCACGTCACGTCTTCTTTCGCACCCATTCGCACCGATTCGCACCCGAATGCTCCTCAGAGCATTCGAGTGCGAATGGATGCGAATGAAGACGTGACGTGACGTGACGTGACGTTGATGTATAGCCGGTTCCATTTGAATACACAGGGAGCATACCATGCGAACGTGGACGTGACGTGACGTGACGTCGATGTATAGCAGCACCTTAACATGGGACAAGTTGACTCGGTTAGGGTCCGTTTACTCTACCGACCATAGACTCTACGGCCCTCTTAAATATTAAATCAAATATAACATGGGGCCACTTACTCTACCGATCATAGGCTCTATGGCCCTTCTTAATATTAAATAAAATATAACATGGGGCCACTTACTCTACCGACCATAGGCTCTATGAGCCTGTTTGAATATTTTTATATAATTTAAAGCGATCATAGAGCCTATGCACCCATTTAAATTAAATGTATGGGTCCAAAGCATCTACTGGCTCATAGAGTCTATGAACCTTTTCAAATTAATATTAAATAAAATTATGAAATAGGGCCATAGGCTCTATGAGCCGTTTTATATTAAATACGTTATATATTGAAAAAGAGGTCCACTTACTCTACGGGTCCGTTATATCTACTCTGTACACACCACTCGCTTCCTTCAGCTCTCGTGCACAAACGAACTGAGATAATGCCACCCGGTTTTCTGCATCCTATTCTACGATAAATAAATATCAATCTATCAATATATGTATCTCTGCATCTATATATCTATGTACCTATCTATCTATATATTTATCAATATCACACGAAAAGGCGATTTTTTTAAACGAAGCTCCTCTCTTATTTGTAGACAAATTTTAACGTTTAAGGTGTAGGAAAATTCGTTTCATTCAATGCATCTCTTTCCATTCACTCATCTATCTATCTATCTATGTATCTGTCTACATATTAAACACAGATTTATGAGTATCACCTCTGTAGGTCTGTCCGCCCGCGCCGTGCGTGATCATGTTTTCGTAGACAGGCCTGTTCTTTGAGTGTTACCGTGTATGTGTCGTTAATTTATTTTCGTGTCCGTGCCAATGTACTGTGTTGTGTTTTATTAATTATGACGGAGCCTTCGGGTCAACATCTTCACATTTTTAACCAGCTGATGATGACGCAGTAGCGTCGAACATGTCCTGATTTGGATACTATTCAATTGAGCTGTCGACGGTTTACAGTAAGTAATAATTCTTCCATTACAACCACAGCTCAGGGGCTAAAACCATGGATTTTAATGTTATTCTTATTAAAAAATAAGTACCAGCGTACGAAAAAGATTTTTCTATGGTACCAGGTTAGCCGAGCCTTGCTCGTTGGTTTTAATTCACTTTTGCTATAGTATCATAATAATAAAGCTATTAAATTTCCACCATCAGCCAATTATACCTCTTCACAGTTAACAGCTGTTTCAAAAAGACTGCTTAACATTAGGGTTCCTTTTTTTACCTTTCGTTGTTATTTCGTAACTAAAATAGCAACCCATACGACCAATGTTAAAAATTATGATTTTAAAACTTAAATTTAGACAACATGTGATTTTTTCTGGGATTGAGGCTATTTCTAAACATTTTTTGGGACAAAACGTTCTAAAATGCAAAGTTCAAGCAAAACCTACCCGCTAGATTTCGAGATCATGGAACACACATCCCTCCAGACAGAGCTCGTATTATAGTATAGGATAAAATCTTATATATCGCTTATTTATTAACATTTTTCAATAATTGGTTTAAACCTGCATGAGGTGATGAGTTACTAATATTTGGTCCCTATGGCAGAAAACCTTTATATTAAATCCCATGGCATTTTAATGAAAATCTATGTCTATTCTATATTTAAAATACGTGATGCTCTTTTTTGTGAATACTACTCCTCCCTTATTTCTCGACTAATTTCAACGTTTGAGGTGTCAAAAGATTCGTCTGCCATTGTAGTTTTGCAATAAGGTTTTAGATTTTTTTATATTATTATTCTCAAGGGCACAGGAGACAGGAAGCCTTTAAAGTTTGATTTTTGTCCATTAGATTAACATGGGGGACAATTGTTATTGAATTGCAAAATAAAACAGCTGTTGATAGTAAAACAAAAGAACACATGTGCATTTGTGGGCAAAATATGTTTTTTCCTCACTCCGTATATGAAAGTGACAACTTGCCGTACAGCTGAGACCTTGGAAAGTAGTCATTTCCCAAACTGTCACCGTCAGCTGATTTTACTGACCTGTACGGAAAGTAATGTTTGTAAACATTACTTTCCGTCCAAGGTAAACAAACTTTTCCGTACAGCAACAATCAGCTGGGTTTGAAACAAATTAAATTTTGAATTCCAGCTTTGTTTCCTTTGTCCAATGGCGAAGAATTTACAAAAATAATCCTCCTTTAAAACTTCCACATTTATTAATAATTGCGTCGTGATGAAAAGTATCGTTCACAACTCGTCCGGAAAGCCCATTTCCAGGCTCGATAGTGTTTTCCACCCTCGGCTTCGCCTCGCGCGTAAAACACTATCTCGCCCAGAAATGGGTCACTTTCCGGACTAGTGGTGAAATATACTATTTATCATTTTGCACGAAATCAGCCTGTTTTTTTTAGCTCTCTATCGTACCAAAACTGTTTCTTTTTCGTTTTTTCGTTGTTTTTTTTCGAGCAGAATTTTGAAATTGTTATAAAGAGCATTGTTTGTAAATAACAGAAATGTAAACACTGCATATTACTAACTTTGTAAATATAACCTTGAAAATACAACTTTGTAATTAATACTTTTAAAGATCAAAAGTCTAATTTCGCATTATGATAAAAAAAAAAACGTTGTTCATCACTCGGAGCAAAAGTGTCTTTTTGATGCTTAGGCCTATCGTGTTTTAAAAACTCGGCTGCGCCTCGTTTTTAAAACACGATCGCGCACCAAAAGACTCACTTTTGCTCCTAGTGATTAAAACTACTATTGGTTGCATCTCTACCTCAGAAAAGTTTCCTTTTTTTATCTAGAACTAAGATATAAAATTTTTATTTTTAACTCAGGTATTTGGCAACGAAAAATCAAAGAAAGAGTTGTCAGAGGGCCAACTCCCGTGCTCCTGTGGAAACTCATTTTCGGGCTGAAACAGGCGGACAACGCTCTGACCTCTAAATGGCCAACCAACTGACTGTCCATTCATGTTTTTCAGCAAGAGGTTTCCATGTCCTTCTGATGACATCAACCCCCTGCTGTGCAGAACATGAATGGATTGAGGGAAGGAAAATTGCCATAGTTTACAGCCAAATGACTTAACACATATTGAATGAATGAATGAAAATTTCTTTATTGTTCTTTTCATATATCATTACAAAAAAATACATATATATTAACTAGATTACAAGTATTATTTCCGAAATATCATACATTTACATTACAGTTATTTTTAAAAAATTGCATATTTGTAAATTCACAAAAAACACACACTATATTATGACAACTTCGTTTGCTAAATCCAAAGTAGACTTCGCAACTAGCTTAAACCAGTTTTTAAGTTGTCCTGGTGTTCCAACAACAATAAAAAAACCGTTACCAGTTTATTATGACAATATAATAAAAGAAGATTTTAAATTTAATGCAGAATGATAAACATCCTAAAATATATCTAAATGAAAACAAAATGTAAGTTTCTCTATCTTTGGTATGGATAACAATTTCATAACAAATGAAGATAACTTGTAACAAAAGTTTAAATCAAAAAAACCACTTTAACAAAAGATGATTTAATTCTCATATTCTCCTACTTTTTGTGATTAATCAAATTCTGCTTTGCCATGGGAAGTTAAATGGAAAAGATTAACGGCACGGCAAAACCGCCGCACGGCGAGATCGCCGTGCGGCGGTTTCGCCGTGGCTTAAATTGGGTGCAGAACATACGGCACGGCAGAACCGCCGTGACAGGGCTTCTGACGGCTGACGCTAGGATTCGGTTTCAGTGTCAGTCGTGGAATCAAAACATAAAAATTAAAAATAATTATTCTGTCCCATCATTTCAGTAAACTTTGTTTATAAATTAATTTTGTGCTTCGATTTTAACACCGAAACTGATATTATTTTTATTAAAGAAGTAATCTTTACAACTCAAAATTAATGGTATTGCCCTGGAACTTAAAATGTTTATCCACAAACAATGCAAATATTTGAATACAAATAGACAGTGAGTATTAGAAACAACATAATATGAAACACTAATGGAAGTGTATGCATTCCCACACCTGATTTCACCAAACCAGTAGTTTTAACGTTTTTAGTTACATACATATCAATATAATTAATAATTATTATAAAATTAGGTGTTAATGAGACTACATTTTTTGAAAAATTAAATTTATTGTTAAATGAAAGTACAAAATGCAGTTAGTAAGATTAAAGAAATTCATTTACAAGTTAGTTTGGTTAGTAAAAAACATAATTATAACTTAACATTAAATAAGTTAATCATAATAAAAATATAAAAAAACATAATGTCTCACACCTTACGCAATACAATAAATGAATTATCCTCTTCAGTTCAAGACTCAGAGTTGTCTTGTTGAAAACATAATTATAACCTAATATTAAATAAGTTAATCATAATACAAATGTATAAAACATAATGTATCACACCATACAATACAATAGTCTAAATGAGTTATCTTCTTCAGATAACTCAACAGAGGCGTCTTGTTGGGAGTCTGTATTAGGCTACAAAAATGGCATTAATGTATCTTCACCAGAGTCAGAGTCGTAATTACGAATACATTTTCAGAATATTGTAGTTTAAAACACCTAAAGGCCGGCAAAAAAAAAAACTAGAAAATTTTTTTCTTAACATGGATATGAACTATAATCATAATTTAATAGCTATTAAATAAGTTTTTAAATTATTAACAATAATTATTTAACACTATAGTAGGGCTGATAGCGCGACCGTACGGCAGTTTATCCGTACCGTGTGCCCTGCTCCATAAGCAATGCCCCTACTACGAAAGTCACGGCGAAACTGCCGTACGGCAGAGTAGAGAATACACGGCGGTTTCGCCGTCCGTTTTTCTCGCCGTGGAGGGCGTTTTCGCCGTCCGGCGCCGTGTGTGCTGCCCCATTTACTCCAACGTATCTCTACATTCACAGCGAAATCGCCGTACGGCAGTTTTGCCGTCACGGGCTAAGCCTCTCTGTTCAATACTACAAAATCAGCACCACTAAGTGCAGCTTTTACGTTGCAAAAGGCCGGAAAGTTGAATCATTACATTAATTTGTTCTTTGCGTTTCTGAAGGTTGTAAATATGATGTGTCTAGATAAAATATCTGTGAATGTATTGTATTTAAGGGAATTTCAGGCATATATGCCCAAGACAGATCACCATAGGAACAATCATAAATTCCTAATTTAGATTTAAAAACACACCAAATTTCAACACTCTATCACATGGAAGTTCAATCATAAATACTGATTGGTCAAACCCTAACAAGAAGTAAATTAATAGGTAGTATAGGTTATTTTTTAGTTTTTATGCAATATACCTAAGAGATACACTACCGAGCAAGAATTGATCTTCAGGTACTCTAAGGGTATGAACACACAGAACGCGGCGCGGCGCGGCACGGCACGGTGCGGCGCGGCGCGACATCAAGCGTCGACTTGAACACACAGAATGCGGCGCGGCACGGAGCGTCTTCTGCTCTTTTCACTTCAGTAATCAGTGTCCGACATGGCGTTGAGCAAGTTGGCTCGCCGTTTGATGCGTTTAGAAAACATTTATTTTAAGTATCACACGTTAGTTTATGGCGGAAACAAATACAGATCAAGCCGTATCCAACGTAACCAAAAACTTGAATTTTGGTTGCAAATTGTAGGAGGAGTTCTCAACACAAAACCCTTAGTGTATTAAATAAGTGTATATTTTATAATGTCAAATTCCGCGATCGTCGTTAAACATTTCCGAATCCGGACTACCAAACAACTAAGCTTACACATACACACCACGTCTGTCCAACGACACTAGAAACTTTAAAGTCTGTGAAAACTGTAAAGAAGTTCCAATTAAAATATAACCCTCAGTGTATAAAATAAGTACGGTATAGATTTAAGCAATATATTCTGCCATTATTCACCTCATTCCACAGCTTGTCCACAATTCCCCTGCTTGTAATGTTTATGCTTTGCTTGCCACGGTGCAGGCCTACAAAACACTTCGTTAAACACTCACCATTCATCGTATCTGCAGGGAAGACGCGCGAAAACGCGTTTTGACGCTCCAAAAAATTAAACTCGACTGGTCCAAATGAAGTGAACTGGACCTAGCCCTGCCAGGCAAAAGTGAACTAAAAACCGTGGAAGTCTGAGGTCCGACGGGTGGCAAAAGGATTCTATGTCTTGGGACCCGAGCGAAGAACATCCAAACAGCGCTTCATGTAACCTGACTTTTAAGCCATTCTGAATGGAAATAAAAAGGTTAAATTTATATTAAAATTTTTATTATATATATATATATCGTATGGCTCATTCAGCCAGCCACCATGGTTTAAGAATAATAAAAAAAAAAATTCTGCGGTGCAGAGCACCTGAGTCAGTATAAGTAAAAATCTAAACACTAAAATAAAAAAATAAAAATTAGATCTCTCTTTATAGAGCTAAATCCAGGGCGCTAAGCCATTGCAGCCCAGCTTCACTTGAGCTATGCAGACCGGCCAATCCTTCGGGGAAGGCACTCAGTGGGCACTCTTCGACTATGTGTTCCCACTGAGTGCCTTGGGGGGTGATGTTGTTCGCGTCCGCAGCATTCCATTAAAGTTGCACGTACTCCCCGGGTGGTGCTAAACGAACAACAACTTTGGCAGCTGAACTGTCACACACAGTGATCTCTCAGCTATGCCAGCTGCCAGACAAAATCCAAACGGCCCTTTCCAGGGCCAATTTAGAAACTTAGGCTGTGTTTTAAATGTTTGTCATTTTAACGTAGAGGGTCTGAGCAAATCTAAAAGTGACTGCCTCAGCAAGGCGCTGCTGGAAAATGAGGTCGATGTCCTCGCACTGCAAGAAACACATGCAGAAGACTTAGAAAACAGTGCGAGGGGCAACATCCCAGGATATAAGCTTGTGGAGGAAATAGGTCACAGGGTCTACGGAGTGGCGACGTACGTTAGACAGGACATAGACGACGTATCAGTCTCCCACAAAAGTTGTGATAACAACACATTTGTTGTTGCTGTTAAGGTGTCTGCGACTACTATTGTAAATGTATACAAACCACCAAACACCCAGTGGTCAGACACAGTTCTCCCAACTTTTGAACATCCTGTGGTATATGTAGGTGACTTCAACAGTCATCATACCCAGTGGGGATACTCGTCCGATGATGACAACGGCACTCGTCTTTCAAGCTGGGCTGAAAATAACAACCTTCTCCTGGTATATAATGCCAAGGACCCACACACCTTCCATTCAGCCCGATGGCGTCGTGGGTACTCTCCAGACTTGTGCTTTTGCTCCCGTGAACCATCAGCAACACCCGTGCCTACTTCCAGGATGGTCCTTGGTGCATTCCCCCACTCTCAGCACAGGCCTGTAATAATATCAGTAGGAATGCAAATTCCTCTCGTAAGATCTTTTCCTCGGCCTAGGTGGAACTTTAATAAAGCTGAGTGGGAGGCCTTCTCATCAAGGCTTGATAGCGGCATCAGGTTCATCCCCTCTAAAATAAAAAACTATGATCGGTTCACTCGCCTTGTCCTGTCTTCCGCTAAGGCGACAATCCCAAGAGGTTTTAGAAAAGAATACATTCCAGGATGGAGCAGAGAGTGCGAAGATCTTTACAGTGAGTTTGCAGACACTGCTGACAGAGATGTAGCTGACCAACTCCTTAACTCTCTCGACAACTCCAGGAGAGAGAAGTGGGTGAAAACTGTCGAGAACCTGAACTTCACCAAAAGTAGTCGGAAAGCTTGGTCTCTGCTCAGGAAACTCTCCACTGGTAAATCAAGTGAAAAACACGATGCCTCACAGCCTAGCCCTCGTGAAATTGCAAAACGCCTCTCCGTACTTTCAAAACCTGTGCGTACGTCTGCAGACAGAAAAATTAATTTCAAGCTTAATGAGATAAAGGAGAGTCGGCAAGCACCCTTGGAAGTCTCTAGACCCTTCACTTACGACGAGCTGGAAGTGGCGATTGATGCGATGCCAATTGGCAAAGCAGCAGGTTTGGATGACATTTTCCCGGAGTTTATAAAACACTCGGGTAACAAGGCTAGACAGTGGCTTCTGGAAGTTTTTAACACCACTCTGAAAACCGGCGACATGCCTGGGATATTTAGAAAATCCAAGATCATAGCTATCCTGAAGCCCGGAAAGGATCCAAAACTGCCTGAAAGTTATCGGCCTATAGCTCTTTTAAGTGTTTGTTATAAGCTGCTAGAGAGGTTGATTTATAACAGAATCCTCCCTATTCTCAATGCCAGCATCCCTGTCGAACAAGCTGGATTTAGGCCTGGTCGCAACTGTTGTGACCAAGTTTTAGCTCTGACATCTTTCATTGAGGATGGGTTCGAGCGAAGACTGAAAACCTCTGTGGCTTTCTTAGATCTGACTGCAGCATATGACACCGTCTGGAGAAAAGGCCTCCTAGTTAAATTTTACGACCTTATTCCTTGCCCTTTCTTGTTGCGTCTCCTCAACTCAATGCTCTCCAATAGGATGATAAAAGTATATCTGGGACGCAGAGAAAGTACGTTTAGGCAACTAAAGGATGGCCTACCACAAGGGTCAGTGCTCGCCCCACTGCTCTTTAATGTGTATACTGCCGACATTCCTGTAACTCGGTCCTTAAAGTTTATATATGCAGATGATATTGCATTGGCATATCAACACCAGCATTTTCGACAAGCTGAGGAAACACTAACAAATGACCTCACGACCCTCGGTGAATATTTTGAAGCCTGGAAGCTAAATCCAAACCCAACAAAAACTGAGGTTGCTTGCTTCCACTTGAATAATAGACTGGCCAACCAAAATTTTTATTATGAAATCGTGAATCTAATGGTATGCATTGAAACTTAAAATGGTCTGCTATTAACTTTTATTATTAGTTAAACTAAAACTCTTTTTAGTTCATATTAATTAGTGACATGACAAAAGTGGTATGCGAGAAAGTTTTTTTATTTTATTTTTGGATCAGATAAAAAGTGCCCGCGAAGAAGTTGTAGATGACATTCTAAATAATTATGTTTACCTCAAGTAATCTTTTCTAACATTAGCCGTTTCCGCTACAGATAATATTATATTCCAGTGGATTCGGCGCGAGCACTGATTCTTGGATACCCGCGAGCTCGAAGCAAGAGCGCGAACCACAACAGACACAATACCGTGTTATAAATAAATCGTATCGTCAGTTTAAAATATAAATAAGCCATTGTTTAGGACACCGTGAAGAGAGGATGTAGTTGCTGATTGTGATCAGTTTTTAGTTATGGCTATATAGTTTTTAGTTATAGTTTTTTAGCTGTGGTAAAATCTTGTTCATTTAATTGAACTTACCGAGCTGACGGACAGAACAAAGACCTGTCATTTTTCAGGTGAGCTGTAAGGTATATAATTTTAGTTCTAAACAACATAATAACGTTTTGGCGACCTGGAATTGCAGATATCATAAATGAATTAACTCACCGTCAATGCAATCCAACAGTTTTATCCTTGTGGACAATTGTTTCGCCCCTTTTAATATAGGGGCATCTTCAGCACGGTCTTGAGGTTAAAACATTTGCGAACTAAAAGTTCTTGTCGAGATTAACACATAGATATATTCGTGGTATATGTATCTATGTGTTAATCTCGACAAGAACTTTTAGTTCGCAAATGTTTTAACCTCAAGACCGTGCTGAAGATGACCTTATATTAAAAGGGGCGAAACAAAACAATTGTCCACAAGGATAAAACTGTTGGATTGCATTGACGGTGAGTTCATTCATTTATACTAAACAACATAGTTATTTATTTAATAAATTTTAAATAACAGGTTAGTATTACATTATGTGGATTTATTGGCAGGAAATTGCAATCGAGATTGTCATGTCTACATTGTTTAAATGTAATTTTGTTAAGAGGTTATAGTAAAAATGAAAGGTACGTTGACTTTGTAAACGAGTTTACTCTTAAAAGTAAATAAAGATATAGGCCTATTGCTCATTGTCAAAGCTTTGGACTCAATTGTTAACAATTGTAACCAAACGCAAATATTTATGAATTTTGTAAACAAGAACATTAATTGGCCAGTATGACTAGGATTTAAAGGCATCCTTAGGATGGATGCATCGTTTTATAGATCCATGGATCCATCCTTTATGGATGGATATTCATGGTTCTGGGGCAGTTAATTGCCTGCTTGCAATTAACTGTGGTCAAGGGTTTTTTTAAAGATCCATCAGTCGAGGAATGTGGGGTTGACCCTCATTGTATAGAATTCATTAAGATTATAAGTTTAATATTTTTGAAAATTCGTCTCGATGATTTGGCTAAGAAAGTAACTGCCGCATCAAATATATCTCCAGGAACTAGACAAAAACTAAACAAGTTAATTTTATTTGGTCATGTATAACAGGGATTGTAAATAAACAGTATGTATTGGTCTGAAATCTATTGGTCTGAAGAAAAAACGAATGGCCGCGCGTGATATAAAAAAGGGGAGTGTACCTCCAGACCTGTGAGACCATCGAAGGATATAAGTACGGTATCCTCAGAATACGGTAGCATTGGTACGAGGAATATCTATGCTATCGGCGGAACTAAACCACCATGAGAGTGGCGGTAAGAGAGTTAGCAAAGGGTAGGTAAGATTGAGGGGTAAGACGGTGCTGTCGAGGGTATACTGCCTGTACCCATTGAAAACCCACTCTGGTGCTGAGTTTCGTTGTGACATTAATAACCTTTTTTATTTTTGGCGATGGACATGTTTTGTCGCCCGGTACACAACCTACCTCGGCCGGGGCGACAGCTGTTTTCCGCCCCCACGTCTCTAACATTTTCTTATTTATTTTTGATCCTCATTATTACATAACTGCCAAATAATCATAGAAAAAGTTTACAAAAAAAAAATTTGTTTCATGAGTAGTGAATCCCGTTAAACTTGGGGTCTTAAAAGGTAAATTCCTCTTCCATTATTCCATCGGTAAGGATATTTTATTAAAAGTGGGATTTAAAAATAGTCACTAATGTAATAACATTTGAAGACTCAAATCTATTTGAAATTAATATATTATTTGAACTCTCGAGGACTAAAAGTAGGGAACTCTAAACAAGAGGTGCAGAGCATACCGATGGCGTGCTTTGAAAACTCAATCAGAGCTTAGTAATTCTCATAGCAAACTTAACTTAATTCGTACGAGTATCATTCTTTGAGCTACCTATCATTGCAACCTTTGACCTACCACCGCAGCGCCGCCGCGCCGTCGCCGCTTCGCCTGGCCAAGGCAAACCTTCTCTTTTTATCTGTTAACCGTCATTACATCTGTCACCTTAAGATGTACTGTAAGATGTACTCTTATTAAGATGTACTCTTTTATTTTGCAGTCAGCTGTCTTTCTCTGCTTTGAATTAGGCTACCTGGATTGTCAACAAAGATAATTGTTTACGTTTTTAGCAAAAATTTTTCATGTAGAATAATACAATCTAAGTTTGTTTTTATTCCTTTGTTAACCAAATGGCCGGTAGGTTTCGGATGTAAATTTCCCCGCACCCCCCACCCCGTCATCCCAACAAGTGGCCAACAAGTCGATTGTACGACTTTGTGTCTGAATTTTACCTGCTCCCGTTGGGGTGCAGTAAAAATATTTTCGGGAGTACCACTGAGTGTCGTCGCCCGAAGCCCGCCGCAGCGACGACACCATGTCGTACCCTGGCTGATCTCCTCTCTCACCCTCTCTCGGCTTGGCTACCTGCATAGCCTGAGGTGTAGGCTTTGCTTTGGCGCACAGATCTGCTCTCTCGGCGCCGGCGGACACCCCACATTGATTATGCTATTTATCTTTCCCTACTGAGATCTTACAATAAAGGAGTTTTTCGATATAGAAATAGTATAATTCGTTTCAACTACTGGACGCTAAAAGCTTATTACTAAACTATAATCAGGGGTTTTCACATAGAGGCAATGTTATTAAATAACATTGACAAAAACTGACTTAATCTGAACAAAGTTCTGTATCTGAACAGCATCAACTGACTGCAAAAACACTCTTAGGCCAACATATACAGCAAATTTTTATCTAAATACCCTCTATCTATACGCTCTATAGATACCCTTTATCTATAGATTTTTAGATAATTGGATAAAAATACTATGGAAACACATGTGCCCGCCTCAAGCGGCAGCGACGACACCATGCCGTACCCCCGCAGAGCAGGTATGGTGTGGCCGCAGGTAAAATTGGCTACGACGACACGTTGTCGCTTTACCCCAACAAGTCATCTCCCGACAAAATTTATTAAAACTGTCTGCCATTTCTCCACTATGGCCATGAACCTAATTAATTTATATACGAACTATATCATCTTTATATACCATACTATTTTGTTATAGGCTACTTGGAATTTTTATATTAAGCCCGATCCACCATAGCGGAATTATATTAACTCTTCCTCTAACGATTAGAGTAAACTTGAACATTCTGGACCCGAACCAAATCTAAATTTTGTTCTGTGATGTCATTAAGCCCATCAGCTCTTAGAGTGAAATTTAAATGTTTAAGTGTAGTGATAAGATTGATTTTTTACGGGACTTACAAAAACGAAAATGTTGAGTCAGTACACAAATGTTTTATTCGTGTTTTATCCGGGTTCGATTAAATACATTTACACACATCGAAAATTAATATTTTTTATTTAAAGTGGCAGGTACGTCGAGGTTTCTCCTTCTGTCAACTTTTTTGGTAAATCGCCTGCCTCTTTTAAGAGAGAAGTCACTCAGTTCCCTGTTTCGTTCGCCTCCTGTGTTTTGCTGTGGGGTTCAGAGGATGTAGCAAAAGTTTTCTCGCATGTCTGCGAGACTAGCGGCAGTGAGCAGAACTACGTGGACTAATCCGCGCCGGGCACAGCACCACGAAAATAGTGCGCTGTGCCGTAGTACTACCATAGATGAAATATGGTACTACGTTGCTCTTATCTCGCCCGGCGCGGCGCCAGGACATCTTGCTCCTCGTCGCGTCACGTCGTCACCCGCCCCACGAAAGCCGGTCCGCGGTCTTCCGTCACAGCACCGACACAGATATTGAAAACCCTCATAGTTCCTAGATGAATAGAAAGGGAATAAATGAACCATGGAACAAGGTTTGATCACCAAGCACTCTGAAATATGCAGCGCATCGCGCTGCACAGGTACCCCTAGTAACATATAATATTTGTAAAATAATAAAAAATTTGTATTCAAGTTCAAAGATTATTTAACATGATAATAAATAATCATAATGAATTATAATTGTAGTTTTAACTTAATATTTACATGTAATTACAGTATTCAATAAATTTGTGTAGGCCTGCTACGAAAATAGGAACTCGTATTACAAATACATAACAAATGACATTACTTTGTTCAGATGTAACATGTTTACGAAACTATTTTCATTTACAGAAACCCTTCTCTCTTTTTATAACTTTATTTAATCCCCTCATCGAATTTTACACTTAGCAATTTGAATAATTAATAAATAAAATACATACACAAGGTTTTATTAGTGAACATGACTCCAAATAGTTTTGTTTAATTCATTTTTTTATAAAAAATATATACATATGACAAAACAAGCTCCCATAGTTTTTTACGTAATCCTTATTTTACTTCGAATAGACCATTTACAATAATGAACTTGTAATAAATATGTTTAAACAAATTTTAAAATGCTAGACGAATATATTTTCCCTAATACAAATAAATATTTTGTACAGTTCCTTGTTACTGCAATTAGTACCAATAAAAATATGTGAAGTATTAAATTTGAAAGTTATTATTGTATACATAGTTAATTACATAATTTTCAAGTGTTTCACAGAGAAATGCACTAACGAAAGAAATGCGCTCGTCAGGTTTAGTTCTTTCACTACGCTCACCTTATATTTAAGAAATCGCTGAAATACCTAAATTTGGAATATTTAATTTAATTTTTTTTATGAGCAACTAATACAAATACATTAATTACACACGCCATTATACACGCCATTTTTACAGCGCAGCACACGTTGGCGAAAATGGCGTGCCTACCCTCTCTGGCGGGTGTTTCATTTTTGAATAAAGTTCCAGAAGGCATTCGAAATGAAAATTCGGAATCAAATTTCAAATCAAAGATGCTATTTAGTGTCCCCCGTGTTCTACTCGGTGGACGAGTTCATGAACCACAACTCAGGGGAGACATCGGCCTGAGTCCTTTTATAATTTTCAATGGTGATCTCTGGCTGGTACTTTATCAACTATGTTTTTTACACTATGAGTGTGTTCATTTTCATAATGTAAGTTGACGCAATATTTGTATTGTCCTACAGCAATAAATAATTTATTTATTTATTTTGTTTATTTATTAATAGCAACATTTATACTGTTATTAGGGATTAGTGTAATTATCTAATTTTAACAATGAAGTTAAAATTATCAATGAGTAGTAGGCCTACTGCTGTGTTTTAAACATGAATTATTTTGATTCATATGTTAAATTATTCTATTTTTTAAGTTGCAGTAATTGAAAAGCCTATGTTCTTGTAAAATACAACACTCATGCTAACAAATGAAACAATAAACCATCAGAGTCCTTTTTTATGAAATAAAGTGTTCTTACAACGCCTGACATAGAGCTAAAATTGGTTCTATAAGATCTCTTTGTCCAGATTCCATCTGCTACTACGGTCAGCAACAGAACGCCCTCTTTGTCAATACCTCCACGATCCCTTGCAAGACTTATTTCTTCTTCAGCAGCCTTTTCATTTCTGATAGCGCTGTTAACTGCCATCAGTTTGCTACTTTTTTATTGGTGGTTTGGTAATAAGCAAAGAAATTTTCTTGTTCTTAAGCTCATTTCATTTGTCTTACACGAAACTATATATAAAGCACGATTTTGTATTGTTTAAAAAAACTCAATTACAGGATTACTTTCCCTGCTAACTTTTGCAAAGGCAATATTTAGGTAAGCTATACAGAAGCAGAATTGTATTTTACGAGAGTAAAACATTTAAGGGAGCTTCATCCTTTGATAATATAGATTAATAGGTTACAACTAACTGTGGATGTTGCCTAACGGGCTTCTGTTCGAATCCAGCTTTCCGCTGGTTTCCTTTCAAACCGACTAAATCTTTCGCCTTAAAAAATATTGGACATGATTCACGGGCTGAAAATGTACCTCTTTTGAGTCTGTTTCTCGGTATAAAAATTTTACCATGATTATTAATAAAATTGCTCAGTAAGTCTTAATTTATCATAAAAATATTTACATCATCTTCTACTAATACCTCACCTCTTTCTGTTAATTTAATGTTCTGTAAATTACCTCTAAACAGCTCAAAATCTGACACTGATTTATTGGGCTCACGCAATACATTATTTATCACCCTATTTGATTACCATTTAACGATTGATCCAATTTTTCCAATATGCCCTATTACAAAACTATGAACAGAGACGAATATTTTAACTCCTCAAACGTTCAAATCGGTCCAGAAATAAGTGAAAAGTTGTGTTCAAAAAAACTGCTTCACCTATTACCGTATATAGATAGGTACATAGATATATAGATGCAGAGATACATATATTGATAGATGGATATTTATTTATCGTAGAATAGGATGCAGAAAACCGGGTGACATTATCTCAGTTCGTTTGTGCACGAGAGCTGAAGGAAGCGAGTGGTGCGTACAGAGTAGATATAACGGACCCGTAGAGTAAGTGGACCTCTTTTTCAATATATAACGTATTTAATATAAAACGGCTCATAGAGCCTATGGCCCTATTTCATAGTTTTATTTAATATTAATTTGAAAAGGTTCATAGACTATGAGCCAGTAGATGCTTTGGACCCATATACTTAATTTAAATGGGTGCATAGGCTCTATGACCCTCTTAAAAATTATTAAATATTACTAGGGTTCATAGAGCCTATGATCGGTAGAGTAAGTGGCCCCATGTTATATTTTATTTAATATTAAGAAGGGCCATAGAGTCTATGAACCAGTAGAGCAAATGGACCTCCTTATATATTAAATATTATTAAAATGGGGCCATAGAGCCTATGATCGGTAGAGTAAACGGACTGTCCCCAGTTGACTCTTGACTATTTTGGCAGTGGGAAAAGCCCGCGGCTGAACATTTTATTTCCGGAAGACCGCGGCCGAATTATCCGGCAGCCGAACCATCCGAGGCCGGACTAGAGAGCTTCTACTGTAGTGGGTTTCACAAATACTACCAGCATGTTGACTAGTTTAGGGATTAATTAAGTAAAGGTAAATCTCTTAGTACGGTCGGTTAATCCGATAGGCGGTTGATTTGAGGTCGGTTAAGAGAGCTTCTACTGTAAGTAAATATATGGTGTTTGTGGCAGGATGTGATTGAGGATGAGTCTCCACCGAGGTCCATCAGGCAGGATGATGACTCGGAGGACCTTCACCCCCTCGGGCTCACACGGAGCAGAACGGTCAGTTGCTACCCACACCTGGCCTCTACGGCATGGCTTGCTGTTCAAACTAGGATTAAGTTATAGGGAGAACCTGAGAATAAATCAGTTTAGACATAAATTTTGTTTATGAATTTGCAGAACATTATGCTAGAAAGTCGTGTTCCTTTTTTTGTTGGGGGGAGGGGGCTTGAATTGACCTTCCAATAGGAAAATATTTTGATGGCCATTACTCAGGTAAATGTTTATTTAATTGTTAGAATGTATTAGAAAAGGAGTTTATTTTGTTAACGAAATAACATTGACGTTGCTATCAGGGATTAACACGCTATCACATGCATTGTGGTAGAAATGTTTGAACTTGAATGAATTGTGAAAACTGTTTAGGTGTTTTATGAGTTTTTTTTTATGCAAAAAACTATACGAGTTAAGTTTTAGACAGTTAAAGTCTAAATAAATTTGTGATTGAAATATTTACTTTATGAATCAAAATTTATGTAACCAACACATCAATTATCCATAGCTGCTGGCTTAGCCTAATAATCTTTTCCCTTTTTTTTTTTACTTCAATCTTTTATTTATTTACGGCAATGATGTTCAGTTGTTTCTTTGTGCAGGAATCACTACCTCGATTGTCCCGGCTCGAGGTTGATGACTCAGATGAATACTCACGGGCTATGCATCCGCGATGCCGCCTCGTAAGTTAAATCTTTCCTTTTTTACTATAAAAAACCTAAACAAAATATCTCAAAAGACCTATCACCACCCTCTCTCAAGCTAGAAATTCTTGGTAAAAGCTTGGATTGAATCAGCTCAAGTCTGAAAATCTAAACTCCCACAACCTTTGGGGCTGGAAGTTTATTATTGTAAATTAACATAAACAGTCTTAATTTCAAAGAACAGGTAATGGCTAGAGGAAAATATTGTGGCGAATACATGACTCACTCTCATTACTCTCTGCTGCTGTTGTTTGACTGTGACTGTGATGGTGATCTGTGTGTGGCAGGACTCGGTCGCGAGGGGGGCCCGCCAGGACTTTGATGATCCAGAGCCTCGCACGGTTCTAACCCGCAGTCGAACCGTAAGTATTCACCACAACCCTCCAGAGCAGAACAATGTTAGAAGAAGTGACGACCAGTCATTTCAAAGTAATTTTTTATGTTGAACATGATGCCACAATCCTGTTTTTAATTATCTGTCTTTGTTGTAAAATTGATGACTCACATTGTCACCGAGTGCCCTTAGAGTGCTTTCCCAAAAGGGCTGATTGGCCTGCATTGTGCAAATGAAGCTGGGCTGCAATGGCTAAGCGCCCTGGATTTAGCTTTATAGAGAGATCATAAATATCTATTTTAGTTGTATTTTAAATGTACTGATGCAGATGCTTTGCACTGCAGAACATCTTTTATATATTTTATTATTATTTTAAGTTGGTGGCTGGCTATGATAGCCATATGATACATATATATATATATATATATATATATATATATATATATATATATATATATATATATATATATTTAAGTAAATCCAAGCTGAAAAATAAAAAACTGTATTAAAAATTGTTGATAGTGATTTTAAAGATAAAAAGCCTCCTCGTTAATGCATCACACAAACTCGCCTTGGGAACAGTTAAGGGAATGGTTAGCCAGAACTGTTATTGGATAGCGACTTAAAAAACCAACTTAACTGTTCTTAACTGTTCCAAAATAACGGTTTAAGTAACATGTTAATGAGAAGTAAGAGTAATTGTTATAAATGTTCATACCTATTGTCTGGCAGGTGGACACGCTGGGGGGGCACCACGGCAGTCTGAGCTCGCTGCATGAGAGGGAGAGGCCTCGGTTGCAGCCGTGCGAGGGGTACCTGCCTCGGTCGCTGCAGCCCCCCCACTCCAGGTCCCGGGTGAGTTTCCGCAATCTCCTCTAACTAATTTGGTTGTGGCATTTATTTATCCTATCCTCTATACGAGTAAGGTGTAAACGTACGTACTTGTGTGTGCAAACTGCAAACAGATCTCAAAAACGGCTTGTAAGATTTTATCCTAAATTTCCCATACATATATAGGTCTAAAAGCAAGGAAAAATCTTATTTTTTTTTAATCTTGAAGTTAAATTCTAAAAATGTTAACATCAGTCTTATTGAGTTGCAGAGGATCATGCTGAAAACAGCTGACTGATACTTTGCACCTTCAAAGTATAAACAGAATCGGCCTATACTTTGGCAATTATAAACATGTGGTTTTGCAAGGTTGCCAGTTACTGAATTACGAAGTGATGCTAAAATAAAAATAATTTATCAATTTTTAATTGTACTTTATACTGATGGTTATGATTAAACAAGGTACAAGGATAAAATAGTTTGCCTATGTACTTTTTCAATAAAAAAAGTATTATATAAACAAAAAAATGTTTAACAATAGTAAAAGCAGCTTATAGCCGAAGAAGTAAAACCCACCTATATACGGTTTAAACATGTCATTCATTAATTAATTCCAGAGTGCAGCCCCTTTAACCGTACATTAAATCTAATATTCTGAATGGTGAGTGAATGAAGCAAAATAGCTCTTGTGAAGGGGAGTGAGCTCCTGAATGAAAACGGACCGTTTTGAGCCCGGCATTCCAGGACAATTTTAGATTATTACTGCAAAAGAATTGAACTTATTTACCGTACAACTACTTGCCCCCCCCCCCCCCCAGGTACTTGAATTAAAATTATTTAATATTGATATTATTTACCTCTAAAACCACAAAGGTCACTGTCATGTATTTCAACAATTTTCCAGTTTAATCATTGACTTTGTACACTACGCGAGTAGACCTCTCATAGCATATGCGTGTGTGAGGCATATTGACGGTGGTGCGATCTCGTGCGGCGTACATCGAAGTGCACGTAACATTTGATAGATAAATCAGTATTATCAATCTTCTAAACCAAGGATGAAACATTTTATAACTGAAAATTATGTTTATGTTTTGGTAAAATGTTTTGGCAGCACTGTAAATTCAGCTGAATAAAAACAACATTGATGGCAGCGACTCTGGTTCGGCGTACACCGAACTTCCAAATTTTTGCCTCAAACTAAATGCGTTGGATGAGAGGTCTATTCATGTTAGTGTACATAGTCAATGGTTTAATACATTGATAAAATAATGACACCCGTAACCCTTACAGTGTGAAAAAATTACTTGTAAATGTCATAATAAAATAATTATTTTAACGCAGTTAAATCTACTGGACAGTGCAGTGACTTTGTTGATGTTACAAACTATTCAAGCTGTACATCTTGTTAATTTTTGAAACAAATTCTTGATTCTTGATTCTAAAGTATTGGTTATTGGTGTGGAAGGGGCAGACTCTAGGTTCTAACACGTCAACCGTAGCTTATTGTTAACCCCAAAAGGTGCTAGATGGGTATACCAATGCCTGTACCCTTGACAAGGTCCAAGAGCTTTTACCCAATGCTAGCATCTGATTCTTCACCTGGTCGTTTGTAGCCAAACATCCTAGCCCCAATATCTCACAATCCAGAGTAAAGTACATGGCTACAGAGTCTACACTCCTGCTTATCATTGATGATGCCAAGAGTGTAGAGATGTTTACTGAAGTGGCCGTGTCCAGTGATTAGGACAATCACCTGCCCGATCTGAACCCTGCCCAACTTCAACAGCCAGCTGGTGTAAAGAGCACTCGGTTCTCTAAGCAGCTTTTTGCCCATCCTTGTCCAGAGTAGAGTAGTCACTCCATCTCTGGTGGTGTTGTACCCTGGACCATTTGTGGATGAGATGATGAGCAGGTGCTTTTACTTATGCCACAACATGGCTTCGATCCAATGAATGGCATGCTAGCACCTTTTTGCCAACTTATCTGCACACTTGTTGCCGCCTATGCCTACATGGCCTGGCACCCACCGGAGATGCACAAAAATGCGTTGAAAGCTTGGTTAGAGTCTTGAAACACTCCCATGCCAGCTTTAAAGTGATTTCATTTGAGCCAAGAGCCTTGAGAGCAGCCTGACTGACAGACAAAATCACTATATGCTTGTTTTGATGGTGTCTGGCCAGACCTAGGTTGGAACAGGACAGAATTCCATAGATTTCTGCCTGGAAGATTGTGCAGTGTTGTCCCAAGCAGGCACACACCTTTGTGCTAGGAGATTGACTGTATACTCCTAAGCCAGACCTTCAACGAGAGAGCCATCTGTGAACCAGATAAGGCTCTTTTCTTTTGAATGCCCTTTCTGAGCCTTCCACTCATTCCTGCAGAAGAATTCTTCTGTGAAAGGTTTATTGAAGAAAACTTCCATGCCCATGACATCTGAGCACAGGGTATGGAGCAATTAAGTAAATGTATTATCATGTCATTAAGGCTTAATAAACTCTGTAATTTGTGGGAAACAGTCCAATACAGTAGAAACTCGATTAACAGTCACTCTCTGTTATTGGTTATTGCATAAATGCACATTTTGATTTTTTAATGTGTTTTAATTGACACTGTGCCAAAAGTGTATATTCCATTGCCATATCAATATATATTATTTTCCTCTTTTACGGGGATTAATATGTCCAAAAACATTAATGTCTTCTCTCAGTACAGGTTTAGAACAACATTTTTGTTTTCCGTCTATTAATTTAATAAATTCCAGAGGGTAGCTTTTGATATAGACTTCACTGTAACTAGGAAATGTCACAGTTAGTGATTTATATATTTATTGAATCGTATAATGCTACATTACAGTCATAAAGGACCACTTACAAGGGAGTACAGTACACTCTCGTTCATCGGAACTAATGTGGCGGACGGCCGGTTCGGATGTCAAAATATTCCGATGAAGCGGAGTCCGTCGTGAGTCATCATTTCCGCCCGTACGGTGAACTATCGTGATTGTATTCACTCTTGTTTTTAAGATAACACAAGAGGTTTTATGAAAATAAGGCACTCAAACTTTGAACGTGGTAACAATAAACATATAGGAATAAAAACAACGCAGGAAATAAAGATCCAAAATCTTTATTCTCATATTCCAGCAGTCAACTGACTTCCACGTAACACAGGTGCAGTCGCGACGCGAGACAGACTGAATAATAGTTTGGGAAGTGGTCGAACCGGATGTTCACTTCCTGCCCCTTCCTCTTTCTATTTTTGTGCAAATACTCCACGGCCTCGTAAATCACATCGATGGGAACAGATTATGGAAAACGCCTGATGACGTTTGATGCAAAATGTGATACATCACTGTTGTGCGGATAGAACGAATGGAAATTGAAGGCGCTAAAACGGAAAAACTATTTATTTCGTAAGATTAAGAAAATTAATAATATCCAGATTTTCAGTTCCGATGAAGCGGAGTTCCGATGTCGCCGAGTCCGATGAACGAGAGTGTACTGTATTAAAATTATAAACAATTATATAATAGAAAAAATCAGAAATCTTTATTCACCATTGATCATTTTACAATGAAATAGGCTTAGTCAAGGTACATAAACAGGTGAAAAATCAATATTAACTTTAGAGCATAAAAATTCATTAATATTATAAAAAGGGTTTTCTAATAGCCAGCTGTACAATCTAGATTTAAAAATAGAAACAGGTGCAGTTCTTGCAGTCAGTGGGAGCTTGTTAAAAAATTTTACATGCTTTTAGAAGCTTGCAGTTTGGTGCAGTCGACAAAACTAATGATGTTGTGTTTTTGTTGTAGAACGTAAATGTCCTAAACGCCGTTCTGTGCCTCATCAAGGAGTTAGAACTCCAAGACTTGGAGTTGGTTGCGATGAGGGTCAACTGCCGAATCGACGAACTAAGAGTAAATTGAGATTTAATCGTTAGTTGTCATATGAGGCATATCATTTGTAAGATTCAACATTTCTAATAAAGGTTTTTAAATATACTTTTTTTAAATATTAGGGATGGACGAGATTGGATTTTTAGTTTGAGAGAAGACGAGACGAAATTTTTTAATTCTTATAAAATTTCAAGATGAGATTGAGATGGGATTCCCCTTCTCGTAAATAATGGGAAATGTGAGTTTAAAAATTTAATCGGATTTTGTAACATTGTTAAATCCTGCTTGATGACATATAATTTATGAAAAAAAAATGTAAATTATAACTGTCAAGACTGATTTCCAATTTTTATTTGGAAACACCTTGAAAAAATATCCGTATAAAAAAATATTAAGTACCTTATTGCAAATAACTCTTAAACGCAGGCTAAGATATAGTGATAAGAGTTAGGATACAACTTTGAAATTGCAAAATTTACCAGACTGAAACACCAGTGTTATTAGTTAAGTATTAAATTATAATTCCAGTCTTGTCTTTTCTGTATGTTTTGTTTTTCGCTATATTCAGTTAAATATGTCTCACACTAGTCACACTTAACAATACTTCTCAAAAATATGATGTAAAAACAAAAATTATAGTAAATGACGGTCATAATCATAACTATATGCATATACAATAATAATCAATAAAAACTAAAAAAGCAATCTTTGAATTAGGTATGTAAAAATGTGGGATGTAAATGTACAAAAAGGAAAAATAAAACCCTTTGCTTTGCTTTAAAATCATGTATTTCAGTATTAAATTGCTAGTCACATAGATCTAGCAATTCGTAGATTATTTGATTATTTATAGGCCTACCGTTTCTTTTTTTTTACCTTACAGTGCACTCTCGTCCATCAGATGTCGAAAAATTCCGATGAAGCGGAGTCCGTTGTGGGTCATCGTTTTTGCCATTATGGTTATATTCGCTACCGTTAGTGAGATAACATAAGAAATTTTCTGAAAATAAGGTACTGAAACTTTGAACATTTTAACAATGAACTTATAGAAATAAAAAAACCACACAGGAAATATTGATGCTGATACAGTCCCCACTCCAAATTGCACAGCAATCTTTTTTACGTACTCACCGGCATTGATTCTTTTAATAGCTATAAGTTTATCCTGAATAGACACACAAACCTTTGTCCCATTTTCACTCATATTTCTACAGTTGTTTAACATTCCACATAACACGGGTACACTTTTGAGATAGACAGACAGACAGTTTACGAAGCAGATGTTTACTTCCTGTTCCCCCCTTGTCCTATTTCCATGCGAATACCAACACAGCCTCGGCAATCACGTCGAGAGATACAGATAATGAAAAGTGCCTGGTGACAAGTGATGCAAAATGGGATACATTACTTTATTGCCGGTATAACGAATTGGAAGATTAAAGTTACTAAAACTTTTTCTCCAAAAAAACTTTTTTTAAATATCCAGATTTCCGATGAAGCGGAGTTCTGATGTCATCAAGTAGGATGAACGAGAGTGTACTGTGTTCACAAAATATCTTGAAAAATCTCAACAAAACAAAATCCAGTCTTGTTTAACAAAATTTAAAATTTCTTAAAAAATTCAAGTAATTTTGAGACTTGTCTATCCCTAAAAAAGATAAAAGTATCTGTGAATTTTTGTTAATATTTACTGTTACTGTTGAAGTATGAAAAAATATTAATTTTATTCAGGTTAAAGTATATTAAACCTAATAATGGGCTCAAAATAAATAAATATTGCTACTTGTCAAAAGTTTAAGTTAAGAACAAAGTTTCAAGTATTTGCTATGCCTGTTATGTATGAGTATTTTGAATTTCAAAAGCTGTTTTTGCCTGTTTAAAGTGAATGCAAATTTTTTAATTTTGATTGTATAAGGTCCAAATTTTGGTTTTGTTGCTATATAAGTTCGATAGTAACAAACTTGTGTACCGTGTTATTAATTTTAATCTTTATTCTTGTTAATTATGTTTAACCTAGTAATAATTAGTGTTTTATCAATAAAATGTTTGTGCATAAAAATCAACTCTGCCATTAATCATCTTACAATGATATTATTATTTTCTTTTTTTACAATTTCTCCAAGATGTTCAAATATATGTTGTTGATAGTATGCATAGCATAATTAAAATTGTATTACTGAAGAAATGTGAAATTATTCAGGAATGTTTTTGGGCATTTTTTATGCGAGAAAACTCATCAGAGAAACATGAAAAAGTGATGAAATTGTTCTCTAAGTGAAATCCACTTTTATCAAAACACTTTGCTCTGCAATTTATCTTAACAAATTTATATTAAAGTCTGATATATGTTTCAGTTCATGTTAAATCCAATATGTCTGTTCTGCTTGTATACCATAGATTTTAGACATTTACAGGTTTTCATTCCTTGTGTCCAATAGTTCAATGCATACTTTTAATTGCTACTGTGGTACCTTCAGCTGATGAATACAATAGATTCCCTCTTAAACGACCACTTCAGGACCAGACCGAGGCTGGATAATGAATTGGCAGGTTAAACATAAGTGCATTAAAAAAAGCTACATTACAGTTTTTTTTTTTGCCTAAATGCAATAATACGATGAAACATAATACTAAATATATTACTTATAGAAGCTACCTATTCACACTCTTTAATATTTCATGATTTGACAAAAATAAAACACAAACACAGTTTGATAAAACTCAACTGAAACAAATTTGGTCGTGTGGCGTTCTGGAAGGAAGGTAAAAAACCATTCTCCGCCGTCCAGGACATTCACTTGAATTATCCACTGAAAATTACTTTAATAAGATGTGAATTAATTTAAAAGTCAAATATGAGAACAACGTTTGTGGCGAAACAAGAGTGGTTAAAGCTATGGTATTATAAAAAAGGTCAGTCAAAGGAAAGTTTAACTGACCTTAAGGAAAAGGTAGACCGGTTAGCCAGTTAAGATTGAGTCGACTGTATGTCTACGCTAAAATATATCCTACTGAAAATTTGTAAAACAATGAATTGAGACGCCACAGTTACAGCAAAACAAGTGAAGTGAAAACTAGGCATTGAATTGTTGGTCGCATGGCGCATGGAATGGAACCTATTTTATATTTTAGTCCAAAAACTGTTGTTTTTATTTCAGTGAGTGTAAATAAATTTAAAATATTTTTAGTAATGAGTGAACTGTAAAACTGGTAAAAAATTTTGTAGAGTTCTTAAAGGAAAATCATTTGCTAAGAAATACAAGGGCTATTCAGAAAGAAGTTCTATTTTAATGGGGTGAAGATAAAGATGGGGTTAGAGGCATGCAAGAATAAGCGTTGGATAGATAAATTCTTTAGGAACCGATATTTAGGTCACGGACTTGTTAGTGCTGCGCTGTGTGCCATGATTGAAAATCAGAATGACTACTGCAAGTTCAAGTGACGTAGTCATCGCTATTTAAACTTTAGCTATCTTTGAAATTTAATTTCTCTGCACATAAAATAAAATTTGAAGATGTTTATTGGTAATTGTGTGCTCTACAGTTTATGGAGGAAAGAAAAAGAGCATTGTTGGAGTTGGTGACCAAAGCATCAGCGCAGTTTGAACAGGGTGTCCACACTCTGGAAAGTCAGGGATAGTTAGGGAAACGAATTCCTGTCAGGGAAAGTAAGGGAAATTCACCTTAATGATGGCGTTGAGGGGAGTTTTCAATGATTAAATCGGCTGTAACCCGGACTATTGTAGTATTTTCAAGATGTTCACAAATGTATGACAATTCAAATTATTGCCGTACATTTGGCCATAGAATATTTTTTATCTTTTCTTGTCTGTTTATTAGTTGTTAGCTGAACCTGTACAATGGCTGCTATATAGAGTAAGTTTAATAAATTGTGGCTTGATGCCAACATATTTCCTGAAATTAGTGAGTTGGTTAGACTTGGTAGTCAATGATGAAACTTTTGCTTAGATAATTCAAGCTCAGTAACATGGATATGCAAGCTGTAATATCACATTCTGAAGGACCTAGTAATTTAAAAATACATTCTGGCTAAAAATTCCAGGTGAAGCCGGTGACTCTTGAATCTCATTTGTAGCGTCACTTTGAATCATAACACACCCCACAGCCCTACTAATCTCCGCAACTTACAATAAGTTCCTTAAGAGTTTAAAGGTACGGCTACACATAGCAGGAAAGGATACGGAAAGGAAACGGAAAGGACACGGACAAAATTCTGATGGGGTGGCTACACATATCGGGACACGGACAGGACATTTCTGAGTCAGAAGGCTGCGCGCGCAGCCGTCAGACGTCGGAAGGTTGCGCGCGCAGCCGTCCGACACGGCTCATCCCGCCGGCCGCCACACTCACTACACTGAGCTACCGTTATCATTTTCTGATAGTGTCGGAAGGGGTGGCTACACATACCAGGACGGGACACGGACAGGACAAGACAGTGGCGGATGAATGCTCGTTTGGCGATCCATCCGACACGACAAATGTCCTGTCCGTGTCCTTTCCGTGTCCTTTCCTGCTATGTGTAGCCGCTCCCATTTGATAACACAGGGAGCATTCATCAGAAACTGTCCTGTCCGTGTCCTTTCCGTGTCCTTTCCTGCTATGTGTAGCCGCACCTTAACTCACCAACACTCAATACCTCTACCTAAACCCTTCATTCTTCATTTGCTAGACACAAGTAAAACAGAACTTACTTTCTGAGCAGCCCTTGTGTATACTGTGATATTCATAAGACCGTCAGTCTTTATTTCTGATCTCTCTTCAAATACCGGTACCAACTAGTTTAACAATAAGTAAACTAGTTTTAATGTATCATTTGAGATTTAATCTTTCTAGTAAAAAAAAACTGGCTTTGTCGTTAGAACATTATTTCAGTGGAATTACTAGCCGAAAGATATTTTGAAACTTAGCTAATTTCAATGATGTAATCAAACTGTAAGTTTATGTATATATTGGTAATCAATAAAAAACCAAATAAATATTATTTACACAACATTTCAAATCCTTTTTGTGCTATTGGTTGAAATTTCAATTGACTATGTTCTGTTTTCAGTTTTGTGGGTGAAGGTTTTCTGGTCTAAAAGGGTTTAAAAATAGTCATTACGCTTTTGTCGTTCGTACAGCAGTACCAAATTTTAGTTTTAATTAGTCCATAATTTTAAGTTTATTCTCTCTACATGATTATCAAATAATAGGTAATTTTCATGTTGTTATGCTGTTCTGGTTTCAGAAACCATCTGTTTAAATGAGTTTAAAAATCAGGAGTCACAATATGTAAACAGTAAAGGTTCTGTTCTGTAAGATATATGTATTAGTTAACATTTAGAGCTACTATACGACAATATGTATATAACTGAATGCCTTGTACAGGATTTGTATAATGGAATGCAGCAGAGTTCCAAACACATTCCTACCTTGTTGCTCTTTTGTTATTTTATCTGTTACAGAACTTTATTTGTGCGTTTTATGTCAATGTAGGATTATTTCTTGTTCATTCATTATATAGTCGCTTAGTTGGTGTTGAGCGGATATTTACAATTTGTTCCTCTAAATCTCGCAATTGTTATATTACTCATGCAGTTGACTGTGATCATCACGTTTTTTTTGTTTGCTGGTCACTGTCTCTTGTGTGGTATAGTTTTACATATTGTAAAGTAAGAAAATTGTAAAAATAACTTATGCTGATCTATCTTGCCAGTAATTTTCAAGAGTTTTTTATTCTTAGATAATTTTTTTACACCTGTTAATTTATAGTTTGTTTTGAGAATTTTGTTACAAGGTAAAAATAAAGTCCCAGCCTCTATACTCTTGTGTACTGGAAGAGTTAAAAAAGTCAACTTTATTCACAAATTATAGGATGAATCCAGACACCAAATGACGCTAGAATCATAAACTCCAATTGATTTCCTACTTAGAAATATTATAAGTTGTTTACTTTTATAAATAATAACATAGAAAAATATTTTTTGTTTTACCTTACCACAGCTCATTTTTGGTGAAATCTGATTTCCAATGGTGAGTTGTCATAGACAGTTTGTTGCACATTTTCAACTACTGTATTGTCTATGTAAAAGTGATTTTAAAAACGATTTAAAACATTTTTACGAATAAAAACACTTTATGTACACTATTTACACTGTCTACACTGCCTAAGTATAGTCACTAACTCAAAACAAACACACACTGATGAATAAAACATCAACCAACCTATATATTTATAATTCTTGTTCACGAAAGTCAAATTCATATCTCAAAACATTATAAAAGTGCATTTAGGAGCGATCTATTGGATTTCAAATGAACCACAAGAACTAGTGGCGCTGCAAGACGGGGACACGAGCGAGGCTCGTAAGTCGGATTTTGGGCCTGCATCGGCCAGACGAGTAACGCACGTAAGTCGGCAACAATGGGTTGAAGTGCTGTAGTATTAACTACTCATTTGGATGCAACAGTGTGTCAGGGTGTACCTAGCTGAGGAGTGCTGACATTAGGGTTTGTATTTACAAAACTGTAAGCTCATACTCAGTTTACGGTGACAAACTACTTGTTTATTCAGTAAATATTAATGTTTGACTCTGTTTTCAAAAACTTAATCTTGCTGTACATAAATAAGTTGGAAGGCTGGGCTTTATTTCTATCGTGTAAGTGAATATCCAACGTTCAAATTCAAAGCCTTGTATCATTAACCATCCTATGATCAGGTGATTGTTATTTTAAGCAAGATCTGATTTTGAAAGAAAAAGTAATATAACATGATTTGTTTGGTTTTTGTTTAAACCTTTTTATAGAGTGGAACCTGGATAGTTCAAAATTCTCTCATTTTAAATCATTTTTAATTTTAATCTCTTTTTGGTCCCTATCATATTAAAATCATTATAAGTAATATTGGACAATCCAAAATTTTGTATAGTTAAGTTTTGAACCATCACTTGAGGTTCAAATTAATGTTTTAACATCCAGTTCAACATCCAGTTTTCACTGTGTTATGATTTTGTCAGATAGTCTATAATGTAAAAAATACTCTGTGATTTTTATAAAGATTTTTTTATGAAGTGGTGTCTTAACCCTTGAACTGTGCACATGTGATTTACTAGTGTGATACGTCCAAACCGAACATCATTTAGGTACGGTAACAAGTTGATGTCATTTGAGTTTTTCACAATAGTATTTTAATTTGTACTTAAGTTTTGATTTCATAATTTTATATTAATCTTTTAATTGTATCATTTTGATTTATAACCTTTAACTGTGTTCTAATTCCTCTGGCTTTCTGTTTGAAGTTATTAATTTCGTTAACTTGTTATGTATGGTTTAATTACTTGTTTGTTGTTTGTTTAAAATTGTTTTTATTAGTTATTTCCAGTTGAATTAACACTGATAGATGATGGTGCATTTAGTTTTTTATTTAGTTAATGTGCGGGTTAGTGCATTGTGAATTAGTGTCACTGGAAGGTTGTACTTAAAGAATCAGACATTGTTGTGCAATATTTGAGCGAATTGTATAGTTTTATGGTAATTTGAAGAGTCTATTTTACATTAATGTTGGATGAAATTACGTAACACTATTAATGTTGCTAACTGATATGTACCGATGTAATTTAAATTTAATTTATCAAATATGATTATTAATTCAGTTTAACGAAGTAAAAGTTATTGTAACAATATAAGTAAGGTTTATAAACTTATTTTGGGAAAAAATAATTACTGTAACTTTATTTAAGTAAACATTGGCATAAGTGTGAAAATTATTTCAAAAGCTACATCTTGACTTTAATTATATCCTTCCCATTCCACAATATACAATAGTTGGTTTCAGTAGTATTAGCAAAATTCAATCGCACAACTCAAGGACGAGTAAAATAGTTAGCTTCTTACAGAATTTAAAATCCAAGCTAATTATCTTACCGAAATCCTGAATAAAATATAAGTTGAAGAATCCATTGACTCAAGTTAAGAAAGAATCACTAATGGAGGTACCCTCTGTAAACTAGAGTTGAAGTATGTCGGGGCTCAGTACAACTTTAGTGCACAACATGGACAATACCACGACCCCGAAAACAATCCCCGTAACGAACCCTGTAACCCATATAACAATGGAGGACTCCAACTGGGTTATGACTTCAGCCTTTATAATTTTTACCATGCAGACAGGTCAGTGAAAAGGCTTTATGTTGTAAAAGCTTAGTTTCCAAGCTCTTTTGATTGGTTGTGAGGAAAAATATAAATTTTAATCTTTGGACTTTGGTTTATTGCGTGTGTTAATTTTTCCCTCTTAGCTTTATTATTATTTTATTAATCACCAGAAAAAAAAATAAAAACCAAAATAATAATTTTGGTATGGAAAGATCATCAGAAATACACTAGCGTTAATATTCCAGGTGATTCTAGATAGATGATAGCTAAAACAATTTATGTAATTTAAACACTATTTAAATAAAATATGCAATCTCAGTAGTTCAGTTATCACCCATTCAAAGAAGTTACAGTTTTTAATTTTCATACTGAATCAGCAAGTTACTGAATACACTGGGCACAAAAAAAAAATATATAAAAAAAGTTAAAAGTTTTATTTTCACATGACAAAATAAAAATACCTCATGAGTCTTATTTTTAACTGTAAGGCTCTTCACGCAATCCCACATTAGTGTATAAAAGGGCGCTTTTGTTATGAATAGGAATAGTTGTGATTTATGAGTCTTTTACTCTTGCTGGTTTCTAACAATGTCTTAATTTTCTGAAAGTAATCAAAATTAAACATTTTATGAGACATAATGATATACTGGTATTTCTTTCAAGACATTATTTTAAGAAAGACAATTCTTTGCCCCTAACACTGTAGAATCCTAATTTTTTAAGAGGTAGTCATGGCTTGCACGATCAAAAGCCTCACTGAGGTCGCAAAATGCAAGTTCTTTCAATTCAAAAGAGTCTAAAATCTCTTCAACAAGATCAATCAAAGCTTTAATAGTTGAGGCACCTTCTCTGTAAACATACTGCCTATAACTCAAAATATCATACCTATTTAAATGATCAATGAGCTACTTGCCCACTACCATCTTGATTATTTTAGAAAATACAGGAACTGTGGCTATAGGCGTATAGTTATTTACGTCATGTTTGGCTCCTTTGTTTTTATAAATTGCTTACTAAGAACTTTTCTTATTTTTAAACTATTTGAAAAGATACCTTGAATCAAACTGATAAATGTCATTCATTAATTGAAACTACTGATACATCTATAAAACATGGTATGGTTTCTTCAAGCAAATTGTTGGAAAATCCATAATGATCCTTATTAGTTTTACTGGACAAAGAAGATTCTATTTTAAGAACATCGTCACTATTTAAACTTTTAACCTTAAAGCTGTTGAGGTCATCAGCAATAAAATTATGTTTACTAAATAAAGCCAAAACGGGCTTAGTACTTTCTACGTTTTCATCAAAATCTAAGGAACACCTGTCCTGGTCTGGCCAAGTTGAGCCAGCTATATCCACTACCGCATTTCGCGCTAGGCCCACCAGGCCCAGGCCTAGAGCGCAAAATTTTAGGGGGCGCAAAATTTTGAGGGGTTATAAGGGGAAAATTTGTTATTCATACGCGTAATTATTGCCGTGTAAGCGCCTGCGAAATAGGGCGACGCAAAGCAGGGCTCGTGCAGACCTTTCTGAGTTGCTTTGCGGCGCGGCGGCGGCCAAACGAAACAAATCGTAGGCCTACTCCATGGACAGTAGGCCTACTAAATCCTTGATTTTTTTATATTATCCAAATAAAGTTTTGACCATACCAACAGTTATTCTTTATTTAAAACCCGCAGTAACATATATTTTTCTTCCAATACAATATGGTATTGTCAATGTTTCACTTCAAGATTGAATTTTTGAAGAATTGAAGAAGATTGAAGAAATGAAGTAACAGTGACAGGTTATATGCCAATCGAATTACTACGAAGTATAATATGACACTATACATTTTAGAGGATTTAATTTTTTATTAAATATCACAATATGTATTTGTGTATACAGTATGTCATCAAACCCCGTCAGTCACTGACTATGCATAGCCTATTTGTATTCTACACATCAAAATAAAAATCTAAAATGTGTAGTACATTTTTTTATTTCGGCTCTGATTAACCTCTATCCGCCACTTTGTTTCTTAGACCTAATTTTTATATCGTAACGGATCACTATATAAATTCAATATTTGGCATTAAATTTTATCACACCAATGTTCATTTTCAGGGGGAAATATTTTCCAAATATTCAAAAAAAATGGTCACCATAAAAAATCAACTCAAATATTTCAAACCCGGTAAAGTTGAACAATATTTTACCGGAGACAAAATATTGAACAAAATAAATTATGCAACCAATGATACCAAGATAAAGATCTGACAAAAGTAACGGAGCTATTCGGATTTTTCTGTATAAAAACTTCAATTTTTATTTTAATTCATGAAAATTAAGGTTATTTTATTGAAAACTACAATAAGCTACGTCCGCATAACGGTGGCACGGCACAGACGGATGGGCGGTACCGCAATTTTTAAAAGTTTGTAACATTGAAATTCATAAGAGTGCGCGAACTAGGGCAATACGGCAAGCAACGGACACATCCGAACTATTCACACCTACCGCAGTTTTGCAAAAGATTCGGGAGAAGGAATCTCAGGACATTTCCGAGCTACCGTACCGACCGTGACGGCTCTCCGAGATGGGCGGTACGTTATTTTCGTCGTTCTATTCAGCTCGCATTAGTAAATTAAGTTGTTAAAACGACTGATCTCTTTTGACGGAAAACCGGGAACGCCGGCCGGTGTTTGCTAGTACCACAGAATATGTGAGAGTACCAGCAACCACTCAAAAAACTGCGGGCCGTCCCATGACGCCCCTCCGAGCCGTGTACCGCCGATGTAGTGCACAACTCCGTTATTTGTTGTTAGATCTGTAAAAACTTGGTATCGTTAATTAATTTAATAAATCTGTCAACTTTTTTGTCATTTGTAAAATTTGGATACAATTTACCGGTTTTGAGATATTTGGATATTAAGTGGTCGTCATTTTGAAACTATATCGGAAAAAAATAATCGTAACTTTATTTATAGTTCGTGGCCGGTATTGTGGCAGGGAGGGCGCAACTTTTTTATGTGCCTAGGGGCGCCGTTTGGCTAAATGCGGCCCTGGCTATATCTACTTCGTCAGAGCAGAGGTTATTGACAAAAAAAAAAAAAAAAAGACATTAAAATGATCAGGAATGATTACTACATTACTACATGAATAGGTAGTACAAGTTTACTAATATAAAAAATAACAGGAATGGAAGACACATGAAACACCTTATGATTATGTGGATGCTGTAAAGTCTGAAAGAGGTTTGATATTTTAATAATAATTTAGCTATAAGTTTAAAACTCTGAAAATACAAACTGAGGGCTAAGTTCTTATTTATTAACGTTATAACTGAGTGCCCAATAAATCTGATGGGGGTCAGTCCATAAGGAGTCAGTAGAAAATCATAAATGTAAGCAGAGATTGATATTTACATCAATTAAAGGTCTCACTTATTAGAGTACAATTTTGCAAACCTGACCTCAAATGGGTGACCTAGCTTTAAATGGCAGGTAATGAAACTTTTCATTTAAATCATATTGGTGAAACTTTAAAAATCAATAATTTCAGACTACTTAACCTTTTCAGTGAGGGTTTGTGGCTTCTACCTTCTAAGTAAAGGCCTTTAAAATTATATATAGTATGATATAGGCCGATGAATCTTTCTTTAAGACTTCCTTCAGGGACATCCTCTACAGGAAAATTAGTCGGCCTTTGTCCAATTGTATGCCAATTTTAAGGTATTTATTTTTTAACAAACTACAAATCTACCTCAAAAGTTCAAGTATATCCGAAGTTATTCATTTTTTTTTTTTTTAGTTTCACCAATATGATTTCAATGAGAAGTTTGATGATTGCCGGCTATTTAAAGCTCGGTCATCCATTTTAGGTCCGAGGTCGGGTGTGCATTGTATTTTAATAAGTGAGACCTTAAATTTGATGTACATATCAACTTCTGCTTTTAAGATTTTCTAGTGACTCCTCATGGGAAGCCCTCATAAGACTTGTGCATTGCAATCAATTATAATGTTAATAAATAACATTTATTTATTGTATTTTCAGAGATTTAACCTCTGGCTTATCTATTAATAACAATTTAAAGAAATTTTCAGACTTTTCAGCATCACTGTAAAACCAAAATTCTATTTAAGACAATATAATATGTAGGATTTTATTTTTTATAAAAATTGGAAATGAAAAACAAACGTCTACAACACTCAAATATATATTTACACCTGTAGGCCTACTGCATATAGGCGGTAAATATATGAAAAGATGGAAAATTGCAATCGATTTCGATGACACACCGGTCATCATCATGCCCAAAGAGAGAATGTCAGAACTAACATGATGTAATAATAAGAAGTCATGTGACTATGATGCCACATTGTCTCTTTGTATTATTGTTCGCCATGTTGGTTCGGTCATTCTCTCTTTGGGCCTGATGATGATCTGTGTGTCCAGTCAAAATCGATTGTCATCTTATCATTTATTTTCCTTAATAGTCTGTATTCTTTGCTATACAGTTTTAAAAGTATTTTTGACTGCCATAGACAGTGTACTATGTCTTTAAATTTGAAATTTTGAGATAGGTTGTAATAATTTTTCTGATTATTTGGCCAATAATCTTTATAACAGGTTTTGGTCTTTTGGAATCCGGATGTGTATCATCAAAAAATGAAGTGAACATCATGATGAAGAATGTGGTCGACATATTCCTTGGGGGGGCCTCCTACTGGCTGTTTGGTTTCGGCCTTCAGTTCGGCCAAGGACCTCACTCAGGCTCTTTGCTAGGAGTCGGAAACTTTGCCACCGACTCCGATATTGGGGAGGAAGCGATGGGGGCCATCTTCACAGCCTTCATCTTCCAGCTGTCGTTTGCAACCACAGCTACAACCATTGTATCTGGAGCGATGGCAGAAAGGTCAGTGATGCCAGTTTAGTGCAATAATGCTAAATATATGGAGTTGAGATCTCAATGATTTTCACACTACCGGTGTACTTTTAAGCAACATGGTCAAGTAAGACACTTTTGGGATATTATTTTTCCCAAAAGTAAACCTAAGTCCTCAAACCCGGACTTTGATAACCCGGGGTTCCGGATGACTTTGGGAGAGCAGTAAAGTGACTGGGTTTCAAGACGCTAGGCGCCATGGCATCGGCCTGAGCATGGTCGATGTGGTAATTTGGTCTTTCTTTATAATTTTGTTTTAACAGGTGTGGTTTAAGTTTTTGGTTATTGTGTTATGTGCATTATAAAACTAATAAATATTTTTTATGGATAAAGTAAACTATTTTTTTTAAATGATTTTTCTTATGTTTAATCCTTTACCGATCCGTAATTTTCACAAACCCAGACACTATTCAGTCAACATTAGTCTGCGTTTCGGGGACTGTATGACAATTTGAAACACTATTCAACATTTAAACTAGTTTTTATATGATTATAATAAGTGCAATTATAAGTTTTTTACTACAGTGCATTTGTTTGTAAATGATTGGTTAGTCAGTTAAATATTAAAATTACTATATCTATTGTGTTAGTGTAACAAAAGCTCTTTGCATAACACATTTTACTTAAAATATTGTAGTCTTAAAATTATTTGACTGATCCACCAGTTAGTAATTATTTTACATGAGCAGAAGAAAATCGTTCTTTAATTTATTTTTTCAATCTTCATAACTAATTTTTGTAAAACATTATTTTTTTAAAGGTTGGTCTTACTAAAAATTTCACACAAAAATATTGATAGATCTTGTAAATTTATCAATGTTTGTGCATATGTATTTTTCCATACTATCTCTTTCTGTTCACTCAAAACAAATTTGTTACCTTTTAGCAATTTTATGATTTTAGTTGTGGCAAGCTAGTGCTTCTGGACTTCTTTGGATATCAAGATTTTAACTTTTGAGCTCTAGTGGCCAAATGGTTGAGCCTATCCAAAATCTGAAACATATTCTACGATTGGGAATTAAATTTAATTACAGTTTTGGTCCTTTGACTTTTTATCGTATCTTGCACCTTTAACACTCCTGACTGACTTTAATTACTTCCTATTTATAATTTCAAAAATTGTTTGATATGCCTTTGTTAGTAACTACTCTAATATATCTAGAAGCTTATAATTATGCATTCATGTAGCGTCACGTAAAGTAATAATTTAGCTTCCTTTACTGGCTAGGAAACGCATGTATCCACTGAGAAAAATATACAGAATTAACTTATATATTATATTATTTACAATTGGACCTTATGCCAGGAGAACCAACTTATCAACAGTAAATTCACACACTTTCTATGTAAGTAAGAATTACTACACCGCTACGATAAGAAGTAAGATATTGAGAACATATCACTTGTGGAGACGAAAATGTTTTATCTGAAAAACAATCACAATACACAGTGTGGGTTTAACAGGTGCAGTTTCATAGCATACTGCATATTCTCGTTCCTCAACACGCTAGTGTACTGCGTGCCGGCCGGATGGGTATGGCGTCATAACGGTTTCCTCAACCTCCTCGGAGCGGTCGACATCGCTGGCTCTGGCTGTGTCCACCTTGTTGGCGGAACCTCAGGTACCCGATGCCACATCACACATATAGAGCCAGTGGTGGCTCAAGAGCCAATTTATGGGGAGAGAAGATTTTTTTCAATCATAAACTTTAGAAATTATTCCATTATAAAAACTAAAACTTTGCTAACTGATTTTAAGTCTCAAATCTACTTCCCAAAGTACTTATTGACCTTAATCCTTCAGGGGAGATGGTCCACAAGGTCACAAGGAGACAGAAGAAAATCTTAAATGTAAGCATCAGTTAAGATTTAGATAAATTAAAGGCCCCTTGAATAGAGAACAATGCTGCAAACTCAACCTTTAAAAGACTGTCAAAAATGGCAGGGCATGAAACCTTGCCATAAAATCATATTGCTGAAAACCAAAAAATTTGATAACTCCTTATACTCTCAACGTTTTGAGATCTGGTATATGGAAAATTGCTCAGAATGTAAATGTTTTTAGAATGTTTTTTAAAATTGTGTATCATATGATACATTTTTCTCCCACAAAACCAGTCTCTGTTTCACTAAGGATAATATTAATTCAATTTATCTCAACTATTTTTTTCACCAAAATTAACAAAAAACTCATACACAATTTAACAGGCCTACCTGATCACCAATGTCTTGATGTTGAGACAACTAAATCTTATCGACTGAGCAGTGTCAACAGCAGAAAAGCCCCTAAATGTGGAAACGCCCATTTTGTCTTGTAGACTACTGCATGATTAAACAACAAAATAATGGTGAATCAGGGATAATGGACAGCTGGGACAGCACATGGAACGCTAAATGCATAACGGCTGTGCGTGTATAAGCTCACTTTAAATCTATACATTACTGCTAAAATGACAGCGACGGCAGTTTCGGCATGCTGGAAAGAAACGCCCAGTGTGCACAGGGCCATGCTGTAATGTAGCAGAAGGCTGTCCACATTAGAAAAAAAATCCAGATAAAGCGGAGATAGACTTAAGTCATATCTTCACCTTTGGGCCAGTAGCCCATTGTTGCGCAGTCGGCAATGTTAACCATACAACTTTTATGCAAAACATGGTATTTTATTCCCCTGTTTCAAATGCCGTTTTTCAACCGATTTTCTTTAAAATTATTACGTGTTTAGTTGAATATATTTTATTTGAAGTTATATTAGTTATAAAGTATATTTTTTGTGTAATCAGATAATTAATAGAAAATTACTGTATATTTGTTTTGTTTTGATGTGGAATCTTAGTAACAAAAAATTACTTATAATCATTCATTCATTAAAGTTTAAACAAAAGTTTAATCTTCTTTTGGATAGTTTCAAAATCAAATAAATCAAAAGTAAATATCAGCAATCACAGACTGAGTTTTATCTTTGAGCTAAGTTAGCTTGATTCGAGAAAAGGTACAGTGTAAGTGCACAGGGAGCATTCACTGTTTAATTGGTAAACTACAGTATGATTGAAAAGCCACTGCTATTTTATTTTTGTTCCTCTATGGAAATCGTACAAGCTATTGAGCTAACACAATTTCCATAGGCAATTTGAAACCATTAATGATGGTTTTGTTAGGTTGAAATATGAGCTTGTACTGGTGTTGAAAGATTGATGATATTCAGTGGTTGGAAAATCAGGTATTATGGAGGACGTGGGCAAAAAATTTGTACAACCGTTTTGAGCATAAAATGGTAGTAGTAATTTCAACTTCATCACCTTTACAAAACTGATTTCCAAACATCGTTAGCTGGGTACTGAACTAATGCAATTTTTGCCCATTCCTCCCAACACCAGATTTTGCAGCCTTTGAATATAATCAATTACCAACCCCTGAATGAGATGACATTTCAAACAGAACCAAACCATCATTAATGGTATTAAATTACCTCTCATTTTCTATATTGTTATATTTATGAATAGTTTCCATACAATCCCAAAAATTAGTAGTCAGTGACTTTTCAATAGCCCTATTTAACCTCCAACTCAACTTGGTTACCTAAAAATTATATTTCTATAAAAGTTTTGTACCATCTGAAAGCTCTAAAATCCTTGATATTCCTTGTCTTAGTTAATTATTATTAAATCGGTTTGTTTTGGCAGCTTTTGCCTCGGCTATGATGCTAGGGCCAAGACTCGGACGATACATCAATGGTATCAAACCTCTACCGCTCGGGACTCCAGTCAATTGTGCAATGGGTCTCTTCGTGCTGTGGTGGGGGTGGCTAGCTTTCAACTCTGGCAGGTGTATATTTACTTTCTCAACAGGGAAAAACCTTTATGGCATTAGTCCTAGTAAGACTTAAGACGTTTAAGCCCTTTATCTTTGTTTTGATGTCCCTATATGCTAATTTCATGCATATACTTAATCATTACTATTTTTGATTCTTCGCTAGGGAAAAACTAAAGTATTTTGTTTATTTTTTTTTAAAGTGCACAAGGTTTCATACATTTAAAAAATTGTACGTATTACAAATATTGAAAAAAATCTGAATCAATAATTAGATAAATATCTATTGTGGTTAAAGTTTAGTATACAATAATCTTTCCTTTTACAAAAATGCTTTTTTCTTTTTTTTTTAATTAGCAAAAGTTTACATTTCATATGTATACTGTACAAGTCTAAATATACGTATGAAATGGGGATTGAAAACTGAATCATCAGGATAGAAAAATAATAATAGAAAAACAAACCCTATATTTTTTATTTTTTGGTAAATAGGGCCAGATACAAATTCGCCAGTGGTTGGAGGGTCTACAAACAGATACAAATTCGCCAGTTCCCAAACCGGTAGAAAATCGGGGCCGTCAAAACATACAAACTCGCCAGTTCTAGGAACTAGCCCTCATCCCCTCAGGAAACCTAGGGATGGTGGCCAGTAGGGCTCTTCCTCTCTGGAGTTGAGTGTTGTTTCCGACTTGACCAAGTCCTAAGCTATATTTCTAAATTTTTTCTCCCTGTCAAATCTCAAATAATATGAGATTATAATGAAATAATAAAAATGATTATAATAAAAAGGTAACTGAACACTTTATGTACATAGAACACAGGCCAATATAAGATTGATTAGTCATTTAATTTCATATCATTAAATAATAATCCTATATAATGAAAAATTTATTTTAAGTGTCTAGAGATGAAACAACTGAACGGTTTCTGACCATTTTTGTGTAAATACTGATTACCCATGGCCCCTAGAATCTATTGATTCTCGTGAGATATTTAGAACACTCCCTTTGCTTGTCCTTTATTAACTGAATGACATAAAAAAACCTGAAAACAGCACTGGATGACTGGCTGACAACAAGACCCTTCTACACCATGGAAGAATTCAAAAGTGGAAGACTGCATACCTGACATAAAAAATTTGTTATATAAATTATTTACGCTGTACATTTCTCTATGAAATTGTAATAAAGAGTTTCTGATTCTGATTTCTTACATCTCACTCGTGGTTTAAACGCTTTCTTATTACAATCATTGTATAAACTACTATTAAATTAATTTACTCGTTGGTGATGCATGAGTAACATTAGCTTACAACATTCCCATAGCAACATACCTACATATGCACCCACATCATCTTTAAAGAACATCATATAATTAACTAATAATGAACTAGATTATTTAAAATTTTTTTGGAGATTTTTTGTTGGGACGATGGTTTCCGTTCGATCGTTGATTTTTCTCAAGGTGACGTTTGCTTGGCCGATTTACTATTCCGCTTAAGTATTGCCAGGGTAGGCCGTCACGGACGAATAAACATATACTTGAACTGGGGTCATCTACTCATCCACCACGCCGAGGGGCTGCGGACAGATTCCTGGAAGTGGCGAGTTTGTATGTTTTGACGACCCCCATTTTCTACCTGTTTGGGACCTGGCGAATTTGTATCCAGCCGTAGATAGCTAGATAATTACTAACTCAATTTAGAATAATTTCTTTAAAAAACCTCCAGGCCTAGGCTTAAATAGTTAGTTGAAATTGTTAAATTTAATAACTAAGAGCAAAACTAAGAACATTTAAGTTCTTTTTCTGACAGTTTTTTACAAAGCATGAAAACCCATTCCCATTCCCACTGTCTTATCACACCAGTTTTAGGACTGTTGAAAATCACATATAGACAACTTAAGTATTAGAAAAAGTGTTCTGAGGAGAAATAAAGATACTGTGTTCAAATTCAAATAGTCTTTATTCATTGTATATACATGGTATAGAATTGGATGGTGTATTTCATGTTGTTTGAAGAGGGCCAAAGGTTGGTAACATTTGGAATCCGTAGGTAAAAAAAACATCCATCTGAAATCTGCAGCGACACACCATATGTACTCTTAGGCTAGATTCTTCTTAAAAAACTAATAATAAAATGTTAAATATAAAGATTTAGGTTCTATTCATCATCTACAAAATAGTTACTTTAACATAGTGACTTAGTAACAAAAATGTTTGTTACATTGTTACAAAAAAACTTAAGTCTTTGTAACCAATAAATAAAACATATTGGTGCTCAGTAACCTTTTCACGTTGTAGTTGTGTATTTACATATTTTTTTTTAATATTATGGTTATTCCTAATTAAAAATGATGGTTAAAATAATAATATAGTACACTGTTACAATCAGCAAAACTCCCTTTAAACTGTATATTATGTTTCAATATGTTTGGATCATTAATGACTAGTGAAATAGTGAAATTAAGAGCAAATAAGAACACATGTACAATCTTTATTAAGACTTACTCTGTGTTTTTACTTTCTTATTGGAACAGGGAGCTTGGTTTTAAATGTACTGTTACCTTAAGTTAACTTTTCAGGTGTGTATATATATATATATATATATATATATATATATATATATATATATATAGAGAGAGAGAGAGAGAGAGAGAGAGAGAGAGTTTGATTCTAATCAGTGATGAAACATGCACACAATAGTTTCTTAAATTACATCAGCCAACTGTTTGACTGCGTGTAGCACCTACGGGGTGAGTGGGGCCAAGTGGAAGTACGCTTGCCAAGGCCGCTGTCATGACAATGCTGTCATCGTTCGCCGGAGGTACAGTTGGTCTCTTCTACACGGCCTTCACCAACAACGGACACCTCGAGATCATGGATCTTATAAACAGCGTTCTTGCAGCCCTCGTATCTGTAACAGGTTTGTAATCAGAAATGCTTTATTACATGAACTTTCAGAACAGTTATAGTGTCATACAGCATAAAAATTGAGATGAGAAACTGTTCTTTCAGCATATTGATACAGATGGATGTTGTAGACATTGTTGTCAATCGGGCAGTTGGAGAGTTTCCATTTCAAAACAGTACCTTGGAGTTGTTTAAAGTCTGGGTGATCATAATATTATAGGTCTGGAGGACCATGTAATCTTTAAACAACATATTTAAACATGTAAACATACTAAACATACTAAGTGTTCCTCTCCTTGTTTGCAGGAGAGCCTGCCGCTTGAGCGGCAATATTCATTTGTTGTGTGGGAGGTTGTTGCGCTACAATGCCTCTCTTTGTTGTGCAGGAGGATGCATCTTGTACACCAGTTGGGAGGCGATCATTATTTTTTATGTAGGAGGTGTCCTGTTTTGTGCTACAATGCCTCTCTTTGTCGTGAAGGAGTATGCTTCTTTCATACTCCTTGGGACACTGCTTGGGAGGCGATATTCATTGGTTGCGTGGGAGGTGTCCTGTGTTGTGCTACAATGCCTCTCTTTGTTCTGCAGGAGGATGCTTCTTGTACACCGCTTGGGAGGTGATATTCATTGGTTTCGTGGGAGGTGTCCTGTTTTGCACTACAATGCCTCTCTTTGTTCTGCAGGAGGATGCTTCTTGTACACAGCTTGGTAGGTGATATTCATTGGTTGCGTGGGAGGTGTCCTGTGTAGTGCTACAAAGCCTCTCTTTGTTCTGCAGGAGGATGCTTCTTGTACACAGCTTGGTAGGTGATATTCATTGGTTGCGTGGGAGGTGTCCTGTTTTGCGCTACAATGCCTCTCTTTGTTCTGCAGGAGGATGCTTCTTGTACACTGCTTGGGAGGCGATATTCATTGGTTGTGTGGGAGGTGTCCTGTTTTGCGCTACAATGCCTCTCTTTGTTTTGCAGGAGGATGCTTCTTGTACACAGCTTGGTAGGTGATATTCATTGGTTGTGTGGGAGGTGTCCTGTTTTGCGCTACAATGCCTCTCTTTGTTTTGCAGGAGGATGCTTCTTGTACACAGCTTGGTAGGTGATATTCATTGGTTGCGTGGGAGGTGTCCTGTGTTGTGCTACAATGCCTCTCTTTGTTCTGCAGGAGGATGCTTCTTGTACACAGCTTGGTAGGTGATATTCATTGGTTTTGTGGGAGGTGTCCTGTTTTGCGCTACAATGCCTCTCTTTGTTCTGCAGGAGGATGCTTCTTGTACACAGCTTGGTAGGTGATATTCATTGGTTTCGTGGGAGGTGTCCTGTTTTGCGCTACAATGCCTCTCTTTGTTCTGCAGGAGGATGCTTCTTGTACACCGCTTGGGAGGCGATATTCATTGGTTGTGTGGGAGGTGTCCTGTGTTGTGCTACAATGCCTCTCTTTGACAAGATGGGCATCGATGACCCAGTGGTGCATCTTCTGTCCATGGTTAGTACATTGCATAGACAAACGCAGACCATTTATTCATGTAAGCCTACAAGATTCATTTTACATTCCAAAAGCTCACAGAAAGTTAACCAATTGCCCAAGTGGAAATTAATTTGCAGAAAACATTTTTACGTAAAGATTAGTTTCAGAAAGTCAATGAATAATTTTTAAATTAATAATAAGATTAAAAAATATAATATTCAGTATTAATTATTAATTATAACACTAAATCTTGCACTCTTGTCCTTTCAGTATTACAGTGTTCTTCACCAGAACAAGTATTGGATGTAATGGTGAACATGCCGAGGAGGGTTGGTCTTCTTGTATTTTTTTTTTTTTTTTTTTTTTTTTTTTTTTTTTTTTTTTTTGTCTAATACAACCATTATTAAATTATTATAGAACCTTGCAATTAATTATATTATAATAAGTACTATCCTGTTCTAAGCAATAATGAAACTGGCGGGTATTTGTAATTTGGCTCCTGTTCGTTTTTTATCCTAATAAAAATTGTTCATCCTAATATCTTTCAGCCTTTTTCAGCATCCTCTAAAATAAAATTGTAGCTACGCCCTTGGGCTGAAGCCCTAATGTCCAATCTTTTTTTCATATCTGGGAAATAAATTTGTGCCTGGGAGAATTTCCAGCAACAGAGAAATTACATAAGTGATGAGCCACCAGTTGTGGTTTTTGACATAATTCTTTTCCTAAAAAGAGGACGTTGTCAGTAACATCAGGTGTTCATCAGAGATTTGGTTGACAGGTGTCAGTGGAATATGGGGAATCCTGGCAGTCGGACTGTTTGCCAAGGATCCAAAACCTCTTCCAACAACACAGGGAAGGAATGGCTTCTTAAGAGGTAATCTGAAAATGAGTATGTGATATAAATGTTAAATACTTTCTTTAGAAACTGATGGAAAAAAGTACAGTTTTTTGGCTGAATATAAAGACATCTGTAGGGAATACAAATATAACCAGTTTCTTTGAGCATTATCCTCACCCTTTGAAATTTTCCTATTGATTTTTCACTTTTTCACATGAATTTTCTGTTGTGACGATGTCAAGCACCATTCAGAGCATTAATTACTTGTTCAGTAGACCCTCTCTTAACCGGCCCCGAAATCAAGCATTGGTTGGATTAACAAACCACCTCTGTCCTGACACAAAATAGAGATCCGATTATCCATCCTGAAAATTTAAAACAGTGTGTTTAACGAATGTTTTTTAGGAAAACTTTTGTTCTTATCATCATATCGTTTTACTCAAATAGAAATGTGTCCGATCAAGTAAATCTTTGTTATAAACCACACAGGAAACTCACAATACTGTGAAATGTCACTTATCATCAGTTATTAAAAACCTTTTTCCTTCGCGCATGTTGCAGCCTATTTTTAGAATAGAAAGGTTATTTTTGTGTTATAATATACTGCATAATTTTTGTATATCATCATTACTATACACAGCTAACCCATATACACCCATTGACAACTAACAAAGAGCAGTCTGAAAAACCTCTATTTATATAATAGTTTCTGATAGTACAGAGGAGTGTGCCAAATCTTTTATACAAAACAGTCCTTTCAACTTTTGATGCTAAATAAATATCTTTTAACACAGAGGAGTCTGCCAAACTTCACTATAAAAACAGTAATAATATAAGTAGGCCAGTAGGCCTTACATAGGCAGAAAAGTAAGTTGAAGCATGGAAGTGAAAAATGAAAACACTTATACTATTGGAGAAGTTATTTTTGTAAACTTTTGAAGGATATCCTCATTGGCCAGCTACAATTACTACAATTGGTACCAATAGGTAGTAACAAACAAAACACAACAAAATAATATGAAGTTGTGTTTTTGGCGACAACACAAATACCAAAATATATAAACAAGACATCCATTCTTACCTAAAAAATAAAGCTGTCTATGAAATAAACAAGACAGAAAACTACAAAAATGAGAATTGTAACAAAGCCTTCCAGGAAGCAGAAGCTGCACACTTTAAAACTGAAAGTAACACTGATGATGCATTCTTGGCTTTAGTAATTTAACCCTATGCCAGAGTATAGGTTGGGATTACTGTGAATGCTGTTTCCAACGAACCCCGAGTATAGGTCGGGCAAGGACAATATAAAAAAAAAAAATAATTTAAATTTATTTTTTATTATATGTTTTTTTATATATACAGTATTTGCACATATATGTTTATGTACATTTACATATACAAATATATCTATGTTTACATATATGTATTTATAAATGTGTGTGTACGTATAAACTAAACAAATTAACTTTGGAAAACCAAATTCCACCCCTACATGTTGTCAGCAAGGTCGGTGAAACTAAGTTTTTGGGCATTCTTCTGGATACAAGACTTTCCTGGGGACCTCACATAAACCAGCTCTGCATAAAGCTCAACTCTGCAGAGTAATATGTGATAAGAGGACGGAACATCTGCAACCCTGCCTCAGCAAAAGCAGCATATCAAGCCCTTCTCTAACTCATCTTAGCTATGGGATCCTCGTGTGGGGTGGCACAACTGCATTTAACATAAAGAGGGTGTTGACCATACAAAAGCAAGCAGTTAGGATCCTTTGCCGGCCTAGCCCTGTGTGATAGCTGCAGGCCTGCCTTCAAGGAGCTGAAGATAGATCCTGTCACAGCCATATACATTTAAAAAGTTATTCTGTCTGAGGATAGACTTGGACTTCCAATAAAAGAAAGATCCCATCCATACAACCCAAAGCACAAATCAAGAATCCCAGCCATAAAGCACTGAACAACCGTCCACGAGAAGAAGCTCTGCAGGCAGCAAGCTTTACAACACTCTTCCCCCAGACTCTAAACAGCTCCAAGGTGATTCCTTGAAACAGAAACTCTACAACTGACTGATCGACAACCCTGTCTACTCCTCATTATTGACACCTGTTACTGCTTATTGCAGCAATTTATGTAACGTATTGTGTTAGTAAATAATTTCATTTCATTTCATTTTACCATCTGGGACTTCATCACTTTGATGAAATAATATTGTCTCATTATCTCATCTAAATTTTGTTTATGTATGACGCTATAACTGTTCTCATAGTTCATGTAATAAAACATTTCTGATTTCTGTAATATATTTATTTCAACATACATTAGATGTTATATGGTTTCTCGCTTTAACCGATCTATAGGCCCAGTCCCACGAGGGTCAGTTAAAAGAGGGTCTATTTTACTTGTTTCATAACCCATTTACTTGGTTGGTTTTCTCTTTCGCAGGTTTTACAATGGCATTGTAAGTAAAAATTTAGTGTGCATCTTCAAATTACATATGAATTCACCAGTGCTTATTTTTTATGAATTCACCACACGAGATCATGATGAAAATGATGGTTTCTACTATTAATAGTCAAATTTAATTACTGTATTTAATTGACTACTTATCATGGTTTTTAATTTTCTTCTGATATAGAGTCCTCCAGAAAGGACAGCAGGCTTTGCCACACTTATACACAATTAATAAAAGACATTTTAGTGTTTTTAAGCAGTTTTTACAACAAGCAACCAGTCTAATTAACCAAAAATTCAAACAATATGAACAAACTTAATTTCTTACATTTGGCCAAGAATAATTAAAAAAGAAATCCATTAACAGTCGACTCGTGTTAAAATGCTTGTGTCTTTACTATTCTCTAAACCTAAGCTCTGTTGTAATGTATGTTATATAGGAGGAGGATTTTATCTATTGGGCGTTCAGTGTCTAACATGTGTTTGCCTAATTACTTGGAGTTTTACAACAAGTGTTCTTCTACTTTGGGTAAGATAGTATAACTTCTATATTAAAATGAGAATGTATCAGTAAAAATATCACTTTGCATTTAGTTATTTTAATTTAACAAAGGATGATACACGCTCTGTCCCGCTTAAACAGGTGACTTGACAAGTAAATTACCTGAATTTGGCCACAACTAATGATAGTAATTCTTATCAAAGTTCATTTAATAGTAATAAAACAAATATTTCCAATTAAACTACTAGTTTCAGGAGTGGTTTGTGAAACCCAAAGGTTCACTTTGAATTCTTAACTTATGCATATACATCAAATACATACAACTTTTGTACTATTATATTCTGTTAGATGTTGCAACAGTAATTTGTGGAAACCTAGCAAAAGTAAGATCATAGAATAAAATTAGGGTAAATTACTAAATCAGTATCTATGAAGATTTGTCTTCATGTATTGGATATTACTATTGTGAGTATTAAACACAAATCTTCTGGATAAATTACAAAAAACATTAATGAAACAGTAATTTGTATGAAACTCATAACAAAATCAGTTAACATAGACTTTGTGAATAGTATTTTATTAATGTTATCTCTCACCTCAAATAAGTTAGCCAAGTTACACTTGGTCCGAGTCTCTCACTGAGAAAGCGACAGCTTCTTTGGAGGCCAGCCTCTCGAGTGATTCTTTATTTGTTAGATTATCGACAAGGTGACTGCGATCCGGCTGAAGCCTCATGAGGAGTTGCTGGGAGCCGATCTGTCTGTCCATCGGATCAAGCACCCGGAGCCCGGCATCACCGAGGCCTTTGGACTCCTGTCCTCCCTCCACCCAGACATCGTCGACATCCGCACTCTCCGTAGCATCGGAAGTAACCCTGGTACATCCTCAACCTTGGCTCCTCCTTTTCTCTCCAACATCTTAAGTCCCAGTTGTAGTTGTAGTCCCAGGCACCCCAATCTCTCGATTGATAGACACAAGCACTCTCCGATCAGCGGTGTTTTGGCCCCGGTGCCGATGCGACAGTGGTGGTTCCAGCACCAATGGTGTTGTCTAGACTGTAAGTGCCTGTGCAGCCTAGCCATGGGCCTCAGTACAGCTTGCTGAACAATGAGGAGGCGAAGGCATAATTGTCTAAGATAATCGGTCCTTTGAGTTTTGATACGATCGTGCAGTTCTTTACGTTCTAAAGTCTGCAAAAAAGCCTATTTTGGTGGCTGTGTTGAAATATTTTTATAATTTGCATTTGAAAATTAAAAGGCATCAACATCAATGCTAACGCAACACAGGCTATCACAAGAGAAAACCACCAACCCATAAATACTGCCGATCGTGAATACCACCATCATGTATACAACCATCTTCTTGGGGGGAGGGGGGGTGGGGTGCCCAAAACCATTGCTCGGGCCTGGGCCTGGGACAGCCATCTGGGAAAAGCCCTTTCCAGCAGTCTGGTCTGGTTAGCTTGGGAACACATTTTTTAATCGCTGCAACAGAAATAAGTTAAACAGCTCTAGTCTGGTGGACTTGGAAATTTATTGCATTGTGCATTAGGACTCAATTTGAGGTTCTAAAGTCAAGAACAAAAAAATGAAAAAAATTATTTCTAAGATGAGATTTGTTCTACTTTGGTAAAACCTTTCTCTGTATTATTGTTACATTATGCATTATAGTATTCATCATGTCATTAGCATTTTAATATTATAATTATATGTTTACTAGGATGTGAATGGCCATACATGATTTACATTAGCATTAATAAAAGACTCCTAAAATATGTTCTTTAAATTAATCATTTAACAAAACTACTCTACAAACAAAATGATATAGCAGTAGCAAGTTGTATTATTTGATCTGGAATGGATCATAAAACTTTAACAGAGAAACAGAAAAAACTTTTTTATGGACTTTAAAACTTTAACTTAAACAGAGTGACAACAGAAAAATTGTCATTAATTTCCCCGATTTTCCTGACTATTTACCATCAATTTCCCTGATTCATGAACTTTACTTAAAAATTATAATTCAACATTCACAAAAAATATTTCTGCCAAAGAAAGCCTAGGCAGAGAAAATACTGAAATATGTATCATAATGGAGTAATTGATTTTTCTTTCAAAAGTATGGTACTGTATTCAAAACGAGTTTCAACTATTCAATGTTGCATCTGATTCACTTGTAGTACTCAGAACAATTTGTAGCATAATCCTCATGATGTTGGCACCGACACATTTTTCTTAACAAAAAAGGACATTACTGGCTGGAAATTTTCAGCCTATATGTATTTAAATTATTAGGTCCTTTAGAATGTGATATTACAGTTTGGTTACCTAAGTTACTGAGCTTGAATGAATTGCAACACACTTACAATAAGCCAAAGTTGCATCTCTTATCTCTATTAAACTACCTACCATACCTAAACAACAACTAAATTCAGGAAATATTTGTGCATCAAGCCACAGTTTATTAAATTTATTCTATTTAGTAGCCATAATCCAGGTAACTACTAATCATCATAATAGAACAAAATAGAAAAAGAATAATAACTTAAAATATTTTGAGCACAAATCAAAGACTAGACGTAGTGAAAATTCCCAAAAATTTCTACAGTAGTCGATGATATATCCAACTCAAGCTTTGAAAAGTCTCCTCTAATAAATCTTTCATTGGGGCAAGCAGATTTCCCTGACTTTACAGACTTTTTGCCTATTTCACTGACTTTCTATGATTAAAATTTCTTTCCCTGACTTTCCAGAATGTGGACACCCTGTCAAATATTAAACACGGGACTTTATGTTGCTATGTCTGAAAAGCAACGGGTTATGTCTGAAAAAATAAGACTGGTTCATTTTAAAGAAAACGATAATCTGATTAAATAAAAGACGACGAAAAGCAGTCTAAATTGACGTTCAAGTTTTTATCAAAGCCAGAACCGTGTAGATTTGAACCTGAAGAAAATCAACTGGAGGTAAAATTCGTTAAAATAATTAATAATTCAAATAGCAATCATAAATTTTTGCAAAAATAGGCTACTTATAAACTAATTATAGTATATATCGGCACTCGATCCCTACCAACAAAAAAGTATATTATTATACCCTAATATTATTGATGAGGTATATTTGTATTATGTCTATGTATGTATACACGGACATCGAGAAAGGCTCCAACGATTTTCTTCAAACTTTTCAAATAAAGCAGTTCTGGGATAAAAATGATAAGGCCTATATTTACAGGTTTCAATGTCGGGAAAATCTTCTTTCGGGTACGTCTATTGTTATACATAAGCCAGCTATTTTTTTATGCTATATTGATCTGCAGTATTAAAGACCACATAAATTAAAAGAAGACTATTAACTGAGCATTGTGTAAAATTTCACTTTTTTTAAAGTCTTACGGTTTTTCGGTTCTACATCCTTGAAGTTAGAAATGTCACCGATGATAGCGGTGAACGCATTTCCGCCCGCGGCCTGACACCGGGCCTGCTACAAGTACTCAGCCAAGTTTACATTGAGCTGCGACGATTAGGTTATGTTTGTTATTGATATATAGGTCAGAAATACTTTCACTAACTCAAAACAAATCACACAGTAGTGATAAGTCATACATAAGACCGACTAGACAGCTATAACTAACCCAGCGTCACAGCCTTCAGCGGAGATGTGTTCGCTACGATCATCGGTGACATGACTGACTTTAAGTAAGCCCAACTCAAAAACAGTAAAACTCAGAAACTTGTAATTTTCACACTATGTTCAGTAAATAGTCTTCTTTCAATAGATGTGTTTTTAAGGCCGCACTTTGAATAACATAAAAATTAGTTAGCTTAGTAAGTAAAATTAAGTTCTTTCGTTATAATGTTTACCAATGGACGTTAATTTTTAACAATGGTCTTATGAAGTACAAAACTAAAAAAAAGAAGTAATGAAGAAGCTGACTCAATGGTCAAAGTACAAACCAAGTGTCCAAGTTAACATGTGGTTTTGCAATGTAAACAGTTACTTAATTGCCGGATGGTACTATAATAAAAACAAACGATAATTTTTTTTGTACTTTGTATTAGTGATTATGAATATTTAGATAAATAGTCATAGTCATAGTCATTTATTTTCTGAATGGATACAATTAACAATATTGCATATCTCAGTCGTCAATTTTACAAAATTTATGTATACAAAATTATTTCAAATGAATAAATAAACTAAAATGGATTATACAATACAAAATTAAAAATATTTATTCATTAACAGTGTAAAGCTCTTTATTTATAAGAAATTGTTTAGTCTTATTTTTAAATGTAACAAAACTTTTGCAACCTCTCAAATTACTAGGGGAGATTATTGTAAAATTTTATGCCGGAATGAAGCGTCTCTCTTTCATATAAGGATAGGGGAATTTGGGCAGGGAGGAGATTAGCACCATGTCGGGTGGGGTACCGATGATTTTCCCCTACAGTTTGGAGGGAACTAAGATTTTGTTTTACCAATAAGGTTACTTTGAGAATGTACAGTGAGTAAAGGGTCAGAATGTTGAGTTGTCTGAAAACCCCTCTACAGGAGTGTGATGGCGGAAGTCCAGAAATTATACGAACTGCCCTTTTTTGTTCCAAAAATGCCTTATTGGTATGAGCAGAACCACCCCAAACTTCAATCCCGTATGACATAATTGATTGAAAACAACCGTGGTACACTGCCAACAGATCCTCACGCTCCAGCAATGGAAACAATGTCCTCAAAGCAAAGTTTACCCTACTAAGCTTCTTACAAATATCAGAAATGTGGGGGTTCCATGTTAATTGGGAATCCATCCTCACTCCAAGAAACTTGATATTGGAAACCTCTATTATAGAAGATTGTGGGAAACTTAAATCCTGAGCACGCTTATTTCTAGTAAGAAATTGGACATAGTTGGTCTTGTCCTGATTCAGAAGCAAGTTATTACGCAACAGCCAATTCTCAAACTCAGATACTGAAAGAGCAATGTCATCTTGGATATTTTCGGGAGAGCCAGTAAACAACATTGTGGTGTCGTCAGCGTAGAGTGTCAGGGAAGGTGATTGAACATGAGCTCCAACGTCATTAATATAAAGAATGAATAGCAAGGGCCCAAGAATTGACCCCTGAGGGACACCAAACTTAATTTCAGATAAATCAGAAAATGAATCAGTGTCAGCCTGCACATATTGTTTCCGACCAACCAGATATGACCTAAACCAGAGAAGAGGAACACCATGAATGCCGAAAGACTCCAGTTTATCACAAAGAATAGAATGGTCAACACGGTCGAAAGCTTTCGACAAATCGCAGAATAAACCAACTGCGGGACCACCATTTTCAAGGCTAGAAATTACTTTGGAGGTGAAATCCACCAAGGCATCAGTAGTGGACAAATTGGTTCTGAATCCAAATTGATAGGGAACTATTAAATCGTATTTCGCAAGGAAAGACACAAGCTTATCGTAAACTAGTTTTTCAAGGACTTTGGAGAACGTAGGCAACAAGGCGATGGGGCGATAGTTATCAACATTTCCTCTGTCACCCTTTTTGAAGACGGGGATGATCTTAGAAACTTTGAATAGGTCTGGGAATATGTCTGATTGAAGAGATGAGTTAAATCTCTTCAGGTCTGTAATGACTGGCAACATGTGTTTGTAAGATTTTTTCAAAAGAGAACTTGAGATACCATCGATACCAGATGATGTTTTAGTTTTGAGGGATAAAATGGCCCTTTCAACTTCTACCTGAGATAAAAAAAAAGTAAATAAAAGTAAAGTAAATGGATAATACAACTAATAAGCACTTTTTAGAGTTGCAATTGAATTTAAAACTTAAGAAATAGTAACAATAATGAAATCATCTGTTAACAAAAAAAATAGAACATCTGATCCGACAATAAATAAACCAGAGTGCAGCATCCGCAACGGTAGTAATACATTAAAACAGTCTGAAAGGCCGAGTCTCATCACTTGGTGCCGACGCACGTGATTTTATTATAGGTACCATAATGGCCGTGTTTGAGTCTGTGTCTCTATTTAATTTTAATACTACGACAACTTCACTATTGAAGGATTAATGTAATTGTAACTGTAATTGAAACACTTTATAATGGGTCAAAAAGACCCAAACCATGGTGGTGAAACTATAACCCCTCCGGATCACTAGACAGAGCAGAAATATTGTAAACCACTCTTTTGCAATAAGTTCACCACATGTGATCTACATTACATGTGCGCCAGGCCTATACGTGATCTAGTATCTAATCCATGATGAAATGTACTGTATTAATGACATTTTAAAATATTAACCTACACCGACTTAGTATATTAAAGTTAAAAGTGTCAACACGAGAGTGTACCATTTCAATACGAAATAAAGATAATGAAAATTTAGAAAGCAACAGGCCTATAAAAACAAACCAAATTTGTTAAGGTTAGTGTATGCAATGCATACTATGCATACTATGCATTATACTTCTCGATGCAAAAGAAATTCTCATTAAATATTAATGATAATAAGAGCAATGAAAGTTGGTACATTGACCAAACTGTTGTTTGTAATAAAAATTGATTGGCGATTTAGTATTGTTTTCCAAAGCGATGGGTGAAGAAATGACCTGAAACTGCTATTTTTAACACTTAAATTTCAAAAACTTCTCGGGAGAGGGCCCCCCGAACCCCCCGCCGGTCTGGCTCGCCGATCGGGGGGGTGCAGACCCCCCGGTTAGCCCCCCCCCCTTATTACTGTTCTAGATCCGCCACTGGGTGAAGTATTATAAATGTATAGCCTTAGGATACTTCAGTGTTAACTAGCCAACCTGTATTTTCCTTAGCTTACAATATTACAGGCTAAAAGATATATTGATATTGTGTAATTCTACACTCTACTATTGGAGAATTTGCCTTGTGTTTCAGGGCATGAGGCTTTCCTCAAAGGCTACGTCCAACAACATCAGAATAAGAGTTCTGTTGCCTACAAGATCGGACTGATGGAGGACAAGCCTCAGCACATTCCTCAATTTGCCTGGATTGACTAAATGTACCTTAAAACTGCACATCCTATTTTATAACTGCATCTAGCTACTTACTGTATCCACCCTATTTATTATCTATATGGTATTAAAAAAAAGAAACCACACACAAAGTAAGCATAACACACCTGGCTGTAAGACTTTGGTTTTTTCGTCATTTGATGGATTAGTCATCAGGGATTCTCAAGACAGCTTATCTATGCATATTTTTATAGACATTGAAGGTTAAATAAATATTCATCAATGAATTAAAGTGTATTCATTTTAAAGGCCGTTTTAAGCAGGGGCTGTCGGCCCAGGGCCCTCCCCTGACCAAAGGGGGCCAACGGCTGGGGTCCACAAAGCTGCTAAATATTCCAAACTAAATTTGGATACAACAATGGTTTTGGAAAATAAAATAAATTATTTTTATCACAAAATTTGAAACTATTAAACGTTTATAATAACTAAATGTTTTGTTTGCTTATCTAGATATTAATAGGCAAGCACAATTCTTTCCCTCCATTTTTCTCAGCTCGTGTAAATGGTAGGAGAAATCTGAGCATAAAATTAGAAAGGTTTAGATGAGCAGAATTCCATTCTAATTCAAATGAGACTCTAGGGCTATGTTCAATGGAGGAAAATGCATTCAAACATATCGGGTAATCACATTTCAGTGTGCAACAATATCAGTAAAAGTTGTTGTCATGGGTCCACCCTCATGAGGTCGCACCTGGGGTCCAATGTTTGAATTGAGTGAGTCGTGAGTTACATCTCACCAGTTTGCTTTTTACCGACTGGCTTGAAATGGTAAAATTGGAGTTTGTGTTAGCATCAGGTTTCAACCGTCAAAACGATAAAATCATTAAATATTGCCAGTTCTATTAATTTAAAGATTCTAAATTACTTGCATAGTTATATTTATAACTCAATTACAACCTTATTTTATTTTAAATATTTAATTACACAATTGTAAGTAGCAATACACATTTTAGGCTATTTAACATTGGTAAACATAACCTAGACGAATTGAAAAGTATGAAAGTTGTTATTGGTAAATTGAATTATTTCCTGTTGAGATCGAGATGTAGAAGAAGAATTTGCAACCTTGCGTGAGATCATCTCACCAAAACCACTCACCACCGATTTGATAGGTGAGTGAAAACGGGTGAGTTGGTGAAATTTTTCTGGACAAAATACATTTTTATACATATATGCTACAGTGGTTGTTAAAACTATCCCTTGAAATACTGATGAAAAATATTAATTACAGGATGCGCAAGATTTAAAAGACCTTAAAATTACATTCATTCTCATTTACCTATATAGGTGGATGAAAATGTTTGGCGAATAAGCCAACTCACTACTCACTCGATTGAAAAATTGGACCCCTGATCATTTTGATTCAAGCCCTATTTTTATTGCCACCATTTTGTAGTGTGTGCATGGTCTGATGCCAAATCCCATTTCTCTAGACCTCAATCCTCCACTGTTACCGATTACTTATGAGACTGGTTTCGTCACATGAACAAGTGCGTCTGTCTCTTAAGGTCATTTTATGACTTTGATATAGCGCAACCAACAACAAAGAGTGACTTTGTTTTATAACTGAGCTATCTACTTGTTACATTTTATACATAATTTTTATCTTTTATTTTTTTCAATATGTCTCCAATATATTATTGATAGCTAGGGTCTTTGATAACTAAATGGATCCATTTGCATTTTCACTAATTTTGAAAAACTTTGTTTCATTTCGATACAGTACGACTTTTCCCGTTATGGATAATTACACAGAGTTATGCAATAATTTTTATATACAAAATATATATACAATATATATATTTATTTATATCTAAATTTTGTTATGGATAACTAACCAATTAAATGACATTCAGACATAAAAAATTATTAAGTTCCTATTTAATTACTACAAAAGAATTAAATAATATCCTTATATATTTAATTAAATGCAAAAGTATCAATCCGATACTGTGCTACACTTTTAATGTAACTTTTTGTACTGCATTACCGACTTCTCTACTTCTACCCTTTTAATGTAACTTTTTGTACTGCATTACCGACTTCCCTACTTCTACACTTTTAATGTAACTTTTTGTACTGCATTACCGACTTCTCTACTTCTACTCTTTTAATGTAACTTTTTGTACTGCATTACCGACTTCTCTACTTCTACTCTTTTAATGTAACTTTTTGTACTGCATTACCGACTTCTCTACTTCTGCACTTTTAATGTAACTTTTTGTACTGCATTACCGACTTCTCTTCTTGTGCTGCTACCTGTCGGACAAACGTCCCTCTACGACGTTCGTTTACAACAATCATGTACTTACTGACAAGGATTTTAATTCGGTATACACAATACTCGAAATGTTTGATGACACATACCATTAGATGGTTACGTTATCACCTATAAAAATAATTTGAATGGTCCTATGACAGTTAAAAACTCAACAGAGTTTAATTCAAGTTTATTTAACAGTGCCTGTTGAACAGTGACGCGTCCGCAGTACACAGTTGTAGCGCGGTTAGTCAGTGTTGATTTGAAGGCGTTCTTAAAGTACTGCATCTTGTTGGTTCTTTCTGAATTATTTTATAATTAATCGACTATAGAACAGTACTCTTAAGGCGTTCTATCAGTGTATGCAGTACCAAATAAGTAGGGTATCCTTGTAGGAAATTGAGAACACAGCTTCCAAAACACAGAAAGCACCATCAAGATTACATTTTTTTACGGATTTTGCTGATTGGTTGAATGGAAACAGTTGGCTGGAATAGCTTTGCAGACGTTTGCTATTGTCTTAATTTTTGTAAACAAATATGCTGATTTTGAAATGTAAGAGGTAGAAAGAGGGCTTCCCATGGTAATGAGGTGTAGTAGTTATAGCATCAGCGCTTTATTTCCCTCTAAAGGGAAATAGATGTAGTGCATGTGTCATATGTTTACATTGTAAATTAATGTGACAAATAAATCTGATTCTGATTTTGAATATGATACATCACCTGGAATATGGACTATTCACTTCCAAATGTAAAATTTTTATTTTCTTTAAACCGATTTGGTTGATTTTTAGACAACACTCACCTAATTTTTATCTCAGCAGTGGTATATCCACTGCAGTTGGCATGGAGTTTTGGACATTTCTTTAAACAGTTCTGAATTTAGAGTTAAAATTTAAAGGAAAATATTTATTTACTGCATGAGCAGATGGATAAGAAGCATATTTCCTATTTTATATTTTTTCACCATATTTAATTAAGGTCCCTATATTCTTTTAACATTATATGGTGTCTCTAAAGATCAAAGAACCTTTATTTATTTGGAGGAAGTGACTCTGACTTGGACTTGTGACAAACTAATGACATGCCCATTAATTATGATGCAGTACAGAATAATTGAATGTAACTATAAATTCACCGGTGTCATTGCTGTATGTGCCTATGATGTCAGATGTGGGGTAGTCGCTGGACTCCACCGCAACAACAACAACAACACAGTTTTAACATAAGTTTAAAATTAAACCTTAAACATTTTAATCATAGGTTAAAATAAAAATATAGTAGGTCATTCAGAATACAGGGCATGTTTTATTCAAAACGCTTCTAATTGATTCTATGTAGAATTAAGAATGAATTTGGGGGTGGGGCTTTACCTTGGCCTGAAAATCTCTTCATGAAATTATTTACAATTAATTGGGTAAATACTGGATTAATATTTATCCTATTGTTGCGACAGCGACTATAGTTTCGACTCGGAGTCATCATCTAGTTTCTGACGCAACGATAGGATTACAATTTATCAGGTATTTACACAATTAATTGTATTCATTGGTTACCCGGATACTAACATTTTATAATGAAATTATTTAATTAAATATTTATTTTCAGACATACTGTTTTGCGCTGTGATGAAAAAGTAAAGTATTGTGAAAGAATAACAGAATTTAAATTTTCAATGTACTTTTATTTTTCTATCAAACTTGTACATGTCTGATGAGAAGTCGCTGGCTCGATTCTCCATTAACGCAGTCATTAGACGATTTTTTTTAATCGTTAAGAGGGTGTTAAAGGGATGGAGCCTGCACAGTCAAGTGGCCGATGCAGTAACTACCGGAAAATGTTCCACATTGTTGCACGACCAATCAGTAGTGTAGAAAAGCCACTCCTGGCCCGGAAGTGACGTCACCGGAAGCCACATGCCACGGCACGCAGCTTCCGGTGGGCCAGAAGTGGGGATAATAGATGTCGGGGTGGAGATGGCGAGAGCGTCGGCGGTCGGTTGAGCGAAGAGTGCGCATAAAAATAGAAGTTAGTTCAAAATTGAAATTCGACGGTGTTAATAAAAACTCTAATAGTTGAACGAAACTAGAAGTTAGTGTAAAACTGAAATTCAACAATCGGGGTGTTGAACTAAATTTGCGCATAAATTAAAAGTTGGTTCAAAGCTGAAATTCAACGATTGGGAGTTGAACTAAATTCGCGCATAAATTAACCGGGGTTGAAGTAAAACCTCGCATAAATTAAAAGTTAGTTCAAAATTGTAATTCGAAGGTGTTAATAAAAACTCTAATAGTTGAACGAAAATAAAAGTCAGTTGAAACATTGCGCAGCCATAACAAGAGAGAGAGAGAAGGTAGATAGAAGTGTTAAGTTCCGCGGATAGAACGAGAATGAAGAATGAAACATGACGCGTCGAAATATATGCGTGACTGTAGATGTCAGATGGTGAATTAATCAATGGGGGGAGTGGAGATGGCGCTCGGTTGAACTAAAATTGCGCATAAATTAAAAGTTGGTTCAAAACTGAAATTCAACAATTGGGAGTTGAACTAAAATTGCGCATAAATTAACCAGGGTTGAAGTAAAACTAATATATGTTAGTAAAAGTAATATATGTTGTGTCTGCAAAAGTTTCAATTTCAAACATTGCGTATCCATCACAAGAAGTATGTTAGACGTGTAGAAGTGAGAACAAGACAGATGAATAAGATATAACGTCGAGCACGCGAAGGTGATTCAAACAGGACGACATGTGCTAATGTAAATGAAAGTTCAGGTTAGTAGCAATTAGACTTGTATAATGAAGTTGGCCAAACGTATATATAATGAGTAGGAAGGATGCGAACAACACAAATGCGAGTTAATTAATGGTCGCGGCGCGATAAACAATCTTCTTTTATAACGGTTATCGCGTGAGAAGATCAGTTCCGCATGAGCGCCCAAGTGGAACCTCCCGTGTTCACTCAAGCGGAACCCCCCCCCCCGGTGACTAATCATGCGGAACCCCCCCCCCCCCGGTGACTAATCATGCGGAACCCCCCCCCCCCGGTGACTAATCATGCGGAACCCCCCCCCATAAAAAATGGAGATTAAATCCCCCCCCCACCCCGGTGGTCACTCAAGCGGAACCCCGCCGGGTCGATGACCGGTCAATGGCCGGTCACGACCGGTTGCTAACCCCATCTAATTACCACACTTCACATCCCATGCCAGCCGTGAACTACTATTGTTTGAATGAAACAGAATTAAACATGGCAGCCACCATGGAAAATTCTAACCTCAAACCTTGGTTTTACGTCACGGCGCATGCGCCGCTCCCACTCCTTCGTTTCATTTTTATGCTGCTATAACTTGTACTGGAGTGAGCCAACTTCACGCTACGGCGCCTAGTCCTGTATTACTCACTTTAGCGCTACTGCGAATGCGCCTAGTCTGTATTACTCACTTTAGCGCTCCTGCGAATGCAACGAGTTCTCCGGATCGGAATCACTCCTCGCTATTGCGCATGCGCCGAGTCCTGTATTACTCAATTTAGCTCTACTGTGCACGGAAAGTTCTAACCTCAAACCTTGGATTTTACGTCGCTGCGCATGCGCCACCCCCACTCCTTCGTTTCATTTTTACACTGCTGCGAACTGGAGTTGATTGAAGACCGTACTGGAGTGAAACAATTCCCCCACCACTGCATTAATTACCCCCACCACTCGAAAACCCGAGGAGCGATACGAGCCCGATTTTCGCGTCAGTCGTCAACGAGTTTTCATAGCGAAAAGTCGTTGGCTACTCGGTAAGAGGTTCAAATATATAGTAGGCCTATATATATTTGAACTTCTTATACTACGTTGCGTTCTTTAATGCAATGTGGTATGTGTGTGTGTGTGTAAATATTAGTTGTAAGTTGCACTTAATTTAAGAATTAATTTGCGCATTGCGATGTTAGTTATAAGTTGTGTTTAGGGTTAAGGTGTATTAATTTTAAGAATAATGATGGTATTTGGTTGTGTTGAATTATTTGATATTTAATAATGATGTGTTGTTAGTTTTAAGTGTTGGTATTTATAATTAATGTTGTTGTTTTGCCTTTCAGCTAGATGATAGGGGGTAGATTAACTGTAAATTCAGAAGTTCCGTTGAACTTCACTTAGAAGGGGTGGGACATCCGCAAATTGCGGACTAGGTTTTTGCATTTTGTTTAGGAATATGATGGGTGGGATTAGTTGGGTGGGTGTTAGAGTTGCGTTTCTGCATTAGCTGTTCCAGTTTCCCTTCGAATTCACGGTTACGGATGGACCCGGACCGGCCCGTTACGGATGGACCCGGACGGGCCAAACAAAATTGCGTCGATGTCCCTCGCAGAACGTAACTAGTGGGTTGGGAGTGGGAACCGTTAGGCAAACAGGGTGGTGGGAACAGTTACTACTGTTCCCATCACCTTGGTTCTTTATAAGTCTTGAATGACCTTGACCCACTTTCGGAAGGGTCAATGACCAACCCCCCCCCCGAAAATTAAAATCCCTATAAATCGATAATGGATTAACGGATTAGGACAAGCGATACACCATTAAAAAGGTTTATGTAAGACGAACATTTTAGTTAAGGAAGAATTGAGTTATCTTATTTTAGTCAAAAGTTATGCGAATTATTTGAAATAAATACCCCCTCTCTTTCCTTTCCTCCCACTTTCCCCCACTTACTAGATGTTAACCCCTCTCATTAGCATACCGTTATAAAAGACGCATCGACCACGGCTAACGTTTCATTCTGATTCCAGACGTTACGCTGCGAACTGCGAATAGAACTACCACGATGTCATCCCTGTTGACTACAACTTCCACTACAGCTTGCTCTTCTATTACAAGTTCAACTTCTACTTCTACTACGGCTTCAACTACAGTCAAGAAAACTCTTTGCTTGAAAAATGCTCCCGACTGGTATAAGTGCAAGCTAGAGCGTTGTGTTTCTCCCCCATTATTTTTAACACTCTAAGTCTCGTGATCTACTTTTCTGAGGCCGTTGTACAGTTATATGACCTCTCCGACTTGCATTGTTTGCCGGTGTAGCTTCATATAGCGTGCAAAGAATGGTTCCTAATGAAATCTCATCAGCATTCAAAGACAGAGACTGTTGTTTTGCAAGTTAATTAGTCTTGAAATAATGAAGTAGGAAACGTATATGTAATGAGTAGGAAAGATATGAACACCGCGAATGTGAGTTAATTAGTGATCGCGGCGCGATGAACATTTGCCTTCATTATCACATAACGACTATCTCGTGAGAAGATCGGTTCCGCATGAGCGCCCAAGTGGAACCCCCCGTGTTCACTCAAGCGGAACCCCCCCCCCGTGACTAATCAAGCGGAACCCCCCCCCCCGAAAATTAAAATCCCTATAAATCGATAATGGATTAACGGATTAGGACAAGCGATACACCATTAAAAAAGGTTTATGTAAGACGAACATTTTAGTTAAGGAAGAATTTGGTTATCTTATTTTAGTTGAAAGTTATGCGAATTATTTGAAATAAATACCCCCTCTCTTTCCTTCCCTCCCACCTCCCGGATCAATAATCGGTCACGGTCAGCTGTTACCCCTCTCATTAGCATACCGTTATAAAAGCGGAGCAAGCGTTGTTCACTCCTCATTCCGCTTCTACACGCCACTCTTGTTGTTTCGTCTCTGCTCTTTACAATATTACTTGCTTTAAAAATGCCTCCTCGTCTTAGTGAAAATTTCAGTTCTTCCGAAATTTCTGATGTTTTTGAACAACCTGAAGACACTTTAAATAACGACAGTGACAGTGAAGATGATGATGATGATGAAGATGATTATTATAGCGTTAAAATTAGTGAAGAACTGAAAGTTATAGCAATTGATCCACAATTCCCATTCGATACAATAGAAAAATTCATGTCTGAAGCTCATAAATGGTTGGATTCTGGATCTTACGTACGAATCGGCTCTTTTATATTGTATGATGATTGTAATTCTTTTCTTATAACACCAAATGATAGAGACCGCATGCGGCAGTGGGCTCAAACAATGAAGGAGTGCTACGAACAAGGTGTGGATGTTGGCGGCTATTTTACAGCGCAAGTGGTTTAATAATCAAATTACCCTTCCCCCACCCTACACCTTATCCCTTCCCAATCCTTATTCCTTCCCCCTCCCCATTTTTAAAACTCATAAAAGGCGGGCTATGAACCTCCAGGTTTCTAGTCTGTACTTGCACCTTGTGCCGTCAAGATGCTTACCACTTTATCTTTTAATAGTATTACAGGCACTGAGCAGAAATTCTATAGAAAATTTTGTTCTCTACTTGATAAACCGCAAAAACTACCTCCAAATACTTTCACCTACAAGCTACCTCTGATGGACAAGGATGATGTAAGCAAAATACCATTAGTTCAAGCGAAATTTCTGGAAGAAAAAAATCTTGTTTATGTAAGAGAAGTGTATCATAATGAATATTCAAAAAGATTGGCTTACGAATTCATTAAGGAACATGCAGGACGTGAAAAAGAACAGTATCCAGGACCATTTTATTTATATCTTTTTGAGAATGGAGCTAGTGTAACGGTAGAAACAAGTATCAAATTAATGTAATTCTCCCTACCAAATTTGTGGGGTGAGGGTTTGAAGTAGATTTGCGCATAAATTAAAAGTTAGTTCAAAACTGAAATTCAACAATTGTTGGTCGAACTAAATTTGCGCATAAATTAACCGGGGTTGAATTAAAAGTTCGCATATCTTCCTATCAAGTTTATGAAGTTAGAATTTTGTTTTGCTGTAAAGTTATTGAAATAGTATTTGTATAAGGAAAATTAATATTGAAATACATGTTGTAATTTAGTCGTAGAGATGTGTACTGTACGAAAGCTGGATTTATAGTGAGTCGGCGCGACAAATGAACTTGTATTTATGCAGATTGTTAAAATGGAATAAAGAGATGATAGTAGCAAAACGCTCGAAGTAGAAAGTGTGAATAATGTTATATAAAGAAATAATAGTTAAACAAGGAAAATATTGAAAATTAAAACTGGTATTAAAAATATGAACGGACAATCAATTTTGTAGAAGGTTAATATTTTGTTGAAAACGTTTGATTTTCTTGGATAGTGAAGAAGAAGAAGATGAAATAGTGGTAGGGGGACCGTTATAAAAGGAGGATTGTGAGAGCCCATTTCATTTCTCTGCGAAACTTCGAAGAGTAAACATCTCAACATGTATCATTGCGATAAATGTTCGGAATCGTTTCACGATGAAATTCTATTAGACTGTCATAAAGAACTATTTCACAACAACGCAGAAGAAGAACAAGAAGAACAAGAAGAACAAGAAGAACAAGAAGAACAAGAAGATCAAGATGAAATAACAGCAACATCTTCAACTACTTCACCGAATCTACAAGTATTTGCTTTACCCTGTAAGGTAGTAATGCATCATAAGATTCAAAATGAAAATTTGAACTTAGAAGAATTTATTAGAGAAGCAAAACCAATCGTAAGTAAAACTTTAAAAGAAGAATTGAAAAGATTGAACTTTCTTAAATTTAGTTTACTACTAGAAGCTATGTTTATAAATGTACAAGAAGAATTATCACCAAGAGGATTCATAACGAAAAATCGAACTATCATAGAAAGTTCAAACATTGATTCAATAGTAGAGAACTGTATAGAAGAAATATTAACCAAAATTCAGGAACATGAAGGAAGAGGATCGGGATGGAGTCTTTTAAGTATTGAAGGATTAAATATAAGAGTTCACAAACATGGATATGGACTAAGGGGATCTAGTTACATTCCTTTGCCAAAAAGAATTGAAGATACAAAATCTTGTATTAATGTTAGAAACGCAGACAATGAATGTTTTCGTTATGCAATGACAGCTAAATTTGTACCAAATAATGCGTATAGACCTGACCAGGAATATGAAAATCAAAGATATAGGTACAATTTTCAAGGAATTACTTACCCTGTATCACTAGGAGATATATCAAAATTTGAGAAGAAAAATCCCGGCACGTCTATCAATGTTTTTGCATTAGATAGTTCAAACAAAGTGTATCCTTTACGTATTGCAAAAGAAGAGCTACCAGATCATACGGATTTACTACTACTAACGCGAGGAGATGTGTCTCACTATGTGTATATAAAGAAATTCGACTCACTTGTTAATAAGCAGCTTTCTAAAGATCGACACAGAAAGTTAATTTGCAAGAGATGTTTCAATTTTAAACGAGATGGACTACACGGAAGAGAATGGTTACAAGAGCACAAAAGATTGTGTAACAATAATTATGAAGCAAAGATTACTTTACCTCCGCAAAGCAAAGCATTCGTTTCATTTGAAAAAGTTCATCATCAATACCGTATCCCTTTAGTTGTGTATGCGGATTTTGAATCAACACTTGTTCCAGTTGAAGATGGAAATTTTGAAGCAAGAAAAAGTGTAAAGTATCAAATGCACAAACCAAACAGTTTTTGTTTAATGGTCAAATCAACATTATCAGAAGAACATTTAAACAGATATGGATTAACTTCGAAACCTCTAGTATACCGTGGTGAAAATGCGGAAAAAATATTTCTTGATAATTTATATTCAATAGCTGGAAATGCACAAAGATTATATACAAATATTGTACCAATGAAACCGATGGACGAAGAAGAAGAAATTCAACATGAAAATGCGACTCGCTGTTTCTTGTGCAAAAATGATTTTACTATTGAGAATTATAAAGTTAAAGATCACGACCACCTCACAGGATATTACAGAGGTGCTTCTTGTAATAAATGCAACTTAAACTATTGTTTACCACTATTTATTCCTGTGGTTCTGCATAACCTCAGTGGGTACGACGCTCATTTTATAATACCTGAACTAGGAAGAGACGACGGTAAAATCGATGTGTTAGCTGAAACTTCAGAAAAGTTCATAAGTTTTTCCAAAGAAGTTGGAAACCTCAAATTAAGATTCTTGGACTCCTACCGATTTATGCCGTCGAGTTTGTCCAAACTTTCTGAAAACCTAAGGAAACAAGATTTAATCGAAACGAAGAAGATTGTAAACAACGACAAGCTGGATCTGGTACTTCGAAAAGGTGTTTTCCCATATGATTACATAGACAGTTTAGAACGATTTAATGAAACATCATTACCTCCAAAAGAAGAATTTAAAAGTAAACTGTACGACATGGATATATCTCAAGATGATTATAATCACGCATGCAAAGTATGGAACGAATTAGGATTTAGAACATTGGGAGAATATTCAGATTTTTATGTTAAACTAGATGTGACTTTATTATGTGATGTGATGGAAGAATTTAGAAATACGTGTTTTGCGGCATATGGATTGGACCCTCTTCATTCGTTCACTTCGCCTGGACTAGCGTGGCAAGCCATGTTGAAAGAAACAAATTGTAAAATACAACTTCTTACAGATATAGATATGGTGTTGATGTTAGAATCAGGAGTTCGAGGAGGATTGACGCAAAGTGTAACACGTCATGTCAGGGCAAACAACAAGTATTTGCCCGATTATGATGCATCAAAACCAACAACATTCCTGGGTTATTTTGATGCAAATAACTTATACGGATGGGCAATGTCGAATCCCCTTCCATATGATAATTTCAAATGGATAGACCCTGAATCAATTGGAAACATAATGGATATACCGAAGCATGGTGAAACAGGTTATATTTTTGACATAGATTTTGAATATCCAGAACATCTTCACGATGAACATTATGATTTACCACTGCTTCCGAAGACCGAAATTCCTCCAACTGGAAGATGGCCGAAATTAATGATGACTTTAACCGATAAGTCTAGGTATGTTGGACACTACTGGATGATACAACAGGCCTTAGACTTGGGATTGAGAATTACAAAAATTAATCGAGTACTACAATTCTCTCAATCTTGTTGGTTAAAACCGTACATTGACAACAACACAAGAAGAAGAGCTGCTGCTACATCAAGTTTTCAAAAAGATTTTTTCAAACTAATGAACAACGCAATATTTGGCAAGACTTTGGAAAACAAAAGGAAACATAAGGATATCAAATTGGTAACTGATCCAGTAAAATTACAGAAATTAGTGCAACAACCAAACTTTGGTACATCTGTAATTATTAATGAAAATCTAGTTCTTATTTCCATGAACAAGAAGTCAGTTAAAATGGATCGTCCTTTGTATCTTGGAATGTCAATCTTGGATATTTCTAAAACACACATGTACGAGTTTCATTATAAGAAGATGGTTAACTATTATGGAAGAGATAACATTGGTATTGCATATATGGATACAGATGCACTCATTTACTGGATTAAAACAAATGACATGTACGAAGATCTACGCACCTTTATATATAAAGATGATTTCGACTTTTCTGATTATCCTAAGGACCATCCAAATTACGACTACGACAGAAACAAGAAAGTATTGGGAAAATTTAAAGATGAAACAAATGGTGTGCCAATGATGGAAATTGTAGCATTGATGTCCAAACTGTATTCGTTTCAACTGTACATAAACGAAAGGAACGAACATCAAGTCACAAAGAAAGCCAAAGGAATAAAAACCTCTTTCCTGAAGAAGAACGTACAGTTTGAACATTATAAAAGATGTTTGTTTGAAAATGTTGAAACAACTGCAACATTTAACACCATAAGAAGCTTCAACCATCGTCTTTTCAGTGTGAAGCAAACCAAATCGGCATTGAGCTATAAGGATGACAAGAGATACATCCTTGAAGACAACATAAGAACTCTGCCATTTGGACATTACTCTCTAAACCCTATCGACCAGTAAACCTATTCTTCGTCCTCTACCTTCTTCCTTTTTTCCTTTCCGTAAAGAAAAGGGGACATGGCAAGCCCAATGCCATGTTCCCTCTTTTTTACACTAATATGAAAATGGCATTGACCTATATTCAAACTATATAAAAGAGAATGAACTGTTGTACGGATCAGTATTTTTACAATCGGTGTGCAAGCAACACCTGAAGATGGAAAGTGTGAAGGACAAGATTGTAAATGAACTACATAAACCAGCAAGAAGAAGATTTCCAAGAAGAAGTACAATTATTAAGGGAATAAATGATCTTTATCAAGCTGATCTCATTGAAATGATACCGCACAGTAAATTAAACAAAGGTTTTAAATATATTTTAACAATTATAGACTGTTTTACTAAAATAGCTGACGCTTTACCATTAAAGGATAAGACTGGTAAAAGTGTTACAAAAGCTATGGAAACAACGATACAAAGAAATAAATTCAAAATCAAACATCTACAGACCGATGATGGAAAAGAATATTTTAATAAAGACTTTGGAGCTTTGATGAAAAAATATCAAATAAATCATTATTCTACAAATTCTGAAGTTAAAGCTTCAATAATTGAAAGATTCAATAGAACATTGAAAGGAGCGATGTACAAACAATTTTCAAAACGAGGATCATACGTGTGGTATGACATATTACCACAACTTATAAAAGAGTATAACAACAAATATCATCGTACCATTGGAATGAAACCTATCCAAGTAAACAGCGCTAATGCTAAGGTTGTATTACAACGCATCAGAAATAATACAACACCTAAATTGGAAAAGTTGCAACCAAAAAAGTTTAAGGTCAACGATAAAGTTCGTATAAGCAAGTACAAAGGTGTATTTAGTAAAAGGTATCTACCAAATTGGACTAATGAAGTATTTACAGTTTATAAAGTGCAACCAACTATACCTGAAACTTACTTATTAAAGGATAACAAGGGTGAATTACTTCAAGGTGGATTCTACGGACATGAATTGTTGAAATCAAATGTTGGTGATGTATATCTTGTTGAGAAGGTTTTACAAAGGAAAAAAGATATGGTTAAAGTCCGGTGGTTAGGATTCGATAAAAGTGAAGACTCTTGGATTCCTTCAAAAGACTTGGTATAGTAATTTAATAGCTCATTGTGTGTTTAACCTTGATACAAGATGGAGATTGTACAACAAAAAGATCGATTTAATATCAATAATATTGATGAATTGACGGTTGACAATGATAGGTTAAATCATGGTAAACATGGTGAATTACTACCAAATACGATAAGATGTTTAATAACTGGTCCTTCAAATTGTGGAAAAACAAATGTTGTTTTTAACCTTATAACTAATCCTAAAGGATTGCGCTTTAACAATATATACATTTTTTCAAAATCATTGCAACAACCGAAATATCAATTATTTGATAAAGTACTTGCAAGTGTACCTGAAGTGAATTTCTACAAGTTTAATGCCAGTGAAACAATTATGCAACCAAATGAAGCAAAACCATTTTCTATTTTTATTTTTGACGATGTGTCTTGTGAAAATCACGACAATATAAGGAATTATTTCGCTATGGGAAGACATCATAATATCGATAGCATTTATATTGGTCAAACATACAGCAAAATTCCAAAACAACTTATAAGAGATAATGCAAATATGTTGATTATCTTTAAGCAAGATGAAACAAATTTAAAGCATATATACAATGATCATGTAAATGCGGATATGCCATTTGAGAAATTTAAAGAAATGTGTGGCAAAGCATGGAATGAGAAATATGGCTTTCTCGTTATTATGAAGGAAGAAGATATTAAAAATGGTAGATATCGTATAGGGTTGGATAAATTTGTATTTATGCGTTGAACTACCGATGCTACATCTAGTTACACGTTGAACTTCACAGTGTAAACATGGTGAATCGAGAAAAACTATTGAAAGAAATAAAATCACTCAGTGATTCTATTAGGATGAAGAATCGTGCATTGAGGATGGGTTTAAGTGAAAGAGAAGAATTTCTAGAGACTACATTTAAACCTATTACGGAACCTTTAAAACAGATATCAGAAACTATTGGTAAACCTCGTTATGAAGGAGATGTTTTACTACCAGTTTCTAAACAAGAAGTACAAGCATTAAAAAAAGAAGAAGATGATGATTCATATACAAGTGCTAGTGAGCAAGAAGAAACAAAAGAAGAAGAAGAACCAATTGTTGAAAAGGAAGAAGAACAACCAATACCTGAAGCTGAACAATCTATTCCAAATTTAACTCAATTGAGTAGCGATATATTACAACATGGACCTCTTGGAAGAAAATATATAATGAAAATGCTACATGACATGAAATCAAACCCGAATTTGAGTAGATCACACGTATACGGAGCAAGAATTGATGGGAATGAATTAAAGATCGGCGATTCAAAGCTTGAAATAACACAAGACGATTACATCATTATTGGTGAGCATAAATATAAAGGAACAAAAGGACTTTATGAATTAATTTTTAAAAACATACCACTAAGATATTCATCCAAAGATTTAAGTGTTTTTAAGGAGATTCTACAAAATACTAACGCTCATAAAAGAAACTACTTAAAGGATGCAATGATTAATCGTTCACGTGCAACAAAATATAACATCGTTATAAAAAAGTTGTTTCCTCCACGAAAATTGCCAACATTACGTACTGCACCAGCGGTGAGACAACCACTGAAAAGAAAATCTTTATCACTTATGGATTTATCACTTCTTGAACAACATAGTAAAAAGAGTAAAGGAGATACTTCAACATCTGGCAAAGGATTGATGAAAAATCTATACAATACGAATGTGATTTACTACAACGACATCAATAAATTGGTTGATAGAATGAGACTATTGCATGAAGCCATGGAAGCCGGTCATACAGGTTTAAATAATGAATGGGTAGCTCTGATTGACGAACTCAGGAATCGCGGTATAATTGTATAATTGTCCGCGGATATATAAGAATTGCAGGCGTATAATGTGTCAGTTCTAACATGAGCGTCGACAAGTTCGGACGATACTCCGCGTTAGGAGTGCAAGTTGGAGAAAACAGAAAAAGAAGTGGATTACCGCAAACACCTGAAGGTGACTATAACATAAATAATAAACGTTTAAAGTTTGTTAGAGATCCAGAAGAAGATGGAGATGCAACAAATTTAAAAACAGTTAAGGAGGTAACATCTACAAGTTTAAAACTCGACGACAACCAACTGTATGATGCAAAATCTCACAGGGTTATTAACGTTGCAAAACCAGTCAATAATGGAGATGTTGTTAATAAAGGCTATTTTCTATCTGCGATGGAATACGCTTTACTGTTGGAAAAGACTAAAAGTGGAAAAAGGTACAATGCTTTAAATTATAAAATAACTAATGTGGCAGATCCAACTGAGGATACAGATACAATCAATAAGCGTTATTTGCACTCTGTAATACCAGAAAAGAAAAAAGATGGATTTTCCTTCTATAAATATACTATAAACGATATTGGATATCCTAAAGAAGAAAGTGATGGTGTTAATATAAAATACATTAAAGATAATTGTATTTTATATAATGGTGCTGTTATTGATTGTCATGGAAAAGTGTTGTCCAATCTGAAAGATGGTTCAACTCCATCGGATGCTGCTACCGTGAGACAAATGAATGAAAGCTTGAAGAAAGGAACATCCGCTTTTGTTAAACAAAATCAGGTGGTGTCAAAGAAAGGTGATGAGTTTATGCAAGGAAGTGAAAAGTTTACCTTACTACAACTACAAAATGACAAGTGGGATGGAAAAAATAAAAGATTGTCAAATATAAGTTTAGGCACGGAAGAACATGATGCTGTTATTTTAACACAAGTACCACAACTATCAGCTACTGGTGTTAATTTTATATGTAAAGGTAGACGATTAACCCAAGTTAAATCTGGTAAAGATGATCAGGATTGTGCTGTTGTAAAACAAACTATAATTTTAGATAAAATAAATAACGTATATGATGGAAAAAATAGAAGAATATCTAACATATCAGCAGGAATAGCTCCGAATGATGTTGCTACTATTAATCAAGTTATAGCGACCTCTAAAAAGGATCCATCGGTGTATACATGTAATGGTAAACGTATCACAAATCTTGATAATCCTACATATGACAAAGATGCTACTAATATCGAGTATGTAACGAATCTTGTAGGTAATGTAGTTATTGATATGCATAATCATTTGATTAATACATCGATGAAACACAATAAAATCGAAGATTCTCAGAGAAACCAATGGATTAAAGATGAAATCATTGATAAATACTAGTAAAACTTATGAATATTTAAGTATGGAATACACAAAAAAGGATTCATTATCATAAAGTATTTCATAGAGTGAAGACGTTGGTTACATAAAACAACATAATGAAGACCGTATCGCTCAGTCGTCGTCAAGACAGCGGCAAGAGAGGACGTGGTTTAACATCAGCTGCATTATCCCTGCTCAGACGGATTCCAATTGGTGCTGTTGTGAATCGAACGATAGACGCTTTACCATACGAATTACATCTGCCCGGAGGTTATCAATATTGTGGACCTGGAACTAAGTTGGCAAAACGTTTAGCAAGAGGAGATCCTGGAATTAATAAATTAGATCAAGCTTGCAAAGAACACGATATAGCATATTCAAAGTATAAAGATTCAACAAATAGATCAATAGCGGATAAAATTCTAGCGGAAAAAGCTTGGCAAAGAGTAAAATCAAGTGACGCAAATATTGCAGAAAAAGCAGCGGCTTGGGCAGTAACTACAGCCATGAAGACGAAAGCAAAGTTAGGTGCTGGAAGACGTCGCAGAGGAAGACCTGCAAAAAGAAGCGCTCCCAAAAGAGGTGGAAACATTAAAAAAGGACATCGTAGAACTCGTAAGGCAAATGTAAAGAAGACTTCTGTTTGGCAAATGGTAAAAAACGGAGCAGGTTTATATCTAAGACCATACCGTGTGTACTAAATAAAAAGAATCAATTGCTAATTCCAAATAAAGCCTTAACAAATCATCAGTTAAATGATTATGTAAAATGTTTGAAAATACCATTTTTTCGAGGAGTTTTTATGAAAGATGCATTACCAACTAAAATATGGGAAAATGAAACTGGAATAGTAAATTTGGATTCCACCTATGGTCCAGGCACTCATTGGGTATGCTATAAAAAGCTCGGACAAACCGTTTACTACTTTGACAGTTTTGGCAATCTACCACCGCCGAAAGAACTGCAACATTATTTTCGAAACTCCAAAAACATTTTTTACAATTACAAAAGAGAACAACCTAACAATACTGAAATATGTGGGCATTTATGTTTGGAGTTTCTAGCGAAGAGTGTCAGTCAGCTTTAAGATGTCATCGTATACAGTGTCACTGAGTGGAAATTCATCCACATTGAAAAGTACGCTGTTCCCAGCATTGCGTCTATCCAAGGAAAGATTATGGGAAGCGGCATTACTTGATTTAACTACCTACAACTCAATTCCCAATGTTACGGAAGGAAAGAACAATTTACTACATTATTATGAAACTAAGGATGCTTCAGGAAAATACTCAGAATTGAAAATAATTACATTTCCTACTGGAGCTTATGAAATCGATGATATAAACCAATTACTACAAAAACAACTCGGAGAAGAAAAGATCACCGTTAAAGGAAACAATAATACTTTAAAAGCAGAAATAACTTCAAAATATTATATCGATGTCAGCTTGGAAAACTCCATTGGCAGTTTACTTGGATTTACAGATACAAAAAAGAAAATCTTAACTCCTGGAACTACTCATTCAGGTGATACAACTGTTACAATATTGAAAGTCAATAGTATCGATGTAACGTGTAATATTATACACGGATCGTATAGAGAAGGAGTGAATCAGCATATTTTACATACATTTTATCCAACTGTGGCTCCCGGTTTTAAAATTGTTGAGAAGCCACAAAACTTGATATACCTACCGTTAAACACCAGTTTCATTTCAGACATCGTACTGAACATATTGGATCAAGACGGTGTTAGTGTTGACTTTAGAGGAGAAACGATAACTATACGGATACACATCAGAGCGGCAACATAAAAGTCGACATGGGATTATCATTTAAACCGCAACGGAAGAGTCGGGAGCTCAGTAGCTCCTCGACATTGGAAGAGTTAACATCGGACAACATTCGTTTTCTACAGAAGATTGGATTGAAACTTAACAACAATGGATATCCTGGATATATCTCAAGGACCGACATTCGACGAAACACTATGGGAGAAGGAATATCACACGCACAACCCTTACACTTCATCAAAATTAAACAATAACGATGAAATAAGGATTCCCATTCAACAACAAGATATTTACACATTACCGTGTGAAAGTTATTTATACATTGAAGGACGGGTATTAAAATTGGATGGAAAAACTGCTTCAACAGTTCCTTTTATAAATAACCCGATGGCATATCTTTTTGATGAAATAAGATATGAGATATCAGGGGTGACAGTTGATTCGACAAAAAAGGTTGGTATAACAACAACATTGAAAGGATTAACATCATTAACACCGCATGAGAAGAATTCAATAGTCACCGCCGGATGGGTTGCTCCTGATAAAGACACTATAACACCGAATTCCAACGGTCACTTTGATTTTCATGTACCTTTACGATTGCTTTTGGGATTCGCTGAAGATTACAAACGAGTAATAATAAATGTCAAACAAGAATTGGTATTACTCAGATCTTCAACTAACAAGGACTTGATACTTGCAGACCCTGCAACTACTGAAGATAAACTGGAATGGCAACTACAATTAGATAAAGTTGTTTGGAGAGTACCTCATGTAAGATTGGCTGATGAACATAGAATCGTATTATTGAGAAAGTTAAAATCTGACCGTGATATTGTGATGCCATTCCGAAGTTGGGAATTCCATGAATATCCTACACTACCTCAGACCGAACGACAAACATGGACCGTCAAGACATCAACTTACTTGGAACGAGCAAGGTACATAATACTCGGTTTTCAAACTAAGCGAAAAGATGTTATCACTGCAAATGCCGGTCAATTTGATAACTGTAAAATAAAGAATTGTAAAGTTTTCCTAAACTCTCAATTCTTTCCGTATGACAATTTGAATGTCATGTTCAGCAAAAAACGTTTTTCCATTTTATACGATATGTATGCAAGATTTCAATCGTCATATTATGGAAAGACTAATACTCCACTATTATCACCTGACCAATATTATTCCAAGGCTCCGATAATTGTAATAGATTGTTCAAAACAAAATGAATCGGTAAAATCATCAAGTGTGGATATAAAAATTGAAATGGAATTTGAAGAACCAGTAGCAGATGGAACTTCAGCATACTGTCTTATTCTACATGATAAAATAGTTACTTACACACCGCTGACCGGAATCGTGAAGAATGTACTTTAAAAAGAATTAGTACAACGACTGCAGATTTTTGAGGTTAGAATTATCTGTCTCAATTTTTGAGGTTAGAATTTCGTTTGTGAAAGACAAGTTAAAACAAACATTTATGTGAGTGTATAAATTTCAAGGATTCGACGAAAAACATAAAAGCGAGAAAATCATGAGTGGAAAATTCATTATATCTTCGACCGTCGTATGGGAAACATCGTTCGCAAGATGAGTTCTACTAACGGAGAAGAAAATACACCTCTAATGGATGAGAATAGTTCAGATATAGAAAAACAAGTTGAACGAGAAATGGACGAGTTCCTCAAGTTTAACAAACATAAGAAGAGAGAAGAAGAAAAAGAAGAAGGAGAAGCTGAAAAAGAAGTAAAAAGAAAAAAGGTTGAAGTTAACATTACAACTAATATTTTAACAGAAGTATTTCTTCGGATTTTCTACCCCATTTCTTCATGCATGACGAAAAGTATTTCAGTTGGAATTTTAAAATCATTGGATTATTCACCGATTGTTATTTTAAATCATGGAAATAAAATGGTTACATTCACTGAAACTTCTTGGGAATCATTTATGAAACATTTACATCTTTTGGAATGCTATTTGAGTAACAACACATTTGGAAGAAGAACAAGATTAAGTTTATTGGAATCAAATATTGAAGTTGATATAGTGAAACATCGTGGAGGACAAATGGTTCGCTTCAGAGATTTAACTAGACATGATGTAAAATTACATTTGACTAAAGAAGAATTTTACACTTTAAGTTGTACTACCGGTCCCGTCACCAGATATTTGAAACAACTAATATTTTCAAGTGCAATAATCAAAGACTATCTAATCGATACATTGGACAGACAACCTTTCGTTCCAATTTTATACGGTCCCGTGGATACTTCAATTTTTAATCGAATACCTCAAGAAGTGGATATGTGGAGACAATTGAACAACTATCACACCAACTTTAATATCGACGAAGAAGCGCAAGAAGTTAAAGAAGAACAATCGTGTTTGTAATACAAGTCAGTTGCTGACGAGACTTCATCATGAACAAACGGGTTTCGTTTTCTAATGCGCCACATATAATGGAAGTTAAAAAAGGTATAATTGAATTTCAAGCTTTTCGAGGAAATGATGGAAATTTTATTATAAAAGAATTAGTAATTTTGGATATGAACACATCTGTAGTTTATCATTACTTATTCAAACCTCCATTACCATTCAATAGACTAACAACTAAAGCGAAAGTTACAAACAAATGGTTGTACAAACATTTTCACAACTTAAGATGGGATGAAGGTTTTATTAATTATAACATGATGCCGCACATTATGAATCATTACTGCAAAGAGTTCAAAACTATCTACACAAGAGGATTGGAAAAAGCTAATTGGATACAATCATTTACAAGCAACGAAGTAATAAATGCAATAATAGATAGAGATTTCCAATGCTACTTCAATGAACTTTGTATTTCATCAAAGAGTTTTAAACATCGAAGGTCACAGTGCGCTTTGAAGAATGCCTACCGCTTAAATAATTTCCTTCAACAGAATGGTGGGGGTAATGTCGGTAATAAAAGTGAGAGCGCTACCATGACGCAGCATGAGTATTACTCGAACCTCCGAAGAGACAACATCTCCAACGGACATTATTATTAACAAGAAGATTAACAAAAAGATTAACAATAACATCAAGATGGCATCACAGAACTTTCTTCAAAATTTGGTTGATCAATTTAACGCTCATTCTAAATCAACAATCTTACCGACGAAGAAATGTTCTGAACTAAAAGAAGAAAAACATTACATCATACATACAATCAAGAAGATGGACACTTCAATTGGTGATGCTATTAATTGCACATTGAGCGAGGCGCCGTATACAGTTGGTGACGAACCGAAGTTTCAAATCTTCCTACCGAAACGGTTTGTACAACTTCTACAAAATGAAGATCTTCGAGTTATTCAACCTGGCGCACTCTATTTAGTTACACACGGACCGAGTGGAAACAACTCAACTGAACTAACTATTCATGTAACACCTACTACTAACTAGTTTGTACATAACATTGTAAATATATGTGTTTGTAATGGTTTCTCAATAAAGATGATATAAAACAAAAAAGAAAAATAAAAGAAGCAACATATTGTTATGTCTTTGTACATAGCAATATGTTGCTTTTTTTAAAAATTCCACGGGATGACCTTGACCCAATTTTGTGTGATAATAAAAGTGAAAATCAACTTGTGAAATTCATCAGTCTACGACTACCTTTCGTACGGTACACATCTCGCTCTCTATAACTAAATACAAAACTTCAACATGTCCTTAAAGGTCAAGTGTGCATCTTACGATACCAACACCATTACGAGTTTTGAACAACTTGAAGATTTAACCAACGAAATGCGAGTTTTACTTACCGGTGGTTATCACTTAACTGTTGATGTTAGTGCTACTAATGTAAGGATGTTTACTAAAACAAAATACTGCGATGATGAAGTATTTCTTTCTACACAACCTACAACATCTTCATCGCCAACTGGTCAACATAACATCAAGTTCCACAAGTACTACCAATGTTAAATAGCTTTTATCAAATAAAACTAAGGAATCACGTGATCAATGTCAAGTTGATAAAAAGGGTGTGATACTTGGATAACTAATCATTCGCTTCCCAACTTTCGCTGCGTCAACACCTATTTTTAAAGATGTTATACAGAATGATGATTGAACTTGATGGAAAGATCTATGGAAAAGATTACAACACCGTTGAACAAATGACAGAAGATTTAGAAATATTAACCCGAGAAGGATATCAGGCTAAATTAATTTTAAAATTTCCTGAAGTACATCCACTATCGACTGAAGAACTTATCGCTATGGCTAAAGCGGAGAGAGAGAAGAAGTCTGAAGAAAACAAACAGGAGGGAGAGAAAAAGTCTGAAGAAAACAAACAGAAACAAACTTCTTAAGTATCAATTTTCCTTACATTAGTAAGGTATAATTTTTTAAAACTTCGCTTGGATGACCTTGAAATTATCCCCACCACTTTTTGTAGTACATAAAACTGACTATTCAACACTATACACTCTTATTCTTTCACTGGACTCAGCAGCGTCAACATGGAAAAACAAAATTACAAGTACGAACCTCGTTACTGTTGTGAACAACAGTGTACAGATTTAGGACCAATGATGGTGGACGGGTTAGCTTGCACTAAGTGTGAATTTTTCGGATCTTGTTACTGCAAGTGCAAAACAAAACAACTACCGCCACCGGAATTGCGAACTTTCAAATTTTACAAATCAAGATATTTTCATACATGCTGTCCTCAAAGATGTTTCAAATTTCATCCTCTCGATCTAGCTTATTGTCAACGCACCAAGTCTCATCAAGATGATTTTTGTACACATATGATAAAAAGATGTAAATACAGATCAGATTGGTATTCAGATCCTGTTGAACCATCGAATGTGTAATTTCAGTTTTACACTCTTTTTTAAAACTTCAATTGGATGACCTTGAGATTTCCCCCCACCATTGGTTTTTTTTTAGATTCCCCCCACCATAAGTCTTTTAGATTTCTCCCCACCATTAGTTTAAGTTTTGTATCTTATTGAATCCACCTTTGAATTATTTCACTTCCAACATTCTAACTAACAACATGGGAACACCTTTCGTCAGGTTTCAACATATAATAACTGAGAGGGAAGAAATGGAAGAATTGTTTCAAAACTTGCTCGCTATAATGGATAGATATTATATGAGATGGATCAGAATTGATGTTCAATATTTACGTCCTGGTGAATTATCTTCATCATCACAGAGTGAGGAGGACGAGGCAACTACTGCAGCTAAGATATTTGAATTAAAAGACGAAGAAGAAGAACTTAGCTTTTTATTTAATCATAAGCTCGCCGTTAAATAAGCCCCCTCCCTTGGCGGCGTTCCTCATTTACTCGCCAACTCTCCAACGATGAACAACTCTCCATTGGCACGGATGAATTCTAGTTTTGAAATAAACTCTAAAGAAGAGTTACAAGCTATTTTTAATATTTTACAAGAACTTGCAGATAATTATACAACTATCAAAATGAATTTGGAAATAACATACGATTGTCCTATTTGTGATAAGGTTGAAAGTTCAGACGAAGACAGTTTACTAAATCTAACTCCTGCACCATCTGACACTACTGACGATAATAATGAAGAGCAAAATCTATCCCCCACCACTTCTTTGTAATTCATCTTTCCCCCCACTACTTTTTTATTTAACTAACATTTCTCGCTTTCACTCCTCATTCCGTCTTCGACTTTTAAACTATCAACATAACTTCTTTTAAAATTTCAAACACTAATACAATCATGATGGATATGATGGATGAAGTTCCCTTTGTAACTAGAATGGAAGAGGATAAATTGAAATTGGAAATTAAACGATTGGAAATGGAGCAGGAAAACCAACTCGGAATATTACGTCTCTTCACACTTTTCAAATACATCATCTGGGGACTCTGCGTTTACCTTTTTCTCGTCGTTGGCGTTTGTTTCTACAACTCCATAGTTCATCACAAAAATTCAACCTGTATAGTTCCTGGTATTGCACATTGATTGTATTTGTTTTTACGAATAAAGTTCAAAACTTAAATCTACCTATCCCGCTATCACCGGGTAGTTCAACTCTCAGAACTATTTCCTGTGCTAGCGGGATAGGCTTTTTTAAAACTTACTCGGGATGACCTTGACATACTTTCCGTAACCCAATTATCAAGTTGAATTTCAGTTTTTTACTTACTTTTAATTTATGCGCAAATTTAGTTCAACCGAGATCTTCTCACGCGATAACCGTTATAAAAAGAGATTGTTCATCGCGCCGTGACCATTAATTAACTCGCATTTGTGTTGTTCGCATCTTTCCTACTCATTATATATACGTTTCGCCAACTTCATTATACAAGTCTAATTGCTACTAACCTGAACTTTCATTTACATTAGCACATGTCGTCCTGTTTGAATCACCTTCGCGTGCTCGACGTTATATCTCATTCATCTGTCTTGTTCTCACTTCTACACGTCTAACATACTTCTTGTGATGGATACGCAATGTTTGAAATTGAAACTTTTGTGGACACAACATATATTACGAAGTAATTCCAAACCTTCTGTTTCAAAGATTAAAACTAATTTAACAAAAGTAAGGAAGAAATTAAGTTTTAACCCGTTATACTCTGCTAGAACTTCGCAAGTTAGCGTTGACGATAGTGTTATTCACAACATTTTGCGTTCGATGTTACGTTTCCACAACTTCGAACTTGTTACACCTATCGACTGTGTTCAACAGGTTTTCATATTTTACCCCCACCCTTCTTTATATAAGCGCGCTCACGACAATTCCTGTTTCATTCTCCTGTACACTCTTCAGCTAACATGAACTAACTTTTAATTTGTGCGAAGTTTTAATTCAACCCCGGTTAATTTATGCGCAAATTTAGTTCAACTTCCAGTTGTTGAATTTCAGTTTTGAACTAACTAATAATTTATGCGAAGTTTTACTTCAACCCTGGTTAATTTATGCGCAATTTTAGTTCAACTCCCAATTGTTGAATTTCAGTTTTGAACCAACTTTTAATTTATGCGCAATTTTAGTTCAACCGAGCGCCATCTCCACTCCCCCCATTGATTAATTCACCATCTGACATCTACAGTCACGCATATATTTCGACGCGTCATGTTTCATTCTTCATTCTCGTTCTATCCGCGGAACTTAACACTTCTATCTACCTTCTCTCTCTCTCTTGTTATGGCTGCGCAATGTTTCAACTGACTTTTATTTTCGTTCAACTATTAGAGTTTTTATTAACACCTTCGAATTACAATTTTGAACTAACTTTTAATTTATGCGAGGTTTTACTTCAACCCCGGTTAATTTATGCGCGAATTTAGTTCAACTCCCAATCGTTGAATTTCAGCTTTGAACCAACTTTTAATTTATGCGCAAATTTAGTTCAACACCCCGATTGTTGAATTTCAGTTTTACACTAACTTCTAGTTTCGTTCAACTATTAGAGTTTTTATTAACACCGTCGAATTTCAATTTTGAACTAACTTCTATTTTTATGCGCACTCTTCGCTCAACCGACCGCCGACGCTCTCGCCATCTCCACCCCGACATCTATTATCCCCACTTCTGGCCCACCGGAAGCTGCGTGCCGTGGCATGTGGCTTCCGGTGACGTCACTTCCGGGCCAGGAGTGGCTTTTCTACACTACTCCAATCTGAGATCTCGTGGATCAAAAACTCATCGTGCAGAGCTTCACCTGCTCCCATTTTGTGCCTTTATTTTAGGTCCGACGAAGGTGGGAGGGATTTTAAATTAAAGATACAGACTTGGGCTATTTGATTCGCTCTTTATTTTATTTTTCATATTATGACCTACGATCTATAATGGTCTTTAGGCTACTTAAACTAATCAACTTTGATCTGTTATAGATTAATATAAATTAAAATTATGAAAAAATATACTGTATTACTCGAAAAATAATACAATAGCCTAAAAAGCAATTTAAGCACTGTTTACGAAGCACGGGTAGTAAAAAGATAGTAAAGTCAGCTTAGCTAGTAAAACACTGTCCATGACACAAGTTAAAAAGTCATTTCAATACGTTTGCCATCAACTAATGAATCTAGTTTTGAATGACATTTTTTCTCGTAGGTGAGGTGAATACTTATCTCCCCCTCCCGGTTTGTTTATCTCCTTGACCGCGCTCGGACCACTTACGCAACCAGCGAACTAGGGAATTCCCCCCCTGAAGACGTGGAACGTTGTTTGGTTCCGCGACATATCGGGAGTGCGTAGAGACAGTGTATGTGTGTGTGTGTGTGTCTGTATGTATTTGTGTACTAATGAATCTAATAGAACGGGTTCCATTAGATTCATTAGTTAAGTATTTACGTAAAGCCATCGGTTAATTTGAATATTTTAATATTTAAACTCAAATAGCCTTTAGGCATTTATTTATTCACAAATGCATCACACTATTATTGGGCATCAGGGACGAACCAAGGTTATGGTTACGTATGAAGCCCTGCAAATAACTAATTAAGGGCACTTCACTGTTCAGTCACCTGCCGTCGAAAGTTCTTGGCCATCGTCTGAAACTCGTCAACGTTGTGATTATAAATGTGCTGTTTTGTTTTCATAGCAGCGAGAAGCCAAATCTTAATTTAAAAAATTTGGATCTTTTTTAAAGTATGAATTTATTTGTGTATAACTTAATTCAAGCCCTATAAAAAATTATAAAAAATCGATTAAATTCTTTGCGGTAAACCAGTTTTTTTACTAACAATAATTAATTATTTACTTGTTGCTTGGGGATTCAGTGACAGTAGCTAGCGCTTTCTAGCGGCGATTCAGCGAAATAAAGCCGTTGGAGTGAACTCACCGGCCGGCCAACAGATAGCTCTGGCGTCGGAAGATCGTATACCGTCTAGTTCCTTCATTCGAATAGTCATAATAGCGAGGAGCCCAGAGCTAAGTGGGAGCAACGGGGATGGGAACCCTCCCCCAGTCGACCAGAAATTCAATAAAAAGGAGATATGTAATGTTTTAACACTCATATTAACGGGAATATTAAACCAATTTTAACAATTTAACATTTTATTTTTCACTGATTTACAATAAAAATTCACTCCACTACCCCTTTTTTATCCTCACGTGCAATGCCATCCATAGCTTATGATACTCTGTCGTTAGGACTACAACGTACTATGCCCGCTGCCGGCACTGCTCTACATTTTAATATGCTTGTTTGTCAAAGGCTGAAAATTCATTGAAAGCGATGACAGTGATATTAAAATTCTGTTGTTTAAAGAACTAGCGAAAACTGTTTTTAAAAGACACACGGTGATTTAAGAATACTGCGTTCTTGCTCATAACAAATTAGGCCTATTCATACAAATTTGCTCTTTTTTGTTATGGAAATTTACAATTGCTGGTAAACACTGGTGCAACACATTTGTAGAGCATCTCACCTGATAAGCCTGAAAAATCACGATAAGCAGAATTTTCGGTTAAATTTGATTACTGTATATACTTTCAAGCGCTCCTTGTGAACTTCATGCTGCAGCGCTCTGTTGACAGCCTAAAGCCGTGTATACACCGGAGTAGCAAACACGTATTGCTAACATTTCTTTGCAACTTTTAAGACAGCGACTAATAATTGTCGACAACACGTGTTTCCAAAAAGATTTTTGTTGGAAACACTTTCCCATCGAGATTCTGCGAAGCCTGCAACGACGTTTGATCTAGAATGAAAGCCTTGAGTTGAGTGGTGGGGCAATGGGGAAATGTTGGCAACAAAATAAAGTCGCTCAAAGAAATGTTAGAAACTTTTGTTGCAAACTATTGTTGTTTGTTACTGCTACCCTATTAGAATGTAAATCTTATGGCCGGTAATTGTTCTTTAAGAATGTTTGTTGATTTGTTGTGTTCGCCCGAACAAGTTCGCCAAGAATTTTCGGCCAGTGCGGACCTCGGACTAAGTATAACGTGCGGACACGGCTTAATAAAACGTTCCATATACTCCCTATGGTTCAACTTTTCGATAGTTCGACACTCTCTAAATCCAAAAATAGTCGAACTATCGAGGTTCTACTGCAGTTTGGTGCTTGTACTGAAGTGGGCGTTTTTAAAAGTTCCCGCTCCGGTGCCGCGTCAACCGCGCGCAGACGATACACCCCGCGACGCGACGGTGGCGCAGTGTTGCACTAACGTCTCGAACTACCATTTCGCCGTGGGGAGTAGTCGTTAGTAAATAGATTGTAGACTACTGATTGGTTCAGTGGCGTAACTGATTTTACGGGCCCCCCTGAAACTTATTTTCAGGCCTCCCTCCGATAGGTCCAGTCACCGCGGTTATCACTGTTTCCCACCAGTAGATCAGTGTCAACCAATGGTTGAAGTGGGTAGAGTTCTTTTGATTACTTATCTTTTACAAAAAAGATTTATTTACACAAAGTTAAAGTATTAATGCATGTACAGTAATTGTAACATTGCAACCGCAAGTAGGCCTAATCTACCAAATTTTAATTAAAATTTGTATAGCCTACTTTTGTTCAGATTGCAACTAGGCCTGCCGTCTATTCCTTCAAAGAAATTAAGCCTATATGATTGCTTGTTTTATAATTAAAAAAAAAAAAAAAAAAAAAAAAAAAAAAAAAAAACGACTGACGACCACGGCTATCATAAGCTTCCAGTGGGATATCTTCAAGTATAACAAAACAAGTAAGTAAGTACTCTCTCTTGAACATGTTATCAAAATGAAAGTAACCAAACTCAATGTATCTTATTTGTGTTTTATTTATCATACAGTAGGGCCTAAGGGGTTAACCGAGACTTGCTTGTTGGACTAATTCGATTTTGTAACAGTAGCATGGTAATTAGTTTGCCGTTTACGTCAACTATACCTTTAACAGTTGGCAGCTGTTCCAAAACCCATGCTTTAAAAGTAGAATATTTTATTTTTATTTAACTATTATATTTCTTTGACTTTATGGTAACCCATATGACCAATGTTATAAAAATAACAATTATCTAACTAAGTTAAAAATAGATTTTTTCTGGGGTTTAGGCTGTTTCTATAAACTTATAATTGCGCTTGGACCAAAAAACTCCCAAATAAAATGTTTACAAAACTTACCAGCTACATTTAGAGATCGATGGAAAACCACACCACAGACATTCCTCGTATTGCAGTATAGTAGGCCTATTGTTTAGCTAACACCAAGGATTCTTAACTATAAGCACAACTAATAACACGTGTTTTAAGAAGGAAAAACGAATCCAACTTTTAAAGTAATTAATGACATCATTGTTATCAGCATTTAAAGAGTGTTTCCTATAAAAAGAATAAAAATCCCCAAGCTTAAAATTAATTTATGTAGTTTTGTTCATTTTAGTGAAAAGATTTTTATCACTATTCCTCAAAAGTATTTGTTTTGTCTAATTTGGAACTTCTTAGCACTTACGGAGTTTTGGGAAGCAAATCATTTGATTACCGTATCTCCTAAACGTATAAGTGCCTCGTTCTCTATTACTTAGTTTACTTAAGCAACTAAGATTTTCTTGGTATATTGTGCCTCATAGATAGTTTCTCATTAACTTTAATTTTGAAAGGGATTCGAAAATTAAATTGCCGCAACACAGCGCGACAAATTGCAAGGAGGAGCGGCGGGCAGGTTGCGCCGACAAGGGCTAGCGGCTGGTTGCAGACCAGCAGACTGCCGAAAACCTAACTGTAAAAATATGTTGATATTTTATAAAAGTTACATTCCAGGCATTTTAAAAATATAATGGCACAATTATAAATTTAAACTTGCTATAACATGAGTAAAAAAATACACGGGCCCCGTCCGCGGGCCCTCTTGGCTACGGGCCCCCCCCCCCGCACCGCGGGCTCTGCGGGCCCCTCTATTACGCCCCTGGATTGGTTTTATAACAATATGTGTTTACTATTGTACAGAGAAATTTGTTTTTCTAAAGGATGACCTTGGAGTAAGATATATCATGTTCAAAGGAGGAAAATGCATTCAAACATATCGGGTAATCACATTTCAGAGTGCAACAACATTAGTTCAAAAGTTGTTGGCATGGGTCCACCCTCATGAGGTCGCACCTGGGGTCCAATTTTTGAATCGAGTGAGTCGTGAGTTACATCTCACCAGTTTGCTCTTTACCGACTGGCTTGAAATGGTAAAATTGGAGTTTGTGTTAGCATTCGGTTTCAACCGTCAAAACGATAAAATCATTAAATATTGCCAGTTCTATTAATTTAAAGATTCTAAATTACTTGCATAGTTATATTATAATACAATTACAACCTTATTTTATTTTAAATATTTAATTACACAATTGTAAGTAGCAATACACATTTTAGGCTATTTAACTATGGTAAACATAACCTAGACGATTTGAAAAGTATGAAAGTTGTTATTGGCAAATTTAATTATTTCCTGTTGAGATCGAGATGTAGAAAAAGAATTTTCAACCTCGCGTGAGATTATCTCACCAAAACCACTCACCACCGATTTGATAGGTGAGTGAAAACGGGTGAGTTGGTGAAATTTTCTGGACAAAATACATTTTTATATGCGACAGTGGTGAATAAAACTATCCATTGAAATACTGATGAAAAATATTAATTACTGGATGAGCAAGTTTTAAAAGACCTTAAAAATTACATTCATTCTCATTTACCAATATGGGTGATGAAAATGTTTGGCGAATAAGCCAACTCACCAACTCACTACTCACTCGATTGAAAAATTGGGCCCCTGATAATTTTGATTCAAGCCCTATTTTTATTGCCACCATTTTGTAGTGTGTGCATGGTCTGATGCCAAACCCCATTTCTCTAGACCTCAATCCTCCACCGTTACCGATTAATTATGTGACTGGTTTCGTCACATGAACAAGTGCGTCTGTCTCAAGGTCATTTTATGACTTTGATATAGTGCGACCAACAACAAAGAGTGACTTTGTTTTATAACTGAGTTATCTACTTGTTACATTTTATACATAATTTTTATCTTTTATTTTTTTCAATATGTCTCCAATATATTATTGATAGCTAGGGTCTTTGATAACTAAATGGATCCATTTGCATTTTCACTAATTTTGAAAAACTTTGTTTCATTTCGATACAGTACGACTTTTCCCGTTATGGATAATTACACAGAGTTATGCAATAATTTTTATATACAAAATATATATACAATATATATATTTATTTATATCTAAATTTTGTTATGGATAACTAACCAATTAAATGACATTCAGACATAAAAAATTATTAAGTTCCTATTTAATTACTACAAAAGAATTAATTAATATCCTTATATATTTAATTAAATGCAAAAGTATCAATCCGATACTGTGCTACACTTTTAATGTAACTTTTTGTACTGCATTACCGACTTCTCTACTTCTACACTTTTAATGTAACTTTTTGTACTGCATTACCGACTTCTCTACTTCTACTCTTTTAATGTAACTTTTTGTACTGCATTGCCGACTTCTCTACTTCTGCACTTTTAATGTAACTTTTTGTACTGCATTACCGACTTCTCTACTTCTGCACTTTTAATGTAACTTTTTGTACTGTTTGTACTTGTGCTGCTACCTGTCGGACAAACGTCCCTCTACGACGTTCGTTTACAACAATCATGTACTTACTGACAAGAATTTTAATTCGGTATACACAATACTCGAAATGTTTGATGACACATACTATTAGATGGTTACGTTATCACCTATAAAAATAATTTGAATGGTCCTATGACAGTTAGAAACTCAACAGAGTTTAATTCAAGTTTATTTAACAGTGCCTGTTGAACAGTGACGCGTCCGCAGTACACAGTTGTAGCGCGGTTAGTCAGTGTTGATTTGAAGGCAGTAGTGTGTTTTGGTCACTTTTAAAACCGGCCACGTGCCCACGGAGCCACGTGCCGCGGCAGCTGGCGCCAGCTGCCATGTCACATAGCTTCCGGTGGGGGTTAGAGGGTATATATGAGATGCTGTAGTTATATTTTATGTCATATAGGTTGGGGTGGAGATGGCGATAGTGTTGGCGTTAGGGTGAAGTGAATTTGCGCATAAAATTAAAATTAAAAGTTAGTTCAAAATTGAAATTCGTCGGTGTTAACGAAACTCTAACAGTTGAAGAAAAATTAAGAGTTAGTTCAAAATTGAAATTGAAACTTATAACTGAGATGTGGAAAATATGTCAAGGTCATCCAGAGTAAGTTTTAAAAAATTCTATCCAACTATCACCAGAAATAGTTTTAAGTTGAAGTAGTTGGTGATAGCGGGATAATTGATTCGTGCCATGGGAGAGGTGTTTATCGTTTGAAAGTTGGCGATCGAATGAGAAGAGCCGCCTAGGGAGAGGGGTTATAAAACGGCAACCTTCCCCCACCACCCCTTCCCCCACTCCTTTAGATCAATAACCGGTCGCCGACTCTATGTGGTAAAACTGAACCAGACATGGCGGCTGCCATGGATAATTCTAACCTCAAACCTTAGTTTTGCATTGGTGAGCATGAGCCACCCCCACTCCTTTACCTTTCTTTTATATTTTTAAAACCGAACAGATGTTCGGGCAGGTGTTGGGGGCAGAAATGTTAAAATATTGGGGTGGAGATGGCAATAGCGTTGGCGGTCGGTTGAACTGAATTTGCGAATAAAGTAACTAGGGTTGAACTAAAAGTATACATAAATTAAAAGTTAGTTGAAAACTGAAATTTGACGGTGTTAACAAAACTCTTAATAGTTGAACAAAACTAAAAGTTAGTTTAAAACTGAAATTCAAATTTATAAATAGGATCTGGAAAGTATGTCAAGGTCATCCAGAGTAAGTTTTAAAAAAGCCTACCCAACTACCACCAGAAATAGTTCTAAGTTGAACTAGTTGGTGATAGTAGGATAGGTTGAAGTAACTTTTGAATTTTATTAGTGAACATACAATTAATGTGCAACAGCAGAGTTTAAACAAGTTGAACTTTTGTGATGAATTACAGAGTTGTAAATGCAAACACCGACGACGATGAGAAGGTAAATGCAGAGTCCCCAGATGATGTATTTGAAAAGCTTGAACAAATGTAACATTTCAAGTTGGTTTTCCCGTTCCATTTCCAATCGTTTAATTTCCAATTTCAATTTATCCTCTTCCATTCTAGTTACGAAGGGAACTTCATCCATCATATCCATCATGATTGTGTTAGTGTTTGAAATTTTAGTGATGTTGATAGTTCAGAAGTCGAAGACGGAATAAGAAGTGAAAGGGAGAAATGTTAGTTAAATAAAGAAGTGGTGGGGGGAAGGATGAATTACAAAGAAGTGGTGGGGGAAAGACGTTGCTCTTCATTATTACCATCAGTAGTGTCAGATGGTGCAGGAGTTAGATTTAGTAAACTGTCTTCGTCTAAACTTTCAACCTTATCACAAATAGGACAATCGTATGTTATTTCCAAATTCATTTTGATGGTTGTAAAATTATCTACAAGTTCTTGTAAAATATTAAAAATGTCTTGTAACTCTTCTTTAGAGTTTATTTCAAAACTAGAATTCATTCGGGCCAAAGGAGAGTTGTTCATCGTTAAAGAGTCGGGGATGGAATGAGGATCGGCACATAGGGAGGGGGCTTATATAATGGCGACCTTGAGCAGGCGTCTAGGGAGGGGGGCTGTCTAGGGAGGGGGCTTTTATATGGGGAACCTTGAGCTTATGATTGAATAAAATGTTTAGTTCTTCTTCTTCGTCTTTTAATTCAATTATTTGAACCGAAGTAGTTGTTTCATCCTCTTCACTCGATGAAGAAAACAATTCACCAGGATTTAAATATTGAACTACAATTCTGAACCATCTTATAGGATATTCGTCAATGATAGAAAGTAAGTTTTGAAACAATTCTTCCATCTCCTCCCTGTCAGTTATTATATGTTCAAACTTGATAAATTTGTTTTCCATGTTGTTAGTTAGAGTGTTGGAAGTGGAATGATTTAATATTATATAAAAATTAGAACTAGTGGTGGGGGAAATCTCAAGGTCATCCAAATGAAGTTTTAAAAAAGAGTGTAAAACTGAAATTACACATTTGATGGTTCTACAGGATCGGAATACCAATCTGATCTGTATTTACATCTTTTTATCATATGTGTACAAAAATCATCTTGATGAGAATTGGTGCGTTGACAATGAGCAAGATCTAGAGGGTGAAATTTGAAACATCTTTGAGGACAACATGTATGAAAATATCTTGATTTGTAAAATTTGAAAGTTCGCAATTCCGGTGGTGGTAGTTGTTTTGTTTTGCATTTGCAATAACAAGATCCGAAGAATTCACATTTAGTACAAGCTAACCCATCCACCATCATTGGTCCTAAATCTGTACACTGTTGTTCACAACAGTAACGAGGTTTGTACTTGTATTTTTGCTCTTCCATGTTGACGCTGCGGAGTCCAGTGAAAGAATAAGAGTGTATAGTGTTGAATAGTGAGTTTTATGTACTGTGAAAAGTGGTGGAGGTAATTTCAAGGTCATCCAAATGGAGTTTTAAAAAATTATACCTTACAAGTGTAAGGATTATTAAAATTTAGGAAGTTTGTTTCTCTTTGTTTTCTTCAGACTTTTTCTCTCTCTCCACCTTAGCCATAGCAACAAGTTCTTCTGTTGATAATGGATGTACTTCAGGAAATTTTAAAATTAATTTAGCTTGATATCCTTCTTTAGTTAATACATCTAAATCTTGGGTCATTTGTTCAACGGTGTTGTAGTCTTTTCCATAGATTTTTCCATCAAGTTGAATCATCATTCTGTACAACATTTTCTTAAATAGGTCTTGTCGTGGTGAGAGCTGAGAAGCAAATGATTATTTATACAAGTATCACATCCTTTTTATTAACTCACATTGATCATGTGATTCTTTAGTTGTAGTTTTGTCTGTCAAAAGTTATTCAACATTGGTAATACTTTTGGAACTTGATGTTATGTTGACCAGTTGGCGATGAAGAAGTTGTAGGTTGTGTAGAAATAAATATTTCATCATCGCAATATTTTGTTTTAGTGAACATCCTTGTATTAGTAGCACTAACATCAACAGTTAAGTGATAACCACCGGTAAGTAAAACTCGCATTTCGTTGGTTAAATCTTCGAGTTGTTCAAAAGTTGTAATGGTGTTGGTATCATAAGATGCATACTTGACTTTGAGAGACATCTTTTAGTTTTTATATTAAGCGATAGAGTGAGCGAGATGTGTACGGTACGAAAGGTAGTCGTAGACTGATGAATTTTACAAGTAGATTTTCGCTTTTATAATCACACAAAAGTGGGTCAAGGTCATCCCGTGGAATTTTTAAAAAAAGCAACATATTGTAATGTACAAAGACATCACAATATGTTGCTTCTTTTAATTTTTTTTGTTTTTTCTTTATATCATATTTATTGAAAAACAATTACAAACAAATAGTTACAATGTTATGTACAAACTAATCAGTAGTAGGTGTTACATGAATAGTTAGTTCAGTTGAGTTGTTTCCACTTGGTCCGTGCGAAACCAAATAGAGTGCGCCGGGTTGAACTACACGAAGATCTTCATTTTGAAGAAGTTGTACAAAGCGTCTTGGTAGGAAGATCTGAAATTTTGGTTCATCACCAACTGTATATGGAGCCTCGCTCAATGTGCAATTAATAGCATCACCTACTGAAGTTTCCATTTTCTTAATCGTATGAATGATGTAGTGTTTTTCTTCTTTTAGTTCAGAACATTTCTTTGTAGGTAGAATTGATGATTTAGAATGAGCGTTGAACTGATCAACTAAACTTTGAAGTAAGTTCTGTGATGCCATCTTGATGTTGTTGTTAATCTTCTTGTTAATAAGAATGTCCGTCGGAGATGTTGTCTCTTCGGAGGTTAGAGTAATACTCATGCTGCGTCATGGTAGCGCTCTCGCTTTTATAATCGACACTACCCCCACTACTGACACTACACCCACCACTTTGTTGAAGGAAATTGTTCAAGCGGTAGGCATTCTTTAAAGCGCACTGCGACCTTCGATGTTTAAAACTTTTTGATGAAATACAAAGTTCGTTGAAGTAGCATTGGAAATCTTTATCAATTATTGCATTAATCACTTCGTTGCTTGTAAATGATTGTATCCAATTTGCTTTTTCCAATCCCCTTGTGTAGATAATTTTAAACTCTTTGCAATAATGATTCATAATGTGCGGCATCATGTTATAATTAATGAAACCTTCATCCCATCTTAAGTTGTGAAAATGTTTGTTCAACCATTTGTTTGTAACTTTCGCTTTAGTTGTTAGTCTATTAAATGGTACTGGAGGTTTGAACAAATAATGATAAACTACTGATGTGTTCATGTCCAAGATTACTAATTCTTTAATAATAAAATTACCATCATTTCCTCGGAAAGCTTGAAATTCAATTATACCTCTTTTAACTTCCATTATATGTGGCGCATTAGAAAACGAAACCCGTTTATTCATGATGAAGTCTTACTAACAACTGACTTAAAAATTGAATGAGCCGATGTTTATAACAGACAGGATTGTTCTTCTTCTTTCACTTCTTGTGCCACTTCATCAATATTAAAATTGGTGTGATAGTTGTTTAATTGTCTCCACATTTCAACTTCTTGAGGTATTCTATTAAAGATTGAAGTATCCACGGGACCGTATAAAATTGGAACAAAAGGTTTTTTGTCCAATGTATCAATTAGATAGTCTTTAATTATTGCACTTGAAAATATTAGTTGTTTCAAATATCTGGTGACGGGACCGGTAGTACAACTTAAAGTGTAAAATTCTTCTTTAGTGAAATATAATTTAACATTATGTGTAGTTAAATCTCTGAAGCGAACAATTTGTCCTCCACGATGTTTTACTATATCAACTTCAATATTTGATTCCAATAAACTTAATCTTGTTCTTCTTCCAAATGTGTTGTTACTTAAATAGCACTCCAAAAGATGTAAATGTTTCATGAGAGATTCCCAAGTAGTTTCATTAAAAGTAACCATTTTGTTTCCATGATTTAAAATAACAATTGGTGAATAATCCATTGATTTTAAAATTCCAACTGATATACTTTTTGTCATGCATGAAGAAATTGGGTAGATAATCCGAAGAAATACTTCTGTTAAAATATTGGTTGTAATGTTAACTTCAACCTTCTTCCTTTTTACTTCTTTTTCAGCTTTTTCTTCTTCTCTCTTCTTATGTTTGTTGAATTTTAGGAACTCGTCCATTTCTCGTTCAACTTGTTTTTCTATATCTGAACTATTTTCATCCATTAGAGGTGTATTTTCTTCTCCGTTAGTAGAATTCATCTTGCGAATGATGTTTCCCATACGACGGTTGAAGATAGAATGAAGTTTCTACTAATTATTTTCTCGCTTTTATATTTTTCGTAAAATCCTTGAAATTTATACAATTACATAATTGTTTGTTTTCAACTTGTCTTTCACAAATGAAATTCTAACCTCAAAAATTAAAGCAGATAATTCTAACCTCAAAAATTTGCAGTTGTTGTACAATTCTTCTTAAAGTACATTCTTCACAATTCCGGTCAGCGGTGTGTAAGTAACTATTTTATCATGTAGAATTAGACAGTATGCCGAAGTTCCATCCGCTACTGGTTCTTCAAATTCCATTTCAATTTTTATATCCACACTTGATGATTTTACCGATTCATTTTGTTTTGAACAATCGATTACAATTATTGGAGCCTTGGAATAATACTGGTCAGGTGATAATAGTGGTGTATTAGTCTTTCCATAATATGACGATTGAAATCTTGCATACATATCGTATAAAATAGAAAAACGTTTTTTGCTGAACATGACATTCAAATTGTCATAGGGAAAGAATTGAGAGTTTAGGAAAACTTTACAATTCTTTATTTTACAGTGATCAAATTGACCAGCATTTGCAGTGATAACATCTTTTCGCTTAGTTTGAAAACCGAGTATTATGTACCTTGCTCGTTCCAAGTAAGTTGATGTCTTGACGGTCCATGTTTGTCGTTCTGTCTGAGGTAGTGTAGGGTATTCATGAAATTCCCAACTTCGGAATGGCATCACAATATCACGGTCAGATTTCAACTTTCTCAATAATAGGATTCTATGTTCATCAGCCAATCTTACATGAGGTACTCTCCAAACAACTTTATCCAACTGTAGTTGCCATTCCAGTTTATCTTCCGTAGTTGCAGGGTCTGCAAGTATCAAGTCCTTATTAGTTGAAGATCTGAGTAATACTAATTCTTGTTTGACATTTATTATTACCCGTTTGTAATCTTCAGCGAATCCCAAAAGCAATCGTAAAGGTACATGAAAATCAAAGTGACCGTTGGAAGCTGGTGTTATAGTGTCTTTATCGGGGGCAACCCATCCGGCGGTGACTATTGAATTCTTCTCATGCGGTGTTAATGATGTTAATCCTTTCAATGTCGTTGTTAAACCAACCTTTTTTGTTGAATCAACCGTCACCCCTGATATTTCATATCTTATTTCATCAAAAAGATATGCCATCGGGTTATTTATAAAAGGAACTGTTGAAGCAGTTTTTCCATCCAATTTTAATACCCGTCCTTCGATGTACAAGTAACTTTCACACGGTAAAGTGTAAATATCTTGTTGTTGAATGGGGATCCTTATTTCATCGTTATTGTTTAATTTTGATGAAGTGTAAGGGTTGTGCGTGTGATATTCCTTCTCCCATAGTGTTTCGTCGAACGTTGGTCCTTGAGATATATCCAGGATATCCATCGCTGTTAAGTTTCAATCCAATCTTCTGTAGAAAACGAATGTTGTCCGATGTTAACTCTTCCAATGTTGAGGAGCTACTGAGCTCCCGACTCTTCCGTTGCGGTTTAAATGATAATCCCATGTTGACTTTTATGTTGCTGCTCTGATGTGTATCCGTATAGTAATTGTTTCTCCTCTAAAGTCAACACTATGACCGTCTTGATCCAATATGTTCAGTACGATGTCTGAAATGAAACTGGTGTTTAACGGTAGGTATATCAAGTTTTGTGGCTTCTCAACAATTTTAAAACCGGGAGCCACTGTTGGATAAAATGTATGTAAAATATGTTGATTAACTCCATCTCTATACGATCCGTGTATAATGTTGCACGTGACATCGATACTATTTACTTTCAATATTGTTACAGTTGAATCACCTGAATGAGTAGTTCCAGGAGTTAAGATTTTCTTTTTTGTATCTGTAAATCCAAGTAAACTGCCAATCGACTGTTCCAAGCTGACATCAATATAATATTTTGAAGTTATTTCTGCTTTTAAAGTATTATTGTTTCCTTTAACGGTAATATTGTCTTCTCCGAGTTGTTTCTGTAATAATTGGTTTATATCATCAATTTCATAAGCTCCAGTAGGAAATGTAATTATTTTCAATTCTGAGTATTTTCCTGCAGCATCCTTAGTTTCATAATAATGTAGTAAATTGTTCTTCCCTTCCGTAACATTGGGAATTGAGTTGTAGGTAGTCAAATCAAGTAATGCCGCTTCCCATAATCGTTCCTTGGATAGACGCAATGCTGGGAACAGCGTACTTTTCAATGTGGATGAATTTCCACTCAATGACACTGTATACGATGACATCTTAAAGCTGACTGACACTTTTCGCTAGAAACTCCAAACATAAATGCCCACATATTTCAGTATTGTTAGGTTGTTCTTTTTTGTAATTGTAAAAAATGTTTTTTGAGTTTCGAAAATAATGTTGAAGTTCTTTTGGCGGTGGTAGATTGCCAAAACTGTCAAAGTAGTAAACGGTTTGTCCAAGCTTTTTATAGCATACCCAATGAGTACCTGGACCATAGGTGGAATCCAAATTTACTATTCCAGTTTCATTTTTCCATATTTTAGTTGGTAATGCATCTTTCATAAAAACTCCTTGAAAGAATGGTATTTTCAAACATTTCACATAATCATTTAACTGATGATTTGTTAAGGCTTTATTTGGAATTATCAATTGACTCTTCTTATTTAATACACACGGTATGGTCTTAGGTATAAACCTGCTCCGTTTTTTACCATTTGCCAAACAGAAGTCTTCTTTACATTTGCCTTATGAGTTCTACGACGTCCTTTTTTAATGTTTCCACCTCTTTTGGGAGCGCCTTTCTTTGCAGGTCTTCCTCTGCGACGTTTTCCACCACCTAACTTTGCTTTCGTCTTCATGGCTGTAGTTACTGCCCAAGCCGATGCTTTTTCTGCAATACTTGCGTCACTTGATTTTACTCTTTGCCAAGCTTTTTCCGCTAGAATTTTATCTGCTATTGATCTATTTGTTGAATCTTTATACTTTGAATATGCTATATCGTGTTCCTTGCAAGCTTGATCTAATTTATTAATTCCAGGATCTCCTCTTGCTAAACGCTTTGCCAACTTAGTTCCAGGTCCACAATATTGATAACCTCCGGGCAGATGTAATTCGTATGGTAAAGCGTCTATCGTTCGATTTACAACAGCACCAACTGGAATCCGTCTAAGCAGGGATAATGCAGCTGATGTTATACCACGTCCTCTCTTGCCGCTGTCTTGACGATGACTGAGCGATACGGTCTTCATTATGTTGTCTTATATAACTGGCGTGTTTACTCCACGAGATACTTTACACAAATGAATAACTTGTGCAAAATCTTTTATATTTAAAGACTTAGTTATTCAAATTAATTATATACTGATTTATAATTCTATTTTTAATCCAAGCTTCTCGTTCATCGGGTTGAATCATCACATGACTCGTTGTACTAGCTATATGATTGTGGGTATCAATAAGTAAATTACCCACTATTCTTATTAAACAATCTAAAGTTACAGCATCTTTCGGATGTTGAGGATCTTGTAACTGCATAATACGTTTATCATTACAAGTATATGCGGTTGAATCACTTTTTGATGTTGTTATGACTTGTCCAATAGTAGCAGCATCATTTGAATCTTCACCTGGTAAAATATTAATTATTTTCTTCATCTTTGCATCATATTTGGTCCCAAAGTGTTTATCCCAAGTTATTGTTTGTTTCAATGTAACACAATCATCTTCTTCATAACCAGGATAAATATTTTTTATTCTTCTATTACGACCATCGTATGTACCTAATCTACCACCACTTGCAATTAATGTTTGTACCATAAGAGGTACATCTGAATCTTTTATACCAAATCTTACATTTGTTATTGTTTTATGTCCTGCATCCCATTCATCATTTTTTCCTTGCATTAAATCAAACTTTTTATTTCCATGTATAAATTTATCTCCCCGCTTTAACACGGCATCTTCATGTTTTACAAAATTTGATGTTTCCTTTTTTAATTCTTTAGATAATTGTTCCATAGTAACAGCATCTTTTGGTTGAGAACCAAACTTTACATTTGTCAATGTTTTACCATGACAATCAATTCCATTAACATCTTGTAAAATACAGTTGTCCTTGATGTATTTTAGGTTTACAGCATCACCGTCTTCCTTTGGGTATCCAATGTCATTTATAATAAATTTATAAAAAGAAAATCCATGTTCAGTTTTTTCCGGTATTATAGAATGTAAATATTCTTTATTAACTGAATCTTTATCATTTTTGGGATTTCCCACGTTGGTTATTCTATAATTTCCAGCATCATACGTTTGTCCATCTTTTAAGTTATTACCCCATTGCAATTTTAAAGTATTTGAAAGTTCAGATGATAAGTACTCTTTAGTAATTGCATCAGAACCTTCAGTTGGTTTACCAACATTAATTATTCTATGTGATTTAACATCGTAAGTATTCTTATGTAATTTCAATGATGTTGAAGTAGCTTCTTTTACTGTCTTTAAATTTGCTCCATCAGTATCTTCTTCTGGATCTTTAACTAGTTTTAAACGTTTATTACTTATGCTATAGTCACCTTCAGGTGTTTGCGGTAATCCACTTCTTTTTCTGTCTTCTCCAACTTGCACTCCTAACGCGGAGTACCGTCCGAACTTGTCGACGCTCATGTTAGAACTGATACGTCTTACGCTTGCAACTCTTTTATATCCGCGGACAATTATACAACTATACCACGATTCCTAAGTTCATCAACTAGAGCCACCCATTCATTATTCAAACCCGTATGACCGACTTCCATGGCTTCATGCAATAGTCTCATTCGGTCAACCAATTTATTGATGTCGTTGTAGTAAATCACATTTGTATTGTATAGATTTTTCATCAATCCTTTACCAGAGGTTGAAGTATCTCCTTTACTCTTTTTACCATGTTGTTCAAGAAGTGATAAATCCATAAGTGATAAAGATTTTCTTTTCAGTGGTTGTCTCACCGCTGGAGCAGTACGTAATGTGGGCAATTTTCGTGGAGGAAACAACTTTTTTATAACAATGTTATATTTTGTTGCACGTGAACGATTAATCATTGCATCCTTTAAGTAGTTTCTCTTATGAGCGTTAGTATTTTGTAAAATCTCTTTAAAAACACTTAAATCTTTGGATGAATATCTTAGTGGTATATTTTTAAAAATTAATTCATATAATCCTTTTGTTCCTTTATATCTATGCTCACCAATAATGATGTAATCGTCTTGAGTTATTTCAAGCTTTGAATCACCAATCTTTAATTCATTCCCATCAATTCTTGCTCCGTATATGTGTGATCTACTCAAATTCGGGTTTGATTTCATGTCATGTAGCATTTTCATTATATATTTTCTTCCAAGAGGTCCATGTTGTAATATATCACTACTCAATTGAGTTAAATTTGGAATAGATTGTTCAGCTTCAGGTATTTGCTGTTCTTCTCCCTTTTCAACAATTGGTTCTTCTTCTTCTTTTGCTTCTTCTTGCTCACTAGCACTTGTGTATGAATCATCATCTTCTTCTTTTTTTAATGCTTGTACTTCTTGTTTAGAAACTGGTAGTAAAACATCTCCTTCATAACGAGGTTTACCAATAGTTTCTGATATCTGTTTTAAAGGTTCCGTAATAGGTTTAAATGTAGTCTCTAGAAATTCTTCTCTTTCACTTAAACCCATCCTCAATGCACGATTCTTCATCCTAATAGAATCACTGAGTGATTTTATTTCTTTCAATAGTTTTTCTTGATTCACCATGTTTACACTGTGAAGTTCAACGTGTAACTAGATGTAGCATCGGTAGTTCAACGCATAAATACAAATTTATCCAACCCTATACGATATCTACCATTTTTAATATCTTCTTCCTTCATAATAACGAGAAAGCTATATTTCTCATTCCATGCTTTGCCACACATCTCTTTAAATTTTTCAAATGGCATATCCGCATTTACATGATCATTATATATATGCTTTAAATTTGTTTCATCTTGCTTGAAGATGATCAACATATTTGCATTGTCTCTTATAAGTTGTTTTGGAATTTTACTGTATGTTTGACCAATGTAAATGCTATCAATATTATGATGTCTTCCCATAGCAAAATAATTCCTTATTGTGTCATGATTTTCACAAGAAACATCGTCAAATATAAAAATAGAAAATGGTTTTGCTTCATTTGGTTGCATAATTGTTTCACTGGCATTAAACTTGTAAAAATTTACTTCAGGTACACTTGCAAGTACTTTATCCAATAATTGATATTTTCGTTGTTGCAATGATTTTGAAAAAATGTATATATTGTTAAAACGCAATCCTTTAGGATTAGTTATAAGGTTAAAAACAACATTAGTTTTTCCACAATTTGAAGGACCAGTTATTAGACATCTTATCGTATTTGGTAGTAATTCACCATGTTTTCCATGATTTAACTTATCATTGTCAACTGTCAATTCATCAATGTTATTGATATTAAATCGATCTTTTTGTTGTACAATCTCCATCTTGTATAAAGGTTAAACACACAATGAGCTATTAAACAACTATACTAAGTCTTTTGAAGGAATCCAAGAGTCTTCACTTTTATCAAACCCTAACCACCGGACTTTAACCATATCCTTTTTCCTTTGTAAAATCTTCTCGACAAGATATACATCACCAACTGTTGATTTCAACAATTCGTGTCCGTAGAATCCACCTTGAAGTAATTCACCCTTGTTATCCTTTAATAAATAGGTTTCAGGTATAGTTGGTTGCACTTTATAAATTGTAAATACTTCATTAGTCCAATTTGGTAGATATCTTTTACTAAATACACCTTTGTATTTGCTTATACGAACTTTATCGTTGACCTTGAACTTCTTTGGTTGCAATTTTTCCAATTTCGGTGTTGTATTATTTTTAATGCGTTGTAATACAATTTTCGCATTAGCACTGTTTACCTGGATAGGTTTCATTCCAATGGTACGATGATATTTGTTGTTATACTGTTTTATAAGTTGTGGTAATATGTCATACCACACATATGATCCTCGTTTTGAAAATTGTTTATACATCGCACCTTTCAATGTTCTATTGAATCTTTCAATTATTGAAGCTTTAACTTCAGAATTTGTAGAATAATGATTTATTTGATATTTCTTCATCAAAGCTCTAAAGTCTTTATTAAAATATTCTTTTCCATCATCGGTCTGTAGATGTTTAATTTTAAATTTATTTCTTTGTATTGTGGTTTCCATAGCTTTTGTAGCACTTTTACCAGTCTTATCCTTCAATGGTAAAGCGTCAGCTATTTTAGTAAAACAATCTATAATTGTTAAAATATATTTAAATCCTTTGTTTAATTTACTGTGCGGTATCATTTCAATGAGATCAGCTTGATAAAGATCATTCATCCCTTTAATGATTGTACTTCTTCTTGGAAATCTTCTTCTTGCTGGTTTATGTAGTTCATTTACAATCTTGTCCTTCACACTTTCCATCTTCAGATGTTGCTTGTACACCGCATGTAAAAATACTGATCCATAGAATAGTTTATTCTCATTTATATAGTTTGAATATAGGTCAAGGCCATTTCATATTAGTGTAAAAAAGAGGGAACATGGCATTGGGCTTGCCATGTCCCCTCTTCTTTACGGAAAGGAAAAAGGAAGAAGGTAGAGGACGAAGAATAGGTTTACTGGTCGATAGGGTTTAGAGAGTAGTGGCCGAATGGTAAAGTATTAATTTTATCTTCTAAAATATGGCGCTTGTCATCTTTGTAGCTTAATGCCCACTTTGTTTGTTTGACACTAAATAGTTGATGATTATAACTTCTAATAGTGTTGAACGTTGCAGTTGTTTCAACATTTTCAAACAAACATCTTTTATAATGTTCAAACTGTACGTTCTTCTTCAGGAAAGAAGTTTTTATTCCTTTGGCCTTCTTCGTGACTTGATGTTCGTTCCTCTCGTTTATGTACAGTTGAAATGAATACAGTTTGGACATTAATGCTACAATTTCCATCATCGGCACACCATTTGTTTCATCTTTAAATTTTCCCAATACTTTCTTATTTCTGTCATAGTCGTAATTTGGATGATCCTTAGGATAATCGGAAAAGTCGAAATCATCTTTATATATAAAGGTGCGTAGATCTTCATACATGTCATTTGTTTTAATCCAGTAAATTAGTGCATCCGTGTCCATATATGCAATACCAATGTTCTCTCTTCCATAATAGTTAACCATCTTCTTATAATGAAACTCGTACATATGTGTTTTTGAAATATCCAAGATTGACATTCCAAGATACAAAGGACGATCCATTGTAACTGACTTCTTGTTCATGGAAATAACAACTAGATTTTCATTAATAATTATAGATGAACCAAAGTTTGGTTGTTGCACCAATTTCTGTAATTTTACTGGATCAGTTACCAATTTGATATCCTTATGTTTCCTTTTGTTTTCCAAAGTCTTGCCAAATATTGCGTTATTCATTAATTTGAAAAAATCTTTTTGAAAACTTGATGTAGCGGTAGCTCTTCTTCTTGTGTTGTTGTCGATGTAAGGTTTTAACCAACAAGATTGAGAAAATTGTAGTACTCGATTAATTTTTGTAATTCTCAATCCTAAGTCTAAAGCTTGTTGTATCATCCAGTAGTGTCCAACATATCGAGACTTGTCGGTTAAAGTCATCATTAATTTTGGCCATCTTCCAGTAGGGGAAATTTCAGTCTTCGGAAGAAGTGGTAAATCATAATGTTGATCATGAAGATGTTCAGGATATTCAAAATTAACATCAAAAATGTAACCAGTTTCACCATGCTTCGGTATATCCATTATGTTTCCAATCGATTCTGGATCTATCCATTTAAAATTATCATATGGAAGGGGATTCGACATTGCCCATCAGTATAAGTTATTTGCATCAAAATAACCCAGGAATGTTGTTGGTTTTGATGCATCATAATCGGGCAGATACTTGTTGTTCGCCTTGAAATGTCGTGTAACGCTTTGCGTCAATCCCCCTCGAACTCCTGACTCTAACATCATAACCATATCTATATCAGTAAGAAGTTGTATTTTACAATTTGTTTCTTTCAACATAGCTTGCCATGCTAATCCAGGTGAAGTGTACGAATGAAGAGGGTCCAATCCATATGCTGCAAAACATGTATTTCTAAATTCTTCCATTATATCACATAGTAAAGTTACACCCAATTTAACATAAAAATCTGAATATTCTCCCAATGTTCTAAATCCTAAATCGTTCCATACTTTACATGCATGATCATAGTCCTCTTGAGATATGTCCATGTCATAAAGTTTACTTTTGAATTCTTCTTTAGCCGGAAGTGATGTTTCATTAAATCTTTCTAAACTGTCTATGTAATCATATGGAAACACACCTTTCCGAAGTACCAAATCCAGTTTGTCGTTATTTACAATCTTCTTTGTTTCGATGAAATCTTGTTTCCTTAAATTTTCTGAAAGTTTGGACAAACTTGACGGCATAAATCTGTAGGAGTCCAAGAATCTTAGTTTCATGTTTCCAACTTCTTTGGAAAAACTTATGAACTTCTCTGAAGTTTCAGCTAACACATCGATTTTACCGTCGTCTCTTCCTAGTTCAGGTATTATAAAATGAGCATCGTACCCACTGAGGTTATGCAGAACCACAGGAATAAATAGTGGTAAACGATAGCTCAAGTTGCATTTATTACAAGCAGCACCCCTGTAATAACCTGTGAGGTGATTGTGATCTTTAACTTTATAATTCTCAATAGTAAAATCATTTTTGCATAAGAAACATCGAGTTGCATTTTCATGTTGAATTTCTTCTTCTTCCTCCATCGGTTTCATTGGTACAATATTTGTATATAATCTTTGTGCATTTCCAGCTATTGAATATAAGTGATCAAGAAATATTTTTTCTACATTTTCACCACGATATACTAGAGGTTCTGAAGTTAATCCATATCTGTTTAAATGTTCTTCTGATAATGTTGATTTAACCATTAAACAAAAACTATTTGGTTTGTGCATTTGATATTTGACACTTTTTCTAGCTTCACAATTTTCATCTTCTATAGGAATTAGTGTTGATTCAAAGTCCGCATATACAACTATAGGGATACGGTATTGATGATGAACCTTTTGAAATGTAACAAATGCTCTGTTTTCCAAAGGTAAATTAATCTTTGCTTCATAATTATTGTTACATAGCCTTTTATGCTCTTGTAACCATTCTCTTCCTTGTCTTCCTTCTCGTTGAAAATTAAAACATCTCTTGCAAATTATCTTTCTGTGTCGAGCTTTAGAAAGCTGCTTGTTAACAAGAGAGTCGAATTTCTTTATGTACACATAGTGAGACACATCTCCTCGCGTTAGTAGTAGTAAATCCGTATGATCTGGTAGCTCTTCTTTTACAACACGTAAAGGATACACTTTGTTTGAACTATCTAATGCAAAAACATTGATAGATGTACCAGGATTTTTCTTCTCAAATTTTGATATATCTTTCAGTGATACAGGGTAAGTAATTCCTTGAAAATTGTACCTATGTCTTTGATTTTCATAGTGTTGGTTAGGTTTATCAAAATGATTTGGTACAAACTTAGATGTCATCGCATATCTAAAACATTCATTATCTTGATTTTTCACATTAATACATGATCTTGTATCCTTAATTCTTTTGGGCAAAGGAATGTAACTAGATCCCATTAGTCCATATCCATGTTTATGAACTCTTATATCTAATACTTCAATACTTGTAAGACTCCATCCGGATCCTCTTCCTTCGTGTTCCTGAATTTTTGTTAATATTTCTTCTATACAGTTTTCTACTATTGAATCAATGTTTGAACTTTCCATAATGGTTCGGTTTTTTGTTATGAATCCTCTTGGTGATAATTCTTCTTGTACATTTATAAACATAGCTTCTAGTAGTAAACCAAATTTAAGAAAGTTCAATCTTTTCAATTCTTCTTTTAAAGTTTTACTTACAATTGGTTTTGCTTCTCTAATAAATTCTTCTAGCTTTAAGTTTTCATTTTGAATCTTATGATGCATTACTACTTTACCGGGTAATGCAAATACTTGTAGATTCGGTAAAGTAATTGAAGATGTTGCAGTTATTTCATCTTGTTCTTCTTGTTCTTCTTGTTGTTCTTGTTGTTCTTGTTCTTGTTCTTGTTCTTGTTCTTGTTCTTGTTTTTCTTCTGGGTTGTTGTGAATTAGTTCTTTATGACAGTCTAATAGAATTTCATCGTGAAACGATTCCGAACATTTATCGCAACAATACATGTTGAGATGTTTACTCTTCGAAATTTCACCAAGAAATGAAATGGGCTCTCATGTTCCTCCTTTTATAACGGTTCCCCCACCACTATTTCATCTTCTTCACTATCCAAGGAAATCAAACATTTTGAACAAAAATATTAACCTTCTACAAACTAATTGTTCATTCGTGTTCTTTATTCCCATTGGAGTTTTAGTATATACTTCTTTATATTCAAGCTTTAACAAACTTTCCCCCACCCAACTAATTGTAGTTACTTTTAGGTGGAAATGGCTACAGCACAGACACTTGGTTAAACTAAATTTGTGCATAAATTAACTAAAGTTGAACTAAAAATTCGCATAAATTAAAAATTAGTTCAAAACTAAAATTCGACAGTATTAAAAAAAACTCTAACAGTTGAACAAAAATAAACGTTAGTTCAAAACTGAAATTCAACAGTGTTAACCAAATTCTAACAGTCGAACAAATAGGTCAAGGTAATCCAATTTAACGCGAGAACAAGGAATAGAGCACTAAGTGGCATGTTAGTCCATTACCACAAAGTGATCTATTCCTCGCTCTCTATTCTACATCTACTTTTTTGGGTTTACTTATTGATATTAAAATGTTCAAATTTTACTATGTAGAATGTCCATTCTTGCTCTTCAACTCTTCGATTGTTTTTAGCAATTGTAACAAATATTCGTTAGTTTTCACCAAAGTCTTCATTTTGCTACATCCAATTTCAATGGAAGGAATTATAAGTTGTAATTTTATAAGTTCAATCTTTTCTTTCTTGCGAATTTCTCTCTTTATTATGTTGTTCCTTATTTTTGCTGAAGATTTAAACTCCATGTTGTTTCTGCTAAAGCCACAATAATAAAAGTCTCTTCAAACAACCTGCATTTATACACATTCCCCCACCATTTTATAATCCCCACTCCTTTCCCCCTTCTTTATAGGATTTGAAAGGGATAGGGTGTAGGGTGGGGGAAGGGTAATTTTGTTATTACACTAGTTGTGCAAGAAAATAGCCGCCAGTGTCCACACCTTGTTCATAGCACTCCATCATAGATTGTGCCCACTGCAACATGCGGTCTCTATCATTTGGTGTGACAAGGAAAGAATGACTATCACCATACAATATAAAAGAGTCAATTCGTACATAACATCCTGAGTCCAACCATTTATTAGCTTCAGCCATAAACTTTTCTATTGTATCAAATGGAAATTGTGGATCAATTGCTATAACTTTACGTTCTTCACTAAGTTCAACAGTATAATCATCATCGTCCTCATCATCTTCACTTTCACTGTTGTTACTTAAAGTGTCTTCAGATTGTTCAAAAACATCAGAAATTTCAGAAGAATTAAAATTTTCATTCAGATGAGGAGGCATTTTGAAGCAAGAAATATTGTAAACAGCAGAGACGAAACGACAAGAGCAACGTGTAGAAGCAAAATGAAGGAGTGACCAACGCTCGCTCCGCTTTTATAATAGTATGCAAATGAGGGGTAAGAGCTGACCGTGACCAGACATCCACCCAAAGGAGTGGGGGGAAGTACTTTTCTTACTACTCGGATGGAAGTAGGTTAGTAGGTCACAAGACTTAGAGTATTAAAAAATAATGGGGGAGAAACACAACGCTATAACGCATTGTGTTTCTCCCCCATTATTTTTTAAGCAACAATTTGGAAAAAAACTATGTGAATTTACTTTCTACGCCCCCACCTTGTAATACCATCCACTTTGTGTCTGAGGAGATAGTCTTTAGAGTCTAACTCATAAACAGATTTCTCTTTGCGCAAGGATTCAATTACTTTAATATTATATTTTTCGCCATTACAACTTGCCAAAATGTGTTCGTTGTCAATAACACTTTCAAAAAAATAAACACAACCTCTCTTAAGCCTATTTCCTTTCACACCAATAATTTTGGATTGGTATTCAATAGTGGGGGTTTCTGTCAGTTGTGGTTCAGAAAGGTGTTTTACGACATGTACATGGCAAAAACTTTCGTTTTTAACACATTTCCTACCACAAGCTGATCCTTTCTTAATTCCCCTAGTGAGCACTTCAGGGCAAGTAGTGGGACGGCTAAATGCCCTACGACGCTCTTCTTGTAATAATTGAAATTGCTCTGAAGGAGCAGGCTTAGGAGCAGGTTTGGGAGTAGGCTTAGTGGATTTAGTTTTATGATATGTGTGGTCTTCAGGCATAGTAAGTGGTGGGGTAGGAGGCAATGGTGATAGTGGGATGATGGGTGTACTAAGGCGATGAACAATAGTTTCAATTGAAGGGGTATTAAGACGGGGAACTGGCTTCTGCGGTGGCGGCATCATAGTTGATGGTGGTGCGGAGTCGTTTGAAGGCGAAGGTGAAGGTGGTGAAAAAATACTGCGAAGTCTAGAAGTGTTGGTTGGCGGAAGAATAGCTCCAGAAGTTGAAGGTTGGGATCCAAGTTGCTTCTTGTACCAGTCAGGAGGATTTGCAGACGAAGAGTTTTCTTAGGTGCAGTAACAGCCGTAGTAGAAGTTGAAGTAGAAGTAGAAGTTAAAGTAGAAGTTGTAGTTGGCAGAGATGACATGGTTGTGGCTCCAAGTTCGCAGCGTAACGTCTGGAATCAGAATGAAATGTTAGCCGCAGTCGGTGCGTCTTTTATAACAATATGCAAATGAGAGGGGTAGCAGCTGGCCGAGACTGATTATTGACCTGGGAGGTGGGGGAAAAGGGGAAAGAGAAGGTATTTATTTAAAATAATTCGCATAACTTTTGACTAAAATAAAATAACCAAATTCTTCTTTTACCAAAATGTTTGTCTTACATAGACTTTTTCAATGATGTATCGCTTGTCCAAATCCGTCAATCCGTTATCAAGTTATAGACATTTTAATTTTTCAGGTCATGACCGGTCGTTCACCCGGAGTAGTGGGGGAAGGAGTAGGGGTAGGAGTGGGAGAAGGGGGGGGGGGAATCGACTCCATTTTTTCGGGGGGGAGGGGGGGAGGGGGGGGAGGGGGGGAGGGGGGGGAGGGGGGGGTCATTGACCCTTCTATAAGTGGGTCAAGGTCATTCAAGATTTATAATGATCCAAGGTGATGGGAACAGTAATACTGTTCCCACCACCCTGTTTGCCTAACGGTTCCCACTCCCAACCCACTAGTTACGTTCTGCAAGGGAGGTCCCTGGGCCGTCCGCATCAAAGCGTAACTTCCCGTCCGCATCAAAGCGTAACCATTAATTTCAGGGAAACTGGAACAGTTAATGCAGAAACGCAACTCTAACCCCACCCAAACTAATCCCACCCATTATATTCCTAAACAAAATGCTAAAACCTAGTCCGCATTTTGCGGATGTCCCACCCCTTCTAAGTGAAGTTCAACCGAACTTCTGAATTTACATTTAATCTACCCCCTAACATCTAGCTGTAAGGCAAAACAACATTAATTAGTATTAGCAACACTTAAAACTAACAACACATCATTATTAAAAAACCAAATAATTCAACACAACCAAATACCATCATTATTCTTAAAATTAATACACCTTAATGCTAAATACCTCTTAAAATTAATACACCTTAATGCTAAACCCAACTTATAACTAACATCGCAATGCGCAAATTATTTCTTAAATTTAATACAACTTAAAACTAAACACACACACACACATACTACATTGCATTAAAAAACGCAACATAGTAGAAGAAGTTCAAATATATATAGGCCTACTATATATTTGAAACCTCTTGCTGAGTCGCCAACAACCTTTCGCTATGAAAGTTTGTTGACGACTGACGCTAAGATCAGGCTCGTATCGCTCCTCGGATTCTCGAGTAGTGGGGGAAGTTGTTTCACTACAGTACAGTGTTCAATCCAGTCCAATTCGCAGCAGTGTAAAAGAAAGGCAAAGGAGTGGGGAGCGGCGCATGCGCAACAACACAAAACCAAGGTTTGAGGTTAGAATTATCCATGTGCAGTAGCGCTAAAGTGAGTAATACAGGACTAGGCGCATGCGCATAGCATAGACTCATTCCGATCCGGAGAACTTGTTGCATGCGCAGCAGGTTTGAGGTTAGAATTATCCATGGCAGCTGCCATATTTAGTCTGGTTTCACCACATAAAGTCAACAACCGGTGGTGACCGGCCATTGACCTGGAGGAGTGGGGGAAGGAGTGGGAGAAGGGGGGGGGGCTCCATTTTTTCAGGGGGGGGGAGGAGGAGGGGGGAGGGGGAGGGGGGGAGGGGGAGGGGGGTGGGGGGGAGGGGGGGGGAGGTCATTGACCTTTCCGGTCGGTCATTGACCCCAAGGAGTAGGGATAGACACAAAACCCTACTTCTCTTACTACTCAGGTGAAAGTCGGTCAACCAGTCATTTGCTTGCCATCTGCCGCCATCTGGCTGGAGTTATTGCCTCTATAAAGGTGGGTAGTTTATCGCGCTACAAACATTCATTGCCTCGCATCCGCTCGGTCATCATCTCTCGTTAGTTTTATGTTATGACTACTTCACTTACTAGGTTTGAGGTTAGAATTATCCATGGAATAGCCTTCGTAAATTCTGACCTATAAAATTACTACTCTGGCTTTCTGTTTCAATTTCTTTTACACTTCATTTTATATCTCAGTCTTCTTTTAACTTCTGAACTTAACACATCGGTTATGATGACTGCACAATGTTTAAAATTAAAGCTTTTGCGAACACAACACATATTACGAAGTACTTCTAAACCTTCAATTTCAAAGTGTAGAACTAATTTAAATAGAGTTAGGAAGAAGTACAGTTTTAACCCATTATACTCTTCAAAGACTTCGCAGGTTAATGTTGATGATAGTGTTATTTACAACATTTTGCATTCTATGTTACAATTCAACAACTTTAAACTTGTTACACCTATCGACTGTGTTCGACAAGTTTTTTTATTTTACCCCTACTATTCCTCATATAAGCGCTGTCACCACAATTCCTACTTCATGCTCCTCTATTCTCTTCAGCTAAGCTAAGGTTTGAGGTTAGAATTATCCATGGCAGCCGCCATGTCTGGTTCAGTTTTACCACATAGAGTCGGCGACCGGTTATTGATCTAAAGGAGTGGGGGAAGGGGTGGTGGGGGAAGGTTGCCGTTTTATAACCCCTCTCCCTAGGCGGCTCTTCTCATTCGATCGCCAACTTTCAAACGATAAACACCTCTCCCATGGCACGAATCAATTATCCCGCTATCACCAACTACTTCAACTTAAAACTATTTCTGGTGATAGTTGGATAGAATTTTTTAAAACTTACTCTGGATGACCTTGACATATTTTCCACATCTCAGTTATAAGTTTCAATTTCAATTTTGAACTAACTCTTAATTTTTCTTCAACTGTTAGAGTTTCGTTAACACCGACGAATTTCAATTTTGAACTAACTTTTAATTTTAATTTTATGCGCAAATTCACTTCACCCTAACGCCAACACTATCGCCATCTCCACCCCAACCTATATGACATAAAATATAACTACAGCATCTCATATATACCCTCTAACCCCCACCGGAAGCTATGTGACATGGCAGCTGGCGCCAGCTGCCGCGGCACGTGGCTCCGTGGGCACGTGGCCGGTTTTAAAAGTGACCAAAACACACTACTGAAGGCGTTCTTAAAGTACTGCATATTGTTGGTTCTTTCTGAATTATTTTATAATTAATCGACTATAGAACAGTACTCTTAAGGCGATCTATCAGTGTATGCAGTACCAAATAAGTAGGGTATCCTTGTAGGAAATTGAGAACACAGCTTCCAAAACACAGAAAGCACCATCAAGATTACATTTTTTTACGGATTTTGCTGATTGGTTGAATGGAAACAGTTGGCTGGAATAGCTTTGCAGACGTTTGCTATTGTCTTAATTTTTGTAAACAAATATGCTGATTTTGAAATGTAAGAGGTAGAAAGAGGGCTTCCCATGGTAATGAGGTGTAGTAGTTATAGCATCAGCGCTTTATTTCCCTCTAAAGAGAAATAGATGTAGTGCATGTGTCATATGTTTACATTGTAAATTAATGTGACAAATAAATCTGATTCTGATTTTGAATATGATACATCACATGGAATATGGACTATTCACTTCCAAATGTAAAATTTTTATTTTCTTTAAACCGATTTGGTTGATTTTTAGACAACACTCACCTAATTTTTATCTCAGCAGTGGTATTATGGACTGCAATGGGCATGGAGTTTTGGACATTTTTTTAAACCGTTATGAATTGAAAGTTTAAATTAAGAAAATATATATTTACTGCATGAGCAGATGGTATAAGAAGCGTATTTCCTATCTTATATTTTTTCACCATATTTAATTAAGGTCCATATATTCTTTCAACATTATATCGTGTCTCTAAAGATCAAAGAACCTTTATTTATTTGGAGGAAGTGACTCTGACTTGGTCTTGTGACAGATTAATGACTTGCCCATTAATTATGATGCAGTACAGAATAATTTAATGTAACTATAAACTCACCTGTGCCATTGCTGTATGTGCCTATGATGTCAGAAGTGGGGTAGTCGCTGGACTCTACCGCAACAACAACAACAACACTACCATCCAACAGCAATAACAACACACAGTTTTAACGTAATAAAGTTTAAAACTAATCCTTAAAAATTTAAATTATAGGTTAAAATTAAAATATAGTTGGAATTTCAGAATACAGGGCATTCACCACACCTCTATTTGATTCTATGTAGAATTAAGAAGGAATTTGGGGGTGGGGCTTTACCTTGGCCTGAAAATCTCATCATGAAATTATTTACAATTAATTGGGTAAATACTGGATTAATATTTATCCTATTGTTGCGACAGCGACTATAGTTTCGACTCGGAGTCATCATCTAGTTTCTGTCGCAACGATAGGATTACAATTTATCAGGCATTTACACAATTAATTGTATTCATTGGTTACCCGGATACTAACATTTCATAATGAAATTATTTAATTAAATATTTATTTTCAGACATACTGTTTTGCGCTGTGATGAAAAAATTAGTGATTTATGTCATCACTCTTCAACAGGTTACCTATGAGGAAGATGTTTGATTTTCTATCAAACTTTTATATGTCTGATGAGAAGTCGCTGGCTCGATTCTCCATTAACGCAGTCATTAGACGATTTTGTTTTAATCGTTAAGAGGGTTTTAAAGGGATGGAGCCTGTGCAGCCAATAAGTGGCCGATGCGGCAACTACCGGAATATGTTCCACATTGTTGCACGACCAATCTGAGATCTCGTGGATCAAAAACTCATCGTGCAGAGCTTCACCTGCTCCCATTTTGTGCTTTTATTTTAGGTCCGACGAAGATGGGAGGGATTTTAAATGAAAGATACAGACTAGGGATATTTGATGCGATTTTTATTTTATTATATATATATATATATATATTATGAATTCATATTATGTTATGATGGTCTTTAGGCTACTTATATTAATCAACTTTGAACTGTTATAGCTTATTATGGATTAAAAATAAGAAAAAATATATTATTCGGAAAATAATACAATAGCCAAAAAGCAATTTAAGCACCGTAATTACGAAGTACAGGTACATAAGTCAGCTAGTAAAACACTGTCCATGACACAAGTTAAAAAGTCATTTCAATACGTTTGCCATTATCTAATGAATCTAATAGAACGGATTCCATTAGATTCATTAGTTAAGTATTTACGTAACGCCATCGGTTTATTTGAATATTTTAATATTTAAATTCAAATAGCTCTTAGGCATTTATTTATTCAAAATTGTATTACACTATTATTGGGCATCAGGGACGAACCAAGATTATGGTTACGTATGAAGCCCTGCAAATAAGTGATATAATAAAAGGTCTGGCTGGAAGCGTAGACTTAACCTAGGACTGTATCACGTCAACGTTGTGAATATAAACGTGCTGTTTTGTTTTCATAGCAGCGAGAAGCAAACTCTTAATTGAGCAAATTTGGAAATTTTTTAATGTATGAATTTATTTTTGTATAACTTAATTGTAACATTATAAAAATGATAAAAAAAATCAATTAAATTCTTTGCGGTAAACCAGTTTTTTACTAACAATAATTAAATTTAATTGTTTCTTGGGGATTCAGTGGCAGCAGCTAGCGCTTTCTAGCGGCGATTCAGCGAAATAAAGCCGTTGGAGTGAACTCACCGGCCGGCCGACAGATAGCTCTGGCGTCGGGAGATCGTATACCTGCCATCGTCCATTTCCTTCATTCGAATAAACTAAAACTAGTCATAATAGCGAGCCCAGAGCTACGTGGGGCAACGGGGATGGGACCCCTGCGCCAAACGACCAGAAATTCAATAAAAAGTGAGATATGTAATGGTGTAACACTCATATTAACGGGAATGTTAAACCAATTTTAATAATTTAACAGTTTATTTTTTCACTGATTTACAATAAAAATTCACTCAACTACCCCTCTTTGTATTCCCAAGAGCAATGCCATCCATAGCTTATGATCCACAGCTCTGTCGTTAGGACTACAGTACTATCAGTGGCGGCTCGCCCATAAGGACTCCCGGACGCCGCCCCTCCTAAAGAATTGATTAAAAATCAAAATAAATAAACTAACAAATATATTATTATGAGAATATTTAACAGAATGACAATTGTATAGGTCATAAGTTGAAGATAGAAACAGATCGTACCAAAATAAATCCAAAATCGACGACGATTGTGTCTCTAATTCTGTCGCGGCCGGCTCGGGCCGGAGCGACGGACGCCGGCCACGGCGTCCTAGCGCTCTTGTAAAATCAAATGGAGACGTGCATACGCGCAGCTCACTCACACAGGCACACACAACGGCTGCTAATGCAACGCTCTGCCCGGCGCCCTAGGCTGCGCGCGCCACTGCTCCAGCCTCCAGCCACTGCTACCAACCGAGCAGTGCCAAATTGTGACTGTCAGTTCTTTCGTGATTCAGTCGTCCGTCTGGGTTCTGTTGTGCGTAATGTTGTACGTGTTGTTGTGCGTTGTGTTGAAATAGTGAATTATATAGATTTGTGAGGAAATGTAAATGGGTGAAAGTGAAATGGGTGACGTTGGAGATGAGCAACATTTACACCAGGTAAATCGTATAGTAGGTAATAGAATGAAAAAAAAAAACATTGAATATTAGAATTACTTTGAAGCTCATGGGGCTTCTAAGGCCCAATTTTGTTATTAATCAAATGCAAAGTTGAACAAAAAGAAAAATAGTTTTAATCAAAAGTGTTTTAGAAATTTATACAATTAGGCCAATTGGCCTGTGGCTGTAAAATTAAAAACTCGTTTTTCTGTAACACTTGCTTGATTATAGTGATTCAGGATCGTGCCTTAACTGTTGGTGGTATTTCGGAGATTAAAGATTTGAACTAAAAAGTTAAGATACATAAAACGAGTGACAAACACATCAATAAGGCGTGCATATAGAATTTGATGAAATACTTGAAAAGATCAACATTAGATTTGCGACATTAAATAAAACTATATTCATACAAAATGTCTTAAGAGATGCAGATTTTTTATTTTTATTTTATTTATTTACTTATTTATTTGTTTTTGCTGGATTTCGTTAAGCAAAATCATTGACTATGTATTCATAGTCAATGGCAAAATAATCTCACATTGTGATGTATCCTTTACAGTTAATAAAACAATTGATTGTATTAAGGCTTTCAAGTACGATGAATAATTTAAATATTAAGTACAAAAAATAAGAAACTCCCCAGAACTAGATTAGTCCAGTATGTGAACAATAGTGTAGGCCTACATGAACCCAGACGTAAACATGGTTTGAAGACCGGAAATATATTGTCGCGAATGAAGTGTGTGACATCTTGACATCCGGGGTAGCGGACTGCTTTCAATTCTTAGAACACACCTGTCCGCGGCAAAACTATTTCAGTCTGATTTGTTTCCTCAATTCAAACAAATGTCACGAAAAATAAGTAGGCCTAAGCATTAAACGGATTCATAGCAACTGAATAAAATTGACGGTAAACAACTGCTTGTTTTAGGTTAATTTTATTGACCTAAAAAATCATCTCTGTTGTACATAACTGATAATCTGCAGTACAACAGAACAGATTATCAGTTATGTACAACATTGATGACTTTTCGTCAGCAATTTTAAATAAGATTTTTAGGCTATATTGCAATTTAGTTCAACTTTGTGATCGAACTATACCTGTTTGATGGAGTAACTATAATTTGTTGACATAAGAGTTAACCGTTTTTCCTGAAGCAGATCCACGGATAGTCCGGATCCACGGCCGGGGGGGGGGGGGGGGCTTTTGGGGGCTGCAGCCCCCCTTGACTTAAAAAATGAAAAAAAAACTAAAACTTTAAGAAAAGTATCAATTGTCTTTTTAAGTTCATTCATTAAAGCTGTTTTTTATCAGAAAAAGAGCTCAAAGTTGAGGAGCAACATTGTAAAAATAATATACATAGCATACATACTTTATATAATATAATACGTATACATATAGCAGAGTATAGCAGGACTGTTCAAAGTTGCTCAAGTTGAAATTCGGTCACGAAATGCAAGCGAAGTGTACTGCGTTTCGCTGGCAACGCAGATAGTTGTATTTCTCTCCGCACAACTCGCCGTGGTCGTCTCTCTGAAAATAAATTATTGGAATGTAACTAAGATTTTTAAATTTACTGATCTGAAATACAATATCATTAGCCTTAATATAGTTATAACAAAAATAGAGTATTCCTAAAATATAAAATATACATAGTAAAAAAGTGAACGAGATCGTTTGATTATAAAGTTCTCAACAGCCTTTCGCCATTGAAGTTGTGGAGTACAGCAAATGACCTTCTGGATCGCTTCACATCGCGGTTTAAGAAACCTTCCTCGCGATCGCGATGTAGGACAAGTAAATAAATATCTATTACCTGGGCTCATGTTGTCTTAACCTAGACTCTGGTCCCAGATTGTAAACATTTACAATACTGCACACGGCAGGTTGAAAGGAACCTACCTAGACGGGAGCGTCACTAGGACGACACAGATTAAATTAATAAATTAATAAATTAATTGATTTCCATCAATAACAAACAAAAATATACAACACTTACTCAACTTAACACTTACAACAGTCGTTATCAGTCAGTGGATGAGGAAGGTTGTCGAGCGCCCGCTTATCTAGTGCGTGCCGAGTCCTGCTGAGCTGCCACTAGCGTCTGCATATTAATTTTATGTGAACTAGACAATTTTTTATATTTTCAAATTTTTTATTAAAATATTAATATCAGTCATAATAAAATGGCCCAGTGTTTTAAGTGTGGTGAAGTGATCGATAATTCCAGGATCGCGGCAAACTGTTGTGATTGCAAGAACACGTTTCACCCGGAGTGTACTAGAGTTGGAACTGCTGAGAACTACAGGAAATTGAGTGCAACCCGTAAAGCATCCTGGAAGTGTGATGAATGTAAGGCAGAAGGTTCATCTAACGCATCGAATGTAAGTAAGTCCGACATAGATTCAAACCAAAAAATCTTTGATAAACTGGAAAATATGCATCGTGAGCTTTCCTCACAGATACAAAGTGTAAATGAAAATGTCAATGATTGTAAGAGTAGGCTGTCCGAGGTCAAAATAATGGCAGAAGAAAATAAAATTGCAATTAGTAACCTCGAAAATGAAAATGAAACTCGAAAACAACAATATGACGTATTGAAACAAGAAAATAAAAGTATAAAACTTGAGCTAAATGCAATTAAAGAACAACTACTCGATCTTCAACAGTACACTCGTCGTAACAATTTAGAAATTGCAGGAATCCCATTCACGCTTGGAGAGAACCTAATAGACATTTTGGCAGATATAGCCGATTACATACGTGTACCGTTCCATCCGTCAGATGTGTCCGTGGTCCACAGACTTCCTAGAGACAGGCGAGACCTTGGTAGGAATGTCTATATACCAAAGATCATTGTTAGCTTTGTCTCCAGAACTACTAAGGCAAAGTGGAGGTCTGCTGCAAGAGGAAGACGTCTTTCTGCTGCTGACCTAAGTGACAGCTTCCCCTCTACGGCATTCCTCTTAAACGACCATCTTACTCGTCACAATCAAGTAGTGCTAGGAAAAGCAAGGAACTACGTTAAGGAGAGACAACTTGCAATGGCGTGGACAAGTGACTGTAAAATTCTGGTTAAGAAGACTACATCCGGAGAAGCCGTGAGAGTATTCACCATTAACGATGTGGACGATGTCGTGAACAAGAAAATTCCGCCTACCAACCGTGACACCACCGCCTCCGCCCCCGACATGACCGCCACCGACAACACCGACCCCAAGAGCACCGCCACCAGCAGCACCGCCGCCACCGTCGCAGACGCCGTGAAGGGAAAGAACAAGGCTCCATAAACAAATAAGTAACTCCAAACATTTTTTTCATTTTTTTAACACATCTAATTATTACTGTAGTACAATTTAATTTTTTATTTTAATTTATACCTAAAGTTAAATACAAAATCTGGTTTGATTAATCAAATATTTTATGTTAAAATAAAATAGAAAAGTTCGTAAAACATTCAGCTATTTAAATTACATATTTAATTTTTTTTAATAATAGATTTTTTTTTAGTAATTGTCATGTACATTTTATTGTTAAGCACTAAAATTTTAAATACAATCGTTTCTTCAACATTGATTAACAGTATGGTATTGTCATATAAATGTCATATGAGGTAATTCATTTATTTATTTTCAACAGCAAACACCATGTATAATACTATTAGACAATATAAGTTACAATTCTAATGAATTAACTTGCTAAAAATTAACAGTCTATTGGGATATAATTCAATATCTAAGTCCGCGACTTTATTTTACCTCAATTAATGAATAAAGTAATAATATTATTTACTGTTGTTATAAACATTGTAAGCATTTCCTTTTTAGTTAACACTTAGTTTCCGCTATTGTGTTAGATAGAAGTTTGTCAAGTGCAAGTAGAAAAAAGGATAAGGAACAATTTTATCTCACTACTTTTGTTTACCTTAGCCTAAGATTTGTATACATTTCTGCTTTGTTTGATTTGTTTTATCAAAAGAGTACAATTATTTAGCACATTAATTAATCAACAAATTCAATTGTGTGAGTCTAAAATCATTATCTGGGTTTTCTTAGATAACAATACTTTTGCTAATTATTTTTAACTTCACAATTTTATTGATACTGTGCTGATTCCGATTTGTTCTGAACAACAATAGCCTATATCTTTTATAAATATGTAGAAAATCTCATCTGTTAACTATAGTTTAATCTCTCATTATAAAGTTATTAATTTGTTAGTGAAACATGTTAAGTATTTTTAAAGTTATAATATGTTAGTATTTAGTTTCTTATCTAAAATTTCATGTATATAATTGAAGCAATTAAGCAACTTTTATAATTTTAAAAGTGAGCTGAATGAAAACGCAGGCATTTAAATAAAATTTTCACTTTACAAAATGATTATTTAAAGTTTTTTCAATAGTGTAATAAAGTACCATCAGACAGACGGACTTTGTGCGGCTCGGCAGGACAATGACAAGCATGCCACTGATAACCGATCCAAACGATAATGACTTTAGAAATATTACTTGTCACGAGATAGACTATGATTCAACATTTACTGAGATTATCACTAATTCACTGCACGACAACTTTAAATTAATTCATATAAATATTAGAAGTTATTATAAAAATTTTGACAGTTTTTTAATTTTCTTAGAAGGATTACAAACTCAATTTAATGTTATAGTACTAAGTGAAGCATGGCTAGAGAAAGATAAACCTTTGACGCAATTAAATGGTTTTGATATATTCTATTCTGCACAAACATACAATAGAAATGACGGAGTTGTGGTATATTGTCACACCCTGCCTCCTTCACGGGTGCGACTGGGGGGTAGACTCAGAGCTCAATAAAGAAAAACTAGTATTACCTTAGATAACACATTTTATTTTCCTTGATGCCCTGCTCTCCTCATCCTCCTTGCGGTGGCCTCCTATTACAAATCGAGACGTAAGCTGCCCTACGCGACAACTCCGAACACTGTTCGTCTAAGGCCTTCCCGGTACTCCGCCGTCGCCGTGAGCCGCTCCTGCTGCTGCCGTCGCCGTCCCGTCACCTCTCGCATACCTCTTCTCAGCTTGGCCGCCGCTCCACAACTGCTGCTGTCGTCGCTCCGTCAGCGCGGCTGATCCCCTCCATAATTTACCCCGCTGTCTCCCGGATTTACCCAGACGACGGGAAATTTGGGCCCCGGCGTCACACTCCTCCACCTTGGTTCGGAAGCAGGGGATGAAAGTCCTTCTCCCTCATGGTGGCCGTAGTCATCGTGGTGCGCCACGAAGATGGCACGTTGGAGTGGTCTTCATCAGCACAACGTGTCGGTGGTAGTCTTTCTCTCCAGGGGGGGGTTGGGTTGTTTCATTCACTTTCCCAAGCACTGGGTCAACAGAAGTAGCTGGAGTTCGACAAAAGGGGGTCTGGCACTGGGGGGATAGTCATAGTCTATCGGGCGAGGGGTGGTTGAAGAAGTTCTCTGAATGAAGAAGAAGAAGTAGTACAGCTGATGGTCTCTGAGGTGTGGTCCGTAGTCTTAACCGGGTTGGCCATTCTACCGCCTATCACTATTACAAGTCATGTGGCCTAACCTTAAATTACGTTTACATATCATTATTCAACACAAAACACAAAGCTATTTATTTGGGGAGCCTATCTATACCTACACCTGAATAACATTTGGGAGGAATGAGTCAGAGCTTACATCCTATTGATCTGACAAGTTTACATGTTTAAGTATATTCTACATCCCGGAGTTTCCACAGGTTACATATCCAAACATTCTCAAGTTCATTTACTATACAATAAGTAAGATCATTATAGCAGAAAAAAGAAACCGTGACAAAGTTAACAAGATTACGACAATAATTACTTAGGAACAAGTTATATAGACAAAAAGGCGTTATAAGTTACAGTCTGGCGAGTGACATCTTTTATGCTTACAACTTTTATCTGGTGTTAGTCAACAGTCCACATAAGTGCTCGCCCTGGTTTCCCTAGGATAAACAAGATAACGGACAGCACAAGTGTGCTTCACAGAACTCGGTCTATACACGTGAGAATGTGCTGACCACGCGCCTCACTGAGTGTAACAGCGCACCTAGCCTCTTGCTCTACAAACTAAGAAACTCTATTCTTACAATCATTTCCCGCACTACATTTATCATTGATATGAAAATCACATTTACTAGTTTTTACATAACAACACATAAGAGAAGCAAAACTCCCTGATCCTGATCATTTGATTATTATTGCATAATTTATTTATACTATTATTGCTATTATTATTTCTACACTTGAACATCAATTAAGATAATTATAACAATGAAAATCCCTCAAATCCAATTCCCTATTAAGCTAACTACAATACCACAATATTTATTTACATTAGTCTTTTAATCACAATAAAACCTTCATAAATAAAACACATCGCATTACACAGGACAAAGTCTTTGTAACTCGTAAAATACAATATATAGACACCTTAAAACATTAGAGTTCGATTATCTCTTGCCGCAGCCATTGTTGTAGTTTACTTTTAAGTCTCTTTGAGTGGAGTCCATTAAAATCAAACTTGGGCACTCACATTGTTTTAGTTCCTCAAGTACCAGCGTTAGTTTTGTAGCCAGCGAGGAGTGTCGACATGGTCTACGTGACTCCTCGTGCTGAGGCAAGCGGCGGGCCGAGTCAGCCGTGTCAGCTTCCGGTGTCCTCAATGCCTGGCCCCATGGCTCGGCTGTGAACAACTTCAGCGGGGAATTATAATACAATCTTTATACATTGAAACAGACTTCAGGCGGGCTACGGTTATCCACAAAAAAAATATATTCTTACAGAACCTCATGAATTGTGCATTAATCTCTCTTGTACAAACTCATACTTCCCAGACATTACATTAATAACAATCAATAGCAGATAACTATATTCAATGATAAGACATCAATAGGATATTATTACATACCTAAATATATTAGATTATTCACATTCACTCTCTCACTCACACTACAGTGGCCACTGTTCACTCACCGATACAACCTCATACTTGATTATTATTATTCCTTACTTTGATCTGAATCGCACGCAAGTTTTTAAACTTATTAAATACATTTGCACTGACAAATAATCTTAAACATATGAAACACATTTGCAATGACAAATAAAATATTTAAAACACATAACATTGACCCTCAAAACAAGATTGATATTTTACACATTGACGGTTAACACATAATAATCTCTTCTTCAATCACCTATAAACTAAAACTTATCTAAGGTTATCTGGTGAACCCGATGTACATGGGGCTGTAGGCCCACCAGAATAACTGTGACGTATGACTACGTTTTAGGCAACTAATGGCCAAGGCACGTTACACCTTAAACGGAAACACAGCTCGCTATATCTAGGTGCGGACGACCTTACGTTGATAATTCCGAATTTTTGGGTGGGGCCGAATTAATTTGCCAATAGTCGATCTCGCATCTAGATTAGCGTTACAAACATTTAGCAATAAATCAATTCAAGTACTTGCATACTCAATAGAACGTAATAACATAATTAAATCATATCAATACACATCATAACTTTTTACATTAATTTGACAACATTGTTCAAAACTCATAAGCCTCACGATGCTACTTTACTCATGTAACTTTGACATCTTACATCTGTACAATATCTCTTTTCAAACAATAAGGCCTTTTAAGGCTCGTCATTTACATTACATAACAATTAAACATCCTCTATAGTAAAAAAAATTATTATGGCCACGTTATTTAAACATCATTATTTATCATCTAAATGGAGCGCTCCTCTAGCACGCAACATAGAACACATCTCTGTCTCCGACGCGTGTTCGGTGGCCTTGACCGACAGACACAGCTGATCTCCAGGGCCGCGCCTCTGCTCTGCGGCGGCGTATCTCCTCTCTCGCTCACTCCCTGCAAACAACAATTGCACGTGTGCGCTCTGCGACCTGCCCTATTCTCCTACAAATTAACACTGGTGCGCTTTGCGACTTGTTCCTGAAACAAATTATAAAAACAACAAAACCAGAGATACAATAGCGATTTTATCATGTAACAGACATTTTAACAGCAATTACTCTACTTCCTTAACAATTAACATCAATTCGATTCAGCAATTAATATCCTACAACCTTGCTTCCATAAGTTCCACCTAATGTTAGACACAATTAATACACAGGTAACATATTAGAAATTATACACACGTCACATCCTGAGTACACCTATAGAATTATACAGAATCACATACATCTTACATCTTATCAGTAAATTTAAATCAATAATCTGCAATAACAACGCTAAATTATCACCATAACCCTTGATATCCTGATATTACCTCATGACACATTTAAGAACAAATACAAAAGTTTATTACACTTATTATACACTGTGACTACTTTTTACCCTGCTGGTCGTGGGTACCTTTCTCCCACCATTCCAAAGTAATCCTCAATTCCTTTCCATTTATCTCGGCCAGCGGCATGCTCTGGGGCAGTTCACCGTCCTCTTGAGGGTCTCGCCGTGCGGTCATGGCTATTACGTCATCGCTTCTTACCATTCTCAGGCGCTGATAGAGTCGTCTTCCCATTACCCAAAACAGTAAACAAATCAAGATTACAATTACATAACAGAAAATATCAATATACGCACTTTCTGACACGAATATTTCCACGGGGTTGGCTCTAACCTCATGCACTAAGTTAAAACCAATTAAATGTGGGTTCCTAACTACGATAATAGTTACAACAAAGAAATACAATGTGTGGATTAATGCTGACAGAAATGATGACACGTATTCCTCGTAGATGATCTCCGTTTTCGACTGCCTAATACGGTGTCCCTCTGTAAAGGTTAGGTTCCAATGCGGTATCTGTGTTGGCCAAAATTCATCAAGGCACTCTTCCAATGTGTCGAACGTGTTAGTGGTCTGTTTGGACAAAGCATTTAATTTTAGAGTTTTCAATTTCGACCACGCAGCCGGTAATATGTGAACGATCTCCGTAGCTCTTGGTGCTTTTTGACAGGGATATTTATCTGAAATTAAAATTAATGACAATGAACTTAGACGACAATCACATGGTATTTTTACCTCCAGAGCTCCAGGCTGATTCTCCTGCCGTAAGCTGAAAGTTTTATTCATTCCAAATCTACAAGTTATTTCCAATTGTTTGGGTGCATGAGTCAAAACATATGTATTTTCGTCAATTTTATTCACTAAGGGAGTATTTCCTGCAAGACATGAGAAAACGCACACATTACTCAATTCCTGAATCGTAGCTCCTTCAAATATTTTTCTCGGACACATTGAACCGGAGACGGCATTCCCATTGTACCTAGGAATGTAACATAACTGACTGGAGTGAGGCTGACAGTCTCGCACAGCAGCCCCTTGTAAGACCATGATTTTCTCGTTATCAACGGCCAGGTACGTTGTTTCCTGTTGAAGGGCACATGTATTATTTTTCCAAGCGAACGGTACAGCAATTAATTCATACACTTTCCACTGTGAACGCAGCCTCCTCAATGGAACCTTTAAATTTATTAAAATTTCTTTACCTGAAATTACACAATCGGCTAACTCTAATTTTAAATACTTAGTTACCTCATCAGGTGTGATAGCTAACTCATACCCGTCTTCTATTACGGCTTTAGACAACTCTTCTAAATCCTCTCTCAGCTTAGACACAGTCACAATTGAAGTGGGTAGCTTCTTCTCTCGACACTGACTTAATACCTCTAGGCGGGTTATCAACTGGATCGTCTGTAGCTGCCTAATAGCCTGGTGAGCTCCCATCTGCAGTAAACTAAAGCTTTTGAAGTCGTTCTTCTTATCGGCAGTAAACTGCTGACGCTGAAACCTATCAATTATTTTGGAAATGTTTACACCTGCATCAATGATTTGAGCGAAAGTTCGGCCTACTTGTTCGCTGTAATTTTGCATATTCAAATTAATACCTTCTATTTCCGCATACGCTTCTGTCACCTGGTCTTGTAGATCCTGCTCAATTTTGGACATTAATTTTTGGTTAGCAAATAGAGGCTTTAACTGACGATTTGTAGCTACCCCACAACACCAGTGTGCGATCTCCCCGAGAAACTTGATACTACGTGACCGTCTCGCTGTCCCCTCACCAACCGCGTCTGTCGTGGTTGCGCCTAGGCTGGTGTTGAGCCATTTCACCTGCCATCCTACCTGCTTGTCTGTCTGTAAAATCCATGAAAACAGAACACATTGGGGATCATTCATAGCCTGACCACAAAATCCATCTTGTTGTGGTAGGAAGAGATGCGCCTTATCTACAGTAGGCCAAGCGCTTTTATACATCAACGGGACCGACGTCTCGTACGCCGTCACTTCTTGTACCTCTCTCCAATAAAGGCCTGACGTTACGGATATCGGGACTGTCTCCTCAGCCTGCTTTGCTGAAATTACACATAACAGGAACAAATAACAAATCAACTTAAGCATCATATTGGCAATAATCAAAATTATAAACCCTTACAAAATAGAATTAAATACCTTACTTATATATATAAAATTAAGGACTCTGTAAAATACCCTAACGTAACACACACAGAAAAAAAAAGAGAAAAAAAGAAATTCTTAATCTAAACACTAATTAAACGAGGGGTCTACTTAAGTATAGAAAAGTCGCATCCGTTCGCGGGGTCGGTCCGCCGGCACTTCACAGAAACACACGAAAGAAAAGTGTCCGAGCACTTCGAACTGATACACACACGAACTGGGCGTCCCTTCAACTGGCGACCGTTTGCGACCGAATGACTACCGAGTCACGGTCGTTGCTCTCGCTGAGTTCGCATTTATTGACAGGGTGATTGCACATGTAGTTTCACTTGGACCTGACGACACTTAGGTTCGCCGGAAATACTTCTTTAGACGGCTGACATGTACAGTGTCGATGTAGTCCATGCCCTTTGTCCTCTTGATTTCTACCTCGTAGTTCAAGTCGGATAATTTGCTGACGATGCGGTAGGGACCATGCCATCTGTGTAGCAACTTAGTGGTCTTTCCTTTCTTGCGACTTGGAGTCCATAACATTACAAACTCTCCGGGGTTGTAGGAAACATGTTTGTGTCTTTTATCATAACGCTCTTTTTGTTTTCTCTGGCTTCTCTCGATCGTTTTGATTACGTCCTCTCGGCACTTGTGAACTCGACGTAGGGCTTTTTCCACGTCGTCGTCTTCAGTACTATCTGGCTTCAGTGAGACATCAATCGGTAGCCTGGCCTCCCGTCCGAACATCAGAAAGTACGGCGTGTGCTTTGTGGTTTCTTGCCTTGAAGTATTGTAACTGAAGCAGGTCAATTTCACGTAAAGGTCCCAATCTTTTTGACTCGTCCCCACATAGAATGAAAGCATCTGGGCGAGGGTTCCATTAAAATGTTCTACCAGCCCATTACATGCCGGATGGTATGCGGTTGTGAAGGAGGGTCTGATACCCAATCCTCTCAGTAGTTCTGTCACCAATCTAGATCGAAAATTTAATCCTCTGTCCATGAGTATCTCTCTGGGACACCCATACTTGCACACCACGTCCTCAATAAGGAATTTAGCCGTCTCCTCGGCTGTTGCCGTAGGGGTTGGTCTGGCTTCTGCCCATTTGGTGGCGTAGTCCATGGCCGTGATTATGTACACGTTACCGTTGTTTGTTTTCGTAAAGGGGCCCAACACATCTACGCCGATCCTCTCTAGGGGATACCCTACAGGAATTGGTTGTAACAAGCCAGCTTGTAGACCTTTTGGTGTCTTCCTGGTCTGGCAATCGGGACATGTTCGTACGTATCGCTCGGTGTCCTTCAACATATGAGGCCAATAATATCTACTCTTGACCTTGTGGAATGTCTTAGTGAACCCTAAATGTCCCCCTGACATGGGGCTGTCATGGCATTCATACAAAATTTCGTTCCTAATGCCCTTTGGAACCACGAGGAGCTTTTCACTACCCGAGTGAGCCACATTTCGTCGGTACAGCAATCCATCTTCGATGACGTAGCTTTTTACTGCTCTCCTATCATGTGCGTGCGCACTTTCCGGATTCTTCACGGCTTCTTTTAATCTTTTACACTCTTCATCTTCATCTTGTAACTGCTCCAGGTCCGTGACTTCTATCGCCAACATCGGAATGTCATTGGTCTTACTGTCGTCCTCCTCACGGTACTCTTGACAAGCATTCCTTGACAAACAGTCTGGTACTACATGTAATCTCCCTTGCTTGTGGCGCACTTTGTAATCGTATTCCATTAACTTTAAGGCCCAGCGTCCTAGTCGTCCCGATACGTCCTTGTTCTTGTCCAACCAACATAAGGCGTGATGATCCACGACAATAGTGAACTCTCTTCCCCACAGAAAATGGCGGAAGTGCTGCACTGCCCACACGACTGCGATACACTCCTTCTCGGTAGTGCAATATTTTCTTTCGGCGTCGGACAACTTTCTTGAAGCATAGGCAACGGGAAACATTGTGTCACCCTCGCGTTGCATGATTGCTGCACCCACTCCAAGGTCGCTAGCGTCGGTGTGCACTTCCAGGGGTAGCTTGGGGTTAAAGTGTTTAAGAATTGGCGATGAGGTTAACTTTTCCTTAAGTGTGTTAAATGCCTTCTCTTGTTCTGGTCCCCAATTAAACTTGTGATCCTTTCTCGTCAGTTGAGTCAGCGGAGCTGCTATTTTAGAAAATTCCGGAACAAACTTGCGATAATAGTTACAAAGGCCTAAAAATGATCTAACTGCCCTCACTCTCCTTGGGGTTTCAAACTTTACAACACTTTCAATTTTTGCCGGGTCTGGGCGTACACCGGTCCCATCCACTACATGTCCTAATATCTTTACCTGTTGATACCCAAACGTACACTTAGTGGGGTTCAAGGTCATGGACGCTTCCCTCAGCCTCTCTAAGATCACACGTAGCCTCCGAAGCAATTCTTCAAAATCAGGTGCCATTACTAACACATCGTCTAGATATACCATGCAGCTGCCCCATTTTAAACCAGCTAGGACCTGATCCATGCATCTCTGGAATACGGCGGGACTGGTCTTCAGTCCAAATGGGGTGACTTGGAACTCCCAGAGTCCGTCAGGCGTAATGAAGGCAGTTTTGTGTTTGTCTTCTTCCTTAATTGGAATTTGCCAGTATCCTGAGTTCATGTCAAGAGTACAAAACCATTTGCAGCCATTCAAATACGTAAGGATATCGTCTATCAACGGCAGTGGGTACTGATTCGAGACCACTCTCTCGTTAAGCTTCCGATAGTCGACACAGAAACGCCACTCCCCCTCTTTCTTCCTGACAAGTACTACTGGTGAGGCGTACTGGCTACGGCTTGGGCGTATCACATCTTTTTCTAACATCTGCTCTACTTGGTTCCGGATGATCTCCCTCTCTCTAGAGGACACTCGATACGGAGGTTGATGTACAGGCGTACTGTCAATCAGGGGTATCTCGAGCTCACACACATTAGTCTTTCCTATCTGCGAGCGGTCCCACGCAAATCTGTCAGCGTATTCGGTCAAAAGATTCACTAGCTTCATTTTGTCTTCCCTGCTTAGGTTAGGGTTGAGGTTGAGTTTGGAATCGTCAAACTCCGTTGCTCTTATCATTGCTCCTTCAGACTCCTGAGTTCTCTCGTCCTGAATTTCCTCCACTTCGCCTATCTCACCTAGTACTTCACCCGACTGAAGACCTACAGTCTCTTCTGAAAGGTTCATTACTATGAGTTCCTCGAGAGGAGGATCCTTAGTCAAACACCTGGGTACCAAAATGGATTTCTCTTGGAACAGTCTGTGCTTCGGCTCGATCACACCCACGTCTGGTGGGGCACTCGTATAGGTTATCCTTAAGAGTCGATAGCTCCTTGGTGGAACATCTACGGGCTCAGCGCATCTGACCTCTATTGTCGGGCTCCTTACTTCCTCGATTTGAATTTGATTCAGCCACGTGGGGTCTGGTGGTCTTAAATATTTGGCCTCCTTTTCCTGGCTATGGAACCTTACAGTGACCCTCCTGCCACTTGGACTTTTAAACGCCACTGTTCTCTTGGCGTAATTTATCTCAGTAGCGAACTTCAGATGAAAATCGTTACCCAAAATACAGCAATCCCCCACTCCTCGAGCGACAAAGACTCCGAACCGGATTACACAGTAGCCAATTTGCAGATTGATATCGGTGCGACCGATAATGGTGACAGGTTCTTCAGTAGCTGTCTTCATATTAACTCCGTGTACAGGTCTGATCTCTTCACGGCGATTGTTTAACAAACTCTCGTCGATACAGCTGACACAAGCACCAGTGTCGATTATGATGGATGTCTCTACTTGATTGAGCACTACCTTCACTTCTAGGACTCCAACGGTTCTCACTGTGTTCGTTAACACTTCTCCTCTGCCGAATCGCCCGTCCGATGTACTGGTGAAGTTACCATAACTTCCTTTATACCTGTTGCGTGGCCTGTTCCCACTGTACCTCTGCCACGTGCTGTGCCATTCTTCTTCTTCGTGTGCCTCACACAAGGTGGCCAGCCTAGGAGAAACCGTCTCCCTTCTCACAGGTTCACTGGGGAAGTTAGAATTTTGAGAGACGCCCCTTCCCCTCAGCGTCCCTCCCTGTCGTTTCCCTGCTGCTGGTCTACTCGGCAGTCTACTGCAAAATGTCCCGGGCGATTGCATTTGTAACAGATGACTCGTCCGTCCGCAGTTCGACCTCGTCCTGTGCCACGTTGATCACCTCGGTAGTTGTCCCTAAATCCACCACGATAATTACCTTTAGGTCCGCCTCTTCCTCCATAGTCTCGGTAGCCCCGTGCTGAGTCACTAACCGGGTTGGTTCGATGGTCTCTTTTTTCCTTCTCCTCAATGAATCGCATGCTGAACTTTGCAAATTCACTGGTAAGATTCTCAAGTTTACTTTCCAGAGAGCTGGCATTCGCTTGACGACTGGTTTCCCCAGCTGCCAACCCTACGTGAGCTACGGGTTCTGTCATAAGCTGGTCTACTCGCTGACCTGCCATGTATCTAGCGGTTTGGACCTTACGGATATTGTTGAGCAGTACCTCTAATGAGTTATTGTCCATCATCATCACTTTTTCGAGCAACGATGGTTTCAACCCCCGTAGAACATGTTTAATTTTTGTCCTTTCGTTCATCGCTGCATCTAGCTTCGTACATAAGTTGATCACATCCTGGATGTATGCCTCCACCGGTTCTTCTTCTTTCTGCATCCTCATTCGAAGTTTATACTCTAACTGCTCCTCCCAGGCGATGGACTGGAACGCCCCTGCCATCCTCTGTTTCACCAGGGCCCATGTGAGGTTAGCCCCTTCTGCTTGTTCCAGATTTTCATACCACTTCAAAGCAGCCCCTTCAAGATAACATGGCATCACTACTAATTTCTTTTCATCATTCCAGCCGTTGGCTCGAGACACTCGTTCGAATGCCTGGAGATATTCTTCAGCGTTCTCATCGGCACTCCCTTTGAATTTCGTTGGCTGTATTATAGGTCCTCTTGCCTCTGCCATTATTTCTAGGTTGTCCTCTTCCTCCTCCACGGATATATTGTCTGACCCTACTTCCTCTTCTGAGCCGTTCCCAGTGGTCGATGCGGCTGGAGAATCTTCTGTGATGACTGGCAAGTCAGGGCTCAGCGGCTCGGGGTGGTCAGGTATATGGTCTTCCTCCTCCACACTTTGTTTACGACGCCTACTTCTCGTCACTACACTAAACCTGATAGGAGTGCGATCCCCCATCCATAGATCACTTTCTACACTATCACACAGTGTGTCACTAACTATTCTCACAAGACAGAATAAAACATCACTAAAACGCTAACTCTCAAATACACTTATCAATATCAAACAATACACTTAGCACTTAAATACAATTAACTTAAACACAGGCCCCTTAATAGAACATACACTTCACTACTGAAACAATGGAACGTACACTTCGCTACTGAAACACTTCATCACTGGTATCACCGAAACACTACTTCTGAACTTCTTAAAACTCATTAACTCATTGACTCTCCGCAATTAGTAACTCATTATTAATGGACAATCTCGGCGACCAAAAAGAAAAATACACGGAAATAATAATTCAAACAATAAAATAACACACACAAAAAAAAACAACAACCTTAACTAAACTGTGACATTAAACAATACACTATACTAACTATGCTAATCTACTGCTCGACCGAGCACCCCACGGGTTTGTCCTGATGTGAGACCCTTCGTACTCAAGGAAATAATAGAACTTATAGCAACTTTAAACTCTTAACTGTAACTTTAAACTGTAACAAAAAAAAAAAAACTTCAAACTTTAAATTATTTTACTTCATCAGGGCCTCACACGCCCCCCGTGTACCTGTACCTGGGTGGTCGATTAAGCAAGCAGCTAAACTAAGTTTCCATACCTGGGGTCTAGAACCCGTCGAAGGCTCATTATCGCCTCAGGGTACCCGGCCGCCTCCACCAGAATTTGTCACACCCTGCCTCCTTCACGGGTGCGACTGGGGGGTAGACTCAGAGCTCAATAAAGAAAAACTAGTATTACCTTAGATAACACATTTTATTTTCCTTGATGCCCTGCTCTCCTCATCCTCCTTGCGGTGGCCTCCTATTACAAATCGAGACGTAAGCTGCCCTACGCGACAACTCCGAACACTGTTCGTCTAAGGCCTTCCCGGTACTCCGCCGTCGCCGTGAGCCGCTCCTGCTGCTGCCGTCGCCGTCCCGTCACCTCTCGCATACCTCTTCTCAGCTTGGCCGCCGCTCCACAACTGCTGCTGTCGTCGCTCCGTCAGCGCGGCTGATCCCCTCCATAATTTACCCCGCTGTCTCCCGGATTTACCCAGACGACGGGAAATTTGGGCCCCGGCGTCACAATATGTAAGGAGTGAACATAATGCAACAGCGAATGACATTAGATTTGGGGAAAGTAACAGTTTAATAATTGATCTATGCTTACATAAACAACACCTTTCTTTAATTGCTATATACAGAAGCCCGGCAATGAACTTCGATCTTTTTATTACTGAATTGAGTGATTTTTTTTACTAATAACTCGCAAAAAGGTGTAAAATATATTTTGGTTGGTGACATTAACATAGACATTCACGAGGACAGTACTGACATAAACAAAGACCTATACTTGAATACGTTATACAGCGCTGGTTTTGGCGCCTGTATAGACAAGCCTACTCGTGTTACTGACCATTCAAAAACCGTTATTGACCACATTTTTACAAATTACTTAGACAATAATGCTGTAGTTACTGCGGCTGTTTTGAAAACATCAATTACTGATCACTATCCTATTACTGCAAAGATTGACTTTCCTACTGAATGCAAAAACGACAGTAGTGTAAAAGTGGGGCTGCTGGCTCATGACGTCATCACGATGACGTCAGCAGTGATGACGTCATCAATGACGTCACGAATGACGTCACTAATGACGTCATATGACGTCACATGACGTCACACCTATGACGTCATGGTGACGTCATTACCGCTGACGTCATCATGATGACGTCACTGACGTTAATTAGGTCAAGGTCACGCAAGAATACAAAAAAAATTTTTTTTGCACTTTTGCGAATCCTCAAATTTTGCTGAGAAATTGAAATTTCTCGAGGAACCACAAAAGTGCAAAAAAATAATTTTTTTATTCCCTAGCGATCAGACTCTCGACCTAATGTATCCGTCAGGGGTCATTGACCCGTCCCAGCAGCCCCACTTGAAAAAAAAATAAGTTTTATATTTCACTTACCTACCGAGAGACTGAGAGCCGAAGAATAATTTCTTCCAACACCCGACAGTGCGACAAACGACACGCGACCCGAACAGCACCGCGTCCGAAGACGTACTGACTTGGGCGCAGGCGGTTTCCCAGGTACCCGGCCCAGTGGTGGGGATAAGGAGGTGGTGGGGGTAAAGTGGTCAGAAGGAAGAAAAATTAAAATTTTTGCAACAACTCATCCGAGTCTGTCCTTTACCGTAACTCGGATTGGAAATATTTCCTGAGAAATATTTATTTTTTATTCTTTCTCAGGTGATCTTGGAACTTGTGAAATTTTAATAAAACCAAAAGTGAAAAAAAATTTTTTTTTGTTATTTGAAACTTTGCCGAAAAATTAAGAAATGTTTGATATTTTGATAAATATTTAAATTTAAACTCAATATAAGTAAATTGAGTGCAAAAAGTGAGATGTGCACACCACAAGAGTTGAACAGCAACTGAACAAGTCGCTCCGTGTATCTCAGGTACTCGGTAGAGTGGTGGGGATAAGGAGATGGTGGGGGGAAAATGGTCATATGAAATGAAAAAAAAATTTTTTTTGCAAACTATACAACTGAGTTTGTTATTGAGCAATAGGCATAAGAAAAAAAAAATATTTGTTATCCACATTGCTCAACATGTTCAAACGTGTTCAAGGTCAACCATTTGAAGTTTTAAAAAAAATTATTTTTTTTTAATTTTATTTACAAAAATCCTCCTTCATCCCCATATGTGCTGTCCGGACTTGTGCTTGATGTTGTTGAAGAATTTTCTTCACAGCAACATGTTCCTTGTGTATTTTGGACTACCCCTTCTGCTTCATCCATACTGTCGTCGATGAGTGGACAGTCGTATTCCAAGTTCATTTTTATTATCATCCCTGGATTTTGAAGTAGCCGCATGTGCAATTTTTCATAGATTTCTTTTAGGTATTGAAGGCTGTCAACAAGTAATTCCCACTTCATTGTGTGTAGTGTAACCTTTAGCGTAGCTGAGTTGGAAATGAAGCCAGACTTGCATGTAGGATTGGTCTTTTGGAATTGTAGTGGTGGGGGTAATTGATACAACCAGACAGGTTGAAACATGTTCAAGGTCAACTATTTGGAGTTTTAAAAAAGAAAATTTTATTTAAAGAGTAGTGTTGAAAACTGGCAATTTGGCTGCTTTATCTGTACATTCGATGCATCTTAGGCAGTATACAACTGCGTATACCAAGTAGAAGAAGATTGCAATTAATAAGGCCAAGATTATGAAGAGATCTAATTTTAAAATTTTCTGAATTAGCATATGGTCCTTCCTGATCCGTCTTTCTTCCATCCTTCTTTCCATCATCTCCACTAGATCCACATGCTGGCATCTCCTCCTCCCCAGGCTTTCCGCTTCATCGGCCTCATATATTGGTGGTGGAACATCCATGTTTGCAGCTCAAAAGATGAAGATGTAATGAAACACAGTGGTGCCGCATCTCAGGTCTCCAAGAGGAAAAGTGGTAGGGGAAAACCTGAACATGTTAGAACATGTTCAAGGTCATCCAATTTGTGTTTTAAAAAATTCTATCTTGCTACAATACTGTAGCAAGATAGGTTTTTTTTATTTTGTTTTTTATTTTATCATTCCTTTATTACAATACAAAAATATGCATATTGAAGTACAATGAGGATACAAAATATAAATATTAGTCAGGAGAAATATTCCAAGTTTGGACTGGCTTGAGTCTTCATGGATGATCTGGAGGAGTAGGCTGAAGAAGTTGATGATGGTGACCTAGGCGGCTCGTCATCCCTGGGGACATGAGGGCATTTTGTGTTGCAAGCAAAAATTTGCATGTTCAATCGGTATCCCTGTTCGATTAGTGATTTAAATTCTTGAACAATTTCGTTTAATTCTTGCAGATTTCTTACAAATACTTCTTCATAATTTGCACATTTTACAGTCAGAGCCATCTTGATGTTTTCCGTATGATGTCCAAAGGCGGAATGAATATTAGCATGGTCGTTTGAAGGTAGTATGAAAGAGTGGTGGGGGGAAGTTGTTTACACGCTGTCTGATGAGAGGTGGTTAAATTTTTGCCAACTAAACATATTGATTGAACAAATGGCGCAAAGTTCTTTAGGTGTATGGTAACTTAAAACTGGAGCCACATGACCATATTGTAAACATCCATCATCTTGTAGGAATTGTGCCGGGTTGGATACAGCGGCCCTTCCACAACTTCGACAAAATTTTGTACCATCACCAAACTTGTACCAACCAAAAGTGTTGTAACCTCTGTTGTCTAGCTTGTACTGTTTGATAAAAATTTTAATTTCTTGAGGAGCGTTGGATCGTAAAGTATGGCTAAATAGCTGTTGATCTTCAATAATTTTTCTTACACAAAGCTCAAATAGGGTGCTCATCGTTTGACAGTTGCAATCAAACTGAACTTCTTTACAGTCTGTATGCTGGTAACCTGAAATGGTGGGGGAAAACACACACACACACACACACACACACACACACACACACACACACACACACACACACACACACATATTGCTGTTTGAAAAAAATTTATGTTTAATTTGTGCAAAGGTCAAAGGTCAAGGTCACCCCAGAGCTTTAAAAAAAAGGCAACATATCAATATGTGAAATTTTTTTTTTTTGTTTCACATATTGATATGTTGCCTTTTTTGTGTTTTTTTTTGTGTTTTTTTTTGGTTTTTTTATCTTTATTTAAAACAGTACAAACAAGATTACATGACAAAAATATATATAGTTAAAAAAATACAAACAGATACAAGAAAGAAAAAAATTATTTTTTTTAACACTGCTGCTTGTCTGCGATGTGGATGGTAAGCTCGGTGGAGTTGCTGCCGCTGCATCCGTGGGACACCAAGTAGAGACATCCTGGTTGTATGGAGCGGAGATCTTCGTTTTGGAGTAGGTGTACAAATCTTTTGGGCAGGTAAATTTGGAATTTCGGCTCATCTCCCGGAGTGTATGGGGCTTCGCTCAAGCTGCAGCAGATTGCCTCGCCGACTGTAGTTTCCATCTTCTTCATGGTATGTATAATATAATGTTTTTCATCCTTCAACTCTGAACATTTTTTTACCGGCAAAATTGTAGACTTGGAGTGGGCGTTGAATTGTTCCACCAAAGTCTGCAGAAACTGGTTGGATGCCATGGTTGTTCTAGAGGTCCTCGCTGTCTTCTTGCTCTGAGATGTTGTCGTCTCGGAATCTCGAGTAATACTCGTGCCAGGTCTCGGTCTGCTCCTCGCTTTTATAATCGCCGTTACCCCCACCACCATCGCCGATTTCTCCATCTTGCAGGTAAGTCGCTAATTTTAAAGCGTTTTTTAACGCACAGTGCCTGTCCCTTTCATGTTCCACACTTTGTGTGCAAATACAAATGTTTTCAGCAATAAATTTAAAATTTTTATCTATTTGCACATCTTTAACTGGAGTAGATGTAAATTGTTCTATCCATCTTTTCTTTTCAAGTCCTTTTGTGTAAATATTAGTAAATCTGTTTGAAAATTGATGCATAATATGATACAAGTCTGAATAACTGGTAAAACCGTCATACCAATCGATGTGATGAAAATATTTCCAAGTCCATCGGTTTGTTGTTGCGGCTTTGGTGGTTAGTGAAGAAAAAGAGCATGGTGGTTTAAATAAAAATGTGTAAGGAATATTTTTATCTAAATCGTAAAATACGAGTTCTTTAATTATAAACCGATCATCGTTACCACGAAAAGCTTGAAATTCAATAATACCCGGCTTGGACTTGATTTCTTCTTCCATGTCCATTTGAAAGGTCACCCGTCTATCCATCACGGTGTCAGAAGGTCAACTGTTTTCCACACCACGGTAGGCATTCATTTATGCCAGGCCGTACAGTTGAAGGCGCGTTGGTGTATATTTAACGTGGGCACCATCCCCGGTAGGCCTACACCCACAAAATTTTGAATTTTTTATTAAAAATTTGCCAATTCAAGTGTAAAGTGTTGTGAAAAAATTAAAAATTTTACTTAACTTTCCATCTGGTCATTTTTGTTGTAGTCATTCTCATCACTTTGATCCTTTTCATCACTGAAATGTGTTTCTTCATCAGATTTCACAAAATTATTTTTTTCTTGCACATATTGTTCCAATTGTCTCCACATTTGAACTTCATGAGGAATTCTGTTGAATATTGAAGTGTCCACAGGTCCATACAAAATTGGTGCATCCGGTTGTTTGTCCAAAGTGTCTGTTAAATAATCTTTAATAATTGAACTGGAGAATACTAGCTGTCTTAAATATCTTGTTATTGGTTCAGTTGCACATGTTAAAATGAAAAATTCTTCTCTGTTCAGTTGAATTTTTATGTCATGTTTGGTTGTATCTCTGAATCTCATTTGATGTTCACCTCGGTGTTTAATAATATCAATTTCCAAGTCTGAATCCAATAGTCCTACTTTTGTTTTCCTGCCAAACATGTTGCTATTAAAATAACATTCCAACAAATGGAGGTGTTTCATAAAACATTCCCAAGCGTTGGCTGTAAACAAAATCATTTTTGTTCCGTGGGTTAAAATTACTGTAGGTGAATAGTCGGTTGATTTCATAACTCCAATTAAAACACTTTTATCCAAACTTGAAGAGATTGGATAAAAAATTCGTAAAAATACCTCCATCAAAATATTTGGTGAAATATTTTCTTCCACATTTCTCTTCCTCTTGGACAAATATTTCTTCTTTTTACCTTTTTCTTCTTCTTGATCTGCGCCGTGTTGCTGTTCATTCATGTCCAAAAATTCTGAAATTTCTTTTTCTATATCGCATTCTGTTGTACCACTAGTCGAAGCCATATTGAAGATGATGCTACCCATACGATGTCAGGCAACAAACTGATCAGGAGCGACCTGCGCGCTCCCCTTTTATAATCGCGCCCGTGATTGAAATTTTACAAAAACGATTTTTTATAAAACATTTTTAACAATTCCAGTCAAAGGTGTGTAAGTGACAATTTTATCATGTAAAATTAAACAATATGCAGTTGTATTTGCAGGTATAGGCTCGTTGAATTCCATTTCTATCTTTATGTCAACACTTGATGATTTTACTGATTCATTTTGTTTAGAACAATCAATTACAACTATTGTGTAACCATCTAAGTATTCTTCTGGTGATAATAAAGGTGTATTTGTTTTACCGTAATATGAATTTTGGAATCTCGCATACATATCGTATAATATACTGTACTTTTTATTAGCGAATGACACATTTAAATTGTCGTAGGGGAAAAACTGTGAATTCAAATAAACTTTAATATTTTTTAAGTTGCAATGATCAAATTTGCCTGCATGTTTTGTGATACTGTCTCTCCTACCTGTTTGTAAACCAAATATAATATACCTGGCTCGTTCTACGTAATTAGATGTTTTAACAGTCCAAGTGTGTCGATCCGTAGCAGGTAAACTGGGATGTTCATGGAATTCCCAACTTCTAAAAGGAATTACAATATCACGATCAGCCTTTAATTTCCTTAATAGTAGCATTCTATGCTCGTCAGCTAATTTAACATGTGGAACTCTCCATACAATTTTGTCTAATGTTAATTTCCATTCTAAAGTTGCATCCGTTGTACCATCTGGAGCTTTAATAATGTCTTTATCGTTAGAAGATCTCAACAAAACTAATTCTTGTTTAACATTTAATATTATTTTTCTATAATCTTCAGCAAATCCAAGCAACAAACGTAATGGAATATGAAAATCAAAATATCCCTTTGTATTCGGAGTGATTATGTCATGTTCAGGTAAAACCCATCCGGCCGGTTGAAGTAAATTGGTTTCATTAGGTGATATAGATGTTACCCCCTTTAAAGTTGTTGCAATACCTACTTTTTTAGTAGAATCAACTGTTACACCTGATATTTCATATCTAATTTCATCAAACAGGAAAGCCATAGGATTATTTATAAATGGAACTGTTGTACCAGTAGTAGTACCGTCCTTTTTTGTTACTTTTCCTTCGATATACAAGTAACTTTCACATGGTAGTGTGTAAATGTCCTGATGTTGTATAGGAATACGAATTTCGTCGTTATTGTTCAATTTTGATGAAGTGTAAGGGTTGTGGGTGTGATATTCTTTTTCCCATAGGGTTTCGTCGAATGTCGGACCCTGCGCTATATCCAGTATATCCATAATCGGTTAATTTTAAACCAATCTTTTCTAAGAAACGAATGTTTTCGCGTGTTAACTCCTCCACAGCTGAAGAGCTACTAATGCGGTTTCCCGTAGGTTGTCCACTTTTAAATGATAAACCCATGATTTTTGTATTAAAGTGTCGATTTTAAATGTAATCTAACTGTAATTGGCTCTTCTCGGAAATCTATCAAGTTACCGTCTTGATCCAATACGTTCAACACGATGTCTGAAATGAAAGTGGTGTTCAACGGCAGATATACTAGGTTTTGTGGCTTTTCAACTATTTTAAATCCTGGAGGTACACTTGGGTAAAAAGTATGTATTATATGAGTATTTGCTCCATCTCTGTAAGCTCCCTGTATAATGTTACAAGTTATATCTATACTATTGACTTTTAGTATAGTTACAGTTTGTTTACCGGAATGTGTTTGATTTGGTTCTAAAATTGGCCCATCTTTGGGAAATCCTAACAATTCACCGATTGAGTGTTCCTGAGTAAAATCTATGTAATATTTGGAGTTAATTTCAGCTTTCATCGTATTGTTATTACCTTTTAATGTTATATTGTCTTTTCCCATTTTATTTTGCAAAAATTCATTAATATGATCAATTTCATAAGAACCTGTGGGTAAACTGCAAACTTCTAAGTCTGTAAACTTTCCACTGGCATCTTTTCCTTTATAGTAATGCAATAAGTTATTTTTATCTTCCGTAACATTGGGAATAGAGTTGTAAGTTGTAAAATCCAACAGTGCCGCTTCCCAAAATCTTCCTTTTTGCAAGCGTAACGCTGGAAAAAGGATACTTCGTAAAGTGGACGATTTTCCTGTTAATGATACCGTATAGGAAGACATCTCAATTGTGACTGATACTTTTAGCTAGGAATTCCAAACATAAATGGCCACATATTAAAGTGTTATCAGGTTGTTCTCTTTTATAGTTGTAATATATGTTTTTAGCAGATTTAAAGTAATGCTCAAGTTCTTTAGGTGGTGGTAAATTGCCGAAACTATCAAAGTAATATATATTTTCACCTAATTTCTTATAACAAACCCAATGAGTGCCAGGACCTTCAGAATTGTCTAAATTTACAATACCGGTTTCGTTTTTCCACATTTTAACTGGTAAATCATCTTTCATAAAGACACCGCGAAAAAATGGTATTTTTAAACATGAAATGTATTTAAATAATTCAATATTTGTTAATGCTTTATGTGGTATTACTAATTGATTTCTTTTATTTAATATGCACGATACGGTCTTAGGTATAGACCTGCCCCGTTTTTTACCATTGACCATACTGTTGGTTTTTTGCTACCCTTTCTGGTGGAACGTCGTTTTCTTCTAATATTCCCTCCATGTTTCGTCTTTGCCGATCTCCTTTTCACTCTTCTCCTCCTTTTTCCACCTCCTACTGCTGTTTTAGCCTTCATACCTGCTGTTACCGCTAAAGCTGCTGCTTTCTCTGCAATACTAGCGTCACTAGACTTTACTCGTTGCCAAGCTATATCCGCGAGCTTTTTATCAGCTATTGATCTATTTTTTGTATCGCTAAATGTGGAATATGCTATATCGTGTTCTTTACAAGCCTGATCTAACTTATTTATGCCTAGATCACCTCTTTCCAGTCGTTTTTTCAATTTAGTTCCTGGTCCGCAATACTGATAACCTCCCGGTATGTGAAATTCGTATGGTAAAGCGTCTATTGCTCTATTTACAACAGATCCTACTGGAATTCGATTTAAAGCTTTACTTAACAGAGAAACCGCTGTGGATGTGATACCACCTCCTTTCCGTATAGTGTCTCGATATGGACTGGTGTAATGAAACGTCATGATTGTCTTTTATATTCGAAAAGCGTAACCTATGTGTTACCTCTATGACAGGTTGCACATAAATTAAGTCATTTATTGAGTTATTTAATTAAATATCAATATCACCCCAATCTGATGATCTAAACTTTTGCGTATTAGGGTTAATAAAGTATTTATTATAAATTTCTCGTTTAATATAATCACCTCTCGCGGATTCAGCATAAGTATTATGACCCGATTTTCCTTGAAGAATATCTGGTGTAAAATGATTGTGTAAATCAAATATCGCATTACCTAAAACTTTTACAAGAAAATTAACAGTGACAGCATTATCTACATGTTCAGGGTCTTTAAGGTTTGTTATACGTTTATTATTACAATTATACACTTTACTATCCTTCAATGATGTTGTAATGGTCTGTCCTACAGTTGCAGCATCATTTGCTTCTCTTCCTTGTGCCAAGTCTTTTATCACTCTATTATTACATGTAAACCATCTAAAATAATGATCTGGATCTAGATGTACGGTTTGTGATAAAGCAGCTGCATCATGTTTATCATAACCCCATCCCATATTTGATAACTTTTTATCCATGCAATCCCAAGCATTATTTTTGTATGTTAATAAATTAAATTTTTCATTACCTTGAACAAATTCATCCCCTTGCTTCGATACTACTTGATCTTGTTTTACAAAAGAGGTTGTTTCTTGTTTTAAGGTTTCCATCATTTGACCCACTGTTGCACCATCTGATGGTGCCGAACCATCTTTAACATTTGCTAAACAATTACCAAAACAATCTATAACCCCTACATCACGTATGATACAATGATCTTTAATATATTTTAGATTTACAGCATCGTTTTCAGTTTTTGGATAACCTATATCGTTAATAACAAATTTATAAAAAGAAAATCCATCTTTTGTCTTTTCAGGTATCAAGGAATGTAAATAGCGTCTATTTACGCTGTCTTTTGCATCTTTAGGGTCATCTACGTTGGATATACGTTTATTGTTAGCACTATACGTTTTCCCATTGAATTTTAACGTATTTTTTAATTCAGATGATAAATAACCTTTGTTTATTGCATCACCGTTTTGATTTGGTTTACCAACGTTGATAATTCTATGATCTTCTGCGTCATATGTGTTATTTTGTAGTCTTAATGTTGGCGATATCTTTTCCTTTAATATTTTTAAGTTTATTGCATCGTTTTCGTCTGTGGGATCTTTTATGTTTTTTAACCTTTTATTACTAATATCATAATCTCCTTCAGGTGTTTGTGGTAAACCAGCACCTCTTTTTAAGTTATTCGCGTAATATAATCCATCCGAGGAATACCGTCCGAACTTGTCGACACTCATGGTGCAACTGAATAGCATTTTAGGGAGTAACGCATTTTTATGAGATTACCCCTCGGTTTCTAAGTTCATCCACTAAAGCCACCCATTCGTTTTCCAATCCAGTATGACCCGCCTCTTTGGCTTCATGTATTAGTTTCATTCTATCCACCAATTTATTGATATTATTGTAATAAATTACGTTTGTATTGTATAGTTTCTTCATCAATCCTTTACCGGTGACTGATTTGCTTCTTTTTCTCGGTTCTGGAGAACTTAAATCTAAAGTGGATGCTACTAATCTTCTTTTTACAGGTTTTCTTCTTATAATCGGTATTAATTTGGAAACAAAATCTTTATATTTTACAGATTTATTTCTATATATGGGTGCTTCAGGTAAATAATTTCTTTTATATGCATTAGTTTGATCCAAAATTTTGCTATACACTTCCAAATCATCATCTTTTACCAATGCTTTTAAAGGTTTATTTTCAAATAATAATTCAAATAGCCCCCTTGTTCCCTTATATATTTGATCACCTATGTGAATATTATCATGTTCATCGACATCTAATTTGCTATTACCAATCATTACACCTTCTTTGGACATTCTTGCTCCATAACTGTGGTATTTTTTAGTAGAATCAGTTCCAATTAACAGTTTTAACAAGTATTTCCTTCCTAACGGTCCTTTTGTATGAATAGTTTCACCCAATAAGCTTATGTTTGATGGTTCTCCTTCTGTTTTTTCTTCTTCACTGGCTATAGATACCACTTCTTCTTCACTACCAGCATATACATCTTCTCTTTCTGCCGTTGTATCACTAAATATGGAGGCTTCCGGGTCCTCATCGCTAATTTCTTCTGATATTACATTTTCCCTTTCATATTCTGTTATCGGCGCAATAATATCACCTTGAAAAGAAGGTTTAGTCAATTTTTTGTTCAATTGTTTCAAAGGTTCAGTAATAGGTTTAAAAGTAGATTCGAGAAATTTCTCCCTTTCGCTGATACCTAATTTTAACGCTCTGTTTTTAGCCCGAATAGAATCACTTAGTGATTTAATTTCCTTTACTAACTTTTCTTGGTTAACCATGTTTGTAGCAAGACGTGCTGTACAAGAATGATTGTATGATATAGTGGTTAGTGAATTAATATAAATTTATCAAAACCTATCCTGTTTCGGCCGTTATTTAGTGGTTGTTCCTTCATAATTGTCAAAAATCCATAATTTTCAGCCCAAGCCTTACCACATATGTCTTTAAACCGTTCATATGCCATATCCGCATTGACATGATCGTAATATATGTGTTTTAAGTTGGTTTCATCCTGTTTGGATACAATTAACACATTTGCGTTGTCTCTTATCAATTGTTTTGGTATTTTACTATAAGTCTGGCCTATGTAAATGCTATCTATATTGTTATGTCGCCCCATAGCGAAATAGCTCCTGATAGTGTTTTGGTTTTCACAGGATACATCATCAAATATAAAAACTGAAAATGGTTTAGCTTCATGCGGTTGCATTACACTTTCACTTGCATCAAACTTGTAATATTTCACTTCTGGAACATTATTAAATATTTTTTCTAATAATTGGTATTTGGGTTGTTGTAATGATTTAGAAAAGACATACAAGTTATTGAAACGCAATCCTTTTGGGTTTGTAATCAAATTGAATACCACATTTGTTTTACCACAATTGGATGGACCGGTTACAAGACAACGCACCGTGTTTGGTAACAAAACACCATGTTTGCCACTGTTTAATTCTGAATTGTCCACCGTGAGTTCATCAATATTATTAATAGGAAAACTATCCTTTTGCGGTATTATCTCCATCCTTTGTAAAGGTTCAACCTAAAATGATGCTCCATCATTATATGAGATCCTTTTTAGGTATCCAAGAATCTTCACTCTTATTAAATCCTAACCATCGCACTTTTACTTTATCTTTTTTCCGTTGCAACACCTTTTCAACGAGATACACATCACCTACTGTGGATTTTAACATTTCATGTCCATAAAACCCTCCTTCGAGCAATTGTCCTTTATTATCTTTTAAAATGTAAGTTTCTGGCACTGTAGGTTGCACCTTAAATACGGTAAAGACCTCATTTGTCCAATTTGGCAGATATCTTTTACTGAATACACCTTTGTATTTGCTTATTCGCACTTTATCACCAACGTTAAACGTTTTAGGCTTTAGTTTTTCAACTTTTGGTTTAGTATTCATTTTTATACGTTTTAATACAAGTTTTTCATTTTTACTAGTCACCTGGCTTGGTTTCATACCAATAGTTCTATGAAACTTGTTATTGTAATCGTTTATTAGTTTTGGTAACATATCAATCCATACGTGCGATCCCCTGTTTGAAAACATTTTGTACATCGCACCTTTTAAAGTTCTATTGAATCTTTCAATGATTGATGCTTTTACCTCTGAGTTAGTCGAATAATGGTTTATATTGTGTTTTTTCATTAAATTTGAAAATTCTTTATTGAAATATTCTTTACCATCATCGGTTTGTAAGTGTTTTATGGTATTTTTATCTCTCAGTATCGCAGTTTCCATGGCTTTTGTTACACTCTTGCCGGTTTTATCTTTTAGCGGTAAAGCATCTGCCATTTTTGTAAAACAATTGATAATAGTCAATATATATTTAAATCCTTTATTTTGTTTACTATAAGGAATCATTTCGATTAAATCAGCTTGATATAGATCATTCATTCCTTTTATAACAGTATTTCTTCGGGGAAATTTTCTCCTAGCCGGTTTATGAAGTTCATGAACAATTTTTTGTTTGAAATCCATAATTTTATCCTTCCTCGTTCATGGATGAAGTAAAAATAAATTTTTTATTACATTATATCCATATTTAACTGGGTCAAGGTCATTCAAATTGATGTAAAAAAATGGGGAACACGGCGTTGGACTTGCCGTGTTCCCCATTTTTTTACGGAAGGAAAAGGAATTTAGGTCGAAGAAGGACGAAGAAGGACGAAGAATAGGTTAGTTGTTGATAGGGTTGAGAGAGTAGTGGCCAAAAGGAAGAGTGTTGATTTTGTCATCCATAATGTGTCTTTTGTCATCATTTGCCGATAGTGCTTTTTTCACTTCTGTAACACTGTAAAGTTTGTGTTTTTCACTCCTTATGGTGTTGAATTTAGCAGTCAAGGTGGTGTTGTTAAATAGACAGTTTTTGTAGTGCTCAAAGTCTATATTTTTCTTCAAATAACCTGTCTTTACACCTTTTGCTTTCTTAGTGGTTGATGTTTCTTCTTGTTCTTTATATACTTTAAAAGAATATAATTTTGACATTAGAGCAACAATTTCTTCCATGCTTGCTCCGTTGCATTCATCTTTGAATTTGCCTAAAACTTTCTTATTATTTTCATTAAAGTTCGGGTGATTTCTTGGGTAGTCGGAAAAATCAAAATCATTTTTGTGTATGAACGTCCGAAGATCTTCATACATGTCTTGTGTCTTAATCCAATAAATTAGTGCGTCCGTGTCCATGTAGGCTACTCCAATATTTTCTCTTCCATAATGTTGAACCATTTTGTTGTAATGAAAGTCATACATGTGCGTTTTACTTATATCCAATATAGACATTCCTATGTACAACGGTCGATCCATTACTATCTTGGTTTTCTTCATGCTGACTGCTACCAAGTTTTCATTAATTATCATACTTGTTCCAAAATTCGGTTTCTGTACAAGTTTCTGCATCTGTCTGGGGTTTGTTACTAATTTTACAATTTTGTGTTTCCTTTTGTTTTCTAAAGTTTTTCCAAATATTGCATTGTTCATGAGCTTGTAAAAATCTTTTTCAAAAGCTGATGTTGCTGCTGCTCTCCTTGCAGTGTTTGAATCAATGTATGGTTTTAAATAACAAGATTGTGAAAATTTTAAAACTCTATGAATTTTGGTAATAATCAATCCTAATTCCAACGCTTGTTGTACAACCCAATAGTGCGCGACATAACGGTTTTTGTTGTTTAATGTCATCATTAATTTGGGCCATTTTCCCGTCGGTGATACTTCAGTTTTAGCCAACAGTGGCAAGTCGTAATGATGATCGTGTAGGTGTACTGGATACTCAAAGTCGCAGTCTAAGATGTAGCCGGTGTCACCTTCTTTGGGAATATCCATAATATTTCCAATTGAATCAGGGTCTACCCATTGAAAGTCGCCATACGGAAGGGGTTTGGACATCGCCCAACCGTACAAATTATTCGCATCAAAATAGCCAAGAAAAATCGAATCTTTAGTTTCATCATAATTTGGTAGAAATTTATTATTAGCTTTCACATGTCGAGTTACAGCTTGGGTTAATCCGCCTCGAACACCTGATTCTATCATTAAAACCATATCAATGTCGGTTAACAGCTCCAACTTGCACTCGGTGGATTTTAGCATGGCCTGCCATGCTAAGCCGGGAGATGTAAACGAATGAAGGGGGTCCAGTCCGTAAGCAGTGAAACAGGTGTTCCTAAATTGTTCCATTATGTCACACAATAATGTTACATCTAGTTTTACATAAAAGTCAGAATAATCACCCAAGGTATTCATTCCTAATTCATTCCAGACTTTCTGAGCATGATTATAATCTTCGATTGAAATTTCGGTTTCAGTTAATTTACTTTTAAAAGCTTCGATTGGTGGCAAACATGTTTCATCAAATTTTTCTAGTCCAGTAATGTAATCATATGGAAACACACCTTTTCTTAGCACCAAGTCCATTTTATCTTCTGGCACAATTTTTCTTGTTTCCTTCAAGTCTTGTCTTCTTAAATTAGCTGTTAGTTTGCTAAGGCTGGATTGCATAAATCTATAAGAGTCCACGAATCGAAGCTTAATTTTGCCAACAGTCTTGGAAAAACTAATATAATTCTCTAAAGTGTTGGCCAATACATCAATTTTCCCATCATCCCTGCCCAATTCCGGAATAATAAAATGTGAATCATAACCACTAAGGTTATGCAAAACAACTGGAATGAATTTCGGAAGTTTATAATTAATATTACATGAATTGCAAGCAGCCCCTCTGTAATAACCAGTAAGATGATCATGGTCATGAACTTTATGGTTCTCAACAGTAAATTCTTTTTTACACAAGTAACAATTAGTGGCATTGATATATTGAATTTCCTCCTCTTCATCTAGAGGAATCATAGGGACAATATTACTGTACACTTCTTCAACCTTATCAGCTATATAATACAAGTTATCTACAAAATGTTTAGCAGTATCCTCACCTCTGTACAAAATTGGTGTTGAACTTAAACCAAATTTTTTCAAATGTTCTTCTGACAGTGTGGATTTAACAAGCAAACAAAAACTGTTAGGTTTATGCAGCTGGTATTTCGTCCTACTGGTAATTTCCCCTTCTGGATGTTCTTGGGGTACCAGTGTAGACTCAAAGTCTGCATAAATTACAAATGGTACCCTATATTGATGGCTAATCTTTTCAAATTTTACAATAGAGCGAGTAGGTGCAGGCAAACTAATTTTGCATTCAAAATTTTCATTACAGAGTCTTTGGTGTTCTTGTAGCCACTGAGCACCTCCTCTTCTTAACTCCTTATTTACAAAGCAAAAGCACCTTTTACAAATTGTTTTTTTACATTTCCTCTTGGATAACTGTTTACCTACTAAAGCTTCAAAATCTTTTATGTACACATAGTGTGAAATTTCACCTTTTGTTATTAATAACAAATCAGTATGGTTCCTAAGTTCCGTTTTAGTCACCCTTAAGGGGTACACATTATTTGCATCATCCAAACCAAAAATATTTACACTAACACCAGGATTGTGTTTCTCAAACTTAGAAATATCTGAAATTTTTACAGGGTAAGATAGTCCTACAAAATTATACCTATTATTTACATTTACATAATGTCCACTTACTCTCCAAGGATTCTGTGTAGGCAAAATATATTTACACAACATAGCATACTTAAAACAATCATTATCTTCATTCTGTACATTTATACATGCTTTAGTTTTCTCAATGGCTTTTGGTAGAGGGACGTAGCTGCTTCCTCTCATACCAAATCCGTGCTTATGCACTCTTAAATCTAAACCCTCTACGGATGTAAACATCCAACCTGACCCTCTCCCTTCATGCTCCTGCATTTTTGTCAACAATTCTTCAATACATTCGTCTACAATTTTATTTACATCCGAGGCAAACATCAAAGTACGATTTTTTGTTATGAAACCTCGAAGTGTGGTTTCACCATCAGATTTACTAAATTTTGCGTCCAACACTAAACCAAATTTAATAAAATTTAATCTTGCCAATTCTTCAGTTAAAGTTTCACTAATCAATGATTTTGCCTCGGTTACAAAATTTTCTAAATCTAGTTGCACATTATTTATTTTGTTATGTATTACCGTACATCCGGGAAAAGCAGTTGTGCATAAGTGTCTGGTTCCTCCTTGTTCTGTTTCTATATCCAAATCCATGTCCGTGTCTAAATCTGTATCAGTGTCCGTTTCTTCTTCTTCTGGTTCCGCAACAGTTCCTCTTCTAAGTCCTGACGGTCCAGCACCTCCATATTGGATAACACTGGGTCTTCTGCGTTGAATCTGTTGAAGTTCACTTTGCCAATTGTCCAGGTTGCGGTTAAATTCAGCCAAAATGTCATCAATCCAGTCCATGTCCATTTCGTTAACCGTTTCACTCGCCGGGTCTTCCATATGTAATTCTTGATGTATAGCTAAAATGTCTTCATCTGGGAAAAATTCCCCACAAATATGGCAAAGAAGCATTTTAACACTTTTTACCACTAGCGTCTTTAGATGTTACCTCTACAAAAGTTCACCAAAGAATGAGAGACGCTCTTGGCCGACCTCCTTTTATAGCGGGTGGTGGGGGGTGATCTTTGGGAAAGACCCGTTCTGCGCATGCGCAGAACAAATCTGCACATGCGCAGAACAAAATGTATTATATTTATTTAAAATTTGCTATTTAGGACAAATATATAGGTCAAGGCCACCTTAAATCTGGTAAAAAAGAGGGAACACTGGATAAGAGATGGTAGTAAGATTGACTTTCTAACAAATACTTTCAATAATATGTCAACTGGTTCAAAAGTTAAATATTTTTATTATTTACTGCCCAACTTGTTCAAAATTAAAACTTTTAAATATATTTGTTTGAGCAAATGCTTTTGGCACACTTACCACACGCCAAAACTCAAAAAATGTACAGAATTAAGACTGATCTCGCGGGGAAATACTGATGTGCTACCTAACATTGGTTATCTGACTCGAATAAGAATTGGTGATATATAACATATTGAAAATATTTTATGTTGTATAAATCACCAATACTATGCGACTCCGATAACCAGTGTGAGGTGGCTACATAGTATTTCCCCGAGAGATCAGCTTAATCCTGTACTTTATATGAGTCTTAGCGTGTAGGAAGTCTGGCAAAAGCATTTGACCAAAACAAAATATATTTAAAATTTTAAGCTTAAACAAACTAGCGAGTATAAAAATAAAAATATTTCCTAACCATTGACAACCTGTTAACATATTGCAGTGTTAAAGTATTTGCTATTGAGTCAATCTTACCATCACCTCCGATCCAGCGTTCCCTCTTTCTTACCAAATGAGACTGAGGCTTGACTACCCGTATATATGACGTTTCCCCCACCACTAATGCTCTCCCCCACCACAATCAATTCTCAAAAGTGGGTCAAGGCCATCGGAAATTATTATTTTGAGCGGAGGATAGAGCATCTGCTGCTCTATCCCCCGCTCATATTCTTTTTTCTTCTTTTTTACAGTTTTATATTTTTTTTGGATTTTTGTAAAATGCAAAACAAAAATTTATTTACAAAAAGTTATTTACAAAGGTGAAACTTCATCACTGCTATCCTCGTCATCACTACTCTCCAAAAATAATCTTCTACTACAAAATACAAGTCTTTTACACAACGACATTCTATCCAATATAGCTCCAACTTTAGGGGTGTTCTGATCTTCCATTTCTTCTTCTTCTTCTGTGAGTAAATTTTTATTTTTCCTTCTTATTAAACTTAGCAAAACAGAACCTAGCCTGTTTTGCACAAAATTAATTTTTGTTACACTGCTACACTTACGTTTACTTAACACATTATTTTCCACTCCTTATTTAATATTTTAGTCCTTACTTGTTAAGACTTACAAACTGAAATGCTGGAAGACTGTTTGATACAAAATTAATTTTTATTTACCTATACAGGTCTCCTAATATTTTCCTACACTTGTATTTTGCAGGTGTGGCTAAATATTTTTCGCTCACAATTTAATTTTACTCCACACAAGTGGATTTTGAACTTTACTACAAAACTGATCCATGCCCGTCTCCTACAGAATTATTTTTCATTTGACTCTACCTCTTTTAGTCTTACATTAAATATTTCTTGGAGTTAAATTTTACACAAGTCTCTCGGTTAATTTTTCTGCACAGTACGTGTTACTCCTTGGACAGTTCCCGGCAAACTGTTTCTACACTTCACAACAACAGTCCGCATTACCCCCTCCACTACTCATTCCCCCACTACAGCCCTGTTCCCCCACTACTTCCAGCTAAGGTCCAACACTTGACTAAGTGTTTCAGTTTTATCCAAACCTTACTGTGAGACACATCTATGGCTGAAACTTTGCGAGAAAAATTATTAAGAGTAAAATTTTTGCTGGCCAAGCACAATAATTCTGTTAAGGTGTCCAAGACTTCCACTTTAACAAAAATGAAACGTTGCTTCAAAAATAATCCAAAATATTACTCAAGGGACACAAATATCACTATGGATGATAAAATGTTTCAGAAACTTTTAGACGAGCTAACTTTTGCCAGTAAGGTTACGTTGGTGACTCCAATTCCCGACCAAGTTCCAAGATCACCTGAGAAAGAATAAAAAATAAATATTTCTCAGGAAATATTTCCAATCCGAGTTACAGTAAAGGACAGACTCGGATGAGTTGTTGCAAAAATTTTAATTTTTCTTCCTTCTGACCACTTTACCCCCACCACCTCCTTATCCCCACCACTGGGCCGGGTACCTGGGAAACCGCCTGCGCCCAAGTCAGTACGTCTTCGGACGCGGTGCTGTTCGGGTCGCGTGTCGTTTGTCGCACTGTCGGGTGTTGGAAGAAATTATTCTTCGGCTCTCAGTCTCTCGGTGGGTAAGTGAAATATAAAACTTATTTTTTTTTTTCAAGTGGGGCTGCTGGGACGGGTCAATGACCCCTGACGGATATATTAGGTCGAGAGTCTGATCGCTAGGGAATAAAAAAAATATTTTTTTGCACTTTTGTGATTCCTCGAGAAATTTCAATTTCTCAGCAAAATTTGAGGATTCGCAAAAGTGCAAAAAAAATTTTTTTTGTATTCTTGCGTGACCTTGACCTAATTAACGTCAGTGACGTCATCATGATGACGTCAGCGGTAATGACGTCACCATGACGTCATAGGTGTGACGTCATGTGACGTCATATGACGTCATTAGTGACGTCATTCGTGACGTCATTGATGACGTCATCACTGCTGACGTCATCGTGATGACGTCATGAGCCAGCAGCCCCACTTTTACACTACTAACGACGATTCTAAAAGTACGACATATGTGGACAGTGACTTACTGAACTCACTTGTACATGCTCAGACCTGGGACCATGTCCTCGCCCTTCAAGATGTCAATGAAGGTTGTTTAACATTCATTGATACATTAACTTGCCTAAGAGTTAAAGCATCTAAGCCGAAAAAAACAAGCTCTAGATTTAAAAAACTGAAACCTTGGATTAATATAGATTTAATAAAAGATATTAGAAAACGCGACAAATTAAGTAAATTGCTAAAAAAACGTCCATATGACAATAATTTTAAAAACTACTTCATTAATTTTCGAAATCAATTAAATTTAAAAATTAAAAGAACGAAAACTAATTACTACAGAAGTAAAATATCTGAAACATCCGGAAATCCAAAGTTATTCTGGAATGTAGTAAACGAATTCAGCGGAACAGCAAAGATCAGATCCAGCTTTCCTATAAAGCATTTTTTACAAGGTGACATAGCTGGACGGTCGGTGGAGGGGGTTGCTAATGGTTTTAACAACTTTTTTACAAATGTTGGCCAAAATCTGGCAAATGCTATTCCACCTGCCGCCGGCCCGCCAGTGATGGTGGACGACAACGAGGGCATGAGTTCCGGCTGTTGCCGGTCTCTGAGAGTCAGGTGGAGCAGTGCGTCCGGGAAATGCGGGGTAACTCGGCACCAGGGCCAGATGAAATTTCTGCAAAATTTATCAAAAATAATATTTCCTGTTTGGTTTGGCATCTTACACACATTATTAACCTGAGTATTGTTTCTAACACTTTTCCAGAGAAATTAAAAGTTGCCAGGATTACTCCTTTATTCAAGTCAGGATGCAAATCCAATTTCAATAATTACAGACGGGTACGCGTCAGATTGTCACCCCGTCAGATTGGCACCACGACAGTTTGGCACCGATCCTAGAGGTGACAATCAGTCGTGTGCGCTGCCCGACAGATTGTCACCCCGAAAAGGGCCGGTGCCAATCTGTCGTGGGGACAACCTGACGCCTACCGCTATCGGTGACAATCTGACGGCGCGGTACCCGACAGGTTGGAACCTCGAGAAAGGCGCGGTGCCAATCTGTCGTGGTGACAATCTGACGCCGGCCGCTTGGAGAGACATTCTGTCGTGACAGTATCCGACAGAATGGCACCACTATGCTCAATAGGCTCTCCTCGTTTTACTTATAATATTTATAATTTCCTAAGACCTAATCTGATGTAAAAAAATCAAAAGAAAAAAAGAAAAATTGTATTAAATAGTACTAACTATTATGATTTAGAACTATAGCCTATACCTAATGACTGATAAAAACATTATAAAATAGTGTTATTATTTGCATGAAATCGAATTATTAATTTGTTTATAGAAAGGCAAAAACCAATAATTCATGTTTCGTTATATCTAAATTATTAAATTATTTTTTAGAACTGTTATGGAAATATTTGCTCCATAAAAAAATCAATATATACTACTGATTAGAGTAAAATATTCCTAAGCAAAATCTAATTTTCAGCAAAACGTCATTGAGCGGGGCACACGAAAACTTAACGGGCCTGCTTACAATTTTGGTCACGTGACCAGATGCGGTCAAATTTCAATTATTTGGAAGCATTGCAATAGCCTAACTTGGTATCAGTTTTACGTGTAGTTTTAAATACAAGTAAATGAATTCATAAGAATAGACTATCATTCTAATCCAAATTAAATTACAAATTGAATTATAATAATGATCCTCCGATTTCAAAACTTAAAACTTACTTTTTAGTTAAAAGAAAAACTAGAATTTCTACCACTGTAGGATACATTGACCTTTTTAGTAAACGGGTTTCTTCCAATGCTTATGAAGATACTTATTTCTATTAATTAGACATCAAATAAACGTCTTAAATCAGTAGTTTGCCAGTTAGCATTTTTTTTATTTTCGATAAAGCAAATTAAATTCTAAATTTTAGGTTACAAAAGTTATTTATTAGCAATTTAATATAAATTTATGTAAAAGGAAGATAAAAAGTGTAAACAAAACTATAAGTTGAATGAAGTTTTTTGACTTTATATCGTAATAAAAAACTATTAGGATATTTTTTAACTTTGAGTAATGGTATAATTGTGTTCCTTATTTCATCTAGATTAGAATGTCTTGTCGAATAACCTATGATCTAAAACGCAGGAGATAAGTGAAGGACGTCGCATTTTAATAATTTTATCGTATTGAAACTTGTGCTGAAAATCGGCCGCAAGTTGTCACTTGACTTTGGTGGTGGGGAGGGGAGAAGTATGCAGGCCAGTCAGTTTTCGTAGGCCCCGCTCGAGCCACTGAATGGGACGGTGAAACTCATATAACTCATTGAAAATACCTTATAAGATCCCAAAATGGATATAATTAAAACAACGTTACGCAATATACCTTATGGCTTGAAAACGCAAAACTTTAAGAGTCTCAAAAATTAATTTAAAACTGGCAATAAATGCAGTTTATATATTTCTTTTTGTATAACTTACTACTTTCACTAATCTTAACCTGGATTCCAATAAATAAGATGTGTAAACCGCTTATTTGTCCTTTCGTCAAAAACAATTTCACCAGGGTGGCAGTTTTATAAGAACATCATTATACCATGAAATGTGATACATGAGGTTCCTTTAAAGGTTCGGACGGTATTCTGGAATTTGTAAATGATGAAAACGGTATTCCAATGGTTCTGGGAGGAGCGTTATACTAGTTCATTGTTTCGCGCATTCGTCGAATAACCGATAGGAATGACCACACTTTAAATCTACCTGATGGAAGCGGTACGGTGGCTGCAGAACCAATGCATGTATACTTTTGTAAATAATATAAATGTTTTCTAAAACTTTCAACAATGTATAGTGTAAAATGTAAGGATATTTTTCATACAATTTGTAAGTTTGAATCATAACCGTTTCCATTCTAGCACAACACACCCGAATTACTTTGTAGGCCTTAAACATACAAATTACCATTTAATGCATTGTAGTACACTTTCATGGTGATAGAAAATTACAAACAAATAGTCAATTTAGAAATAAAAACTGCCATATTTACTGTAAAAAAACTGGGAATCATATTTGTTGGCTATCCAGTGCGCTCGTTTTCGATGCCACCACATATCATTATTCCTAACTGTAGATCAATCCATGTTACACATGGACGCATCCAGTTGGTGAGCAGGGAACTCACAATTTTAATGACCAACAGGCCACATTGAGTACTACAAGCAAATTTATTTTTTAGTTGCAATTCACATTAAAAAATTTTATAATGAAAGTTTGTTAACATTTTAAAGCGCCATCGAGAAATAAATCAAAGGCTAGGGGGCGGAGCCCAAAGCGAAATGACCTTTTTAATCACCATTCGTCAACGCGGTAGATCTTGAGCTTTAAAATGACACCTCAATCTTATAAATCGGTTAAGTAGTTCGAGAGAAAAATGAATGTATTAAACAAATCCCTTATAGAATTAAGAAGATAGATATTTAGATGAATTTCTATATCTTACTCCATTCCAATATGAGGGATATTTTTTGGTTCAAAAATCTTAGATACGAATACCCTGTAACTTTATAACGATAGCATGAAAATTAATTCTGATCCAAAGTGTTTCCTTCCGATTCGATAAGCTTTATGTCGATATGTTACAAAACCACCTAGTTCAATGCCCCAACATTAAAAAAAAAAATCAGTTGTTGGATCACTTTGTAAAACTCAAAAATTTAAAATTTAAATGCAATCAAATGTCAAATCATACGTTAAACTCGTTTGAGCACCACCTTTCCCAGAAATTTAAAATTTTATTTTGTAAAAAAACTCAAACTTTGCTAATATAAACATACCTCAAATCATCCATTAGGCCTAATTAGGCCCTATATGTCTATAAACTTTCTAATGATTTTTAAAACAAATAATAATAAAAAATAAAAAAACATCAGAAATCAACTAAAATTTTGGACAAGTTTTGGCCAAAAGCGATCTCTAGTTAACATTATTTTACGAAGTAAATAATCAACCTAACAATATGGACCCAGCCAAAATCTGCTGTTTCACGGTTGCTTGCTCAAATGACCCGTACTAATTATCCCAGAATTTTCCTTCCTCGTAAGAATATGAATCCTGGCATTCCAAACCCTTATACGATTTCGCAAAGGTCTTGTCGGAATCTGGACCGTTGCAATACCTGGACATTTCAGATTTCAATACCTTTCATGGAACGACCTAACCCTCGTATGATATTTTTTATTCAAGGGGACCCTTCTTAAATTTGACAACTTCCAATGAAATATTTTTAAACATGGAAAATACAACACTAGCTACACAGAATTCGGGGCAAACAGGATGTTCGGATTATTTATTTATTGTTATGGAGTTTTGTAGATTTCCCAACATAACTCTACAATGCCTATGAACTTTCCTTCGACGCTAAGTTGATGAAGAAAAACCTTACAAACCGACTTAGATGTTTTCATTTATAAGTAAAGTCCTAACGATTAAGAAATAAACCAAATTATTTATTCAACAGTAAAATACAACATATTACTAAGTACTTACCTAAATAGTACTACATAAGTCACAATACGTATGGTACTAAGTATTTCTACTCTTGTTTCGCAACAGAAGTTTAAAAACAAAAGATTAAATTTTCCAATACATACTGTAATAATATTAGAGCGAGCTCATTCGATTCAATCATTTTGTACATTGCAACTCCACCTTCCTGCCGTAAATGTAAGTACATATAAAACGGTAGTACAGTACATAAAGTCTGCAGTAAAATAAATACTGTAATACTAAATAAATAATAAATATTGTACTGCAGTAAAATAAATACTGTAAGTAGACTACTACGTTATGTTGTACACTTTTTGAAACATATGCTATTGATTTAATTTATAATATTAGATTAATTAAATAAATAAAATAATTGGTCAGTCTATTATGACCATAAAAACAATATGGTAACTTTCAAATACAATGAATCGATTTTTGTAAATTTTTGTAAACTAAAATAAATGTGTATGAATATCTGATATTTGTTTTTATTCCTATAAAATGTTAGCTCAAATATTCATTTGATGTGGAATCACAATCCTCAAAACAAACTTTAAAGCCCCACGAATGTTGTTATTTTAATTGAAATACCATTATTTTATTCATATGTTTTAAAATCGTTTGTTAAATTTGTGGTTTGTACATCTTTTCTTTTATATAAACATTGACGATTATTTTTATAGTTTAATATAGATGTTTACTGGTGTAAAATTAATAATAGTCTGTTTACCATATTACAAGTGAATTAAAACTAACGAGCAAGGCTCGGTCAACCCTGTACTGTACTTTGTTTTTAAAGCGTCACGACCGGCCCCGCCAGCCGTGTCGCTTTCTGTGTGTTTGTGCAACACTCATGTAAATCTGTCGAACCACAAAGTTCGAATCACATTATCAGTTTTGCCCATACGGTTATCATGGTTTAAATACAATTCTTTACACTTCTTTTGTAATCCGCGTGCAACCCCTCGGCGAGTTGGATAATGGATATGTAGATGTCCCGGTCCAAGTAAGTTTATTAGCCGGTGGAATTTTCATCACCCGCCCTCTTACAACTCTTCACAACCTTTTGATCCAGAGAAGAATTCCATCGGAATGGTTCATCAGTGATCTACGAATAATAGGCGTAGTAAGCTCTTTATTTGTGGGGTCAGTGTTGGTTTTGATAGGCAGAGGAAACCCCTAATGGTTGACGGTTTTTAGGTTTTAAAACAATTTTTAAAATATCTATAAATTAATAGGCAAGCATGATTCTTTTCCTCCTCTTTTCAATCAATTAACTTTTATATTCTTCAACACAATATCACCCTCGTTTATTTACAAAAATAGGACTCAGAGAAAATGTCCAGGGAAGGAAAGGGAAGGACTAAATTCAAAAAGAGGAAGGGAATGATTACATGACAAAAGGCGTTTAAATAATTAGGCCAGAACCAACGGTTACATGCTCAGTTCGAAGGACATGTCAAGTTGTTTGGGAATAAAGTATAAACATTATAAAGCATTTGATTACCTATCTCTTAACATTAAACGTAGCCTACATAAAGTCAGGTTTTAAATAAATACATATAAATCTATCATCTTTTAGTTGAAAAAGGCTTAAAAATCTTCTAATGTTAATAATAATGTTATATTTTTATAAAATAGTTTATACTTTGGTAATTTTATAATAATTCATAATTCATGTTATAATGTTAATCAATCGCAATAATTTATTTTCTTTTGCTACAATTGTTTAAATAATGTGTGGAAACAATTCTACCAACGTCTAAGATATAAATGTTACTTAAAGCGGTATTTTTGACAATAACAGAATGGATGGCAACACTGTTGCGCCGATTTACCGCTCGTATAGTTTTCCCGCCAACAACAGAATTCGCATGAGCAGATCCGCGGAGAACAATCTGCCCGTATAGAATGAACCTTAAGGGGCTTATAGAAGGGGAAAGTAGAGATGGCACGTTGTTGGCTGCAAGTACTTGCCTGTTGCACACCGCAAACTTACCTTGTCTATAGAGGTACTTTCCTCTTTAATTTAGGAAAACAGACATCGAGTGAAGTAATGGACAGTATATACTTTCTGCCAACTTGCCTTCTCTACTTTCCCCGTCTATAAAGTGACGGTGACTGAAATACTGTGTGTTTTGTGTATTTTAAATTGTGACGACATCCATGTGGAGAAGAAAATCAGTTTTAACTTCGACATTTGACCTGAAGATGTGTTTTTAAAAACACGAAACAGCTGTAGTCTTTAACTACAACAAAGGACCACTTGACGGAACAGGTATTTAAACCTTTTTATTAAGTGAAATCAGTGGTTCAGAGGCTATCCATAATGAAAATGTAAGATTATTTTGGAAACACGCAATAAAAATTAAGTATGCTATGTACTAGTAATAAATTTGAATATTATTGTCTTTATAAGAGTAGGCCTAAACAATAGAGTATAAAAACTTATGAATGTTGTAAAAATTTTGTATAAATTTTTAATGCTGTAAACACTTGCGAGGTTGTAACAGAATTGCAAGGAGCGCGAAGAAAGTAAGACAGAGTGCATTTAAACAATGCACTCTGATGATGTCGCACTCCATGCGATCATCATATACTACCAATCTAAGCTGTTTCTATATTTTCTTCCTCTTCAAAATGACATTTCATTTGACTAGTAATAACGATGTACACTACACCAAATGACAATTTTAGCTAGCGGTCGTCTGCCAGCCGTTCGCCATTTTTTATAGAGTTCGAAAATACGTATATTGTACATTCAAACTTATGAGACCTTACGACGTATAAATTGATACTAGGTAGGAACTCTTTTGACAAACCAGAGGGGCCAAATACAAATTTATACGATACAAATTACTACCTGAGCTAGATAAGTTCAAAAAGTAATGTTTTGACGTTTCAAACGTGGTGGCTACTTGGATTGACGTCGAAAAAAAAATCAAAAAATATTCTGTGAGTTATTAGTTGCTGTAACACAACTACCTATCGGTTATCTCTTATTATAATAAGAAATTTCATAATATTACCTTTCATATGACATAATAATGTAACCACTTTCAAGGTGTTTTTCACCGGTGTTTTACTAGTACAAAATGTTTAGACGTAGATGACCGTTTCGAGGCCGTGGCACTATAAACGGCAGTCTCCCACTGCTCTAGTTAAATCTTGTCTATTTATTTTATTTTATTTTTGCGCGGGGCCTTTGTAAGCGCGGGGCACGGTGCGTTCGCACCGCTCGCACCGCCCTAAGTCTGCTCTGAGGATCGGTGCCAATCTGACGTGGTGACAATTTGACGCCGGCCGCTTGGGGTGACAATCTGTCGTGACAGTACCCGACAGGTTGGAACCTCGAGAAAGGATCGGTGCCAATCTGACGTGGTGACAATTTGACGCCGGCCGCTTGGGGTGACAATCTGTCGTGACAGTACCCGACAGGTTGGAACCTCGAGAAAGGATCGGATCCAATCTGTCGGGGTGACAACCTGACGGGGAGTGTTTTTTCAGGGGATCGGATCCAATTTGACGCCGGGTGCTAAAACAGCGTGGTGCCAATCTGTCGTGGTGCCAACCTGACGGCGACCCTTACAGACCAATATCACTGTTAAGCGTTATTTCCAAAGTAATTGAGAAGTGTGTGAAGAAACAATTACAGGCATATTTAGAGAACAATTTTATTTTTTCGAGTCGCCAATTCGGGTTTAGAAAAAACAGAAATTCAAACGATGCATTTTTTCTTCTAAATAAAGATATCATGGAAAATATTAATAGAAATAACAAAAACCTACTTGTTTTCATAGATTTAGCAAAGGCATTTGACTCCATTGACAGAGAACTTCTTTTATTAAAATTAGACACAATTGGAGTTCGCGGCAATGCCCTCGAATGGTTCAAAAGCTATTTGAGTGGGCGTTGTCAAACGGTAAATATATTAAACAAACAGAGTGATGTAAATTATTATAGCTATGGTTTAGTCCAAGGAAGCACTTTAGCACCTTTACTGTTTTTAGTATAGGCCTACGTAAATAACATAGATAAAATTAACATGCAAGGTAAAATCTATTCGCTGACGACACTGCAATACATTTTTCGGGTGATAATTGGCCAGCCGTTTTTGAGACAGCGTCTTGCGACATTTCCCTCCTAAAAAAATGGTTTGACCAAAATATATTAACTATGAACATCAGCAAGACCAAGGCATTACCCATTTCTCTGCGTCAGGGTGCTGAGCCCCCCGCCCACCTGGTCGTCAGAGTGCACACCTGCGGGCACGTGACCTGTACTACCTGTGCCTGTCAAACCATCGACCGAGTCGACCATTATAAGTATCTTGGGGTTGTTATGGACAAACACCTCAAATGGGGAAATCATATAGAACTTCTAAAATCTAAACTTAGAAAAATGATTTATGTTTTTTCCGAACTCAGTAACATCTTAAATGAAAAGGAACTTAAGTCTATATATTATGCACATGTTCAGTCGTCTCTTCACTATGGTTTAATTGCATGGGGGGGAACGTTCAATTCAATTGTAGAGCCACTGTCAATTGTTCAAAAATGTATAATTAAAGCCGGTCTAAAGAAACCCAAACAATACTCTTCAAAACTTCTTTTTCAGGAAACGGGGCTGCTTACTATTAAACAACTATATATCAAATCTCTTCTCTTATACATGAAAACAAATCCACACTTAATAATAACTCCAGTAATTCATGGGTATAGAACTAGAAACGCGCAAAACATAGAATACAGATTCCTAAGATTGTAAAATCTATCAACAAAACAAATTCTTTCTTTTTAGCCAATGTCCTGTACAGAAATGTCCCGTCCGAGATAAAAGAGGTACAGGTGTCAGTGAATGTGTACAAAGGGCGCATAACCGCATGGCTTTTGGAGATCGGTACAGAGGCGTCTGAGCAACTTCTTACTTCCATTTATAACTAATACTACAGCCTAACACTGACGCATAATTCACAATTTTCCCGTTTTGCAAGTCTTTCTCTTTGCCGAGCTGCTGAAAAAAGTTAGAAATCCAATAATTTTAGTTTTTTTTTTAAGTTAATTTCTTTTAATATTTAATTTTACAGTCACCATTAATTAGTCAAATATTAGCATTAGCTGTCTGTGTAGTTATTTAGCCTACCCGATTCAAAAATCATAGAATATCCCTTTTAGTTCTATTATTAATTAATAAAAAAAAATGTTCTTATCTTTTTATTTATGTTAAGTTTTTTATTTACGATAATAGATTTTTTGTTAACTAGGGTGCAATTTCTTACTGTAGACTCAGCCCTGCGCACAGGTCTTTGACCCATGCAGGGTTTTATTTCATTTATTTTATGATATTTGTACCATGTTAATTTTTGGAAATAAACTTGATTTGACTTTGACTTTGAACTATGGAATTGCGCTGGCCCGGAACCGATAAATAACCAGCGTTTCTATGAAAATACGAAATAATAGCAATAGAACAAATAAACTCAGCTTATGTCAACGCTCCCTTCCGCAGCGTCTGCATGGAAAATCAAATACAAAAACGATGTCAGTACTAAAAATAAATTACTGTTTGTGCAATACCAGTTTAATTGATATTACCAAAGTACACGAGATATAAATATAATAAATAAAGAAAAAAATGTGAGATTTGAAATGATTTAGTTACTTAAACATACAATCATGGGTTACTGTTAATATCTGGTTTTGAGAAAAGACAGTCTTTTAGCAGAAAGAGAAATCTTTTGAGTTAAAGGCAGGTTTGCATTTCAAACTGTAAATGATTGAAAAGCTTCGGCAGGGCCGCCGAGAGGGGGCAGATGGGGCAGATTGCCCCGAGCCACGGACTAAAGGGGTCCACATCTTGAAATGAACATTGAGGAATTATCGAAAAACTAAAAATGTACGGATAAAAAATACTGAGTCATTTGATGAGGGGCAGAATATTCCCTTGCGAAAATCTATATTTGCAACTTTTTACACTTAGAGCTTTACAATAATAATAATAATAATAATAATAATAATAATATAATAATAATAATAATAATAATAATAGTTTATTGCCATAGAATACATTGTTAATACAGTGTGTAGCAAACGTCGAATATCGTACATCTTGTAGTCTTTCTTATAAATAAAAATTCAAATCTTCATGAGAAAACAGCCAAAAGAGAAATAATATAAAACATAACAAATAAAACAAATAAAACAAATATAAAAAAACTAAAAAAACCCCTTGGGAACTGGAGATTTGTCCCCCCCCCCTATCCCTTTATCCCCAGTGGTGGGCCAAGAACTCCTCCTCCACGTAGAACCCAGAACGCGTCAACTCCCGCTTCAAAAATTTCTTAAACGAAAGTGGGTTTTCCAATTGTTTGAGACGTTCGGGTACGGTCACGGTCACGGTGCTCCGGGGCTCCTTCGTCCCCAGACGTTGCTGCAGCATCTGAAAAATATTCATTGACTGCCGGGGGATTAGTCTTGACCTCTCGGTTTGCGCTCTCTTTTGTTTGGAGTCATTGCGTGTTTGAATTTGAGATCAAATTCGGCGCCGCTGGTCTTCGTGGAATTCCTACGATGGGTCGTCCAGGATGGCGGCCGGTCTCGGACACCAAAACTCGGGCAGGTCCCTCCTTCCGGTGGCAATTTCCGCAATGTGCGGAAATCCAGATTCGCTGGCTTTCTGGAAGAGATTTGTGGCACAGTGGAAAGCAAATTGACCGAGCGTCGGGACGCGCAGCGAGCTCCTGATCGTTGCGTTTCGCACAAACCAGGGCTGCCTCGTCAACCGTCGGAGGGCTTTGTTCTGCACACTCTCCAATCTCCTCCTGTTAGTCCTGCTGGCAAGTGCCCACCACGCCGTTGAGGCGTACATGAGCACAGAACGCACAATCATGAGAAAAAACATGAGCTTGACCCGCACGGGGAGCACGCTCCTCGCGCAGATCAGAGGGCCCAGGAGTCCGAGGATCTTGTTGGCTTCGTTGACTTTGTTGTCGACATGGTGTCCGAAGTTCAGCCGGTCGTCCAGCGTGACCCCGAGGTACTTGACGGAACTTTTCCAGGGGATCGGTTCTCCATTCAGTTCCACCGGGGCTGGCCGGACTCGCGGCATCCTGCGTCGTTTCCTGAAACAAATTGCATCGCTTTTGTCGGCGTTCGCCTTGATCTTCCATTTCTCGAGCCAAGGAGAGAGCACGTCCATCTGTCGTTGCATGACCCGCACCGCTTGTGCTGGGCGAGGGCTGCTGCACTGGAGCATGGCGTCGTCGGCGTACAGTGACAAAGTCACCCCTGCAACAGTTGGCATGTCATTTGTGAAAATGAGATACAGCAATGGTCCCAGCACGCTCCCCTGCGGGACCCCGGCTCTGACCGGTCGGACGGTGGACAGTTCCCCATCAACAACGGTTCGAAAAGAGCGGCCCGCAAGGTATGAGCGAAGCAAATGGACAACTGTGTCCGGCAGTGGCGTGTCTCGGAGCTTGCGGAGCAGGCCTTCATGCCACACCCTGTCAAAGGCTTTGCTGACGTCCAGGCAGACTGCAACGGTGGCGAGGTTGAGGTTGTGAGCGTCGACAAGTTTGTTGACAACTCTCACGAGCTGCAGGGTCGTTGAGTGTTCTCTGCGGAACCCGAACTGTTCCGGCCGTATGTAGTCTTCCAAGAATGGGGACAGGCGGGAAAGAAGGAGTTTTTCGAACAGTTTCGAGGTAACGGAGAGGAGGGAGATTGGGCGGTAGTTTTTGGGGTGTAGGGCAGATTTTCCAGGCTTTTGGATTAGGATAATCTTGGCAGATTTCCACACCGCCGGAAAGTGTCGCAACCTGAGAACAGCGTTAAACAAAAACAAAAGCACATGAATGACCAGCGGTGGCGCGTTTTGCAGTGCCTTCACGCTGACCCTGTCCAGCCCTGCGGCCTTTCTGGGATTCGCTCGAAGGACTGCTTGGCGCACCTCGTTCAGTGTGAACGGCTCGATTCCGTCCTCGGGCTCTGTGGCAAAGAACTCCTCCATGAATTGCTCCACGGCGTCCTCCTGCTCCCCGTTGCGAACGTCGGCGTGAGTCCGAAACTGGCCTTCCATGGTTTCTGCGAAGACCTCAGCTTTATCCTGAGTGGAGTAAGCGAGGCCCGCTTGGCCATGGAGGGGCTGGTTTGTGGACTTTGTGCCACGGATCGCCTTTGCCGCTTTCCAGGCGCTCCCGCTGTCGATGTCCAACGAGTGCAGGTATGATTCCCACGACTCGGACCTGTAATCATCGACAAGTGACTTGACCCTGTTGCTCTGTGCGTTGAATCTTCTCTTGGCTTCGGGGCTCCCCGTGTTTCTCCACACCCGTCTCAGTCTCCTCCTCTTGATGATTTCTTCTTTGATGTGACGCGGTAGACCTCCCCTCCGCTGTCCCGGGGGCACTGGTTTTGTGGCATCTGAAACGGAAGAAGACATGGTTTGGTGAAATTCCTCGGCGCACTGGTCAAGCTCTTCCGCCGACTGTGGGAACTGGATTGGGGCGAACCGATCAGCCACAATCTCAAAGAAACGTCGCCAGTCCGTCTTGAGCGCCGTTGCCCATGGCGCCTTGGCCTTCGTGGGGGCCACGCCTATGGACAGAAGCACAGGCAAGTGATCAGATGAGAGGTCATCGATGACGCTGATCTCCATGTCGAAGGGCACTTCCTTGTGGAGCACGATGTCGAGGACGTCGGGCCTGCCATGGTTCCTCGGAAAGAAGGTAGGCTCCTCAGGCGCCAGGACATCAACTGAGTCCCGGACGTCAAGGTACCTCCTCAACGAGTTTCCTTTGGCGTTGGCCACCCTCGAATTCCAGCTGGGGTGCTTGGAATTCAGGTCTCCTGCAACAATCACAGGTCCTTGGACGGAGAAAATTTCGTTGAAGTCCCTCGGGTTGAATCTGCCTGCCGGTCGCAGGTAAGCGGAGACCAGTGTGATCTCCGTATTTCCCGCGTGGACGATAACACCTGTGGACTCGACACTGTTAGTGACAAAATTTCGCACTCTGTGGGCAAGCCGGCGGTGGACCAGGATGGCTGTCCCACCACCTGGATTGCGCTGGTCGTGTTGTCTGGCAGGGCGGTCCGTCCGGTACACCTCGTTCGCAGGGAGCTTGAAGGTGTGGTGTGCTTGGCAGTGGGTTTCGGAGACAAGCACCACGTCCGCGTCGATATCTGTAACAAAAAAGTGCAATTCGTTTCGACGAGACATGATGCCATTGGCGTTCCAACTGACAATCCTAAGGCTTGCAGCCATCGGAGAGCAGTTCTTGGAGGCTCTGAAGCATGGTGGCGAGGATCATGGTCGGTGATTTTCCCTCGGCGGTCAAAATGGTCGGCACGATTGAGGAAAGCCACTCGATCAATTTCGCGGTGGAAATTGTCGCTTCGGAGTTGCCTTCAGGTGCCGGTTTGTCGTCGGTCGACGTCGCGACACTGGTGGTCTGTGGCTGTCTCTTGGCTTTGGGGGCGCTGGATGCGTTGTCCACGATCTCGTTTTCTGAGTCGCTGGAAATCACGTGGTCAGTGGGTTTTTTGGCAGGACGACGCCTCCGCCTTTTCTTGCCTTTCGTCACCTCACTGTACGGCATCACTTGCTCAGGCTGTGGGGGCCGGGTGTCAGGCGTGGTTTCTGCAACAGCGGCGTTAGTTGTTTTTGTCCCGCTCACCGGTGCACTAACCCTTGGTAGTGGCACGGGGGGAGCGGGCGTGGCATGGGTGGGCGGGAGGGGTGGGAATTCCGCCGGGGTCGGGGGTGCTCTGCCGCTGGGTTTCCCGGTTTGTGGCCGGGGCACGCCGGCCGGTGCGACGGACCTTGTCGCAGGGGCTCCGGCTTGCAGGCGGGGCTGTGGCTGGGACCGGTCGTTTCCGCCCTTCCTCGTACCTGGAACAGGTGGCACATTCCTTACTGCGGTCCGGGGACCTTGGGTCGGATTATTATTGAAATTTCTGTTTCGCTTGGCTGCGAGCGCTTTCAGATGTGCGGCGCACCCCTTCCAGCTGGCGACGTGGTCGCCCCCGCAGTTGCAGCACAGCGGCTTGCTACACCTGTCCAGAGTGCAGTCCCGGCCCAGGTGAGGTCCCGCGCATTTGACACAGCGAACTGGCAAATGACACTGGCCCGACCCGTGCCCGAACCTCTGACAGTTGTAGCATTGTGGCAGTCCTTGTTTGGGGGTAAAATCAGCGACCGTGATTTTTACACCCAAGAGCTCCTGTAACTTAAAAACATGACTGGAATTTGCTTCCTTCCTGATTTTCACCAGGAAGGTATTGGCAGGGGCTCGACCGGTGTCCAAGCGGTGCTGCAAAAGTTGGACATGTGTGACATTGAACCCCTTCGTTTTGAGTTCAGCGGCAATCTCGTCCGGGTCGCTCAGGTGATGGAGGCCGCGCACGGCGAGTTTCACCTCGCGCTCTTCCTTGAGGGAGAAGGTGTGGAATTCCACTCCGGTATTGGCGAGGTGATTCTGCACCTGCCGGAAGCTCTGGGCGTCTTTGCAGCACACTCTCAGCAAGTTGCCCACAAACTTGGCCTCAAAGTTGAAGCCAAGGTTCCTCAGGCCCTTGAGGAAGGCCGGCCAGCTCTTTGAAACCCTGTCAATGACAATTGGCGGAACTGGCACACGGCGTGTACCTGGAACATCATTGTTAGCGGGTTTCTTTGTGGCACTGTCCGGCTCCGAGTCGCTCAGAGAACGGATGGAGTTTTTCCTCTTTCTCTCGTTGTGGACAGTCGTCCATTGACCGTCGTCCTCGGTCATTTCAACCTCCGGCTGGTGGTCGGAGTCCCATTCGGCTGCGATGAGGTCAACTGTGGATGAGGTCCCTGCAACAGACATTGTTAGCAGGGAACACACACAAATTGCCCGGCAGTCAGAAAAATGCACACAAATCAAACATCACAAGTCTACTATCTATTGAACTTATATCTAAATACTTATCAAAGAGATGAGTGCTGGCACGGTAAAGTGTCTCTGGGCACAAATCACTAGTGTCCTACGAGTAGGCACAAAACACAGCACTGGCACTGAGTCCTCGATCACACACCGGCGAACACGAAACACGACGCGACGACACACAACGGCGTCGGCGGGCGGCGGTGACTCGGCACACAGGGGAGGATCGAACAAAGGCGCAGGGTCAAGAGCCCTCGGGTGAAAGCACTAGCAGGTAGTTCGGCACGACCGTCTCGGGCGAGCGCTAGACGTGGAATTGTGACGTTCGGGTAGCGCGTTGAGCTGAGCAGCCTGATCCCCACAAAAGAGGGGAGGCGTTCAGATGCCGCCGTCCTATGCTGCCCAGTGCCCAACACGGCACACATCCCTTCCTCTCGTGGCGTAACCATGCACAGAATTGCTCTGTACAATATCGCACTGGAAACGACAGTAAACTGCTGTCTCCAGAATGTAGAGGCAAGGCAGGGTCAGTATCCCGAGCTCCCTAAAAGCGTCTCTACACGACTCTCTGTGCTGTAAATTTGCAATGATTCTAATAGATTTCTTTTGAAGTTTGAACACCCTTTCGCGAATTCTCTCTTGGCACAGCCACCCCACAGCCGAATCCCATACGAGAGATGTGGGTAGATAAGGCCATAGTAGGCCATGATTAATACTTGAGGTGTGCAAAATGTTTTAAGGTTACGCATGGCAAAAATACCTTTTGCAACCCTAGAACAGACACTATTGACGTGTGACTGCCAGTTCAGACCTTTATCGAGGTGCAATCCTAGAAATTTAGTGGAATCTACCTCTCTTAGAGTGGTCATCCACCATAAGAGATGGAACCGATTCAGGCTCATTGTCGCGTAGTAAAAAAAGAATATAGTTTGTTTTTGAGTGGTTTGTTGTCAAGTTTTCTGTTTGAAATTGTTGAATGCAGGTGTTCAGATTTATAAAGGATTCAATTTCAAGATTTTCACAGGATTCTGATTCAAAGTAGAGAGTCGTGTCATCTGCATATTGTATGGCTCGCCCTCTCGAAATAGAGGAGCTAACGTCATTCACGTAAATTAAAAACAAAACCGGGCCAAGGATTGATCCCTGTGGGACACCTTGTTGAATGATGGAGGTCTGCGATCTCGCTGATGAGACTTGCACAAATTGGCTTCTACCCATCAGGTAGGACTTCAGCCATTGCAATGGAACCCCACGAACTCCGCAAAGTTCTAACTTTTGAAGAAGGATCCGATGATCAACACAATCGAAGGCTTTTGATAGGTCGAGGAAGACTCCAAGCGTTCTCTTGCGCCTCTCAAGTCCATTGAGGACATCATCTATCAGTTGATTTACGGCATCAATTGTGGATTTCCCCGGCCGAAATCCGTACTGATTCTCTGAGAGAACATTATATTTTTCTAGAAAACTGTAAAGCTTCAAAAGATAAATTCTTTCAAAAAATTGCTGAAGACTGGCAAGATTGAAATTGGACGGTAGTTACTTGGGATATTGGAATCATCTTTTTTGTAAATCGGAATTACTTTGGAAGTTTTTAATGCAGATGGGAAAATTCCTGATTGAAGCGAGAGATTTATGATAGTTGTCAGCGGGGCTAGAATAGGCAGATATATCTGCTTGACCAGCCACATCGACATGCCATCTATGTCGTCTGATCTTTTGGCTGGAAGATCATTAATTATAGATGCCACCTCAGCCTCACACGCAGGATTCAGTACCAGGGAAGATACCGGACCGCGCCATGAGCGCAAGTTAATGGGAGCAGGATCTACATCCAGCGTTCTTTCCCCGACACTCAGGAAAAAAAGAGTTGAATTCCTCACCTACAAGCTGCGGATCGCTAGTTAGAGCTCCGTCAACATGAAGTGCGATAGGTTTTGACGTTTCTTTGTTTGTTTGTTTTTTTTTTTTTTGAGCTGTTAATTACACTCCACGTAGTTTTCGAAATGTTCTCTGAATTTTTTATTTTATTATTTATGTCATAACCCTTAGCTGCATTTATTACCTTCCTATAAACCTTTCTGTACTGTCTGAAAAAGGTTCTGAAGCGTTCATCATTTGATGTCCTAAATATCCTGGAGTAAAACTTTTATTTTTTCCCTTGACACAAGAATACCACGTGTTATCCAGCTATTTTTAACTTGTTTTGAGTTTTTCTAAATGGACATGAGATGTTCAGCCAATAAATTAAAGTTCCTTGAAACGCTGCATTAGCATCAGCAAAGCTATTAACAAAATTCCAGTTTTCTGAGGAAAGATGAGTTTTCAACTGTGCTATGTTACTTTGACCTGTGATTCGTTTCATGGTAATCAAAGGGGGGTTTAGATCCGGTAAGCAGTCTCTGATAATAGGCTCCTGCGCAAAGTGGTCGGATATAGCCGTGTTTACAACAGTAACCAGGCTATTGGGCACATTAGTGACGACATTGTCGATGGCAGTTCTGGACGTGGGAGCCACACGGGTGGGGGAGTTCACGGCCCATTTTAGTGAAAACGATTTGAGCATATCGGAAAAAAGCTTAGTCAGTTGGTTATTTTTGTCGAGAACATCGATGTTGAAGTCTCCCGTGATAATAAAATATTTATGTTTCGAAGCTAAATTTTGAAAGAGACGTTCCAACTTTTCATTCGACGATATATAAGGACGTATAACCAAAATATTAGTAACTTAACAACGCCTATCACCACAGCGCGCTGTTAACCTTCCGCCGCCGGCGCGGGCCATAGCACACTGAGTAAATAAACTATACTATATTATGATTAAAATCAATTATTTAAACGACTAATTACCTTGTATTTATTCTGACGAATCTGAAGAATGTGAAGAATCCGTGATGGAATCCATCAGGAACTGAAGAGTCAGCGGGCTGTTCTTGTGCCTTTTTCGCGTACAAGTCTGCGATATTAGACCACAAATTATGGAGACGGGTTTTGTAGTCACTGTACTTACGTTTAAACAAAAATTCGGCTATGTGGCCGTGAAAATGTTGCTTACTGTTACCGTACCTAGGGACGTTGGAGCGAACTTCCCGCCACGTATGTTCAATGTTTTGGGTATGTGCGCCAGTGTCCGGGTCGACGAAATTGTATGTGTGATTTACAGTAAGGTGTTGGAAACCTTCAAACTGTAAACAGTTATAGGTTTTCCAACAATCACTTACTATTGTTGTGCCGGGCCGAATATACTGTTTAATAATTGGTAACAAGGTAGCCTGTCCACGGGTCGCAACAGGAACTAAAACACTTCTTTTGTATCGCCATCAATGCCACCGAAAACCCAATTACCGTTAACTACTAGTGCAAAAGTAAGGCTTTTGGGCCAGTTCAAGGTCACCCGAGCGATGACGTCATCGATGACGTCATCGAGGTCAATGACCTCATCGATGACGTCATCGATTGCATAATTGATGACGTCATCACCAATGACGTCACATCCATGACGTCACACCCATGACGTCACAGAAATGACGTGCTGATGACGTCATCACCCCTTACGTCACCAAGATGACGTCATCGATGTCACAAAGGTCAAGGTCACGCTGAAACCTAAAATTTTTTGGCACCTTTGCTGTTTCTCACACTATGCTCCGAGTTTCAGTCAGGTTACCGTGACCTTGACGACTTGGAGCGAAATTAGATGAGAAACAGCAAAAGTGCTGAGGAAACCTGAAGTTTGCAACGTGACTCTGCCTAAACCGTCATGTGACACCGCTCGGGTGACCTTGAACTAGCCCAGCTGCCTTACTTTAACCATTACTGCAACCGCGATGCGCACCCTACGACAGACACCGAGCGACTGACTGTCCGGCCTTGTGCACTCTAGGTATATTGGCTCAAGAGACTAAGACTCTAAACTGTCAGGAATGGGATTAACTAACTGAATTTTGCAAGGAAAAGTCATTTCATCCAATATTTTAAACAAATCCTCATCAGTAAAACTGACACTAGTCTGTTTTGTATAAAACTTAGGGTGTCCGCGCAACAGTTTGCGCCACTTAGCTTAAGTCGAAACTCTCTTAACTTTGAGTGGTGGACAGTGAGCAACTAATAAAGCCTTAACACGGCTAAGTTTCTTACCTAAAGTGTCCCGCGACATGGCTTCTCCTCACAAAAGTCCGCACAATACTGAGAGACTGCTTGTAGCGCATGAGTCAAGGGAAAAGAGGTGGGGGAAACAGCAGGAGTGGGGGAAGGTCACAGTGGTGGGGGAAGGTGAGGTGGTACGCTGGAGTATCGCATCACTTCACCATGAGCTGTCCTACAGTGAACACACTGTTCTCTTGGCCCGAGTTGGCACTAGAAGAAACATTTCTGTACAGCTTAGGCTGTGATAGCCGAGGAAGCAAAGTCAAAGTGGAAATTGTGTTAAACTCCAAGACGAAGAGTCTCCTAAATAAACTAATTGTATCCCTGCAATCCCCTATAACTTTAGAGAAATACCACTTTATTAAGCGACACCTTATACTTTGGCAAAACGAAGTGGAAATGGAAAAGATTACAGTAAAATTAATTTAACTTATAACTCGGACTGGACACTCATGGTGATACTACGTGGCGTGCAAACGCCACCCTAAACATTACAAGTTAGGTTATTAAGCACCTCTGGTACGATAACCGATGTGCTAGAGTTAAAGTGTGATGACCTTGAGTCAAAACACTGAAATACTACAAGTCGATATCGTCCCAGAGTTAAAGTGTAGTGACCTACATTCAGAACTTGTAAAATTACTTACATATAGAGAGCTAGAGAACAGCGAGACGCACCGCATGGAAGCCGGAGACATACTGGCGAAGCGGTGTTGTGCAGCCTAGGGACCCAGTTGTGGTGGGGGTATAGCCGACACTTAGAGTACAAGTGTTGTGGGTGACCTTGACCCACTTAATTTACCTGACCCCCCCCCCCCCACCCCCCCCCCGAACTTTTTTTTCGGAAAAATTTTTGACCTTGACCAAAAAGTTTTTTGCTCCGGACGAGAAGTGACCCCCCCCCCCGGAACTTTTTTTCGGAAAAATTTTTGACCTTGACCAAAAAGTTTTTTGCTCCGGACGAGAAGTGACCCCCCCCCCACCCCCACCCCCACCCCCACCCCCACCCCCTCCCCCACCCCCTCCCCCACCCCTGATATCCTGGGCGTGGCAGCCCCGGTGGGGATATAAGGGGGCCCGGCCAGAGCCGGCTCGCAGTCCGCTCCCGCACGTTGAACGTGAACGATCGGGACGGACCGCCATAGGCATCACTAAACATTGAATGGCGCCTTCAGTGTTTAGCGAAGTCTACTCTAACTTTAAGACTTGTATTAGTTGTAAGATATTGCGCTTGCGTTTGGGTATTGCGAATTGTTTTACTTGTACCCTATGCCTCCTGTGTGTCTTTTACCCTTTGTGTCTTGTTTGTTATATGTGTTTAATGTGTATGTGCTTGTTCCAGCATCGACTACGTTGAGCTCAATTTTGTATTGTAAGTGTGTTATATGTTTCTAAAGTGTATACGCTTGTTTTAGCAATCCCCTCCTTGAGCTTTTGCAATGCTCAAAGTAAATTGTAAAGACAGGGAACGGGAGTAGGCCCCCGTGTAAAAGCATTTTATACCAACGTTAGCATGGGTCCTCTCAGGCATGCAATATTGCGGCTGGGTTTGGGACCCGGTCCGTTTGTACGCTGACATGCAGACCACAGCTGTGGCCAATTTGCGGTGGCCTCTGCACTCGGACCGAGGGCGTAAGCCACTAGGGCTGTCCTCAACCTCTTGTTTCCCTTCTGGAAACTCAAAATTATGTAAATGAATCTTTGTTAGCTATTTGTGTTTTTTAGTCCCCAAGGCCCCCGAACATTCGTGGTTAGCCATGGATGTACGGGGGCCGAAATTTTTTAATGTTCGTGTGGCCTTGACCCACAAAGATTTATAAAAATTTACTGCATTGATAAAGTGAAATATTAAAGATAGGGTACGGGAGTAGACCCCCGTGTAAAGCAATTTTAAACCAATGTTAGCATGGGTCCTCTCAGGCATGCAATATTGCGGCTGGGTTGGGAACCGGTCCGTTTGTACGCTGGCATGCAGACCACAGCTGTGGCCAATTTGCGGCGGCCTCTGCACTCGGACCGAGGACGTAAGCCACTAGGGCTGTCCTCAACCTCTCTCAAAATTAAGTAAATGTTTTGTTAGCTATTGAAAAGACAATGCAGTAAATGTTTACAAGTCTTGCGTGGCGAAGGGAACACGACATTGGATGTTGCCTTGTTGTCATAGTTGGGTCTCTTCGGAGGCTACAGCGATGACAACCCAAGTGCCCCAGGTGGGGCTTAATTTTTTTAAAGTTTTTTCGTGACCTTGACCTAAATACAGTAATGATCCCCCCCCACCCCCTCCCCCACCCCCTCCCCCACCCCCTCCCCCACCCCCTCCCCCCGGAACTTTTTTTTGAGAAAAAATTTTGACCTTGACCAAAAAGTTTTTTGCTCCGGACGAGAAGTGCCCAAACAAAAAATTTGTACAAAGTAGTGGATTTAGACCAAAGATCATTGGTTTATCAAACCTGTTGAAGAATAAATTGAAAATGGGTGTTTAAAAGCCAAATCTGCTACATGATTGATAAACTGGATGTATATGACGTCACCTTCCCCCACCCTTCAACCTCGGGTATAAAGGGACCCGGTTGAGCGCGCTGCTCATTATTGCGTGGACATTCACCGAGTGCACACTCAAAGCCAAACTGTAAAAAAAATGGTTTTTTGCGATATTTGTGGTGAGTTTTTCCAAGATGAAGATATCTTTGTTTTACACCGAGAATTGCATCATGAAGAGAACAGAAAAGAAGAGATTGTTGTAAGTGAAGAAGACTTGGATGCGTTTGATCGGTTATTGGAAAACTGCCAGAAGCAGATGGACGACTGTGATAGCTATCTACAGTTACACCGAGAATTGCATCGTGAAGAGGACAGAAAAGAAGAGATTGTAGTAAGTGAAGAAGACTTGGATGCGATTGATCGGTTTTTGGAAAAACCCCATAAGCAGAAGGACTGGGCTAGCTATTTACAGTTAATGCAAAGAAGAAGACCAAGTGTTATTCAATTTGCCGGAGCTGGACCATCTACAGCTGGAGGATTTATTCAAGAAGAGAAAATGGAAGAAGAAGATACGGAAGAAGTGGAAGATGTAAGACAACTGCGTACCCAAGAAGAGGATATGGAAGATATAAGACAACTGCGCACTACAGCCTTGCCAGGACCAGTTGTAATTCATTTCAAAATTAATAACGTGCAATTAGAATTGGAAAATTTTATAACTCAAGCTAAAAAACTAGTTGTAAAAACATTGACGGAAGAATTGGCAAGATTGAACTTTATTAAATTTGGATTGGTGTTGGAGGCTATGTTTACTAATACCGATGGTGAAAATTCACCGAGAGCATTCATTGCTAAAAACCGAACCCTTACAACCACATCTGATATCAACGAAATTTAGAAGAATGTTTGGTTGAACTGCTAGTGAAACTTCAAGAACATGAAGGAAGAGGATCCGGCTGGACGCTATCATCAATTGAAGGTATGGATGTGAGGGTTCACAAGCATGGATATGGTATGAGAGGAAGCAGCTTTATCCCTCTACCAAAGGTGATCCGAGATACAAGATCATGTATCAATGTGAAAAATGAGGATAATGAATGTTTCCGGTATGCAATGTTAGCAAAATATGTGGAAGACCATTCCTGTAGACCTAGCATAGCATACGAAGCTGTTCAACACCGCTATAACTTCCAAGGTATGTCGTATCCTGTTAGTCTTAATGATGTTGCTAAATTTGAAAGAAAAAACCCAGGAGTTTCAGTTAATGTGTTTGGTTTAGACGAATCAAATAACGTATACCCGTTACGAGTTACAAAGACTGAACGTCAAAATCATACGGATTTACTGCTATTGACCAAAGGTGAAATATCACATTATGTTTACATCAAGAACTTGAAACTTTGGTGGACGACAAGTGACTAAAAATAAAATTAGAGTAACAGTGTGTAAGAGATGCTTTTGTTTCACAAATAAAGACTTGAGACGTGGAGGATCAGAGTGGTTGTCAGAACACCAACGTCTTTGTAATGACAACTATGAAGTGAAGATTAGTCTGCCACCACCATCTAGAGCATTTGTCCAGTTCAATAAAACAGTTCACCAATACCGGATTCCACTAGTTATCTACGCTGACTTTGAATCCACGTTAGTGCCACAGGAACTTCCGGATGGTGAAGTAACTAGAAGAACCAAATATCAATTGCATCAACCTAACAGTTTTTGCTTATTGGTGAAATCTACTTTACCTGAAGAACAATTGCAAGACTATGGCTTAACATCCACTCCAATACTCTACCGTGGTGAAGAAGCCGCTAAGTATTTTGTAGACCAGTTGTACGACATTGCTGAAAAGGCGCAACGCTTATACGGTAATGTTGTACCTATGAAACCTTTGAACCAAAATCAACAAGAAGAATGCAATTCGGCAACAAGATGTTATTTATGCAAGAAGAGCTTCAGTGAAGAAAATCAAAAAGTAAGAGATCACGATCACCTGACAGGGTTATACAGAGGAGCTGCTTGTAATTCATGCAATATAAATTACAAACTGCCAAACTTTATCCCTGTCGTGTTACACAATCTTAGCGGCTATGACTCTCACTTCATTATCCCAGAGTTAGGACGAGATGATGGAAAAATTGAAGTATTAGCTGAAACATTGGAGAAGTACATCAGTTTCTCAAAAACAGTAGGTAAAATTAAACTTCGCTTCGTAGACTCTTATAGATTTATGTCATCTAGTTTGAGTAAATTGTCTGAGAACCTAAGAAGAGAAGACCTAAAAGAAACCAGCAAAATTGTACCTGAAGATAAATTGGACTTAGTAATGCGTAAAGGAGTGTTCCCCTATGATTACATAACTTCTGCAGAAAAATTTGAAGAAACCAGTCTGCCACCGATTGAAGCCTTCAATAGCAAGTTAAATGAAAGTGCAATCACCGTTGAAGACTACAATCATGCTTGTAATGTTTGGAACCAACTAAACATTCAAACCTTAGGGGAATATTCTGACTTTTACATAAAATTGGACGTAACTCTGCTGTGCGATGTGATGGAAGAATTTCGAAACACCTGCTTCTCCGCCTATGGACTGGACCCTCTACACTCGTACACATCTCCAGGATTAGCATGGCAAGCTATGCTAAAGTCAACCAACTGTCGATTGGAACTTCTAACAGATATTGATATGGTGCTCATGATAGAATCTGGTGTACGAGGCGGTTTGACACAAGCTGTAACACGTCATGTCAAAGCTAACAACAAGTACATCCCAGGCTTCGACGAGAGACAACCATCGGTCTACCTTGGCTACTTTGACGCAAACAACCTTATGGTTGGGCAATGTCAAATCCGCTTCCCTACGCTGACTTCAAATGGATCGACCCGGCCACCATCGGAGACATCTCACAGATTCCAAAGGATGGTCCAAAAGGCTATATTTTGGACTGTGATTTTGAATACCCGGAGCACCTTCATGACCATCACTACGACTTGCCTCTCCTAGCCAAGACTGAAGTTTCACCGACAGGAAGATGGCCGATATTGATGATGACGTTGGAGAATAAAGATCGGTATGTGGCTCACTACTGGTAGTTCAACAAGCTCTTGATTTGGGTCTACGTGTAGTGAGAATTCATAGAGCAATTGAATTCACCCAGTCTTGTTGGTTGAAACCATATATTGATTCCAACACTACAAGAAGAGCAGCGGCAACATCAGCATTTGAAAAGGACTTTTACAAATTGATGAACAACGCCATCTTCGGGAAGACCTTAGAAAACAAAAGGAAACACAAGATTGTAAAATTAGTAAGTGATCCTAAGAAATTGGAAAAATTAGTGCAAAAACCAAATTTTGGAACATCCATGATTATAAACGAAGATCTAGTTGCCGTCAGTATGAAGAAAACAACAATAGTGATGGATCGTCCGTTATACATTGGAATGTCGATTTTGGATATAAGTAAAACTCTGATGTATGATTTCCATTACAACAAAATGGTTAAACACTACGGAAGAGACAACATTGGAGTTGCATACATGGATACCGACGCGTTTATCTACTGGATAAAGACTTTGGACATGTATGAAGACCTAAGGAGTTTCCCATACAAAAACGATTTTGACTTCTCTGACTATCCGAAGAACCATCCAAATTACAATGAAAAGAATAAAAAAGTAATCGGAAAATTTAAAGATGAAGCAAATGGAATGCCTTTAGAAGAAATAGTGGCACTGATGGCAAAATTGTATTCATTTAAAATGTACAACGAGAACAACACACCAACAGTCAAGAAAGCAAAAGGAGTCAAAACATCATACTTGAAGAAACATGTGACATTTGACCATTACAAGACCTGCTTGTTTGAAGATTCTACAATGTCTGCAACGTTCAACACTATTAGAAGCTTTAAACATGAGGTCTACAGTGTCACTGAAGTTAAAAGGGCACTATCAGCTCGAGATGATAAAAGGCATATTATGCCGGATAAAATTCACACTCTTCCTTTTGGCCACTACTCTCTAAACCCTATCGACTAGTAACCTATTCTTCGTCCTTCTACAACTTCGACCTTATTCCTTTCTCCTTCCGTAAAAAAATGGGGAACACGGCAAGTCCAACGCCGTGTTCCCCATTTTTTTACACAAGTTTGGATGACCTTGACCTATATAAATGATGTGAATATTTAAGACTATAAATGATGTGAATATTTAAGACAACATTCATTGTGATTATACATGTGATACATGAAACATTCAAACCTGCAATATGAAGAACTTGAAGCAAGAAATTGTCGACGAGCTTCATAAACCTGCAAGAAGAAAGTTTCCACGAAGAAATACAGTGATAAAAGGAATAAATGATTTATATCAAGCGGATTTAATCGAAATGATTCCTTATAGTAAACAAAATAGAGGATTTAAATACATATTGACTATTATTAATTGTTTTTCAAAAATGGCAGATGCTTTACCGCTAAAAGATAAAAGTGGCAAAAGTGTTACAAAAGCAATGGAAACAGCTATACAAAGAGACAAACATACTATAAAACATTTACAAACTGATGATGGAAAAGAATATTTCAATAAGGAATTTGCAAATTTAATGAAAAAAACACAACATTAACCATTACTCAACCAATTCAGAGGTAAAAGCATCAATAATTGAAAGATTCAACAGAACTTTAAAAGGTGCGATGTATAAGATGTTTTCTAACAGAGGATCGCACGTATGGATTGATATGTTACCAAAACTTATAAGCGATTACAATAACAAGTTTCATAGAACTATCGGTATGAAACCAAGCCAGGTGACTAATAAAAATGAAAAACTTGTATTAAAACGTATAAAACTGAATACTAAACCAAGAGTTGAAAAACTAAAGCCTAAAAGGTTTAATGTTGGTGATAAAGTGCGAATAAGCAAATACAAAGGTGTATTCAGTAAAAGATATCTTCCAAACTGGACAAATGAGGTATTTACCGTATTTAAGGTGCAACCAACAGTACCAGAAACTTACATTTTAAAAGATAATAAAGGACAATTGCTTGAAGGAGGTTTTTATGGACATGAAATGTTAAAATCAACAGTAGGTGATGTATATCTAGTAGAAAAGGTGTTGCAACGCAAAAAAGATAAGGTTAAAGTACGATGGTTAGGATTTAATAAGACGGAAGATTCTTGGATACCTAAAAAGGATCTAATATAATGATAGAGCATCATTTTGGGTTGAACCATTACAAAGGATGGAGATAATACCGCAAAAAGACAATTTTACTATTAATAATATAGATGAACTCACAGTGGATGGTTCTCAATTCAATACTGGGAAACACGGTGTTTTGTTACCAAACACGGTGCGTTGTCTGGTTACCGGTCCTTCCAATTGTGGAAAAACAAATGTAGTATTCAATTTGATTACAAACCCTAAAGGCTTACGTTTTAATAATTTATATGTATTTTCAAAGTCACTACAACAACCGAAATATCAGTTATTGGAACAAATACTCAATAATGTACCTGAAGTTAAATATTTTAAATTTAACGCGAGCGAGAGTGTCATGCAACCGCAAGAGGCTAAACCATTCTCAGTATTCATATTTGACGATGTATCTTGTGAAAATCAAAATACAATAAGGAATTACTTCGCCATGGGTCGACATAACAACATAGATAGCATTTATATTGGTCAAACTTACAGCAAAATACCGAAACAGCTCATTAGAGACAATGCAAACATGTTAATTGTATTTAAACAGGATGAAACCAACCTAAAACACATATATTATGACCATGTAAGTGCGGATATGCCATTTGAACGATTTAAAGAGTTGTGTGGAAAGGCTTGGGCTGAAAAGTATGGGTTTTTAACAATTATGAAGGAACAACCGCTAAACAATGGTCGATACAGGATAGGATTTGATAAATTTATACTAATACACTGATCATGATGTAAAACATTCATTGTTGTACAACACGTCTTGCTACAAACATGGTTAACCAAGAAAAGTTAATAAAGGAAATAAAATCACTTAGTGATTCTATTCGAGATAAAAACAGAGCATTAAAATTAGGTATTAGCGAAAGGGAGAAATTTCTTGAATCTACTTTTAAACCTATTACTGAACCCTTGAAACAATTAAACAAAAAATTTGCTAAACCCGTTTTGGAAGGAGATGCAATTGCACCTATTACAAAGTTTGAAAGAGAAGATGTAAAATCAGAAGATTTTAGTGATGAAGACCTGGAATCCTCTACATATAGTGGTTTTACCGGTGAAGAACCTGAAAGAGAGCTAGAATCACCAGACTATAGTGGTATAAGAGAATTATATGAAGTAAAAGCTAAAAGAGGACATGAAGATGTATCAACTGCTAGTGAAGAGGAAAAAGAAGAAGAAGCAAGGGAAGGTCCGTCAAACATAAGCTTGTTGGGTGAAAACATTCATAACAAAGGATCTTTAGGAAGGAAATACATGGTAAAAATGTTACTCGGAACAATTCCTAATAAGAATTACCATAGTTATGGAGCGAGATTAACAGAAGATGGTTTAATGATAGGTAATAGCCCGTTAAACGTTGACGAACATGATAATATTGTCATTGGTGATCAAAGGTATAAGGGTACAAAAGGATTATTTGAATTATTATTTGAAAATAAGCCTTCAGTATCGTTAGTGAAAGAAAAAGACATGGAAGCATATAAAAATATTTTGGAACAGACAAATGCATATAGGAGAATGTATTTACCTGACCAACTTCCATTTAGATCTAAGTCTTTAAAATATAGAGAATTTGTATCCAAGTTAATACCAACTAGAAGACAAACAATGCCGTTAACACAAAGAAAACCTGTAAAACGAAGATTTATGGCATCCACTTTAGATGTAAGTGCTCAGGAAAGAAGAAAAAGAAGTAAGTCTGTTACGGGTACAGGTTTAATGAAGAAACTATATAACACAAATGTGATTTATTACAATAATATCAATAAATTGGTGGATAGAATGAAACTAATACATGAAGCTAAAGAAGCGGGTCATACTGGATTGGAAAACGAATGGGTGGCTTTAGTGGATGAACTCCGAAACCGTGGGGTAATCTTATAAAAAATGCGTTGCTCCCTAAAATACTATTCAGTTGCACCATGAGTGTCGACAAGTTCGGACGTTATTCCTCGGATGGATTATATTACGCAAATAATTTAAAAAGAGGTGCTGGTTTACCACAGACACCTGATGGAGATTATGATATGAGTAATAAAAGGTTAAAAAACATAAAAGATCCTATGGATGAAAATGATGCAATAAATTTAAAAATATTAAAGGAAAAGATATCACCAACATTAAGACTGCACAATAACACATATGACGCAGAAAATCATAGAATTATCAACGTTGGTAAACCAAATCAAAACGGTGATGCAATAAACAAAGGTTATTTGTCATCTGAAATAAAGAATACGTTAAAATTCAATGGGAAAACGTATAGTGCTAACAATAAACGTATATCCAACGTAGATGATCCTAAAGATGCAAAAGACAGCGTAAATAGACGCTATTTACATTCCTTGATACCTGAAAAGACAAAAGATGGATTTTCTTTTTATAAATTTGTTATTAACGATATAGGTTATCCAAAAAATGAAAATGATGCTGTAAATTTGAAATATATCAAAGACCATTGTATTACACGCGATGTTGGAGTTATAGATTGTTTTGGTAATTGTTTAGCAAATGTTAAAGATGGTTCGGCGCCATCAGATGGTGCAACAGTGGGTCAAATGATGGAAACCTTAAAACAAGAAACAACCTCTTTTGTAAAACAAGATCAAGTAGTATCGAAGCAAGGGGATGAATTTGTTCAAGGTAATGAAAAATTTAATTTATTAACATACAAAAATAATGCTTGGGATTGCATGGGTAAAGGGTTATCAAATATGAGATTGGGTTATACTGCTCGAGATGCAGCTGCTTTATCACAAACCGTACATCTAGATCCAGATCATTCTTTTAGATTTTTTACATGTAATGGTAAAGTAATAAAAAACTTGCATAATGGAAGAGATCCAAATGATGCTGCAACTGTAGGACAAACATTACAATATGACAGTAAAAATAAAGAGTTTATTCATAATAAGCAAAGATTTAAATTAATGGATGTAAATGATTATCAAAATATACTAATTGCAGATCCAAATTCATTTAGCGGATTTAGAAAATTGTCTGGTGAAGAATTTATTCATAAAAATCATGTATTTAGAAATGAAGCAGACAGAGCATTAATTAGTGCAGATTTAAAATATTTTAAATGTCCTGGGAATGATGAAAATGTAACTGATGAAGACTAAGAATTTGTATAAAACTGATATGGGTTAGAAATCGGGGACTAATATTATAAAAATGGGTTACACTCTAGAATGTTATTCAGTTGCACCATGAGTGTTGACAAGTTCGGACGGTATTCATCGGATGGATTATATTACTCTAATATTTTAAAAAGAGGTGTTGGATTACCACAAACACCTGATGGAGATTATGATATTAGTAATAAACGGTTAAAAAACATCAATGATCCCACAGATGAAAACGATGCAATAAATTTAAAAGTATTAAAAAAAGAGATATCACCAACGCTGAAACTAGATAAAAACACATATAACGCGGGTAATCATAGAATTTCCAACGTTGGTAAGCCAAATCAAAACGCTGATGCAATAAACAGAGGTTATTTATCATCAGAATTGAAGAATACGTTAAAATTCAATGAAAAAACGTATAATGCTGAGAATCGACGTATATCCAACGTAGCAGACCCTGTAGATGAACAAGACAGCATAAATAGACGCTATTTACATTCTATAATACCTGAAAAGACAAAAGATGGGTTTTCTTTTTATAAATTTGTTATTAACGATATAGGTTATCCAAAAAATGAAAATGATGCTGTAAATTTAAAATACATCAAAGATCATTGTATTACACGTGATGTAGGAGTTATTGACTGTCTTGGTAATTGTTTAGCGAATGTAAAAGATGGTTTTGCACCATCAGACGGTGCAACGGTGGGTCAAATGAAGGAAACTTTAAAACAAGAAACCTCCGGTTTTGTGAAACAAAACCAAGTAGTAACACGTCAAGGAGATGTATTTGTACAAGGAAATAAAAAGTTTACTTTACTTGAAGAAAACAATTATGTTTGGGATGGTAAAGGAAAGTTATTGACAAATTTAGGTATTGGTGAAAATCCTGGTGATGCTGTTACTTATGAACAGATAATACAATTAGAGCCAACTGGAAAAAAATGGTGGAATTGTGATAACAAACGATTAACAAATGTTGCAGACCCTGACTATGCCAATAACGCTGTAACTGTTAATTTTCTTGTTAAAGTAATAGGTAATTTATTATTTGATATGCATAATTATATTGCAGCAGGACAACATAAACCTATTGACGAAAAAATGAGAAGTACATGGATTAAACAAGAAATTCTTTACAAATATTTTTTTAATCATAACACACAAAAGTTTAGATCATCAGATTGGGGTACTTTTGATATTTAATTAAATAACACCATAAATTACATCATTTATGTGCAACCTGTCATAGAGGTAACACATGGGTTACGCTTTTCGAATATAAAAGACAATCATGGCGTTTCATTACACCAGTCCATATCGAGACACTATACGGAAAGGAGGCGGTATTACGTCCACAGCGGTTTCTCTGTTAAGTAAAGCTTTAAATCGTATTCCAGTAGGATCTATCGTAAACAGAGCAATAGACGCTTTACCATACGAATTTCACATACCGGGAGGTTATCAGTATTGCGGACCAGGAACTAAATTGCAAAAACGACTGGAAAGAGGTGATCCAGGCATAAATAAGTTAGATCAGGCTTGTAAAGAACACGATATTGCATATTCCACATTTACCGATTCAAAAAATAGGTCAATCGCTGATAAAAAGCTAGCAAATATAGCTTGGCAACGAGTAAAGTCTAGTGACGCTAGTATTGCGGAAAAAGCAGCAGCTTTAGCGGTAACAGCAGGTATGAAGGCTAAAACAGCGGTAGGAGGTGGTAAAAGGAGGGGTAGGAATAAAAAAGGATCAACCATGAAGAAACATGGTGGTAATATTAGACTAAAAAGACGTTCTACAAAGAAAAATAATAAAAAACCGACAATATGGTCAATGGTAAAAAACGGGGCAGGTCTATACCTAAGACCGTATCGTGCATATTAAATAAAAGAAATCAATTAGTTATACCACATAAAGCGTTGACTAATGTTGAATTATTCAGATATATTTCCTGTTTAAAAATACCATTTTTTTCGCGGAGTATTTATGAAGGACAGTTTACCAAAGAAAATATGGAAAAATGAGACTGGAATCGTAAATTTGGATAATACTGAAGGGCCCGGCACCCATTGGGTGTGTTATAAGAAACTGAATAGCAATGTATATTATTTTGATAGTTTCGGTAACCTGCCACCACCAAAAGAACTTCAAGATTACTTTAAATCTGCTAAAAACATATATTACAACTATAAAAGAGAACAACCTGATAATACTTCAATATGCGGCCATTTATGTTTGGAATTCCTAGCTAAAAGTATCAGTCACTATTGAGATGTCTTCCTATACGGTATCATTAACAGGAAAATCGTCCACTTTACGAAGTATCCTTTTTCCAGCGTTACGCTTGCAAAAAGGAAGATTTTGGGAGGCAGCACTGTTAGATTTTACAACTTACAACTCTATTCCCAATGTTACGGAAGGTAAAAATAACTTATTGCATTATTATAAAGGAAAAGATGCCAGTGGTAAGTTTACAGACTTAGAAGAGTGCAGTTTACCCACAGGTTCTTATGAAATTGATCATATTAATGAATTTTTGCAAAATAAAATGGGAAAAGACAATATATCGCTAAAAGGTAATAACAATACAATGAAAGCTGAGCTTACTTCAAAATATTATATAGATTTCACTAAGCCAAACTCAATTGGTGATTTATTAGGATTTCCCAAAGATGGAGCAATTTTAGAACCAAATAAAACACATTCCGGTAAACAAACTGTAACAATATTAAAAGTCAATAGTATAGACATAACTTGTAACATTATACAAGGAGCTTACAGAGATGGAGCAAATACTCATATAATACATACTTTTTACCCCAGTGTACCGCCTGGATTTAAAATTGTTGAAAAGCCACAAAACCTGGTATATCTACCGTTGAACACCACTTTCATTTCAGACATCGTGTTGAACGTATTGGATCAAGACGGTAACTTGATAGATTTCCGAGAAGAGCCTATTACGGTTAGACTACATTTAAAATCGACACTTTAATACAAAACCATGGGTTTAACATTTAAAAGCGAACAACCTACGGGAAACCGCATTAGTAGCTCTTCAGCTGTGGAGGAGTTAACACGCGAGAACATTCGTTTCTTAGAGAGAATTGGATTAAAATTAACCGATTATGGATATACTGGATATAGCGCAGGGTCCAACATTCGACGAAACCCTATGGGAAAAAGAATATCACACCCACAACCCTTACACTTCATCAAAATTAAACAATAACGATGAAATTCGCATTCCCATACAAAATCAAGACATTTACACACTACCATGTGAAAGTTACTTGTATATTGAAGGAAAAGTTACTAAAAAGGATGGTACTACTACTGGTACAACAGTTCCATTTATAAATAATCCTATGGCTTTCCTGTTTGATGAAATTAGATATGAAATATCAGGTGTAACAGTTGATTCCACTAAAAAAGTAGGTATTGCAACAACTTTAAAGGGATTAACATCTATATCACCTAATGAAACCAATTTAATACAACCTGCAGGATGGGTTTTACCTGCAAAAGACACAATCACTCCAGATACAAATGGAAATTTTGATTTTCATATTCCATTACGTTTGTTGCTTGGTTTTGCAGAAGATTATAGAAAGATTATATTAAATGTTAAACAAGAATTAGTTTTGTTGAGATCTTCTAACGATAAAGACATTATTAAAGCTCCAGACGGTACAACAGATGCAACTTTAGAATGGAAATTAACATTAGACAAAATTGTATGGAGAGTTCCACATGTAAAATTAGCTGACGAGCATAGAATGCTACTATTAAGAAAGTTAAAGGCTGATCGTGATATTGTAATTCCTTTTAGAAGTTGGGAATTTCATGAACATCCCAGCTTGCCAACTACGGATCGACACACTTGGACAGTTAAAACATCTAATTATGTGGAACGAGCCAGGTATATTATATTTGGTTTACAAACAGGCAGAAGAGACACCATCACCAAACATGCAGGCCAATTTGATCATTGCAACTTGAAAAATATTAAAGTTTATTTAAATTCACAATTTTTTCCATACGATAATTTAAATGTGTCATTCGCTAATAAAAAGTACAGCATATTGTACGATATGTATGCAAGATTCCAAAGTTCATATTATGGTAAAACGAATGCACCTTTACTATCACCAGAAAAATACTTAGATGGTTACCCTATAGTTGTAATCGATTGTTCTAAACAAAATGAATCGGTAAAATCATCAAGTGTAGATATAAAAATAGAAATGGAATTCAACGCGCCTATACAGGCTAATACAACTGCATACTGTTTAATTCTACATGATAAAATCGTAACATACACACCTTTAACTGGAATTGTTAAAAATGTATTGTAAAAGACCGGTTTTCCTACATTCCAATGCATTCCGCGAGTATAAAAGCAGAGCGTTCAGCTCGCTCCTCATCAGTTTGTTGCCTGTTGTTGTATGGGTAGCATCTTATTCAATATGGCTTCTCCTAGTGGTACACAAGAAAATGTAGTAGATATTGAGAAGGAGATATCCGACTTTTTAGATCTTCAAGGTCAACCGGAGGGAGATGAACACAACGCTTGCGGACAACTCCACGCCAGTAATAATGTTGAGGAAAAAGGTAAAAGAAGAAAGAATGCACACAAGAGGAAAAGGGATATTGAAGATAATATTTCTCCTAACATATTAAGTGAGGTATTCTTGCGAATATTTTACCCAATCTCTTCAAGTTTGGACAAAAGTGTTTTAATCGGTGTTATGAAATCTACAGATTATTCCCCTACTGTAATTTTAACTCATGGACCCAAAATGATTTTGTTTACGGACACTGCTTGGGAATCGTTTATGAAACACTTGCATCTGCTAGAATGCTATTTAAGTAGTAACATGTTTGGAAGAAAGACAAGAGTAGGCCTTTTGGATTCAAATGTGGAAATCGATATTGTTAAACATCGTGGTGATCATCAGTTGCGGTTTAGAGACACAACAAGACATGATAACAAGATTCAACTTAATCGAGAAGAGTTTTTTATTCTTACTTGTGCAACTGAACCAATAACGAGATACTTGAGACAACTGGTGTTTTCAAGTTCAATTATTAAAGATTATCTGGAAGACACTTTGGACAAACAACCGGACGCACCTATATTGTACGGACCTGTAGATACTTCTATATTCAATAGGGTTCCTCATGAAGTACAAATGTGGAGACAATTGGAAAAGTACGCTCAACTACATAAGAAATCAGTAAAACGTGAAAAAGAGGAAGAAGAAGGAGGAGAAGAATCAAGTGTTAGTGATGAAAATGAAAACAAGGAAAATGTAAAGATGGAAACCTAAATGACAATTAACTACACAGCAATGGTTAATTTTTAAAACAATATCAAACACTTTGTGGGGTTAGGCCTACCGGGGACGGTGCCCACGTTAAATATACACCAACGCGCCAACAACTGTACGGCCGGGTATAAAAGTCGTACCTACCGTGGTGTGGAAATCAGTTGACCTTTGGACTTCGTCATGAGCAGACGAGTGATCTTCGCAATGGACAAGGAAGAAGAACAAGTAAAGTCCAAACCTGGTATAATTGAGTTCCAAGCGTTTCGGGGTAATGATGATAGATTTATCATAAAAGAACTTGTGTTTTTCGACATCAATACAAGTGTTCCTTATTCGTTTTTATTTAAACCACCATGTTCTTATTCATCTTTAACTAGTAAAGCCGCTACTACCAACAGATGGATTTCAAAACACTTCCATCATATCGATTGGTATGATGGTTTTACAAGTTACACGGACTTGTATCACATTATGCATCACTTTTCAAACAAGTTTACCAATATTTACACAAAGGGGCTGGAAAAGAAAAGATGGATCGAAGGATTTACTCATGTTCCGGTTAATGATGTGGATTTGGATAAAAACTACAAGTATACGATGGAAAATGTTTGTATTTGTACTAAAAGTCCAGAACATGAAAAAGATAGACATTGCGCTTTAAAAAACGCCTATAAACTCGCATCTTACCTTCAAAGTGGGGAAATGGGGAGTGGTGGGGGTAACGGGGGTTATATAAGTGAGGAGCAGACCGGGACCTGGCATGAGTATTACTCGAGATTCCGAGACGACAACATCTCCCAGCAAGAAGACGAAGAAGACGATCTATAACTTGACCATGGCATCTCACCAGTTCCTGCAAACTTTGGTTGAGCAGTTCAATGCTCACTCCAAATCTACCATACTACCCGTCAAGAAGTGTTCCGAACTTAAAGACGAGAAGCACTACATTATCCACGCCATGAAGAAGATGGAGACTACAGTTGGAGAGGCCATCTGCTGCAGTCTTAGCGAGGCACCATTCACTCCGGGGGATGAGCCCAAGTTCCAAGTCTACCTGCCGAAACGGTTCGTCCATCTCCTCCAGAACGAGGATCTGCGCTCCATCCAACCCGGCTGTCTCTACCTGGTTTCCCACGGTTGCACGGGTAGCAATTCCACCGAGTTGACCATCCACATCGCCGACAAGCAGCAGTGTTAGATTTAGGTTTTACTGTTGTACATATGTTATTGTAATGTTTTATAAATAAATAAACCATAAAAGACAAAAAAGAATACAAAAAGACGAAAAATGCAACATATCAATATGTGAAGTTTGTCACATATTGATATGTTGCATTTTTTTTTAAACTTCGCGGGTGACCTTGACCTTTGACCTTTGCATTTCACAGTTACCCCCACCACCACGCTACAAGTCAAACCTGCTTGAATGCAAAACACCCCCACCACTTTTTCATATACCTCCAAGTACTGTGCCTCGTCTTCATTTCAACTCCAGCAGCCAACCGAACAACATCAGTATGTCTCTGAACGTAAGCTGTGCCAGCTATGAGGAGGTGACGATCAAAACGCAACAGGAGCTGAACGACTTGTACAAGGAGTTGCAGCTGATGGTGGCAAGAGGCTACCGTATAAACGTGCAAGTCTACGCTTGCAATATACGGAATCTTCGGCAGCCGAAGGAAGAGCCTGGACATTCCTCTTCAACGACAGCTTCCTCACCGGCGTCAATGAAGACCAAACCATACAACTTGGATTACTTCAGCTGACTAGCGGTTGTCTTCCTTGTCCTTACAATTGTAGAATATGTTTATTTCTTCATTATATTAAAGAAGTAAAAAGAGCAAAGCCACCTATCTTGTTACTGACATATATGCTCAGTAACAAGATAGGGTTTTTTTTAAAACACAATTTGAATGACCTTGAAACTTCCCCCTCCACTGATTCGCTACCCCCACCACTTCACTGTTGATATACATGAGACAACATAATTAGATACCTCATTCCTTCTTCAACAGCCAAACCTACAACATCAACAATGGCTAACCTACCAACAGATGAAAGATGTCCTCACGCATGCTGTGACTTCGTACACGAGTTAGAGAAGAGGATGCAAGAGAGGGCGATAAGAAGAAAGCAGATCCACTCTGAAAATATCATGATAGTAAACGGCTATCTTTTGTTGTTCGGCCTTATCATGGTTGTACTTTTCATACTGTATGGCATAGTCACATGTGTCGGCAAGGTTGCAGAAGAAAACGCTCGCCACCATCAATTGGAAAGTTTCAATGTTACTTTCTAGGTTTTCCTTTTTAAAACTCCATTTGGATGACCTTGAACTTTCCCCCTCCACTCCTTCCTTTTTAAAACCCAATTTAAATGACCTTGAAATTTCCCCCTCTACTTTTCGATAATGTTACAACTGACTGCAGCTCACCTCATTCCTTGCTTAGCTGCCATGGCGGAAGGAACTCTTTCTCAAGTTGACTCCACTACGGACGAAGCATTTCCCTTGCGGTGGACTGTTCATTTACAGGATGCGACAGAAGTGGAAGTCTTGTATCAAAAATTACTCAATGTATTCAACAGGAACCCTGGACCTCTTGAATGTAGAATGGATTTGAATTTTGATGCAACCAGGGTCGGCACAGAACTTTCAACTTCAAGCCAGCCTCAGCAACGAGATTTTACACATTTATACACTCCAATATCACCGGAAGGTGTAACTGTCTGCGAGGCTGACTCAACTACATGTTATGTTCAGCCGAAGCCTTGGGTGTTGATTATTAACAATGTGTACAAAGTGGAATTGGTATGTAATAGATTAAAGGAGTTGATGGTACAAGATCCAGGCCTGCGCTTTCAAATAGATATACATTTCATCTGGAGAGCACCTGCGCGGGGCTCTTCGTCTGACAGCTCTCCAAGTACGACGGACGAGGAGGACGACTAGTCTTTTTTTTTTTAAACTCCGTTTGAATGTCCTTGACCTTTCCCCCTCCACTGAGTTTATTTAAGGTGCACTCTCACTGACTCTAGCATCATTTCATCGCGCACCTTCACCGCAGCAACATGGAGAGTCAACTCAACTACTGTTGCGAACAGAAATGTTTTTCATGGCCAAATGACATTGATGTGGTGGATGGCTTGGCTTGTAGAACATGTGAAGCTTTTGGTCAGTGCATGTGTAAGTGCAAGTCTTGGAAGAAGCCGAAACCGAAGTTGAAAACATTCCATGTGTACCAAATGAGAGGGCATAAGTACACTTGTTGCCCTGAACGTTGCATTGAATTCAAACTAAAACAGCTAACTGGCTGCAAATTGTGCAACAATCATTTTGCAGGTTTTTGCAAACATTATTTAGGAGCGTGTCAATACAGATCAACTTGGCATACCGAAGCACTCACTATCAATGAAATCGCTATAGACTCACAAGAGTAGTCTTTCTACTCTTTGACTTTTTTAAAACTCCGTTTGAATGACCTTGAAATTTCCCCCACCACTTCCCCATATATCTAGAGTACGCAGGGCCCGGAGGTCAGTCGCTCGGCGGCTGTCGTAGGATGCACATCCGTGTTGTGTAGTCTGCTGTGCAGTTTTGATTTTAACCAGTTCAAGGTCACCACACTTGAACTCTGGCGAAAATGTCAAGCTGTTAAACACAATCCTAAGCCCCAGGTTCACAGTCAACCTCAAGGTCATCCCACTTTAACATGTAAATTTAAGGTAGCACCAAAACGGTGCTACCTGGCTTGACATTTTCAAGTTTCCCGAGGTCATCGCAGTTTCCCCCACCACTTCCCATATACCTAGAGTGCGCGGGGCCGGACAGTCAGTCGCTCGGTGTCTGTCGTAGGGTGCGCATCGCGGTTGCAGTAATGGTTAAAGTAAGGCAGCTGGGCTAGTTCAAGGTCACCCGAGCGGTGTCACATGACGGTTTAGGCAGAGTCACGTTGCAAACTTCAGGTTTCCTCAGCACTTTTGCTGTTTCTCATCTAATTTCGCTCCAAGTCGTGAAGGTCACGGTAACCTGACTGAAACTCGGAGCATAGTGTGAGAAACAGCAAAGGTGCCAAAAAATTTTAGGTTTCAGCGTGACCTTGACCTTTGTGACATCGATGACGTCATCTTGGTGACGTAAGGGGTGATGACGTCATCAGCACGTCATTTCTGTGACGTCATGGGTGTGACGTCATGGATGTGACGTCATTGGTGATGACGTCATCAATGATGCAATCGATGACGTCATCGATGAGGTCATTGACCTCGATGACGTCATCGATGACGTCATCGCTCGGGTGACCTTGAACTGGCCCAAAAGCCTTACTTTTGCACTACTACTATCCGCTTTTATAGAGGCAGTAATAACCCTAGCCAAATGCCGGCAGATGCCGACCAACTACCTGGTTTTATAGCGCCAATTACTCCGGGCAGCTGGCGGACAGATGGCAAGAGAAGTAGGGGGCTTTGGGGCAATGACCGGAAAGGTCAATTACCCCCCCTCCCCAACTCCCCCCCGAAAAAAATGGAGCACCCCCCCCTTCCCCTACCACCCCTTCCCCCACTCCTTCCCCCACTCCTTCAGGCCAATGACCGGTCACCTGGTCATCGTCGGTCGCCGACGATAATTCTAACCTCAAACCTATGCGCATGCAACAAGTACTTTGGATCGGAAGAGTGACTATGCTATTGCGCATGCGCCTAGTCCTGTATTACTCACTTTAGCGCTACTTCGCATGGATAATTCTAACCTCAAACCTTGGTTTTGCGTCGCTGCCCATGCGCCGCTCCCCACTCCTTCGCCTTCCTTTTATACTGCTGCGAACTGGACTGGATTGAACACTGTACTGGAGTGAAACAACTTCCCCCACTACTCGAGAATCCGAGGAGCAATACGAACCTGATCTTAGCGTCAGTCGTCAACAAACTTTCATAGCGAAAGGTTGTTGGCGACTCAGCAAGAGGTTTCAAATATATAGTAGGCCTATATATATTTGAACTTCTTATACTACGTTGCGTTTTTTAATGCAATGTGGTATGTGTGTGTGTGTATTAGTCGTAAGTTGTATTTAATTTAAGAAATAATTTGCGCATTGCGATGTTAGTTATAAGTTGGGTTTAGCATTAAGGTGTATTAATTTTTAAGAGGTGTTTAGCATTAAGGTGTATTAATTTTAAGAATAATGATGGTATTTGGTTGTGTTGAATTATTTTGGTTTTTAATAATGATGTGTTGTTAGTTTTAAGTGTTGGTACTAATAATTAATGTTGTTTTGCCTTACAGCTAGATGTTAGGGGGTAGATTAATTGTAAATTCAGAAGTTCGGTTGAACTTCACTTAGAAGGGGTGGGACATCCGCAAATTGTAGGTAAGCGGACTAGGTTTTTTGCATTTTGTTTAGGAATATGATGGGTGGGTTTAGTTTGGGTGGGGTTAGAGTTGCGTTTCTGCATTAGCTGTTCCAGTTTCCCTATTTAGCGTTACGCTTTGATGCGGACAGGGACGTTACGCTTTGATGCGGACGGACCAGGGCCTCCCTTGCAGAACGTAACTAGTGGGTTGGGAGTGGGAACCCGTTAGGCAAACAGGGTGGTGGGAACAGTATTACTGTTCCCATCACCTTGGTTTTTTATAAGTCTTGAGTGACCTTGACCTACTTTTTGAAAGGTCAATGACCCCTCCCCCCCCTCCTCCCCCGAAAAATGGAGCACCCCCCCCTTCCCCCACTCCTACCCCCACTCCTTCCCCCACTACTCCGGGTGAATGACCGGTCATGACCTGAAAAATTAAAATGGCTATAACTTGATAATGGATTGACGGATTTGGACAAGCGATACATCATTGAAAAGGTCTATGTAAGACAAACATTTTAGTAAAAGAAGAATTTGGTTATCTTATTTTAGTCAAAAGTTATGCGAATTATTTGAAATAAATACCTTCTCTTTCCCCTTTTCCCCCACCTCCCAGGTCAATAATCAGTCTCGGCCAGCTGCTACCCCTCTCATTTGCATATTGTTATAAAAGACGCACCGACTGCGGCTAACATTTCATTCTGATTCCAGACGTTACGCTGCGAACTTGGAGCCACAACCATGTCATCTCTGCCAACTACAACTTCTACTTCAACTTCTACTTCTACTTCAACTTCTACTACGGCTGTTACTGCACCTAAGAAAACTCTTCGTCTGAAAAATCCTCCTGACTGGTACAAGAAGCAACTTGGATCCCAACCTTCAACTTCTGGCACTATTCTTCCGCCTACCAAGACTTCTAAACTTCGAAGCATTTTTTCACCGCCTTCGCCTTCTACTTCGCTTTCAAACGACTCCACACCGCCATCAACCATCATGCCGCCACCACAGAAGCCAGCTCCCCGTTCTAATACCCCTTCATTTGAAACTTTGCTTCATCGTCTTAGTACACCTGTCATTCCACTGTCACCATTGCCTCCTACCCCACCACTTACTATGCCTGAAGACCACACCTATCATAAAACTAAATCCACTAAGCCTACTCCCAAACCTGCTCCTAAGCCTGCTCCTTCAGAGCAATTTCAATTATTACAAGAAGAGCGTCGTAGGGCATTTAGCCGTCCCACTACTTGCCCTGAAGTGCTCACTAGGGGAATTAAGAAAGGATCAGCTTGTGGGAAGAAATGTGTTAAAAACGAAAGTTTTTGCCGTGTACATGTCGTGAAACACCTTTCTGAACCACAACTGACAGAAACCCCCACTATTGAATACCAATCCAAAATTATTGGTGTGAAAGGAAATAGGCTTAAGAGAGGTTGTATTTATTTTTTTGAAAGTGTTATTGACAACGAACACATTTTGGCAAGTTGTAACGGCGAAAAATATAATATTAAAGTAATTGAATCCTTGCGCAAAGAGAAATCCGTTGATGAGTTAGACTCTAAAGACTATCTCCTCAGACACAAAGTGGATGGTATTACAAGGTGGGGGCGTAGAAAGTAAATTCACATAGTTTTTTTCCAAATTGTTGCTTAAAAAATAATGGGGGAGAAACACAATGCGTTATAGTGTTGTGTTTCTCCCCCATTATTTTTTAACACTCTAAGTCTTGTGACCTACTAACCTACTTCCATCCGAGTAGTAAGAAAAGTACTTCCCCCCACTCCTTTGGGTCAATGACTGGTCACGGTCAGCTCCTACCCCTCATTTGCATACTATTATAAAAGCGGAGCAAGCGTTGGTCACTCCTTTATTTTTCTTCTACACGCCGCTCTTGTCGTTTCGTCTCTCCTGTTTACAATATTTCTTGCTTTAAAATGCCTCCTCATCTGAATGAAAATTTCAATTCCTCCGAAATTTCTGATGTTTTTGAACAATCTGAAGACACTTTAAGTAACAACAGTGAAAGTGAAGATGATGAGGACGATGATGATTATACTGTTGAACTTAGTGAAGAACGTAAAGTCATAGCAATTGATCCACAATTTCCATCTGATACAATAGAAAAGTTTATGGCTGAAGCTAATAAATGGTTGGACTCAGGATGTTATGTACGAATTGACTCTTTTATATTGTATGGTGATAGTCATTCTTTCCTTGTCACACCAAATGACAGAGACCGCATGTTGCAGTGGGCACAATCTATGATGGAGTGCTATGAACAAGGTGTGGACACTGGCGGCTATTTTCTTGCACAACTAGTGTAATAACAAAATTACCCTTCCCCCACCCTACACCCTATCCCTTTCAAATCCTATAAAGAAGGGGGAAAGGAGTGGGGATTATAAAATGGTGGGGGAATGTGTATAAATGCAGGTTGTTTGAAGAGACTTTTATTATTGTGGCTTTAGCAGAAACAACATGGAGTTTAAATCTTCAGCAAAAATAAGGAACAACATAATAAAGAGAGAAATTCGCAAGAAAGAAAAGATTGAACTTTTAAAATTACAACTTATAATTCCTTCCATTGAAATTGGATGTAGCAAAATAAAGACTTTGGTGAAAACTAACGAATATTTGTTACAATTGCTAAAAACAATCGAAGAGTTGAAGAGCAAGAATGGACATTCTACATAGTAAAATTTGAACATTTTAATATAAATAAGTAAACCCAAAAAAGTAGATGTAGAATAGAGAGCGAGGAATAGATCACTTTGTGGTAATGGAATAACATGCCACTTAGTGCTCTATTCCTCGTTCTCGCGTTAAATTGGATTACCTTGACCTATTTGTTCGACTGTTAGAATTTGGTTAACACTGTTGAATTTCAGTTTTGAACTAACGTTTATTTTTGTTCAACTGTTAGAGTTTTTTTAATACTGTCGAATTTTAGTTTTGAACTAACTTTTAATTTATGCGAATTTTTAGTTCAACTCTAGTTAATTTATGCACAAATTTAGTTTAACCAAGTGTCTGTGCTGTAGCCATTTCCACCTAAAAGTAACTAGAATTAGTTGGGTGGGGAAAGTTTGTTAAAGCTTGAATATAAAGAAGTATATACTAAAACTCCAATGGGAATAAAGAACACGAATGAACAATTAGTTTGTAGAAGGTTAATATTTTTGTTCAAAACGTTTGATTTCCTTGGATAGTGAAGAAGATGAAATAGTGGTGGGGGAACCATTATAAAAGGAGGAACATGAGAGCCCATTTCATTTCTTGGTGAAATTTCGAAGAGTAAACATCTCAACATGTATTGTTGCGATAAATGTTCGGAATCGTTTCACGATGAAATTCTATTAGACTGTCATAAAGAACTAATTCACAACAACCCAGAAGAAAAACAAGAACAAGAACAAGAACAAGAACAAGAACAAGAACAACAAGAACAACAAGAACAACAAGAAGAACAAGAAGAACAAGATGAACAAGATGAAATAACTGCAACATCTTCAACTACTTTACCGAATCTACAAGTATTTGCATTACCCGGTAAAGTAGTAATGCATCATAAGATTCAAAATGAAAACTTGAAGCTAGAAGAATTTATTAGAGAAGCAAAACCAATCGTAAGTAAAACTTTAAAAGAAGAATTGAAAAGATTGAACTTTCTTAAATTTGGTTTACTACTAGAAGCTATGTTTATAAATGTACAAGAAGAATTATCACCAAGAGGATTCATAACAAAAAACCGAACCATTATGGAAAGTTCAAACATTGATTCAATAGTAGAAAACTGTATAGAAGAAATATTAACAAAAATTCAGGAACACGAAGGAAGAGGATCCGGATGGAGTCTTACAAGTATTGAAGTATTAGATATAAGAGTTCATAAACATGGATATGGACTAATGGGATCTAGTTACATTCCTTTACCAAAAATAATTGAAAATACAAAATCTTGTGTTAATGTTAAAAATGAAGACAATGAATGTTTTCGTTATGCAATGACAGCTAAATTTGTACCACATCATGCGAATAGACCTGACCAAGAATATGAAAATCAAAGATTTAGATACAATTTCCAAGGAATCACTTATCCTGTATCACTGAAAGATATATCAAAATTTGAGAAGAAAAATCCCGGTACGTCTATCAATGTTTTTGCATTAGATAGTTCAAACAAAGTGTATCCTTTACGTATTGCGAAAGAAGAGCTACCAGATCATACGGATTTACTACTACTTACGCGAGGAGATGTGTCTCACTATGTGTACATAAAGAAATTTGACTCTCTTGTTAACAAGCAACTTTCAAAAAATAGAAACAAAAAGTTGATTTGTAAGAGATGTTTTAATTTTCAACGAGAAGGAAGACAAGGAAGAGAATGGTTACAAGAGCACAAAAAACTATGTAACAATAATTATGAAGCAAAGATTAATTTACCTTCGGAAAGCAAAGCATTTGTTACATTTCAAAAGGTTCATCATCAATACCGTATCCCTCTAGTTGTGTATGCAGACTTTGAATCAACACTTGTTCCTGTTGAAGATGAAAATTGTGAAGCTCGAAAAAGTGTCAAGTATCAAATGCACAAACCAAACAGTTTTTGTTTAATGGTCAAATCAACATTATCAGAAGAACATTTAAACAGATATGGATTAACTTCAGAATCTTTAGTATATCATGGTGAAAATGCGGAAAAAATATTTCTTGATCACTTATATTCAATAGCTGGAAATATGCAAAGATTATATACAAATATTGTACCAATAAAACCGATGGACGAAGAAGAAGAAATTCAACATGAAAATGCAACTCGATGTTTCTTGTGCAAAAATGATTTTACTATTGAGAATTATAAAGTTAAAGATCATGACCACCTCACAGGTTATTATAAGGGTGCTGCTTGTAATAAATGCAACTTGAGCTATCGTTTACCACTATTTATTCCTGTGGTTCTGCATAACCTCAGCGGGTATGATGCTCATTTTATAATACCCGAATTAGGAAGAGATGATGGTAAAATTGATGTATTAGCTGAAACTTCAGAGAAGTTCATCAGTTTTCCAAAGAAGTTGGAAACGTAAAATTAAGATTCTTAGACTCCTACAGATTTATGCCGTCGAGTTTGTCCAAACTTTCTGAAAATTTAAGGAAACAAGATTTTGTTGAAACAAAGAAGATTGTAAATAGCGACAAACTGGATCTGGTACTTCGGAAAGGTGTTTTCCCATATGATTACATAGACAGTTTAGAAAAATTTAATGAAACATCACTTCCAGCAAAAGAAGAATTCAAAAGTAAACTTTACGACATGGATATATCTCAAGAGGACTATGATCATGCATGTAGAGTATAGAACGAATTAGGATTTAGAACATTGGGAGAATATTCAGATTTTTATGTTAAATTAGATGTAACTTTACTATGTGATATAATGGAAGAATTTAGAAATACGTGTTTTGCAGCATATGGATTGGACCCTCTTCATTCATACACTTCACCTGGACTAGCATGGCAAGCCATGTTGAAAGAAACAAATTGTAAATTACAACTTCTTACTGATATAGATATGGTTTTGATGTTAGAATCAGGAGTTCGAGGGGGATTGACGCAAAGTGTAACCAGACATGTTAAGGCGAATAACAAGTATCTGCCCGATTATGATGCATCAAAACCAACAACATTCCTGGGTTATTTCGATGCAAATAACTTATACGGATGGGCAATGTCAAATCCTCTTCCATATGATAATTTCAAATGGATAGACCCAGAATCAATTGGAAACATAATGGATATACCGAAGCATGGTGAAACTGGTTACATTTTTGACGTCGATTTTGAATATCCTGAACATCTTCACGATCATCATTACGATTTACCACTTCTTCCAAAGACTGAAATTTCCCCTACTGGAAGATGGCCAAAATTATTGATGACTTTAACCAACAAGTCGCGGTATGTCGGACATTACTGGATGATACAACAGGCTTTAGACTTAGGATCGAGAATTACAAAAATTAATCGAGTACTACAATTTTCTCAATCTTGCTGGTTAAAACCGTACATCGACAACAACACAAGAAGAAGAGCTGCCGCTACATCAAGTTTTCAAAAAGATTTTTTTAAACTAATGAATAACGCAATATTTGGCAAGACTTTGGAAAACAAAAGGAAACATAAGGATATCAAATTGGTAACTGATCCAGTAAAATTACAGAAATTGGTGCAACAACCAAACTTTGGTTCATCTGTAATTATTAATGAAAATCTAGTCGTTATTTCCATGAACAAGAAGTCAGTTGAAATGGATCGTCCTTTGTATCTTGGAATGTCAATCTTGGATATTTCAAAAACACATATGTACGAGTTTCATTATAAGAAGATGGTTAACTATTATGGAAGAGAGAACATTGGTATTGCATATATGGATACGGATGCACTAATTTACTGGATTAAAACAAATGACATGTATGAAGATCTACGCATCTTTATATATAAAGATGATTTCGACTTTTCCGATTATCCTAAGGATCATCCAAATTACGACTATGACAGAAATAAGAAAGTATTGGGAAAATTTAAAGATGAAACAAATGGTGTGCCGATGATGGAAATTGTAGCATTAATGTCCAAACTGTATTCATTTCAACTGTACATAAACGAGAGGAACGAACATCAAGTCACGAAGAAGGCCAAAGGAATAAAAACTTCTTTCCTGAAGAAGAATGTACAGTTTGAACATTATAAAAGATGTTTGTTTGAAAATGTTGAAACAACTGCAACGTTCAACACTATTAGAAGTTATAATCATCAACTTTTTAGTGTCAAACAAACAAAGTGGGCATTAAGCTACAAAGATGACAAGCGCCATATTTTAGAAGATAAAATTAATACTTTACCATTTGGCCACTACTCCCTAAACCCTATCGACCAGTAGACCTATTCTTCGTCCTCTACCTTCTTCCTTTTTCCTTTCCGTAAAGAAGAGGGGACATGGCAAGCCCAATGCCATGTTCCCTCTTTTTTACACTAATATGAAATGGCCTTGACCTATATTCAAACTATATAAATGAGAATAAACTATTCTATGGATTAGTATTTTTACATGCAGTGTACAATCAACATCTAAAGATGGAAAGTGTGAAGGACAAGATTGTAAATGAACTACATAAACCAGCAAGAAGAAGATTTCCAAGAAGAAGTACAATAATTAAAGGAATGAATGATCTTTATCAAGCTGATCTCATTGAAATGATACCGCACAGTAAATTAAACAAAGGATTTAAATATATTTTAACAATTATAGACTGTTTTACTAAAATAGCTGACGCTTTACCATTGAAGGACAAGACTGGTAAAAGTGTTACAAAAGCTATGGAAACCACAATACAAAGAAATAAATTTAAAATTAAACATCTACAGACCGATGATGGAAAAGAATATTTTAATAAAGACTTTGGAGCTTTGATGAAGAAATATCAAATAAATCATTATTCTACAAATTCTGAAGTTAAAGCTTCAATAATTGAAAGATTTAATAGAACATTAAAAGGTGCGATGTATAAACAATTTTCAAAACAAGGATCATACGTGTGGTATGACATATTACCACAACTTATAAAAGAGTATAACAACAAATATCATCGTACCATTGGAATGAAACCTATCCAGGTAAACAGTGCTAATGCCAAAATTGTATTACAACGCATTAAAAATAATACAACACCGAAATTGGAAAAATTGCAACCAAAGAAGTTCAAGGTCAACGATAAAGTTCGTATAAGCAAATACAAAGGTGTATTTAGTAAAAGATATCTACCAAATTGGACTAATGAAGTATTTACAATTTATAAAGTGCAACCAACTATACCTGAAACCTATTTATTAAAGGATAACAAGGGTGAATTACTTCAAGGTGGATTCTACGGACACGAATTGTTGAAATCAACAGTTGGTGATGTATATCTTGTCGAGAAGATTTTACAAAGGAAAAAGGATATGGTTAAAGTCCGGTGGTTAGGGTTTGATAAAAGTGAAGACTCTTGGATTCCTTCAAAAGACTTAGTATAGTTGTTTAATAGCTCATTGTGTGTTTAACCTTTATACAAGATGGAGATTGTACAACAAAAAGATCGATTTAATATCAATAACATTGATGAATTGACAGTTGACAATGATAAGTTAAATCATGGAAAACATGGTGAATTACTACCAAATACGATAAGATGTCTAATAACTGGTCCTTCAAATTGTGGAAAAACTAATGTTGTTTTTAACCTTATAACTAATCCTAAGGGATTGCGTTTTAACAATATATACATTTTTTCAAAATCATTGCAACAACCAAAATATCAATTATTGGATAAAATACTTGCAAGTGTACCTGAAGTGAATTTTTACAAGTTTAATGCCAGTGAAACAATTATGCAACCAAATGAAGCAAAACCATTTTCTATTTTTATATTTGACGATGTTTCTTGTGAAAATCATGACACAATAAGGAATTATTTTGCTATGGGAAGACATCATAATATTGATAGCATTTATATTGGTCAAACATACAGTAAAATTCCAAAACAACTTATAAGAGACAATGCAAATATGTTGATCATCTTCAAGCAAGATGAAACAAATTTAAAGCATATATATAATGATCATGTAAATGCGGATATGCCATTTGAAAAATTTAAAGAGATGTGTGGCAAAGCATGGAATGAGAAATATAACTTTCTCGTTACTATGAAGGAAGAAGATATTAAAAATGGTAGATATCGTATAGGGTTGGATAAATTTGTATTTATGCGTTGAACTACCAATGCTACATCTAGTTACATGTTGAACCTCACAGTGTAAACATGGTGAATCAAGAAAAACTATTGAAAGAAATAAAATCACTCAGTGATTCTATTAGGATGAAGAATCGTGCATTGAGGATGGGTTTAAGTGAAAGAGAAGAATTTCTAGAGACTACATTTAAACCTATTACGGAACCTTTAAAACAGATATCAGAAACTATTGGTAAACCTCGTTATGAAGGAGATGTTTTACTACCAGTTTCTAAACAAGAAGTACAAGCATTAAAAAAAGAAGAAGATGATGATTCATATACAAGTGCTAGTGAGCAAGAAGAAACAAAAGAAGAAGAACCAATTGTTGAAAAGGAAGAAGAACAGCCAATACCTGAAGCTGAACAATCTATTCCAAATTTAACTCAATTGAGTAGCGATATATTACAAAATGGACCTCTTGAAAGAAAATATATAATGAAAATGCTACATGACATGAAATCAAACCCAAATTTGAGTAGATCACATGTATACGGAGCAAGAATTGATGGGAATGAATTGAAGATCGGCGATTCAAAGCTTGAAATAACACAAGACGATTACATCATTATTGGTGAGCATAGATATAAAGGAACAAAAGGATTATATGAATTAATTTTTAAAAACATACCACTAAGATATTCATCCAAAGATTTAAGTGTTTTTAAGGAGATTCTACAAAATACTAACGCTCATAAAAGAAACTACTCAAAGGATGCAATGATTAATCGTTCACGTGCAACAAAATATAACATCGTTATAAAAAAGTTGTTTCCTCCACGAAAATTGCCAACATTACGTACTGCACCAGCGGTGAGACAACCACTGAAAAGAAAATCTTTATCACTTATGGATTTATCACTTCTTGAACAACATGGTAAAAAGAGTAAAGGAGATACTTCAACATCTGGTAAAGGATTGATGAAAAATCTATACAATACGAATGTGATTTACTACAAAGACATCAATAAATTGGTTGATAGAATGAGACTATTGCATGAAGCCATGGAAGCTGGTCATACAGGTTTAAATAATGAATGGGTAGCTCTGATTGACGAACTCAGGAATCGCGGCATAATTGTATAATTTCCCGCGGATATATAAGAGTTGCAGGCGTATAATGTGTCAGTTCTAACATGAGCGTCGACAAGTTCGGACGATACTCCGCGTTAGGAGTGCAAGTTGGAGAAAACAGAAAAAGAAGTGGATTACCACAAACACCCGAAGGTGACTATAACATAAATAATAAACGTTTAAAGTTTGTTAGAGATCCAGAAGAAGATGGAGATGCAACAAATTTAAAAACAGTGAAGGAGGAAACATCTACAAGTTTAAAACTTGACAACAACCAACTGTATGATGCAAAATCTCACAGGGTTATTAACGTTGCAAAACCAGTCAACAATGGAGATGTTGTTAATAAAGGCTATTTTCTATCTGCGATGGAATATGCTTTACTGTTGGAAAAGACTAAAAGTGGAAAAATGTACAATGGTTTAAATTATAAAATAACTAATGTAGCAGATCCAACCGAGGATACAGATACAATCAATAAGCGTTATTTGCACTCTGTAATACCAAAAAAGAAAAAAGATGGATTTTCCTTCTATAAATATACTATAAACGATATTGGATATCCTAAAGAAGAAAGTGATGGTGTTAATATAAAATACATTAAAGATAATTGTATTTTATATAATGGTGCTGTTATTGATTGTCATGGAAAAATGTTGTCAAATCTGAAAGATGGTTCAACTCCATCGGATGCTGCTACCGTGAAACAAATGAATGAAAGCTTAAAAAAAGGAACATCCACTTTTGTTAAACAAAATCAGTTAGTGTCAAAGAAAGGTGATGAGTTTATGCAAGGAAGTGAAAAGTTTACCTTACTACAACTACAAAATGACAAGTGGGATGGAAAAAATAAAAAATTGTCAAATATAAGTTTAGGCACGGAAGAACATGATGCTGTTATTTTAAAACAAGTGCCACAACTATCAGCTACTGGTGTTAACTTTATATGTGGAGGCAGACGATTAACCCATGTAAAATCTGGTAAAGATGATAATGATTGTGTTGTTGTGAAACAAACTATAGTTTTAGATAAAATAAATAACTTGTATGATGGAAAAAATAGAAGAATATGTAACATATCAGCAGGAATAGCTCCAAATGATGTTGCCACTATTAATCAAGTTATAGCAACCTCTAATAACGATCCATCTGTGTATACATGTAATGGTAAACGTATCACAAATCTCGATAATCCAACAGATTACAAAGATGCTACTAATGTAGAATATGTAATGAATCTTGTAGGTAATGCAGTTATTGATATGCATAATCATATAATTAGTAAACCAAATCACGATAAAATTGAAGGTGCTAAGAGAGAAAAATGGATTAAAGATACAATCATTGATATATATGGGTAAAGCTTGTGAATATTTAAGTATGGAATACACAAAAAGGATTCATTATCATAAAGTATTTCATAGAGTGAAGACGTTGGTTACATAAAACAGCATAATGAAGACCGTATCGCTCAGTCGTCGTCAAGACATTGGCAAGAGAGGACGTGGTTTAACATCAGCTGCATTATCCCTGCTGAGACGGATTCCAATTGGTGCTGTTGTGAATCGAGCGATAGACGCTTTACCATACGAATTACATCTGCCCGGAGGTTATCAATATTGTGGACCTGGAACTAAGTTGGCAAAACGTTTAGCAAGAGGAGATCCTGGAATTAATAAATTAGATCAAGCTTGCAAAGAACACGATATAGCATATTCAAAGTATAAAGATTCAACAAATAGATCAATAGCAGATAAAATTCTAGCGGAAAAAGCTTGGCAAAGAGTAAAATCAAGTGACGCAAGTATTGCAGAAAAAGCATCGGCTTGGGCAGTAACTACAGCCATGAAGACAAAAGCAAAGTTAGGTGGTGGAAGACGTCGCAGAGGAAGACCTGCAAAGAGAGGCGCTCCCAAAAGAGGTGGAAACATTAAAAAAGGACGTTGTAGAACTCATAAGGCAAGTGTAAAGAAGACTTCTGTTTGGCAAATGGTAAAAAACGGAGCAGGTTTATACCTAAGACCATACCGTGTGTACTAAATAAGAAGAATCAATTGATAATTCCAAATAAAGCCTTAACAAATCATCAGTTAAATGATTATGTAAAATGTTTGAAAATACCATTCTTTCGAGGAGTTTTTATGAAAGATGCATTACCAACTAAAATATGGAAAAATGAAACTGGAATAGTAAATTTGGATTCCACCTATGGTCCAGGCACTCATTGGGTATGCTATAAAAAGTTCGGACAAACCGTTTACTACTTTGACAGTTTTGGCAATCTACCACCGCCGAAAGAACTTCAACATTATTTTCAAAACTCTAAAAACATTTTTTACAATTACAAAAGAGAACAACCTAACAATACTGAAATATGTGGGCATTTATGTTTGGAGTTTCTAGCGAAAAGTGTCAGTCAGCTTTAAGATGTCATCGTATACAGTGTCATTGAGTGGAAATTCATCCACATTGAAAAGTACGCTGTTCCCAGCATTGCGTCTATCCAAGGAACGATTATGGGAAGCGGCATTACTTGATTTGACTACCTACAACTCAATTCCCAATGTTACAGAAGGAAAAAACAATTTACTACATTATTATGAAACTATGGATGCTTCAGGAAAATACTCAGAATTGGAAATAATTACATTTCCCACTGGAGCTTATGAAATCGATGATATAAACCAATTATTACAGAAACAACTCGGAGAAGACAATATCACCGTTAAAGAAAACAATAATACTTTAAAAGCAGAAATAACTTCAAAATATTATATTGATGTCAGCTTGGAACAGTCGATTGGCAGTTTACTTGGATTTACAGATACAAAAAAGAAAATCTTAACTCCTGGAACTACTCATTCAGGTGATTCAACTGTAACAATATTGAAAGTAAATAGTATCGATGTCACGTGCAACATTATACACGGATCATATAGAGATGGAGTTAATCAACATATTTTACATACATTTTATCCAACAGTGGCTCCCGGTTTTAAAATTGTTGAGAAGCCACAAAACTTGATATACCTACCGTTAAACACCAGTTTCATTTCAGACATCGTACTGAACATATTGGATCAAGACGGTCATAGTGTTGACTTTAGAGGAGAAACAATTACTATACGGATACACATCAGAGCAGCAACATAAAAGTCAACATGGGATTATCATTTAAACCGCAACGGAAGAGTCGGGAGCTCAGTAGCTCCTCGACATTGGAAGAGTTAACATCGGACAACATTCGTTTTCTACAGAAGATTGGATTGAAACTTAACAGCGATGGATATCCTGGATATATCTCAAGGACCAACGTTCGACGAAACACTATGGGAGAAGGAATATCACACGCACAACCCTTACACTTCATCAAAATTAAACAATAACGATGAAATAAGGATTCCCATTCAACAACAAGATATTTACACGTTACCATGTGAAAGTTACTTGTACATCGAAGGACGGGTATTAAAATTGGATGGAAAAACTGCTTCAACAGTTCCTTTTATAAATAACCCGATGGCATATCTTTTTGATGAAATAAGATATGAAATATCAGGGGTGACGGTTGATTCAGCAAAAAAGGTTGGTTTAACAACGACATTGAAAGGATTAACATCATTAACACCGCATGAGAAGAATTCAATAGTCACCGCCGGATGGGTTGCCCCTGATAAAGACACTATAACACCAGCTTCCAACGGTCACTTTGATTTTCATGTATATTTACGATTGCTTTTGGGAATCGCTGAAGATTACAAACGGGTAATAATAAATGTCAAACAAGAATTAGTATTACTCAGATCTTCAACTAATAAGGACTTGATACTTGCAGACCCTGCAACTACGGAAGATAAACTGGAATGGCAACTACAGTTGGATAAAGTTGTTTGGAGAGTACCTCATGTAAGATTGGCCGATGAACATAGAATCCTATTATTGAGAAAGTTACAATCTGACCGTGATATTGTGATGCCATTCCGAAGTCGGGAATTTCATGAATACCCTACACTACCTCAGACAGAACGACAAACATGGACCGTCAAGACATCAACTTACTTGGAACGAGCAAGGTATACATAATACTCGGTTTTCAAACTAAGCGAAAAGATGTTATCACTGCAAATGCTGGTCAATTTGATCACTGTAAAATAAAGAATTGTAAAGTTTTCCTAAACTCTCAATTCTTTCCCTATGACAATTTGAATGTCATGTTCAGCAAAAAACGTTTTTCCATTTTATACGATATGTATGCAAGATTTCAATCGTCATATTATGGAAAGACTAATACACCACTATTATCACCTGACCAGTATTATTCCAAGGCTCCAATAATTGTAATCGATTGTTCAAAACAAAATGAATCGGTAAAATCATCAAGTGTGGATATAAAAATTGAAATGGAATTTGAAGAACCAGTAGCGGATGGAACTTCGGCATACTGTCTAATTCTACATGATAAAATAGTTACTTACACACCGCTGACCGGAATTGTGAAGAATGTACTTTAAGAAGAATTGTACAACGACTGCAAATTTTTGAGGTTAGAATTATCTGCTTCAATTTTTGAGGTTAGAATTTCATTTGTGAAAGACAAGTTGAAAACAAACAATTATGTAATTGTATAAATTTCAAGGATTTTACGAAAAATATAAAAGCGAGAAAATAATTAGTGGAAACTTCATTCTATCTTCAACCGTCGTATGGGAAACATCATTCGCAAGATGAATTCTACTAACGGAGAAGAAAATACACCTCTAATGGATGATAATAGTTCAGATATAGAAAAACAAGTTGAACGAGAAATGGACGAGTTCCTAAAGTTTAACAAACATAAGAAGAGAGAAGAAGAAGCTGAAAAAGAAGTAAAAAGGAAGAAGGTTGAAGTTAACATTACAACCAATATTTTAACAGAAGTATTTCTTCGGATTATCTACCCAATTTCTTAATGCATGACAAAAAGTATATCAGTTGGAATTTTAAAATCAATGGATCATTCACCAATTGTTATTTTAAATCATGGAAACAAAATGGTTACTTTCAGTGAAACTACTTGGGAATCTCTCATGAAACATTTACATCTTTTGGAGTGCTATTTAAGTAACAACACATTTGGAAGAAGAACAAGATTAAGTTTATTAGAATCAAATATTGAAGTTGATATAGTAAAACATCGTGGAGGACAAATTGTTCGCTTCAGAGATTTAACTACACACAATGTTAAATTATATTTCACTAAAGAAGAATTTTACACTTTAAGTTGTACTACCAGATATTTGAAAAAACTAATATTTTCAAGTGCAATAATTAAAGACTATCTAATTGATACATTGGACAAACAACCTTTTGTTCCAATTTTATATGGTCCCGTGGATACTTCAATCTTTAATAGAATACCTCAAGAAGTTGAAATGTGGAGACAATTAAACAACTATCACACCAATTTTAATATCGATGAAGTGGCACAAGAAGTGAAAGAAGAAGAACAATCCTGTCTGTTATAAACGTCGGCTCATTCAATTTTTAAGTCAGTTGTTAATAAGACTTCATCATGAATAAACGGGTTTCGTTTTCTAATGCGCCACACATAATGGAAGTTAAAAGAGGTATAATTGAATTTCAAGCTTTCCGAGGAAATGATGGTAATTTTATTATTAAAGAATTAGTAATCTTGGACATGAACACATCAGTAGTTTATCATTATTTGTTTAAACCTCCAGTACCATTTAATAGACTAACAACTAAAGCGAAAGTTACAAACAAATGGTTGAACAAACATTTTCACAACTTAAGATGGGATGAAGGTTTCATTAATTATAACATGATGCCGCACATTATGAATCATTATTGCAAAGAGTTTAAAATTATCTACACAAGAGGATTGGAAAAAGCAAATTGGATACAATCATTTACAAGCAACGAAGTGATTAATGCAATAATTGATAAAAATTTCCAATGCTACTTCAATGAACTTTGCATTTCATCAAAAAGTTTGAAACATCGAAGGTCGCAGTGCGCTTTAAAGAATGCCTACCGCTTGAATAATTTCCTTCAACAAAGTGGTGGGGGTAGTGTCGATTATAAAAGTGAGAGCGCTACCATGACGCAGCATGAGTATTACTCGAACCTCCGAAGAGACAACATCTCCGACGGACATTCTTATTAACAAGAAAATTAACAATAACATAAAGATAGCATCGCAGAACTTACTTCAAAATTTGGTCGATCAGTTCAACGCTCATTCTAAATCATCAATTCTACCTACGAAGAAATGTTCTGAACTAAAAGAAGAAAAACATTACATCATTCATACGATCAAGAAAATGGAAACTTCAGTGGGTGATGCTATTAATTGCACATTGAGCGAGGCACCGTATACAGTTGGTGACGAACCAAAGTTTCAAATCTTCCTACCTACACGTTTCGTACAACTTCTTCAAAATGAAGATCTTCGTGTAGTTCAACCCGGCGCACTCTATTTGGTTTCGCACGGACCAAGTGGAAACAACTCTACTGAACTTACAATTCATGTAACACCTACTATTGATTAGTTTATACATAACATTGTAAATATTTGTTTGTAATTGTTTCTCAATAAATATGATAAAAACAAAAAAAATAAAAAGCAACATATTGTAATGTCTTTGTACATTACAATATGTTGCTTTTTTTAAAAATTCCACGGAATGACCTTGACCCAGTTTTGTGTGATGATAAAAGCGGAAATCTACTTGTGAAGTTCATCAGTCTACGACTACCTTTCGTACCGTACACATCTCGCTCAGTCTATTGCTTAATATAAAAACTAAAAGATGTCTCTTAAAGTCAAGTGTGCATCTTATGATACCAACACCATTACAACTTTTGAACAACTCGAAGATTTAACCAACGAAATGCGAGTTTTACTTACCGGTGGTTATCACTTAACTGTTGATGTTAGTGCCACTAATACAAGGATGTTCACTAAAACAAAATATTGCGATGATGAAATATTTATTTCTACACAACCTACAACTTCTTCATCGCCTACTGGTCAACATAACATCAAGTTCCAAAAATATTACCAATGTTGAATAACTTTTGACAAACAAAACTACAACTAAAGAATCACGTGTTGAATGTGAGTTAATAAAAAGAATGTAATACTTGAATAAATAATCATTTGCTTCTCAGCTCTCACCACGACAAGACCTATTCAAGAAAATGTTGTACAGAATGATGATTCAACTTGATGGAAAAATCTATGGAAAAGATTACAACACTGTTGAACAAATGACTAAAGATATAGATGTATTAGCTAAAGAAGGATACCAAGCTAAATTAATTTTAAAATTTCCTGAAGTACATCCGCTATCAATAGAAGAACTAGTTGCTATGGCTAAAGCTGAGAAAGATAAAAAGTCTGAAGAAAACAAAGAGAAACAAACTTCTTAAGTATCAACATTCCTTACATTAGTAAGGTATAATTTTTTAAAACTCCATTTGGATGACCTTGAAATTACCCCCACCACTTTTCACAGTACATAAAACTCGCTATTCAACACTATACACTCTTATTCTTTCACTGGACTCCGCAGCGTCAACATGGAAGAGCAAAAATACAAGTACAAACCTCGTTACTGTTGTGAACAACAATGTACAGATTTAGGACCAATGATGGTGGATGGGTTAGCTTGTACTAAATGTGAATTCTTCGGATCTTGTTATTGCAAATGCAAAACAAAACAACTACCGCCACCGGAATTGCGAACTTTCAAATTTTACAAATCAAGATATTTTCATACATGTTGTCCTCAAAGATGTTTCAAATTTCACCCTCTAGATCTTGCTCATTGTCAACGCACCAAGTCTCATCAAGATGATTTTTGTACACATATTATAAAAAGATGTAAATACAGATCAGATTGGTATTCCGATCCTGTAGAACCATCAAATGTGTAATTTCAGTTTTAAATTCTTTTTTAAAACTTCAATTGGATGACCTTGAGATTTCTCCCACTACCGGTTGTAATTTTTATATAATATTAAATTCAACTTTAAATCATTTCACTTCCAACATTCTAACTAATAACATGGAAGCAAAATTTATCAAGTTTGAACATATAATAACTGAGAGGGAGGAGATGAAAGAATTGTTTCAAAACTTACTTTCTGTCATTGACGAATATCCTATAAGATGGTTCAGAATTGTAGTTTAACATTTAAATCCTGGTGAATTGTTTTCTTCATCAAGTGAAGAAGATGAAACAACTACTTCGGTTCAAATAATTGAATTAAAAGACGAAGAAGAAGAACTAAACGTTTTATTCAATCATAAGCTCAAGGTTCCCTATATAAAAGCCCCATCCCATAGACAGCCCCCCTCCCTAGACGCCTGCTCAAGGTCACCATTATATAAGCCCCCTCCCTATGCGCCGATCCTCATTCCATCACCGACTCTCCAACAATGAACAACTCTCCATTGGCCCGAATGAATTCTAGTTTTGAAATAAACTCTAAAGAAGAGTTACAAGACATTTTTAATATTTTACAAGAACTTGTAGATAATTTTACATCCATCAAAATGAATTTGGAAATAACATACGATTGTCCTATTTGTGATAAGGTTGAAAGTTCGGACGAAGACAGTTTACTAAATCTAACTCCTGCACCATCTGACACTACTGATGGTAATAATTAAGAGCAACGTCTTTCCCCCACCACTTCTTTGTAATTCATCCTTCCCCCCACCACTTCTTTATTTAACTAACATTTCTCCCTTTCACTTCTCATTCCGTCTTCGACTTCTGAACTATCAACATCATTTGTTTTAAAATTTCAAACACTAACACAATCATGATGGATATGATGGAGAAGTTCCCTTTGTAACTAGAATGGAAGAGGATAAATTGAAATTGGAAATTAAACGATTGGAAATGGAACAGGAAAACCAACTCGAAATGTTACATTTGTTCAAGCTTTTCAAATACATCATCTGGGGACTCTGCATTTACCTTCTCATCGTCGTCGGTGTTTGCATTTACAACTCTGTAATTCATCACAAAAGTTCAACTTGTTTAAACTCTGCTGTTGCACATTAATTGTATGTTCACTAATAAAATTCAAAAGTTACTTCAACCTATCCTACTATCACCAACTAGTTCAACTTAGAACTATTTCTGGTGGTAGTTGGGTAGGCTTTTTTAAAACTTACTCTGGATGACCTTGACATACTTTCCAGATCCCATTTATAAATTTGAATTTCAGTTTTAAACTAACTTTTAGTTTTGTTCAACTATTAAGAGTTTTGTTAACACCGTCAAATTTCAGTTTTCAACTAACTTTTAATTTATGTACACTTTTAGTTCAACCCTAGTTACTTTATTCGCAAATTCAATTCAACCGACCGCCAACGCTATCGCCATCTCCACCCCAATATTTCAACATCTCTGCCCCCAACACCTGCCCGAACATCTGCCCGTAGGGGCAGCTGCCCGGACATCTGTTCGGTTTTAAAAATATAAAAGAAAGGTAAAGGAGTGGGGGTGGCGCATGCTCACCAATGCAAAACTAAGGTTTGAGGTTAGAATTATCCATGGCGGCCGCCATGTCTAGTTCAGTTTCACCACATAGATTCGGCGACCGGTTATTGGTCTAAAGGAGTGGGGGAAGGGGTGGTGGGGGAAGGTTGCCGTTTTATAAGCCCTCTCCCTAGGCGGCGTTTCTCATTCGATCGCCAACTTTCAAACGATAAACACCTCTCCCATGGCACGAATCAATTATCCCGCTATCACCAACTACTTCAACTTAAAACTATTTCTGGTGATAGTTGGATAGAATTTTTAAAAACTTACTCTGGATGACCTTGACATATTTTTCCACATCCCAGTTATAAGTTTGAATTTCAATTTTCAACTAACTCTTAATTTTTGTTCAACTGTTAGAGTTTCGTTAACACCAACGAATTTCAATTTTGAAATAACTTTTAATTTATGCGCATTTTTAGTTCAACCCCACTTTATGCGCAAATTCACTTCACCCTAACGCCAACACTATCGCCATCTCCACCCCAACCTATATGGCATAACATATAACTACAGCATCTCATGTATACCCTCTAACCCCCACCGGAAGCTATATGGCATGGCAGCTGGCGCCAGCTGCCCGAGTCAACTGCTCGCGAGCAGCTGCTCGGGCAGATGGCACGACTTCCGGTCTAGGTGTAACCAAAACACACTACTCACGAAATTCCTAACATTAAAGAAATAAATTCCAATGTCCGATGGTTGTAACTAAACTCAAGAAC